>CM019149.1:172031750-172430382 GCA_009733165.1 Naja naja
TTCAAACAGGATTCTTTTTTTCTTTTTGTTCCTTTGAATCAGTGTTCACTCCTGGTGACTGCCTGGCAAATCCTTGCAATTCCCTTGGCAAGGTTTTTCAGTAGTAGTTTGGCATTGCCCCCTTCCTAGGGCTGAGATAGGGTGACAGGCCCAAGGTCACCTTGCTGGTTTTGTGACTAAGGTGAGACTAGAATTCATGGTTTTCCTGTTTCTGGCCTGATGCCTTTTGTTTAAATAAGTTTGTATTAAATGTTTTTCAAAGATAAAAACTAACACAAACTAATAAAAAGAAAAAGCAGAAAGTAAAAAGACAAAAGTGATGAAAGAAAGAAGAAAAAGAAGTACTAAGAAGCTTCCAATTTTCTCTGCAGCAAATATAGCAATAGCAATAGCATTTAGGCTTATATGTCGCTTCAGAGTGCTTTGCAGCCCGCTCTAAGCAGTTTACAGAGTCAGCATATTGCCCTCCAACAGTCTGGGTCCTCATTTTACCCACCTCGGAAGGATGGAAGGCTGAGTCAACCTTGAGCCTGGCGAGATTTGAACTGCCAAATTGCAGTCAGCTGGCAGTCAGCAGAAGTAGCCTGCAGTACTGCATTCTAACCACTGTGCCACTGAGGCTCTAAATATATACATAATAACAAAATTATCTCTGTGACTAAAAAAGAAAGCTCACTCTTTTCTATTATCCTTTTCCCCCCTAATTATGAGAACCACAAATCATGAGTTCATTTCCCACTCCCCATCTTATGCAAAAAAAATCTATAAGGTGTTTCTAGTCAACCATATATGTAGATATACTGTAATCCACAGTTGAACTCTGAGTTACATATATTCTCTTATATTGATAGTGTACATATTGTTTACTGTTTAAGCAAAATTAATTTAGTCATCTCTGCTAGTACCATCATTTTCATAAACGATTCCTCCATTATAGGTTCAATTTTTAGCCTGACGCCTGAACCAATACATCAGACTGGCTCTCTTCAAATAGTTGGGCCATTTTAAAATGCCTTTTTACATCTTTAGAAATGTTTTAAATTAAACAATCTTTGTCGCTGTGGTGGGGAATAATGAATGTATATAGTTTCCTGTAATGGTGAACCTTCAAATGCACATGTGACATGGTGCTCTATAAATATTTATATTAAATACTATGTTGCTTAGGATTTCCTCAATTAAACAATGTCATTTCCTGAGGCCTACCCTCCATATGGTGGCTCTTGATGCAGAATTCCTCCAGAAGTCCATATTGCTTCCATCTTGTTGATATTCAGAAAGCTGCTCCAAGCTGTTGTCCCGGGCAGGATCCTGGATGAGTCCTGGTGAAATTTTATTTTGTTGTTGTTGTTGTTTTCTATTTCTTCCCCTGAATCCATCTCATCTATTTCTCTAGTTTATTTGTTCTGACCTTTTATTAGGTAAAGCTCCAAGAATCAGTTGAAGCCTGGTATTCTTTATATCAGAGCTATTCCAACTTGGCAACTTTAAGACATGTGGACTTGAACCTCCAGAATTCCCTAGCCAGCTAGCTGTGGATTTGTGGGAGTTGAAGTCCACAAGCCTTAAATTTGCTAAGGTGGACACTTCTGCTTCACATCTGGTAAACAAATAAAATATAATCTCCATTTCACTCTATAGAGTGTTGAATTTGAATTAATAAGAGATGGAGCCGCCCACAGTTCCATATAAGATGGGTGGTCATGTCAATGTTTTAAATAAATAAATAAACCCCACACACAAGGAATACGTAGGTTGCCATCCATATGGAGCTGCCATCTGCTTCACAGCAAAGAAATGTGAAGCACAGAAGCATGCTATATATTTGAAATTTGGTGTATTTTGCCCTTCAGTCACAGCCACCTGTATTTAGGGAGACCTATGTAGGTGGCAGCAAAGGGGGTGGCCTCAGGGCCAACGGGGCCTAGTAACTTCATTCTTTTTCAACTTCTCAAATCATCTTCTCATCTATGTCTTTTAAAGGAACCGTCTAATTGCATATTCAAACCTATGTCTGCAGGAGAAATTACTTCACACTGCATAATTTTTCCGACATTGCTCAGAATGTGTCTGGTTTCATTTTGGCATAAAACCTGGTGTGGGGGGTGGGTGGAAAGGAGAAACTACAACTCCACAGAAGGAATGGTTCCATCTGATTTTTTTTTTTGTGGCACTTTCTATTTGCATGTGGTGGTGGTGAGAAGGAGTCATTTCATCCTCCTGGGTCAAAGCTGTGAAGCTTCGACAGCAGCAGGCTGTCATGCTGCTTTCCAGCTACTCTAGATTTGAGAGAGCCAGAAGAGGATGGAAAAGAAGTGGGGATTTCCCAGATCCAAACATCTTCAGTGGGTACATTGACCTTTATTTTCTGAGGCAAGGCAGAGAATAGGGTGTGTTTTCACATCCTCTCTCCATTCCTTTGAGCATCAACAATGAGGCCTCTTCTTTGCACTTCATTAAGAATAGGCATTAGCATTTTCTTTCTTTATTGTATGTTTCTCTAGGACTCTTAAACAATAGAGAAACCAAGAGCTCTGCACTCCCTTATCTGCCCTGATCAATCTAGCAAACAGATTGGGAAGCCCACGGTGAAAGAAGGAGAAGTGAATATTCCTTTTCACTATGTCTCCTCTCATTCATTTTTAAACAGTTTCACAGCAAATCTTCCAACTAATTAAAATTTTGGACAGCTAAAGCCATGCTAGAAGGTAAAGCCCAACCTTTAAAGCCTGAGGGATTAATTCAACTCACATATCACATGGTTGGCCAAAGTTCTCAAAGAAGCTTATATTAAGAGCATCTCACCACTGCGCTAACACAATGACTTCTGAAATACAAATCTCAACAACAGCACATGTTTAAGCCCCAACAATAATAATACACTTTAATTCTAGAAGAAGGTCACTGCTGGAACCCCTTGGGGAAGGTACTTGGTAGGTTGAGCATAACTCAGATGCCCCCTACTGTATTTCAGAATAGGGATGTGGATAATCTCAAAGCACAGGGATGGAGGTATAAGAAGATTTATTTTTCCAAATAATCACATCAAAGCCAGCATTTTGAAATGGGCCAAACCCAAGCTGCCAAGCAAATAAACCCATTTAAGACAGGAATAAGCAGAGAACTGACTGCTCCATTCCATAGTACTCCAAAGTTCTGATTAAGTAGCTGTTCTGTTCTTAAAAAGACCCTAATTTGGCATCAAGATTTTGCAGCTTCAAGTACAGCATTTACAATGATGGATAGAAGATGACAGATAGATAGATAGATAGATAGATAGATAGATAGATAGATAGATAGATAGATAGGCAGGCAGGCAGGCAGGCAGGCAGGCAGGCAGGCACAGGTAGGTAGATGAGAGGAAGGGGGGAGGATTTATTTTAAGAGACACCTGTTTCAATCCTGCTTGTGCTACCTTCTCTTCAGGATATAGTTTAGATAAACTCACATACCACATTGTTGGCCATCATTAGCCATAGAGTGAGGCATTCTTGTTTTCATATATTTCTTTATATATGTAGCTACTTAATTCAAATAGGATAAATATCTAATAGCATTAAATGATAACTGGGCTTAATATCATACTCTGTGTTCTAGCAGCTATATTATAAAGATTGGCATTGTTTTACTTTGCAATTGGATGTTCTACTACTTAAAAAAGAACTCAGTTTATGTTCAGGAGCTCATTTTCTAACAACTGGCATACTTCAGATGTTGGTGTAGACCTAAAGCCTTGGTACCTGTTTCTTTAAGGCACACATCTCCCATTATTAACCCATCCAATCCTTTTGATTGACAGAAGAGACCCATTTGAACCTACCTCCTATAGACAGAAACTTTTCTTTCTGGCATCTGGAAGACAGCTTGACCTTGATGAAAAATTTTCTAAGACAGCCCAATAAAACAGCCAGATAGTACAGTAAAATACAAGGCAGTCCCTTAAATGGGAAGACACAAGATTGTGAATATTACATTCTTGAAGATACAGCACTGCTCTAGGTCATTATTATTAGAGTATATTATATCATTCCAGGATTTTTGGTAACTTACACAGAAAATAGCCTGTAGTCAACCTGGCTGTTTTCCAGAAAATCTACAGTATTAAATAAATAAGTAATAAATCATAAATCTTATGATTTGGTTGCTTATTGTACCCTATGACTATTATTAAGTGTTGTAACTTATGATTCTTGACTCTTGACGAATGTATCTTTTCTTTTATGTACACTGAGAGCATATGCACCAAGACAAATTCCTTGTGTGTCCAATCACACTTGGCCAATAAAGAATTCTATTGGACATGGTTTGTACTTATGGGAGACCGCTAGTTAATGTTATGATTCTAACCTAGAGTGAAAAGCTAATAAAAAAATACCCTTATGGCAAATTGCATCCCTATATTGTTTATAAAACAACAACAGGGCTACCTCGTCTGTAGAAGCTGAACTTAATTTAAGATATTACCATAGTTATGCTTCCACTGAAAAATATTCATTGCATCACCACTAGATGGCAACTTAGCACAGCCACCATCCCTAGTTTAACTTTGCCTTCTAGATTCTAGATAGAACATATAAAATCACATTTACACTCTGCCAAGGCTTGCTGATTGAAACAACACAATTAGGAATCTCACCTAAAGCTGGAATATTTGTGCTGAGAGATATGCACATCATGAAATTAATGTACATGAATGCAGAACAAAGACCAGCTTTTAAATCATCTAGGATTCCTCATTTCAAATATGAGTAACATGCATATAGTACCAGGTTTCAGTGGCATTTACCTTGCAGTGCTTGTAATGAGCAAAATTTAAGGTGTTTTGTTTGCCAATAAGTACTGGCTTTGCTCTTGTTGAATATAAGACTAGAAAGGGATCTGTGAACAGCTAAATCAAAGAGTCCTGTTGGCAGATCTTGTTCAAGTAAATTTCAAATTCCTTTAAAATAAATAAAGTTTGTATGTGCCTAATTTAATGACTGGAGAGGTAATGCTGATTAATAAGATGGTAGAACCAGTTGTCACTTAGTCTTAAAATTATCCCCTAGGAAAGGAAAAAGCAGCTTTTAAAAAAAATATGTTTTTTGACTTATGACTATTTAATGATACTTTTACAACCATTGTAAGCATCCTCATGGTCATGTGATCAAAATTCAGATTTGGCAGCTGGTTCAAATTTATATGGTTGCAATGTCCCCGAGTCATGTGATAATCTTTTATAATCTTTCTGACAAACTAAGCCAATAGGGAAGCCAAATTCATTTCATAACCATGTTATTTTTTTGAATAGAATAGAATTCTTTATTGGCCAAGTGTGATTGGACACACAATGAATTTTCTTGGTAAATGCTCTCAGTGTACATAAAAGAAAAAGATACATTCGGTCAAGAGTCAAGAATCATATGGTACAACACTTAATGATAGTCATAGGGTACAATAAGCAATCAAACATACTAGGAAACAGTCAATATAAATCATAAGGATACAAGCCACAAAGTCATTCATACAGAAATACAAGTGGAGGGATGGGCATTAAGGGAGGATGAGAAGATTAATAGTAATAGTAGTGCAGATTCTTTGTAAATAGTTGAACAGTGTTGAGGGAATTATTTTGTTTAGCAGAGTGATGACGTTCAGAAAAACTGACCTTATGTCTAGTTGTTCTGGTGTTCTATAGAGTTGTTTGAGGATAGGAGTTGAAACAGTTTATGTTCAGGATGTGAGGGCTCTGCAAATATTTTCTCAGCCCTCTTTTTGACTCATGCAAACATACAGGTTATTAACTTAACAGTGGCAGCACTATTTAACAATTGTGGCAAGAAAGTTGTAAAATGGGCAAACTCACTTAACAACTAGTCTCACTTAGCAACAGAAATTTTTGGGCTCAATTGTGGTTGTCAGTCAAGGACTACTTGTAATAAGACTCCATAAAGGTATTGTCATTCAAAGTATTTACAGGGTTTGAAAGATTCTGGCTTCAAAAAATAGTGAAGCAGGAATTTGAGTCCACTTCCCCAGTTTATTCCTGTAAGAACACAAAGCAGTCGGCATTTTATTTCCAGTTAAGCTTCCCAAACATAATTTATAGCTTTTCACTCTGCCCTGCTTAGAAGCATAAATGAATTTCCTCCTTGACAAGACGGTAGGTGTGTCAAAAGTACACACAAAACATTTTCCCCTGAATTTCAACTTTCAACTCTAAACAACAGCTACTGTGCTATATAAAGATGGCTAAAGCTTTGATGGCTATACCAGCCAGAGAACAGAACAACTCAAAGAAATAGTGTAAGATCGGAAGATGTGGGAAAGACTGACCCATAGAATTGTGAAGAATCAGACACGCATCACCAGGGGGTGGGTTTCAAAAATTTTATCAAGGGGTTCTCTGCCCGGTGGGTTGGTGGTGTGGCCATGGTGGGCAGGCTGGCCTAGTCAGCTTCCAGCACCACGCAGGGGGGGCGCTTAGTGTCCAAGCTCCAGAGGCTTCCTTGATTCGGGAGGGCAAAACAGACTCCCTGGCCTCTGAAGCTCTCTGGAAGGCAGTATACTTGGCCTCTTGAAGTTCCAGGAGGCCTGTTTTGCCTCCCTGAGCTCTAGATATCATTGTCAGCAGCAGCAGCAGGATGGTCAAACAAGTCTTTGACCTCGGACCTCCCAAGTCCCATAATTTTATCACTTCATCCATATTAGTATGGATGAATTAGGCTATATAAGCTTTAACATTTGTGGATTCTTCACCCCAGAATTCCCTGAGCTAACCATGACTGAGCAGTGAATTCAGGGAGTTGAAGTCCACAAGTCTAAACCTACAAGTTTGAAGACCTCCCTGGATTAATACAAAAAACATACTGTGAGTTATTAACGAATCTTGAGTGTGACCAGTCATAACATGTCACTATTCATCCACTACTGGAATTCTAAATTTCCACTGAACTGTTAAGTTTGCATGAAGAGGCAGACACGGAGTGCTTCAGCTCTTAAGTTTATTGTGACTTTCAGCTCAGAACGGACCCGCTTGGGCTGCGCTGCTACTTATAGCCAGCAGCCGCAGTTGACAGCCAATCAGAGTGCAGGGTTTTCCTGCACTTTTAAACCAATCATTTCTAACATTTTACAAGAACAGTTCAAACTAAACCAATGACTTCAAACCTGCATACATAACACCCTCCCCACTAGGTTCAGTCCATACTCAAACCCCATCTATCTAATGTATTCTTTTAAATAGGTGGGGCTCTTACGTGTACGCTGAGACCTACGTGGTTCAGATGTTTTAAGGTTCTCACCCAGTGAGAGAGGAAATGTGTCTGCTGACATTTCCATACTTGACTTCTAGTAATAGTAGAACCTGTTTGGTTGCTACAACCTGGTCTCTCCTCCCAATCCATCTCCAACCCAATGTCAGCACCCAAGTCAGGTAGTGATGTACAGTCTTCCACTTGTAAGAATGGATTTTGGCATTGTGACAGGTTTTGGGATGGTTCCTGTCGTGTTGGCTCATTACACATGGGGTTGATTTGCTTGCTGATTATCCTCATGATCCTCCCTTCCCCCAGATGAGGTACTAGGTATGGGAACCAGAGAGGAGCAATTGCATGTTCCTGAGGTAATCTGGATCTAAGCTGATCAATGTGCCTGCTCCAGAGGACACCATCCTCTGTTTGTACCCTGTAAGACCTAGGGCCTGTGATTTGGGTTATCTCAGCAGGAATCCATAATGGTTCACCCATAAGGTTCTTAGCATAAACAGAATCACCCACAGTGAATGTGCGAATTTTGCTAGTGGAATCTAGTGGTGCTGGGTGCTAAGTGGGATGAAGGCGTCAAGGGGAGACCTGAGTTTCTACCCATCAACAACTCTGCTGGGGATAAGTTAGTTGATGGGTTGGGAGTGATATGCTGGACACTGAGTAGTTTTTCAACTTTCTCAGTGATGTCCCCAGGACCCAATTGCTGAAGTTTTTCCTTGGTAAAGCATACCATGCGTTCAGCCCAGCCGTTAGTCAGGGTGCCCAGGGGCTGTCAGGGCATGTCTGATACCCTGCTGTGCTAGATATGATTCAAAAAGGTTGGACGTAAATTGAGGACCATTGTCAGAAACGAGGACATCAGGTAACCCATGAGTTACAAAAGCTTTTGTTTGATGACAGCTTCAGCTGTGGTGGATGCCATAGGGATAACCTCTAGCCATTTGGAATATGCATCTACTATAATAAGGAAAGTGTCCTCTGGTAGGGCCAGCAAAATCAATGTGAATCCTGGACCATGGGCCCCTAGGACATTCCCATTCCTGTTTGGGGTGAGAGGTGGGGCAGGCCTGACTTCCTGACAGTTGGGACAGGATGCAACCCAGTGTTCAACCATTTTGTCAATACCTGGCCACCATACATAACTCCTGGCCAATCCCTTCATTCTGACAATCCCGATGACCCCTCATGTAACATTTCCAAAACCTTTTTTGTAGTTTTGCAGGAATAACCACCCTGTTACCCCACAAAATACATCCTCTTAATACAGATAATTCAGTTTGCCTGGATTTAAAAGGTTGGGCAAGTTGAGGTAGATCTTGAAGTGGCCAACCTTTCTTAATCCAGCCTATAACAGGAGCCAATAAAGTGTCTTTGGCAGTCTCTCTGGCAATTTCAGCAGCATGTACTGGAAGCTTGGCAACAGTTTCTAGAAAAAGGTGTAAGTCTCAGGAGCAGGATCCTCAGTGTGAAGGAAGTGGGCAGCGACTCAAAGCATCTGCATGCCCAATGTCTTTTCCAGGCCTGTGGATGAGTTTGTATGAATAAGCAGCAAGAAATTCAGTCCATCTCAGCATTCTTGGTGACAGGATCGTGGGTGTTGGTTTGTCCCCTGCCACAATGCCTAAAAGAGGTTTGTGATCTGTGACAATAGTAAATGTTCTCCCATATAGATATTCATGGAATTTCTTGACAGCTGCAACAATTGCCAAGGCTTCCTTGTCCAGTTGGCTGTAGTTTCTCTCTGCTTTAGTCAAGGTAGAGTAAAATGCAATAGGGCTTCCCTCCGCTGGGAAGCATGTGGCTCAACACCCCCCCCACTCCAAAAAGGATGCATCACAAGTCAGTACAACAGGCAAATTCTCAGAGAACTGTATCAGTACAGAATCAGAAGTGATTTGTCTCTAATAGTGTTAAATGCAGCTTGTTCTTTTCTGCCCCAGACCCATGCAGACTTTTGTCTAGTAATCTGTGTAGTGGTTCTGCAATGGTTGCCTCTGAGGTAGAAACATGTGATAGAAGTTAATGAGTCCCAGGAAAGCTTGCAAGTCTGTTTTGCATTTTGGCCTGGGGCTTTTTGATTGCCTGAACCTTGGCATCTGTGGGTGGATACCATGTTTGTCAATCATATAGCCCAAGAACTCTACCTTGTCAGTTCTAAGTGTGCATTTTTCTTTGACTTTTAACCCCGCTTGAATCTGGTTAGACTTCTCTGAGTCTCTCGTGTAACTGAGTGTCATTTTCAGCAGAGATTACATCATCAAAATAAGGCACTACCCTGGCAGTCCTGGAGCATTCTTTCCATAAGGCTTTGAAGATGCCTGGTGCCACACTTACTCCAAATTGCAACCTTTTGCATTTGAAAGCACCTCTATGAGTCACAATGGTTTGGCCCTCTGCAGCATCATCAACTGTTAACTGTTGATATGCTGGGCCAGATCCAATTTGGCAAAGACTGTGCCCCGCCAAGAGAATGTAATAAATGATGCACCACTGAACTGGATATGTGCTCTGTTGTAGCATGGTTCAATGTCCCTTGTAGTCTCCAAGATTCTCACAGACCCATCAGCCTTGACTGGTGTGACTATGGGTGTCTCCCACCTGGAGTGGTCAGTGGGCTCTAAAACCCCTTGAGCTATTAATTTATCTAATTGTGCATCAATTTTTTCCTTTAAGGCAAATGGGACCCTTCTGGGCTTTAAACGGATTGGTGGCACCTTGGGATCTAGATTGAAAGTGATAGGGGTCCCCAAGTACTTGCCTAATCCGCCGCTGAAGACCTCTGGAAACTCAGACTTCAAGGCCTCCTCCCATTCAGTGTTGCTCACGTGATTGATGCCAGTCACTCGATGCCCACGGGGTTGAACCACTCAAGTCCCAGCAAACTTGGGCCATCCTTGTCCACTATGGTCAGGGGCAGGTGTTTGGTGTGGCCTTTGAACTTCACGTTGAATTCTCTTGTTCCAAACTGGAATCTTGTTCCCTTGGTAGTCTTTAAGAGTCAGTGCTTGCTTTTGAAATGATTCTTCTGAATGTTTGGGAGTAGTTTGAATAGTGTCCCATGACACCATAGACAGATATGAGCCTGAGTCCACTTCCATTTGGCAAGGCCTTCCTTCAATAAGTACCTTGACATGCACTTTTCTGTTATTGATAGAAGATGAATGACCAATAGTTACTGTCTGATGAGTTTCATTCTTCCCTTGTTTCTGTGCTGCTGCCCCATTTTCTCACTGAGATTGTTGGGCTTGAATTCTTTGTTTTGTTTGCAGGAAATTTCCTTCTGCTGGGTGGAGTGGTCAGGTGTTCAAAAACTTGCATTCAGTGCGCGTGGGGTGGTTCCCACAACCTCTGCAGTAGAAATCTTGCCTCTTCCTTTCCAGGTCTTTCTTTTTCCGCTCCATTCTGAGTCTGTAAATTCCCCTTCCACCTCACTGCAATCTGACTCAGAATCTAGGTCATCACAATGGTTTGTGGTAGACTTTTCCCCATCAGAATGGCTCGTGGCCCTGCTCATCTTCCTCATGGCTGCTGCTGAGGACTTGGTAGCTTCTGCTGAAGAGGCTTCTTCTATGGCTTTTGAGGTGATCTTAGGTTTCATTAATAACTTGTCTTGTAAGGCCCAGAACGAACGACGCACAGATGGCCTCTTCTAAACTGTTAAATTCACATGCACCCCAATGTCTCTTAAACTTGCCACGAAGTCATTTATTTTCGCTTCCCTGATCACGACGGTAAAACTCGTTCTCTTAATGAGGCACGATACTTGTGGCGCGTAATGGCTCTTAACAGCTTTTCTAAGTCAGGCCAGTCCATTACCTTCACGCCTGCAGCTCCCGCAATGCTTTCGCCATCTTGAAAACTGCCGGACCGCAGTATAAGAAAGACCGCCTCTTCCGCTCGAAATGTCGGCTAGATCGCTTCCTTCCAGATACATTTGAAACGATCTGCATACAACTCCCAGTCTTCTGCCGCCGGATCAAACGGGCTGGGGGTGTTCAGCGCAGCCATCTCGCTTTCTTCTGTTCCGCTGTTTTCTTCAGGGAAAATCCCACCCTCGCCGCCAGTGTTAAGTTTGCATGAAGAGGCAGACACGGAGTGCTTCAGCTCTTAAGTTTATTGTGACTTTCAGCTCAGAACGACCTCCATTTGGCTGCGGCTGCTACTATAGCCAGCAGCCGCAGTTGCAGCCAATCAGAGTGCAGGGTTTTCCCTGACTTTTAAACCAATCATTTCTAACATTTTACAAGAACAGTTCAAACTAAACCAATGACTTCAAACCTGCATACATAACAGGAACCATTTCTTTGTTATTTTTATATTAAGAATTTGAATTTATTTGTCCTCCCTCTCTCTTTCTTCCTCTCCTCAGTATTACTTATTAAATGTACCTGCTGCCCAACACCCAAGTGGTTCTGGGAGATATTTTAAACATTAAAAAGGGCATTAAAAACAACAAGAAACAATAAGAAGGGTGAAGATGCCAGAATGGCAAACTGAGTGGAAACAACAGAAAACAACCTGTGTTAAAAGAGGGTGTTCAATCACGTTTGCCAAAGGCCTGGGTAAAAGCCAGGTCTTCAGGTTCCTTGGAGACACCAGCAGGATGGCGGCCATTCTGGGGTGGGTGGGAGGGGAAGCTTATTTCAGACAGCAGGCACTACAACAGAAAAAGCAGTTTGCAGAGTCCCGAGAGATGGCATTGCTTAATTGAAGGAACCCAGAACATGCCTAACTCTGCCAGGCTGAATCACTGGGCAAATATTATGGCAAATAGGCATTTTCTCAAATAACCAGGCCCTGTGCCATTAAATATCAACTATCAACTTGAATTGTACCTGGAAGCAAACTGGCAACCAGTGCAGCTTGCGAACCAAAGATGTATTTTACAGGTAACCGTTGATTTATGTCCAGTTGCTTAGCAACTGTTCATGCTTATAATGAAACACTCCTCCCCCGCAAAAGTTACTTATCATCTGATTCTGAAGTTCTGATGACTAGGCCCTTTCCAGTCACATGACTGCATTTTGGGCACTTAAACAGCATGTTAAAGAGCCTCTGTGACGCAGTGGTTAGAGTACAGTATTGCAAGCTACTTCTGCAGCCGCCTGCCTACAATTTGGCAGTTCAAATCCCACCAGGCTCAAGGTTGACTCATCCTTCCATCCTTCCAAGGTGGGTAAAATGGGGACCCAGATTGTTGGGGGCCATATACTGATTCTGTAAACCACTTAGAGAGGGCTGTAAAGCAGTGGTTCTTAACTGGCATATATTGCTCTCAAGGGTGATTTTTGTTTTTCAGGGGGGCGATGGAATGAAAAGGGGCAATGTGGGGGTGAAGGAATGGAAGTGGGGTGATATGGGGGCAATGGAGCGAGATATATTGGGAGAGAGAGAGAGAGAGAGAGATCTATATTGGTAGATAGGTAGGTAGGTAGACAAAAAGACAGCCAGGTAGGTAGATAGCCAGGAAGGCAGGCAGGCAAACAGACAGACCTTTTGGATGGATGGACAGGCACCGGTTCAGGTGCGGTACAAGTCAATGGGGTGAGCCTGCAGGGCCGGTGCCTCGAACCCCCTGTCTTAGTGTCCCCAAGGGGTCGGCAGAGGGGTGCTAAGAGGCCAGGGGGCGCCGAGGTGCTGGCCAGCCCTGCAGGTTCACCCATTGACTAGCACTGCTCCGGAGCCGGCGCCTCCAATGTGGAAGCAGTGGTGTGTTAAGTGCCGCCACGGCCGCGTTCAACATGCCGCCTCCCTGTCGCCTCTTAGCGCCCCTCTGCTGGCCCCCTTGGGGATGCTAAGAGGTGGCAGGGGGGTGATTATCTTGGGGGAGGGGGGCGATGACAACTTCCTCAATGGCTCAAGGGGGCGATTCTTTCAAAAAGGTTAAGAACCACTGCTGTAAAGCACTGTGAAGCGGTATATAAGTCTAAGTGCTATTGCTATTGCAATCTCACGATCACATGACCAGAATTTATGAAATTTTTATCTGATTGCTTAATAACCACCAATTTATTTAATGCCACCAAAAAAAAGTTGGTCAACGATGACCCACTTTATGACTGTGACAACTTCTGCCGGGCCCAATTACAGTCAATACTACCTGCATTGCATTTTTCTGATGTGCTTTAATACAGGTAGTCCTCAACATATGACCACAATTGAGCCCCACATTTCTGTTGCTAAATGAGACAGTTGTTAAGTGAATTTGGCCCCATTTTACCACCTTTCTTGCCGCAGTTGTTAAGTGAATCACTGCAGTGGTTAAATTAGTAACCTGGTTGTTAAGTGAATCGGGTTTTCCCTATTGACTTTGCTTGTCAGAAGGTCACATCACATGTCCCCGGGGACACTTCAACTGTCATGAATATGAGTCACTTGTCAAGCGTCTGAATTTTGATTATGTGGCCATGGGGATGTTGCAATGGTTATAAACATAAAAAAACTGTCATGTCACTTTTTTTCAGTGCTGTTGTAGCTTTGAACTCTTGTAAGTCGAAGACTACCTGTATTTTCAAACATAAATTAAATGAAAACTGAATGTTTAGACTAGAGTCCCAGGATTCATCTGAGGACAGAATTTCACTTTGGGTGGGTTATAATATTTCCTAAACTTGTGAGTTAGGGAAACTGCCCAGAATCACCTTGTAGGGGAGATAGGCAGCATAAAAATTCAATAAATAAATAAATAAAAAGCCAAAGAAGGCAGTTTTAAAGGTATCAGTGTATGGTTTAGCATTCAAAAGAAAACACAAAGTGATAACACTCAAGAGGAATTGCTGTCTCGTACCTGAAATTGTTTTGGATTTCCAAGAATATCTTGGAAATCCAGATATCTTGAGGACCCAAGATTGTTGGGGGCAATTAGCTGACCTTGTAAAAATGCCGCTTAGTAATAAGCAGGCATATACAATGGAATGAAGGCTATTGCTGAGCACACTGGGTTGTATCCAATTGTAAGCCCTGAGTCTCCGGAGAAGGGCGGCATATAAATGTAATTAAAAAAAATCTACATTTTTTTTACTCAAGAGCAAGTAGCTACCAAAGGACTTTTCAGAGGTGCCCCCCCCAATGCACTTTGCCCCATCTCTATAATGTCCTTTCAATCAAGGTATGTCAAATACCTATTGGGGCACTAAGTAAAGGCAGTTGTTTACTCTGAAGCAGTGAGTCAATTTTTTTAACATGCTGCTAATTTAACAGCACTGTTTTTGCTCACTAGTGTTATATATTTTAACTCAGGGGTGTCAGACTCAAGGTCCGCGGGGTGCTTAGAACTGGCCCAATAGGCTGCCCTGGAAACAGTGAAGGAGCAGCCCACTGTGCCTCTGCCAGCAAAAACAGAGTTCAGGAGGGCCACATGTGGCCCTCTTGGGCTCCATTTTCACTGGCAGAGGGTTGCAGGACGTCAAGCTGACCATGCCCACCCCGGCGATGCCCACTTGGCCCCCTAAGGTCAAACAGAACCCTGATGTGGCTCTCAATGAAATCGAGTTTCACACCCCTGTTCTAACTGAATTAAAACTAAAGTTTAGCCTAGAGACCAGTAGACTGTAACTTCTGGTCCACCCCTTAAGCATCAAAACCATCTGAGTGAGTTTGGTCCAGTCACTCTGTTTCAGCCCAACCTCCTTCACAGGGTTATGTTTGTGGGGAAAATAAGTGGAAGAAGAAGCATTGTGTATGTTGGTTATCTTTTTTTTCCCCAATTTTTTTTATTTTTTAAGACAAACATAAACAAACAAATACATACAAAACATAAAACCCTCTTCCATTTTGTACAGTGTGTCAGTTGGTTACACATCATTAGTGCTATCCTTTCATAGTCATCACTCACAATTTATATAAATTCTCATATTATCAATCTAACATATGCTTATATATTTATCAGTTATTAATCATTCATGACTAATCTATTTATTTTATCATTTAATACAAGATATTCTAGCTTTCATTTATAAGTTTTATATTACACTTTCACCCAATGGTTATATATGTTTATATTATAATTAATATCAATCTATTAAATATCTGTTACAAAATTTCCTAATCTATTACATTACCATGTCTCTTTATCCAACCATTGATAAAACAAATCCCATATCAGATAAAATTGTTTATCTTCTTGTTCTCTAATCTTCTTGTTCTCTAATTTCAAATGTCAGTTTACTCATTTCGGCACAGTCCATAATTTTCTTAATAACTTCCTCCTGCATAGGTACTTTTTCATTTTTCCAATTCTTAGCAAATACAATTCTAGCCGCTGTTAAGACATTTACAATAAAGTATTTCAGTTCTTTATTGTATATTTCTGGTATGATTCCCAATAAAAAATATCTCTGGTTTAAAGTCTATATGCTGTTTTACCATTTTTTCCAGCCATGTGTGAATTTTAGTCCAATATCCTTTTGCATATGTTGGTTATCTTGAGTTACTTATCACGTAACAAAGCTGGGATAAACATCTAAAAAGGAAAAGTAGAAATAAATTTATTTTTGAAGGATGGCCTTATCTCTATCTTACAATATAAACTTTGAGAGAGATTTCCTTCAGAATTAATCTGAGAGACTGACGTACTTTCCTGATAGACATCACGGAAGTTTGTACCTAGTAAGGTGTATTGGATGACTCATCAACAAACACAATATAGTTATCAAACATTGCTCAAGCATGACTCTGCATTTTGTGTGTATCAGTGATGTGATTCAAAATTTTTACTACCAGTTCTGTGGGCATGGCTTGGTAGGCAGGGCAGCAGAAGGATACTGCAAAATCCCCATTCCCTCCCACCCCACTAACCTGCTTTCCAGCTCCGTTCTCCTATGCAAGAAGAAGAAGACCCAGCCAATCAGCTGGGACTCAGGAAACAGAGAATAGATGGGGGCAGGGCCAGTCAGAGGTGGTATTTGCCGGTTCTCCAAACTACTCAAAATTTCCGCTACCAGTTCTCCAGAACTGGTCAGAACCTGCTGAATACCATCTCTGGTGTTTAGGGCAGGAGCAGGGGCATGCTGACAAAAATACTTCAGTCTTAAAAACCTCCAGTGTTGGAGCACCCACAACTTCTGGAGGCAACTCGTTCATTTTGCTTTGCATTCAGCATCTTCTCTACTCTCTTGAAGTTATGCAGCCCTGCATTCTATCATTTTCTTGTAGTAGCAGTGGCAACATAAAAAGAAATGATAGTCCAGATATTTATAATGAAGAGTTGAAATATTTGATTGTAAATGTTTTAACAGCAGCTAGAATTGTATTTGCTAAGAATTGGAAAAACGATAAAATACCTACGCAGGAGGAAGTTATTAAGAAAATTATGGATTGTGCTGAAATGAGTAAATTGACATTTGAAATTAGAGATCAAAAGATAAACAATTTTATAAGATATGGGAGTTGTTTTATCAATGGTTGGATAAAAAGACTTGGTAATGTAATAGATTATATAATTTTGTAATAGAAATTTAATAGATTGATATAAAATATAATATATATATAACCATTGGATGAAAGTATAATATAAACTTTATAATAAAATTGAGAATATCTTGTATAAATGATGAAATAAATAGTTTAGTCGTGTATAAATAATAATTGATAAATATATAAGAATGTTTTGTATTGATAATATGAGAATATTTTTTATAAATTGTGAGGGATGACTATGAAAGGATAACACAAAGGATCTGTAACCAACTGACACACTGTAAAATGGCAGATGGTTTTTATGTTTTGTTTGTATGTTTGTCTTAAAATAAAAACTTAAAAAAATAAATAAAAAGAAATGATAGTGTTATAAATCGGCAAGAGATTAGTATCTACTAAGTATGTTTCCTGATCACTTCTGCATATTTGAGAGTTGCTAGGCAACTGTAATACATGTTCAAAGCAGGTTGGTGAAGTTCAGCATACTGGTGGGATTTCTGGTCCTACCCAAAACAACAGAACAGAAGAAACTTTATTATGATCAGTTCAAAAAAAAGGGGGACAAAGAAAATATTCACATACAATAGATAAATGGATAATGTTAAGACAACATAAAAAAATTATAGATGTGAAAACCTATAAAACCTGTTGAGCTTTGGGGTTAACTCAACTGATATTAAAATTTATTGCATCGCAGACATGATTTGTCATTATGAAAATTTAATAGCTGTGGAACAAGTTTCTCTCCTTGTTTTCTAAAACTTCTGAGAATGGGAGTGGAATGTCCTGGGGCCTTCAAAACAACACTGGCAATCTGAGATTTAATATCCTATTGTTTAGAAAATTACTCTTAAATACTTGCAATGATTAACCTGTTCCATTGTATGCAAATATTTACCTGCTTGTCTCATGACAATTTGCATTTGTGAAAGCATTACCACATCATCCGCATATAACAGAACTCAAATTCTTCTAAGTTGGGGGTGTGAGTGTCCATGGAATGGTGAAGATTTATTAAGGAGTTAATACAAATGTTAAAATGCAGTGGAGCTAATACACAACTTTGATTCAACCCCTCTCCCCTCCAAATCTTAATAATAAGGTCCTCTGGTGACAGCACTTTGCTATAAAACTATCAGGCCCAAACCAAGAATGACATGTGGCAATTCTTCCAAGCTGAGTTCTTCAACATTTCATACCTACAGACAGAATCTTGCAGGCTGAGAGTTCTACTATCTGTATCTACAACAGGGGTGTCAAACTCAAGTCGTCAAGGTAGTGTCACATGATGTATCAGGGCTTTTTCCCCATTCACTAAATCGGGGGTGGGCGTGGCCAGTCTATAATGCATCTGGCCCACGAACCGCGTGTTTGACAGCCCTGATCTACAATATATTTTGGGAATTATTAGGATGGGGTTGTCTTCACTCACTGTCATCAATTGTATCAGTGCTGAGATGCCTTTTACTGCTCTGGAATGTGCCTCCTGTCTCCTGTGCATCCACCTCCTCACTATATTCCATCACATAAACCTATCTTCTCATATAGCTTATGTATCAGAAGTAGGAAGAAGCTATTTACAAAAGGAGTTTTTAAAAACTGCCCATAACCCTCTCCTTGAGATCAAGTTGAATGCTGTTTCTAAAATAAATGCACAATTGTGTCATGATGATTGTTTAGCTCAGGAGGTTTGTCCTCTTCAGGCAAAGATAAAATAGCGTTGAATGATTTGGTAGCTGAGAACAAAGTAACTTTGACTTAATGTTATCAAGATCTTCTATCTCTGCTCTTCCCGGAAAAGCCAATTAT
The DNA here is from genome assembly GCA_009733165.1 of Naja naja. Taxonomy (NCBI): domain Eukaryota; kingdom Metazoa; phylum Chordata; class Lepidosauria; order Squamata; family Elapidae; genus Naja; species Naja naja. The sequence continues at coordinate 172,050,224 of CM019149.1, forward strand.
GATATTGGAGCAGCTCACTTTTTAATTTCCTCTTGAGTTATCCAAAGTCTCCTTATGTGGAATGGTTTTATCAAATGAAAGCTTTAACCCCATCCCATCCACCAGAGGTGGTATTCAGCAGGTTCTGCTGAATACCCCCTCTGCACAATTCCATCATCGGATAAAAGTAGCTTATTGGCTTTCCAGTCTAATGAAGTATAATATTTATTAATGTGCCAGCTTTGCCAATAGGAAGGTCATGAGCTCAGCTAAGCAGCTGCCCTTCTTCTGCCACTTGAAGCCCTCGATACAAAAAAGATCAGAATGACTCACAGCCTGATCTTATGGTCTTAACTGAAAGACGTTTTTCAACATGTTTTGTACTCCTGTCTCTTTGTAATAAAAGTTCAGTCTTTCATGGCATCAACAGCTGCCACATACCACAGGTAGTCCTCGACTTACAGCCACAATTGAGTGCAAAATTTCTGTTGCTACGCGAGACTGTGGCGAAGCGACCTTTTTGTCACATTTTACGACCTTTCTTGCCACGCTTAAGTGAATTACTGCAGTTGTTAAGTTGGTAACACAGTTGTTAAGTGAATCTGTCTTTGCTTGTCAGCAGTTTGCAAAAGGTGATGACACCATCCCAGCACTCTGCCCCCATCATAAATATGAGTCAATTGCCAAGTGCCTGAATTTTGATCACATAATCATGGAAATGCTGCTATGGTCATTAAGTGTGAACAATGGTCACAAGTTACTTTTTTTCAATGCTGTTGTAACTTTGAACAGTTCCTAAACAAGTGGTTGTAAGTTGAGGACTGCCTGTATTATGGAACAGTACCATAGATATGATTCCCTGTGACATTTTCTGGAAGCAGAAGTTGAGATTAGAAGAAGTAAAATGGGAAGAACATTTATGCTTTTGAACTTTGGTGTTAGAGAAAAGAAACCAACAAATCATTGAACAAGTCAGTCCAGAGTTGTCACCCAAGGCAAAAATGACCAGGTTCAAATCACCCTACTTCAGCCACATTTTGTGTATTATTTGGACAAGGCTCTAATGCTATCAGAGATGGAAAACTTTTACTAGGCAGTCTTCCAAAGTAATCATGCACAGGCACGCAACTTTAAATATGGTTTCATGATTAGTTGAAGGTCTCTCATGTTACTTCTTCTAAGATTTTTGAGCTGAAAGCAATATTTTTTGTAAGTCTTCCACAAAATCCTCAGGGACATGTTTACCAATTTTTAAGACATTTTGTTTTGATTAAGGCAACAGGCTAGAAACTAAGGGACTGTGAATTCATGAAAGCCAGCTGGGTGACTTTGGGCCAGTCACTCTCTCTCAGCCCAACTCACCTCACACAACTGTTGTTTTGGGGGAAACAGGAGGAGGAAGGTTTTGTTTGCCACCTTGAGTTATTTGTAAAAATAATGAAGGCAGAATAGAAATAAATAAATTAAATAAACACCAACCTTGTCAGCAATTTCCCTTTGAATGATCCACCTATTGTCCTTAATCATCAGCCTTTCTCACGTGAAACTTGTCAGTTGCTATCCCAGTTTCTCCATTTCATTCTTGACCAAACAAGTCTGTTCTTCCCACTTTGCCATCTTTACATATTGTTTTCGGTCCCAATGATACCCAGTACTCATATCAACAGAGTCATCATCATAATAATTTGTACTCAGTGATGAGTTTCAGTTGGATAGATTCTTTCCTCAATCAAAGATTCAATTTTGGTTTATTGCTTAAAGCACATGGATGTGACTTCCTTTCAAATGAGCAACATAATCTTTCATCACGGCAGCTTCTTGCCAAAAAGTGAAAGAACAGATTCCAGAACAGAGCATTTAGTATATCAGTCCTGTCATGCATTACCAGCTTATAACATTCAAGCCATTACGTTTCATTCAATTCTGCTATGGTGTATTTTATGGTGTACCCTTTTCAAGAACTTAGCAGTGGTCATAGTGAATGTACAGATTTCTATATATGTTTTATATGAATTGATTTTGTGCTCAGAATCCCCAAAGGGAGACATATGAATCGATCATTGACATGTTCAAGAGCAAATCCCTAAAAAGCAGCTGCTCCCAGGAAAGCAATATTATTCCTCAGATTATTTGCTTATACAAAGGCAGAAAACATTTGCAATCTGAGTGGCAGCACACAAAAGGAGACAAATGAAAGTCAAATGAAGATTTTACAGAGGATATGACTGTTTTAATACTTCACTTGTACCAAAGCATTCCTTCCTTTCACCATCCCCTCCCACTTGTGACTGTATGACTGTAACTTTGTCGCTTGTATCCTTACAATCTATATTGACTGTTTCCTAGTATGATTTGATTGCTTATTGTACCCTATGACTATTATTAAATGTTGTACCTTATGAGTCTTGACTCTTGACAAATGTATCTTTTCTTTTTTGTACACTGAGAGCATTTGCACCAAGACAAATTCCTTGTGTGTCCAATCTCACTTGGCCAATAAAGAATTCTATTCTATTCTATTCTATTCTATTCTATTCTATTCTATTCTATTCTATTCTATTCTATTCTTTCTCAACCTCCCCTTTTAAATACTTCGAATAACTTGTTACTCATATTAGCAATGCTAAACATCCTGGTAGATCAAACACTTTTACGTAACCATTTAGAATTTTCCAGCCTCACATCTTATCAAAGTACTAGGATTACATTCCCAGAATTCCTGCCTAGTGAAACACAAGGCTCTGGCTTTACCTTACTTTCATATAGGCTACAATAAGTGTTATGTTTGCATGAAGAGTCAGACGCGAAGAGCTTCAGTGAAGAGTTTATTTAGTGACTATAGCTCGAATGGACCCAACTTGGCTGGGCTATGGCTGCTACTTATAGCCAGCAGCCATAGTTGCCAGCCAATCAGAGTGCAGGGTTTTCCCACACTTTTCAAACCAATCATATTTGACATTTTACAAGAACAATTCAAACTAAACCAATAACATTCAAACCTACATACATAACAATAAGCACAGTGCAGTACTTTTATTTATTTATTCCATTTCTATAGCCGCTTATCTCAGACAGTGACTATGGGAGGCTTACAATTCAAAAAATACATTTCAATTAAAACACTAAAACATTTTAAAATAATGAAAACAACCAAAGTAAATATACATAGCAGTCGAGTTATTTGGCCAGTTTGCAATAAAGCCAGGAAATGGGGCCTTGAACACATTCAAGACTCCAGGCTTAGGAACATAGCCAGATTTTTAAGGGCTTACAAAAGGTTAACGGGGTGGGGCCAGTCTAATTTACGAAGGGAGGTGGACAGAGTCAATTAGAAAGGAGGTTAAAAATACAACAGAAGACATGCTATTTAATTTTCTTGGCATCCATGACACAAATTTGCATGAAAAACTACTAAAAAATGTACTTTGGCTTGGACACTCACCAAAAATGAATTTTTCAATTGCAGGAATGTGCCTGGTAGAAGGCAAAAAGCCTACAGTGTGCAAGCCTGCTGGAAGGTACTAATCAACTAATTTTTGTCATAGAGCTGAGCTTATTAACTTGCTATTAGTATTTATTAGGGAAGTGCTGTGCTGAATAAAAGCTGCTCAGGAAAAGATACCCAAAAACATCGACAATATTTGGTTTAAAGAAGATGGGGAAGATATTTGGCAAAATGGAGAGCATGTCCTCCTTTTGCCAAACATCTGGTAAGTCTGGGCAGGACGGCTGGCTCTGGGTCTCCTTAGTGAAACAGTGTTACCTAGTGCCACTAGGAAGCAGGCATAAACTATCTGGATATAGTTTATAGCAATGATTATATAATCATTATAATGTGTGTGCCTGCAAGAGAGAGAGAGAGAGAGAGAGAGAGAGAGAGTGAGTGGTAGTGTTCAGCAGGTTCTGACCAGTTCTGGAGAACCGGTAGTGGAAATTTTGAGTAGTTCAGAGAACCGGCAAATACCACTTCTGACTGGAGATTTTACAGCATCCTTCCCCTGCCACGCCCACCAAGCCACGCCCACAGAACCGGTACTAAAAAAAATTTGAATCCCACCATTGTGTAGCCAGCAGCTACAATTGTTTCAGAAGGCCATAGAGACAATGATGGGGATCAGTTCTCAAAGCTTCACTTATCCTTCCTGTCTGCCTTTATGTTATAGGACTGAGGATAAAGTAGGGTAAGTTCTTCCCTGGTCACCCCATCCATGATCATGGAAAGCTTCTTGAATTATACTACTGAAGTCATTATGTCTCTCCTTGCTGTGCTGGTGCAGTGTGAAGGTGCATCAGTGGTTGCATTCCCTCAAAAAAGCAGTTTAAATTTGTTCTTTGATTGTTTTTTCTTCTGCTAATTTTGCAGTATAGAAAGCCTTTGATTCAGTGCTACATGATAAACTACTCCTAAAACTAAAGCCTTATGGTATCTCTGGACACCTGCATAACTGGATAGAAGCCTTCCTGTCAAACAGACAACAAATGGTCAAAATTGGGAGCGTCCTATCAAATTCTGTATCTGTCAACAGTGGTGTCCCCCAAGGCAGTGTTATAGGACCAACTCTCTTCATACTCTACATAAATGACCTCTGTGATCATATTAAGAGCAACTGCGTTCTCTTCGCTGATGATGTAAAGCTATTCAACACCACAGAAAATACTGCTACCCTTCAAAAGGACCTCGATTATGTATCAGAATGGTCAAACAAATGGCAACTTCAAATCTCAACAAATAAATGCTCTGTCTTACAGGTTGGCAAAAAAAATCAGAAAATAAAATACAGGCTGAATAGTCAAGACCTGGTTGATGATCCAAACTCTGTCAAGGACCTTGGAGTACTTATCTCTAATGATCTAAGTGCTAGAGCCCACTGTAACTACATAGCCAAAAAGGCATTAAGAGTTGTTAACCTAATCTTACGTAGCTTTTTCTCTGGTAATATTACACTACTAACTACAGCATACAAAACATTTGCTGGACCAATTGTCGAATACAGCTCATCAGTCTGGAACCCACATTACGTATCTGATATTAACACAGTTGAGAAAGTCCAGAAATATTTCACAAGAAGAGTTCTCCACTCCTCTACTCATTGCAGAATACCTTATGCCATCAGACTTGAAATTCTAGACCTAGAAAACCTAGAACTACTCTGCCTTTGGTCCAATCTAAATAAAATCATACATTGCAATGTCCTACCTGTCAATGAATACTTCAGCTTTAACCATAACAATATAAGAGCACACAATAGATACAAACTCAAGGTAAACCGCACCAAATTTGATTGCAGGAAATGCGACTTCAGCAATAGAGTGGTCAGTGTCTGGAATACGCTACCTGACTCTATGGTTTCTTCCCCAAACCCCCAAAACTTTAACCTTAGACTGTCTAATATTGACCTCACCCCTTTCCTAAAGAGGTCTGTAGGAGGCGTGCATAAGCGCACCAACGTGCCTACCGTCCCTGTCCTATTGATTTTTTTTTCTTAAACGTATCCATTCCATGTATTCATAACTATGTTTATACTTATACCTACTATCTTGTACGTGATTGACAAATCAAATAAATAAATAAAAACAAAGAGCAGCAGTCTGAATCGGGCTTAGTGCTACTGGGGCTGCAGATATTCAGATGACCACAAGACAGCAGTAAAGAGAAGCAGAAAACTATAATCGCCTTCTTAAATGGTATATGTCATCTGCATATAGTACACAAATAGAGTTCAAGGTTATCTGCTAGTCTTGGAGAGTAAGCAATTGAATTGAATCAAGTTCACAATTATTTATATACTGATCTATTGATTATATGCAATTAGGACTGTGTTGATTCTTATGATTCTTGACGAATATATTTTATTTTTTCTTTATGTATACTGAGACCATATGCACCAAAGACAAATTCCTTGTGTTTCCAATCACACTCGGCCAATAAAGAATTCTATTCTATTCTATTCTATTCTATTCTATTCTATTCTATTCTATTCTTCTGTTCTATTCTATTCTATTCTATTTTGTTCTATTCTATTCTATTCTTCTGTTCTATTCTATTCTATTCTATTCTATCCTATCCTATCCCCATCCCCATCCCCATCCCCATCCCTATTCTATTTTTAGCAACTGCCTTCTGCAGGATAATTATCCCAGTCCTCCTGGTCTTCCATTGATATAGCTATCACTGCTGTAATTGAGTCTGATCATTTTGCTGTTCGTTATCTTCTTCTCCCTCTTTTTTCTAATACAACTTTATTACATTTCAAGAAAAAATAAAATGCAAAATAACAAAAATGGGTTGGGGGAATTCAAAAGGGGAAAAGGCTAAAAAGTGAAACAAAGAGTGGGAGGAAAGGGAGAGGGATACACACTATATGTGTGTTTCTGCATGTGTGTGTATATGCATATGTGCATCCACATACATGTGCACCTGCATGCGCGTGCGCACACACACACACATAAAATGGAGGGGACAGACTTCCAACTTTCCCGAGCACAACTACAAATATATAATCAGACAATCTTTTAAGTTAAACCTTTCTCTTTCCTTTCCTTTTCCCCCAGCATTAAGGACTTTTCAAGGGAGCTGGGCCATGGCATAGTGTTTCCAAAATATGGTATCTTGAGTCTGATCATTTGTGTCTCGAGTGAAAACTGTGACTATCCATGAGTTTTCTACAATGCCAAAGTGTCAATATTTTTCCTATTTTGCTGCTTCAAAAATGCCTGAGACTGCATAAGAGAAAAAAAATTGCCTGCACATTTCTGATCTTTGTAAGTATAATCATGTTATGGCATAATGAATTAGGACCATGCATCAATCACATGGGACATGCAGCTAACATTAGGCAACAACACTCAATTAACTGTGGCTTGTACTGACTGAACTGGTACACTGTTGTTAGAAATAATTTCAACAACAACACAGACCTCAACGGATAACTAGAACTACAGAAATAACAATTGCTACCAACCTGCCTTCCATTTGAGGACCTGTATACAGCACGAGTCAAATAGACGGCTGTGAAAATATCTACAGACCCCTTACATCCTGGACATAAATTGTTTCAACTTCTACCCTCAGAACAAGACTATAGGGCACCACATACCAGAACAACTACAAAAGGACAGTTTTTCCCCCCGAAGGCCATCACCCTGCTAAACAAATAATTCCCACAACACTGTCAAATTATTTACTAAGACGGTGTTACTTTTATTCTTCACATCCTTCCTAGTACCTACCTCTTCCCGCTTATGACTATAACCGTGTTGCTTGTATCTTTACAATTTATATTGTTTTATTTGTTTCCTAGTATGATTCCATTGCTTATTAGTAACCTATGACTATCACTAAGTGTTGTATCTTAGGATTCTTGATGAATGTATTTTATTTTTTCTTTATGTACACTGAGAGCATATGCACCAAAGACAAATTCCTTGTGTGTCCAATCACACTTGGCCAATAAAGAATCCTATTCTATTCTATTGTTGGAAGAATTATCCTTCTGGGTTCAGTTCCAAGTGGGGAAAAAGACACTGGAAACATGGAGGCTGTTTGGAAAGATGGTTTAATGGTGGACAAGACCACATGGCTTGGAGCTCCAAAGAAGGAAGGATGATCACATGCTTCAAGGTGAAGGAAAAGATCAAGAAAAAAGAGGAGGGCTGAAAGTGCCTGGTTTTATACCCTCTGTTGGGATTTGAATTTGAGCTTGTATTCTGATTGGTTGTCAGACTCCCATGGGGCCATGCAGGGGCAACTCTGTAGGCTGTCCTAAGTCCTAGCTTGGTTCAGCCTTGCTGTATGATGATGTAATGAAAGGGCTTTGGCAATTCCTATAGCTCTACCTGGAGATCTTTGTTATGTAAAATATTCTGTCTCAGGCCTTAATGGCCCACCCATTAACAAAGGTGGGGGTGAGCTTCTGCTTCTGAGGTGAGTTTTTACTTCTCTTTTTAGGGGAAATATTCTTCCTTTTTATTATTTCCTAGGATATTTCATTTTTCTAGGAGAGGGGTGGGTTTTAACTTCCAACACTATTTTAAGTAATTTCCTGGTTCGTTTCCAGCTGGGAAAAACCACAGACACTGAATAGAATAGGTTTTGGAAAGCCAGCTTCCGGAAAGCAGGGTTCTTTTATTGAAGGGTTGAAAGAAATATCCTTCTGGGTTCAGTTCCAAGTGGGGAAAAAGACACTGGAAACATGGAGGCTGCTTGGAAAGTTTAATGGTGAACAGGACCACATGATCTGGAGCTCCAGAGAAAGATGATCACATACTTCAAAGTGAGATCAAGGAAAAAAGAGGCTGAGGTGCTGAGAGTGCCTGGGTTTTATACCCTCTGCTGGGATTTGAATTGGAGCTTATATTCTAATTGGTTGTCAGACTCCCATGAGGGGCAACTCTGTAGGCTGTCCTGAGTTCCAGGCTTGGTTGACCCTTGCTGGATAATTTATGCCCTTAAAGGGGCTTTTGGCAATTGCTATAGCTTTACCTGGAGATCTTTCTTATGTAAAGTATTCTGGCCCAGGCCTTAATGGCCCACCCATTAACAAAGGTGGGGGTGAGATTCTGCTTCTGCGTTTCTACTCTTTTTAGAGGAAATATTCTGCCTTTTTAAATATTTACTAGAATATTTCATTTTTCTAGGAGAGGGTTGGGTGCTAACTTCCTACAGAAGGAAGGCAAGAAGCAAATGAGACTCAGCTCAAATGTTCCTGGCAAGCAAGCAAGATGTGTGATAAGTATATGGTTTAATCCTGTCATTGCACCTTTGTCTTTCTTATCCTGAGGGAATAATCTTGTCCCAGAGGAAGAAGGGGAGTTCTAGTGTATTTTAGTAAATTACTTTTAGTCTGATACTTCAAGTGTTTCCAGAATCTGCTTTATAATCTAATTCCTGTTATTCCTAGTACTAGACTTGAGCAATAGCCTAGACTTCCCATTTGCTTTTTCTTTTCTGATAATGAGCCTTAGTTATTTTGTAGGAAGTTAGCACCCACCCCTCTCTTAGAAAAATGAAATATTTTAGGATATATTAAAAAGGAAGAATATTTCCCCTAAAAGAGAAGTAGAAACTCAGAGAGTCAGAAACTCAGCCCCTTCCTTTGTTAATGGGCCATTAAGGCCTGGGCCAGTCTATTTTACATAACAAAGATCTACCGCCTTCAGGCAAAGCCATTTAATTGCTCTTCATTGTATCATCCAGCAAGTTTCAACCAAACTTAGCACACAGACACCCTACAAAGTTACCCCTGCATGGCCCCAACCAACCATGATACATTTCTTGCCACAGGAACAAGAAGCAAGTTCAAAGCCCAACAGAGGGTATAAATGTATCTCACTCTCCACTCCATGTGGTCAGCTACCCAGAATCACAGATGCTTGGTGGTTCTGTTTCACCATCAAACCATCTTTCCAATCAGCCTCCATGTTTCCAGTGTCTTTCTTCCCACTTGGAACTGAACCCAGATGGACATTTCTTCCAACAGTTTTGTGGCCGCAGCCCGGATTTTCAGTATAGTTTGATATTTTGTAATGAGTCTCAATAGCTCTTGGAAACCTGCCTGGGTTTCTAATCAGCTCAGGCTGGGATTTTGGCTTTCGGTTTTATGATAGGGAAAAGGCTGTATTTGGGTTTTATCTGTACTATTTTAAAGGTTCTTGGCACTGTTTTGTGGCGTGTCCCTGTCTTAGTGGAGTTTTCTTCCTACACTGGCTTCACAGATTTCTGTATTTCCTTCCTTCTTAGGGAGGTGGAGAAAATCTTAACAAGTTGCCATTAAATGATCTGAAACTTCAGTTAGTCTGAAGAAGTTAAACTAAGAATAAAATGTATTAAGGGGAAATGTGTCTAGAAAAATAGATTGCATTGTTTCAGAAAATGCTATCTCACAGTATTGTGATAGTTTTGGTCCAGCATTTTGTCATCGATAGCCTGGAGTGATGATGATGATGATGATGATTAACATCATCATCATCATCTAAATAAACTATTTTGTCATGAACATCTTGAAATTAATATTATCTAACCAAACTATTCATTGGAAAGGAATGATTCATCTATTAATTAATGCCTTGAGTCAATTAATGCCTAGATGATGCCTAAATGAAATAGATTACTGTATTGTGCTCTTTTGGGCAGCTTTGAAAATAGCCCAGAAATATCATTTTTGCTTCTCTAGAAACATGAAAGTTAGAATATCAATTTTGCAACACATCAGTGGCTCCCAGAAGAATTATGAGTTTAAACACTAATGGCAATTACACAAAAAGATTCTGTAAAAGAAATATTCTTCTGGGTTCAGTTCCAAGTGGGGAAAAAGACCCTGGAAACATGGAGGCTGTTTGGAAGGTTTAATATCAGGACCACATGGCCTGGAGCCCCAGAGTGAAAAGGAAGAGATCAAGAAAAAAGGACTGAGGTGCTGAGAGTGCCTGGGTTTTATACCCTCTGTTGGGATTTGAATTTGACCTTGTATTCTGATTGGTTGTCAGACTCCCGTGAGGGGCAATCCTGTAGGCTGTCCTGAGTTCCAGGCTTGGTTGAGCCTTGCTGGATTTATTTATTTATTTATTTGTTTGTTTGTTTGGATTTGTATACCACCCTATCTCCTGAAGGATTCAGGGTGGCTCATAACAATAAAAACACAGAATGCAAAATTTAAAATTATTAAGATATTAAATAGAGAACCCAAACAAATATCTAAAACCCCAACTACAGATGATGCACTGAAAGGGTTTTTGAGCAATTGCTATAGCTTTATCTGGAGCTCTTCATTATGTAAAGTATTCTGGACCAGGCCTTAATAGCTCACCCATTAACAAAGGTGGGGGTGAGTTTCTGCTTCTGAGTTTCTACTTTTTAGAGGAAATATTCTGCCTTTTTAATATTTCCTAGGCTATTTCAATTTTCTAGGTGAGGGGTAGGTGCTAACTTCCTTCAATTCAAAAGTACTCAAAAGGAATGCACAAAAACATTCAGAAAATTCTGAAAATAAAACAAATTAAAACTGCAAATATTTTAATCAGGTATGATCCCAGAGAATATAAATGAAAAGCATCACAATTTATTAAGTTGTATACTGACAGTGGTGGTGAAAATGATGATGGGGGGAGGGTCTTTTTAGTGGTTGTTTTAAATTTAGTTGATTTATGAGATTTCTGATTTAAATACTTTTTAATATTTATATTGTATCATTTTAAGTATTGTAAGCTGCCCTGAGTCCTTAGGGAGATAGGGCGGCATATAAATCTCATTCAATAAATAAATAAAATAAAATAAAATAAAATAAAATAAAATAAAATAAAATAAAATAAAATAAATAAAATAAATACTGGAAAATGGAAACCTACAGAATTAGAAGTAAAATTGAAGAATATGCAGGAATGGAAAAGTTGGCTGTATATGTTCACAGTAAAAATCTAGCTAAAATCAAGCAGGAATTTTCCCTTACATATAACATACCATGCAGCAACACAAGCTAAGTCATGTAGAATATGGTTTTTGAAGAAAAAGAGAAACTGTTTAAAGATAGTTATCCCCTAGGCAGTTCCAGTCATTAGCTACACAGTTGAAACAGTGAACTGCATATAAGCAGAACTAAATGACCAGCATAAGAAGAACAGAAAAATAATGACAATGAATCATGCCCTTCATCCATACAGCAACATTGATAGACTCTACTTATCAAGGAGCATAGATGGGCATGGAATATTGCAAGTGCATCAAATAATTGAAGAAGAAACAAGGACATTGGAAGAATATTTGAAGGACAGCGAGAGAGGTGAATCTAAACTGAAGCTATTACATCATGAAGACTTAATACAGCACTGGAGAGACCAAACTGGCTTACAAGAAAAAAGAATAGAAAAAAGACATGGCCAGTCAAAGTATTATAAGGCAGAAGGAAAGGAAGGAAGGAAGGAAGGAAGGAAGGAAGGAAGGAAGGAAGGAAGGAAGGAAGGAAAGAAAGAAAGAAAGAAAGAAAGAAAGAAAGGAAGAAAAGACCCAGCTGTCAAAGCAGTTAACAAAACCTGCCAATAGTTAAGAGCAGAAAAGTTGAATAGTCTTCAGAGGAGCTAATTCTGACTGCAGACCAAGCCTTAAAAATAAATACAGATAGCAAATGCCACCTCTGCCAAGAAACATAAGAAAAAATGCATAACCTAGTTAGCTATTGCAAGACATCAAGAATAGAATAGAATTCTTTATTGGCCAAATGTGGTTGGACACACAAGGAATTTGTCTTGGTGCAAATGCTCTCAGTGTACATAAAAGAAAAGATACATTCATCAAGAGTCAAGAATCATAAGGTACAACACTTAATAATAGTCATAGGGTACAATAAGCAATCAAATCATACTAGGAAACAGTCAATATAAATTGTAAGGATACAAGACAAAGTTACAGTCATACAGTCACAAGTGGGAGGGGATGGGTGATAAGGAGTGATGAGAAGATTAACAGTAATAGTAGTGCAGACTTTGTAATAGTTGAATGGTGTTGAGGGAATTATTTGTTTAGCAGTGATGGGGTTTGGGAAAAAACTGTCCTTGTGTCTAGTTGTTCTGGTGTGCAGTGCTCTATAGCATCATTTTGAGGATAGGAGTTGAAACAGTTTATGTCTGGGATGTGAGGAGCTGTAAATATTTTCACAGCTCTCTTTTTGACTCTTGCAGTATGCAGGTCCTCAATTGAAGGCAGGTTGGTAATAATTGTTTTTTCTGCAGTCTTAATTATCCTCTGAAATCTGTGTCTGTCCTGTTGGGTTGCAGAACCAAACCAGACAGTTATAGAATCAATAATTCTTCTGTAGAACTGTATCAGCAGCACCTTGGGCAGTTTGAGCTTTCTGAGTTGGTGCAGAAAGAACATTCTTTGTTGTGCTTTTTTGATGACTTTTTTGATGTTAGGTGTCCATTTTAGGTCTTGTGATATGATAGAACCTAGAAATTTGAAGGTCTCTACTGATGATACTGTGTGGTCTAGTATTGTAAGAGGTGGTAGTATGGGAGGGTTTCTTCTAAAGTCTACCACCATTTCTACAGTTTTGAGTGTATTCAGTTCCAGATTGTTCTGGTTACTCCACGAAGCAAGTTGTACAATCTCCTGTCTGTATGTGGATTTGTCGTTATCTTGAATGAGGCCAATCACTGTTGTATCATCTGCAAACTTCAGTATTTTAACAGATAGATCGTTTGAGATGCAATCATTGGTATTGTTGAAAGAAATATCCTTCTGGGTTCAGTTCCAAGTGGGTAAAAAGACACTGGAAACATGGAGGCTGCTTGGAAAGTTTAATGGTGAACAGGACCACATGGTCTGGAGCTCCAGAGAAAGATGATCACATGCTTGAAGGAGATCAAGAAAAAAGGGCTGAGGTGCTGAGAGTATCTGGGTTTTATAACCTTTGTTGGGATTTGAATTGAAGCTTGTTTCTAATTGCTTGTCAGACTCCCATGAGGGGCAACTCTAGGCTGTCCTGAGTTCCAAGCTTGGTTGACCCCGCTGGATGATCTATGCCCTTAAAAGGGCTTTTGGCAATTGCTATAGCTTTACCTGGAGACCTTTCTTATGTAAAGTATTCTGGCCCAGGCCTTAATGGCCCACCCATTAACAAAGGTGGGGGTGAGATTCTGCTTCTGGGGTTCTACTCTTTTAGAAGAAATATTCTGCCTTTTAAATATCTACCAGAATACTTCATTTTTCTAGGAGAGTTGGGTGCCAACTTCCTACAATCCCTCATTTTTTTTTTCAAAACACGTGAGAGTTTTGACAAAAGATTAAAAGGTGATCAGATCAGGGAGACTTGATGGGTGCTTTTAATTTTTCTGATGCAAAGGAAAGGCATTGGAAAAAAAAAGCAACAGAAAAGGATTCCTTCAGTGGCTCCCAAAGCTTTCAAAGTCTGGGAAAACTCCTGGTTTTTTTTTTTTCAAAACAGTATCCAATTTTTTCATGCCAATTAATTTTCAGGTGTTTTGATGTACTTTTTGTGAGCTTACAGTCAGGTTATAAGCACAAGCCTCTACATTCTTCACAGCCTTTAAATTACAGGCTGCCCATTTCAAGGTTATGGTTACTACCTGCCTAGCTCTTAGTTTCCAGGGTTTGTGAGGCCAAATTGAGATTAGCCAGTGTGCAATCCACGCTATTTAGTATTTTTAAAGTTACACACAATGAGCCCTGGGACTTGTACTCATGAGGCCCCCAGTGCAACATATCTTGCTTTACTGGACAACTGGGCAGCATCATTTGTGAGTCACAGTCAGGACTTGGGGTTTGGAGATCTCTTTCTGCTATCTCTTCAGAAATTGCCTGAGGAGGGTGCCCCTCCCCATGGAATTAGAAAGGAGTTTGCTTGGGCCTTAGTGCCTCAGAGCAGCAAAATAAAAACAAAACAAAAAACATTTTCTTTTTAAAAAGAAGCAAGGGACAGCTTTGTGTGGAAGCAGGTGAAAAAGATAACCTATCTAATTCTAAATGGGTGTCTCTGTGTATGTGCCTGTGTATGCAGCTAGGTTTACAATACAGATAATACAAACATGCTGGACAATTTCCTCCCACCAGACAGAAGTATAAGGTGTTCAGAACTTGCTGGGCCAGCTACTCTCAAATACAATCATGGGTACATCAAATTGGTTACAATATAAATGATACAAGAAAGAAAATTACAATGGGTTTCACATTACAATGAATTTTCAGTTACAATGAATTTCCACCCTCCCCCATAGTCTTTCTAACTGTCTTCTGGGGATTGAAAGAGTCTTTAGTCTTTTACTGGTCCATCTCAGGATCCTTTCCTTCATGTCTCTGGATGGCATAGGCTTGGCCTGGTGGTATGGGTGGTCAGTCAGGCTTGGGAAGGTCTGCCCCACTCTGGTTTGTTGTAATGACCTCAGTGGAGGCTGGATCCAAACCCAGTTACTGGTTCCAATGGATAGAATGTCTCTAGGAGTAGCATCTGCTTCCACATGTGGCAGGGCTGAAAGACAAAGAACAAGGGGTCCCTTCCCCTTTTGCTGGTAATTCTACCAGGAAAGGCATTGTAAAAGGATTAGAGAGGGGTTTGGAGATGGCTTGCAGGTATGGTTTCAGGAGAAAGAAAAATAACACACCAGTATTGCAGTTACTAAACAGATAAATCAGTTTCAACAAAGTGGAGACACAACAGATGAGAAAGGAAAAAACTGGATTCAAATGCTTCAGGAAAAGGATGAACAGGTAAAATCATTTAAACACACAGTAAATGCAAGGATGAAACTTTTCTTGTAAATGAACTTGGAACATTCGTTAATAACCTTGGGTTTCTCTTAAAAGCACAGAGAGGAGAGAAAATTTAACTCTGTTCCTCATCCAGTCTAATTGGCCAGATCAGACTGGGAGAAGACAATCTCTCGGTGTTTTTAATTCTTAACGATTTAAAATTAATATCCGAAGGGATCAGAGACACTTAACAGTTGCAACAGTTACCTCTAGGACACACAAAGTCTTAGACACACACGTGCTGCCGCACACATACCCACACACAAAGACACAGAGGAAAACAAAACTCTGAGGTTTACACACACACACTGATCATTCCCACAATAAATCTCTCAGTTAAATTGGGGAAGGCATAAATCTTAAGGAACAAACCACGTGGTAGCATAAAAGATAGAGAAAGAGACACAGAAAGAAAGAATTTTAAAAAAATCCCATGTGATCCTGTTTTTATATTTTGCCCTTTTAAGTACCTTATTTAGCACATGGTCTTCCTGTATCCCTCAGCAAAGCCCATTCCCTATCTATACATTTTGGTTTTTTCTTGCTCATGCCAGCTAGGGTCGGCATCTGCCGCTCATCCCAAGCCTCAATAGCTCTCCCAGGGGTTCCATTCCATTCAGGACCCTCGAACTACCGCTTCCCATGTTTCCCGTCCGATGTGGGGTTTCACACTTTGGCTTAGTCGGGTCAGCGACCAGTTTCAGACACAAGAACTTCAAGAGCAAGAAAGAAAAAAGGTGTCTGAGGGAGACTTTGGCGTTGCACCTTATGCAGCGAAATGAGACACTTAAAAAAAACTCTCTCTATTCTACAGAATATTTCACAAAGTATGCACGCTCCCCTTTTAAAAAAACCACGAGAGACTCTCTCTCTCTCTCTCTCTTTTCGCAAGGTTTTGGGACTGGGGTATGCTGCCTGTGCAGACTTCTTTCCTCTCCCCAAAAAAACAGCCCGTGAGACTCTCTGCCCCCGCAGATAAGTACTGGTACTCCGCCTCTTTCCTTCAGGCCCGTTTAGCGGTTTGGAAGAGCTCAAATCCGGGAAAACTTGCTTTTCTGTAAGCAAGTACTGGTACTCGATTTAGCATCCAATTACACAACTACTTAAACCCCTGGGGTTTGCTTTTGGGATACACTGGACAAAAAAAACCAAATTTTTTCTTCCCTCCCTTCAATCATAACCAGCTCGGCTTTTCCTTTTATATACAGAAGGTCTCACATTCTGATGACCTCTCCTTGCTTTTCCTGTCCTGATGGTCATGGCTCTGTAGAGCTAGCAACAGACAAGAGGGCGGCTAGAGGCCAAACAAAGGAATGAGATCCAGCTGCTGTCCAAGGGTGTAGCCGCTCACACACACACACTCTTCCTCCTTCTCTAACAAAAGGTCCTGTGCTCTGAAACTGTTAAACATAACTTTTTTTTCAGACAGGAACTTTTTTAATTGAGAATAATAAAACCCTCAAAACGACTCTATAGAGCACTCCACACTAGAACAAGTAGACACAAGGACAGTTTTCCCTGACGCCATCAATCTGCTAAACAAATAATTTCCTCAACACCGTCCAACCATTTACAAAGTCTGCACTACTATTACTATTAATCTTCTCATCACTCCCCATCACCCATCCCCTCCCACTTGTGACTGTATGTTGTAACTTTGTCGCTTGTATCCTTACGATTTACATTCACTGCTTCCTAGTATAATTTGATTGCTTATTGTACCCTATGACTATCATTAAGTGTTGTACGTTATGATTCTTGATTCTTAATGAATGTATCTTTCCTTTTATGTAGACTGAGAGCATATGCACCAAAGACAACTTCCTTGTAAGTCAAATCACGCTTGGCCAATAAAGAGTTATATCTAAGGGAGATTGTGCTAAGACAAATATATCATTTTACATATAATAACTGCCCCAGAATTGTGTATGCACAGTACTGGAAACAGGATAATATACCATCTGAGGGGACAGTGATAAAAAATTTTGAACTGCGTGGAGATGGACAGGCTGACATTAGAGTTAAAAGAAGATGTGAAACCAGTATTGTTGGGAAATATTTAATAAAAGGTATTTTTTTAAAAAAATGGCCAAGGATTAGAATGCAAATAAGCCAGAAGATGAGAAAGGAACTTTATACTACCAAAATGAGAATAAAAATGATAATTCAAGATTGTTATGAAAAGCTATGAGCAAGAAAAGTTTCAGAAGAGAAAATTAAACAATATTTGGAAAAAGCGGAATTACCTAAAAGTACCAGAAAAGGTAAAACTATGTTAAATGAATGAATATCAATGATGGAATTATCAGAAGTGATCAAGAGACAAAAGAATAATAAACACCAGGACCAGTTGGGCTGCAGGCAGAATTTTACAAATGGTTACAAGATACTTTAGGCCCATCAATGTTAGAAGTCCATAATGAAGTATTGATTGATGCAAAGGTACCAAATTCGTGGATGAAAGCAAATATTACTTTGATTCCAAAAGATTCAGATTTAATGCAGATAAAACTATAGGCTCATATCTTGACTGAACACTGACTATAAAACATATGCTTCAATAATGGCAGAGAGAGTAAAAATTTCTAAATGAATTTATATATTCAGATCAAAATGGCTTTTTGCCTAAGAAGTAGATTAAAACACCATGACAATAATTTTAACTTTAAAGGCAATTTGCCATAAACAAATGGCAAAGGTGATAGAAAATGGAAGTAGGACAGAGAATTTTAATATAAAAGGCACAAGAAAAGGATGTCCACTATCTCCTGTACTATTCATATTGATATTAGAATTGCTAAATATAGATATTAGACAAGAGATAGAAATTAAAGCTATGGAAATAAAAAGGGAACAATATAAATTATAGGCATTTGTAGAAGATTTGCTCTTTATCTTGGAAGACCCACAATAAAATGGACTCAAACTACTTAGGAAAATAGAAGAGTATGGTGAAGTTACAGGACTGAAAGGTAAAAAAAATCAAAATAATTGTTTACAGATATACAGAAAAGGAACTAACAAGGAAAATAGGTATACAGATAGTCAAGAAAGTTATAAATTGGCCAACAAATGAAACAAATTTGGTTAAGTGGAAAAATCTACAACTATCATTGATGGAAAGAGTAGCTACCATAAAATTGAATATCCTGCCAAGATTACTATATTTATTCCAAGCAATACCAATAAAACTAGAAAAAAATTTTTTTCTTGGGACTCATCAATGGCTAGCAGACAAACAGGGAAAAAAGGAAATATATGAAAGGATTTGTGATATAAGTAATACATAAGTTGGTTAAACAAACAGCATGAATATTATTGTTATAAACAGTAATATAATTGATACTAGCTCTCTTGGTAGAACACACAGAGGAAGAAAGATCTCTTTCTCACACACACACAAAGGCATACACACATTTCCCACATTTTTCTGTGCTTTAAATTTAGAATTTGGAGGTACTCACCTTCTTTCCAAGCAGCCTTTGAGCTCAACACTCAAAACCCCTTTAAAACCTTTGTTCCAACTGGCCCAGGTCCAGGAAAACCCACCCACAGACTCAATGGGTCTGTTTGCGGCAAGGGAATCTTACCTGGGCCTGGTCCATTGGTTAGGTTAGCTTGGAGTCCCATCTGGGGTGCCAATTGTTGAAAGAAATATCCTTCTGGGTTCAGTTCCAAGTGGGAAAAAGACACTGGAAACATGGAGGCTGCTTGGAAAGTTTAATGGTGAACAGGACCACATGGTCTGGAGCTCCAGAGAAAGATGATCACATGCTTGAAGGAGATCAAGAAAAAAAAGGCTGAGGTGCTGAGAGTATCTGGGTTTTATAACCTTTGTTGGGATTTGAATTGAAGCTTGTTTCTAATTGGTTGTCAGACTCCCATGAGGGGCAACTCTGTAGGCTGTCCTGAGTTCCAAGCTTGGTTGACCCTTGCTGGATGATCTATGCCCTTAAAAGAGCTTTTGGCAATTGCTATAGCTTTACCTGGAGACCTTTCTTATGTAAAGTATTCTGGCTCAGGCCTTAATGGCCCACCCATTAACAAAGGTGGGGGTGAGATTCTGCTTCTGGGGTTCTACTCTTTTTAGAAGAAATATTCTGCCTTTTAAATATCTACCAGAATACTTCATTTTTCTAGGAGAGTTGGGTGCCAACTTCCTACACTATCTTCTATAAAAAGTCCCTACATCTAAAAAACATCCAAGTTACCCAGGAGCTTGCTCTTCCTGAGACCATCATCTGTGAACTGTCCTTAAATATCACATTTTGATTCTTATTAGGTTACAGAGCCCCTGATTATGACATCGAACATGTAAACAAGTTAAATTCCCTACTAACATGAGCAACATCCTGCCCACATGCTTTTATCTTTCTTGTTGTCTTCAATCTACCTCATATTAACTGGACCCTAAACGAATGTAACACTGAACCCATACATGCAGCCTTCTACAATGCTGTAACAAATCTGGGACTGGAACAACTAGTGACCAACAATACTAGACTTAACAACTGCCTCGATCTCATCTTCTGCAATAGTTTGAATTCAGTTTATGGAATACAAATTAAAGAACCCTTTTCCAACAGTGACCACAACATGATTGACTTTTGTCTCAACATACGTCCACACAAAAATCATCATAACGATGGGATCCCCAATTATAACTTCAAAAAAGGCAACTATGATCTTATAGACAATGATCTCTCATCTCTTGATTGGCAATTTCTATCCACTGGATGCAATACAGTTGAAGACCATTACAACATATTTTTACTTGAAGTCAAAAGAGTCATCAAACTATATGTACCAATAACAATTCCCAAAATCAGAATGGTCAAAAAAATGGCAACTTCAAATCTCAACAAATAAATGCTCTGTCTTACATATTGGCAAAAAAAATCAGAAAATAAAATACAAGCTGAATAGTCAAGACCTTGTTGATGATCCAAACTCTGTCAAAGACCTTGGAGTGCTCATCACTAATGATCTAAGTGCTAGAGCCCACTGTAACTACATAGCCAAAAAGGCATTAAGAGTTTCTAACCTACATAGCTTTTTCTCTGGTAATATCACACTACTAACTAGAGCATACAAAACTTTTGCTAGACCAATACTTGACTACAGCTCATCAGTCTGTAATCTGCATTACGTATCTGATATTAATACAGTTGAGAAAGTCCCGAAATATTTCATAAGAAGAGTTCTCCACTCCTCTACTCATTGCAGAATACCTTATGTCACTAGACTTGAAATTCTAGAGCTAAAAAAACTAGAACTACTCCGCCTTCAGTGTGATCTAAGTATAGTACATAAAATTATATATTGCAATGTCCTACCTGTCAATGAATACTTCAGCTTCAACCATAACAATACAAGAGCACACAATAGATACAAACTCAAGGTTAACTGCACCAAACTTGATTGCAGGAAATAGGACTTCAGCAACAGAGTGGGTCAATGTCTGGAATACTCTACCTGACTCTGTGGTTTCTTCCCCAAACTTCAAAAACTTTAACCTTAGACTGTCTACTATTGACCTCACTCCTTTCCTAAAAGGTCTATAGGGGGCGTGCATAAGCACACCAAGGTGCCTACCGTCCCTGTCCTATTGTTTCTTTTTATTTTTCTTATATTTCATGTATTCATAACTATGTTTATACTTATACCTGTTATCTTATAATTGCTTGACAAAATAAATAAATAAAAATAATAAATAAATATGTAAAAGCTACTGCAAAGACTTCAAACAATGCAGACTTCCCAACTGTTGATAAGAAAGACAAAAAAGTCTGCAAAGTGGATGTTGCAATACCTGGAGATAGCAAAAGAGAAGAGGAACAACTAGAGAAAATCACCAAACACAAAGACCCAAATAGAAGTAGAAAGACTGTGGCAAAGGAAAGCAAAAATAGCAATTGCTTTGATGGTATTTCCTCCAATAGTAATAGGCAGATTAGGGGCAATTCCAAAACAACTGGAGCAACACTTGAACACCATGGGCATTGACAAAATCACCATCAGCGCATTGAAAAAAAAAAGCAATTTTACTTGGAACAGCTAGCCTCCTGCATCAATACATTTAACATCATTAGACAGCAACATCAGGCTATCCCTACTAGTTAATATTTTGAAAAATAAAAACACTAATTTTGACTTCTGAGGCTCCTGCTGGATTGCCAGTTGAAACTGACAGTTTAGAAAACAATTCTTAAACATTTTTATTACTTGTTTGCCTCTAGCCACAATTCAGAAGACTCATGCTGGCTTTCAATTAATTATATAACTAAGACCATTACTGGATAACATGAAGGGAACACCTTCCGCTATGTGGATTTGAACACTGAAAGCCCATTCTCTAGTTCCTCCCTCCCTCCCTCCCTCCCTCTTTCTCAAGTGAAATAGGTGGGAACCAAGTAATTCTCCTTTTTAATCATGTTTTTTCCTCCCCTCCCATACACACACACACACAGCCAAAGAAACCATAGCTGGAAATAAACTCAGAATGACATCCTTGTGATCTGTTTTTTTGGTAGTGGGCAAGGCCAGATTCTGTCCCCATAGCAATAGCAGTTCAAAACCTTTGGAGATGAACATGGTATAAGTGTGCTTAATTTCTGCTCTGAATAGGACATTTGTGCTAAATGTTTTGTATTTTAGCTCACCTTTGGTGTATGGTTGTACATTCATTCATTTATTTATTTATTTATTTATTTATTTATTTATTTATTTATTTGGACTTGTATGCTGCCCCCTCTCCGCAAGGACTCAGGCTCTCACAATAAACACCACAACAATAAATATGTAAAAAACAATTAAATCTGACAAGCCCAATCGATAAAACAGTTAAAAATACATTAAACCCGCCCCAAGAGGTCAGTCCAGGCCAGCCTGTTCAAACAGCCAGGTCTTCTGACCGCAGCAGAAGGAGCGAAGATCAGGGGACAAACGGAGCTCCAAAGGGAGTTGATTCCACAAGGAGGGGGCCGTAACAGAGTAGGCCCTCCCCCGAGGCCAGCCGACATTGTCTAGCTGACAGCACCCTGAGGAGTCCCCATCTGTGCGCACGCACAGGGTGATTGGTATTTGATGTTGGCAGGAGACACTCCCGCAAGTACCCCGGACCCAAATCGTAAAGGACTTTGAATGTTAAGACCAACACCTTGAATCTTACCCGGAGGGCAACTGGTAACCAATGCAGTTCGCGTAGGAGGGGTGTAACATGGGAGTATCGGGGGGCTCCCATCACAACCCGCGCAGCCGCATTCTGCACCAGCTGAAACCTCCGGATGGTATGCAAGGGCAGTCCTACATAGAGAGCGTTGCGGTAGTCAAGTCGGGACGTCACAAGTGCATGAGTGATTGTGTGAAGGGCATCTTGGTCCAGATATGGGCGCAGCTGGCGAATCAGTCGGACCTGGGCAAAAACCCCCCTGGTCACGGCCCTCACCTGCTCCTCTAAGCTAAGCCGTGAATCCAGGAGGTCTCCCAGGTTCCAAGCCCTGTCCACAGGGGGCAACACCTCTCCCCCTATGACCAAAGATGGAATCGATTGACTGGGCCAAGATGCCTGTACACACAAGCACTCAGTCTTGGCCGGATTGAGCTGTAGTCCGTTCCTGCCCATCCAGATCCGTACCGCATCCAGACACTGGGTCATCACGGAGAGGGCATCACTGATTTGGTTTGGGGTGGAGATATACAACTGGGTATCATTAGCGTACTGGTGATACCTTACCCCAAAGCCACGGATGATCTCGCCCAGCGGCTTCATATAGATGTTGAACAGGAGGGGAGAGAGGACCGACCTCTGAGGAACCCCACAAGTGAGTGCCCTCAGGGCCAACCTCTGCCCTCCTGCCAACACCGATTGCGAACGCCCCAAGAGGTAGGAGGAGAACCACTGCAAAACAGTGCCCCCCACTCCCAACCCCCTGAGGCGCCGCAATAAGATACCATGGTCGATGGTATCGAAAGCCACTGAGAGATCTAATAGGACTAGGACAGAGGAAAATCCCCTGTCCCGTGCCCTCCAGAGATCATCCATCAGCACGACCAATGCCGTCTCCATGCTGAACCCGGGCCGGAAGCCCGACTAATACAGATCTAGATAGTCCGCTTCCTCCAGGAAAAGTGGAAACTGCTGAGCTACCACACTCTCGACAACCTTCGCCAAAAAGCAAAGGTTGGAGACTGGATGAAAGTTGTTTAAAATGGCTGGGTCCAGAGCAGGCTTCTTCAGGAGGGGTCTCACCACCGCCTCTTTCAAGGCGGTAGGAAAAGACCCCTCCCTCAATGAGGCGTTAACAACTGCCCAGAGCCAGCCGCACGTGGTCTCCCTGGAGGCATATACCATCCAGGAAGGACACGGGTCCAATAAACATGTGGTGGAACTCAGTCGTCGCATAATCCTGTCCACTTCATCCTCAGAAACAGGATCGAACTCAGCCCAAATGACATCGGCCAGACTCTCTGTAACCCCCTCCTCAGACCACTGCAAATTAGAGTTCAATCCCTCCCAGATCCGAGCGATCTTATCCGACAGATATTGTCCAAATTCCTCAGCCCTACCCTGGAGAGGGTCCACCTCCGGCTCCCAATGTAAAAGGGAGTGCGTGACTCTGAACAGGGTGGCTGGGTGGTTATCTGTGGACGCTATGAGGGTGGAGAGGTAAGCCCTCCTCGCCGCCCCCAGAGCTCCCAAGTAAGTCCTAATATAGGCTCTTAGCTGGGTTCGGTCGGATTCGGAATGGGTCGACCTCCATCTGCTCTCTAAAACCCTCCTATGCCGCTTCATCTCCCGGAGCTCCTCTGTAAACCAGGGAGCCACCTGGGATCTGCGGCAAGTGAGGGGACTTAAGGGGACAACCCGGTCGAGGGCCTCCATGGCAGCCTGTTGCCATGCAGCCGCCAGCACCTCGGCTGAGCTGTGGACAAGGGAAGCGGGCAGAAACCCCAGCTCTGCCTGGAACCTCTCAGGGTCCATCAGGCGTCTGGGGTGGAACCATCTTGGCTGTTCCTCATCCCAGCGGGGTGGGGTGGCCTGTTGGAAGACCAGCCGTAGGAGATAGTGATCTGACCATGCAACGGGCTGGGCATTAACACTGCCAGCCCCCAGATCACTACACCACTGCTCCGAGACAAAAATAAGGTCAAGCATGTTGCCCCCCCCTCGTGCATGGGACCCTGTATTATCTGGGTCAGGCCCATAGCCACCATGGAAGCCATGTACTCCTGGGTCAGACCTGACCCAGGGAGGGAAGGTTGAAGTCACCCAAGACCAAAAGGCCCGGGAACTCCACCGCCACTCCCAAGAGAGCATCAAGGAACCCAGGCAGGGCAGCTGCTACACAGCTGGGGGAAAGGTATGCAAGCAGCAGGCCCAACTGACCTCCAGGCCCCAAACGCAGGAGGAGGGCCTCACACCCACCTGTCTGTGGAACAGAGACCTCCCTTGGAATCAAGGTCTCCCAAAAAACAATGGCCACCCCACCACCCCTACCCTGGGCTCTAGGCTGGTGCAAAACCCGAAAACCTGGGGGGCAAAAATGAACCAGAGGAACTCCACCCTCTGGCCCCAACCAGGTCTGCGGCCTCCTCCTCAATCACTTCCCGGAGGAGGGATGTCTTATTAGCCACGGACCTGGCATTAAAATACACCAGCCGGAGCCCAGGGGCTCCGGGTCCCATATTCCCAGGGGAGTGGGCAGAGGCATGGGGGTCGGAGCGCACCACAGCTCGCAAACAGCAGCAGCACGCTCCCTGTTCACGATACGGCCCCCCGCCTCTCCATCCCCTGCCAAGTCCGATCACAAAATATCATAAAATAATAAGTGCCAAGAAAGTGATATTCTAGTAATACAGCTAAATAGACCCATTCTGGATCTGACCGAGCCCAGCTAAGAGCCCATATTAGGACTTACCTGGTGGCGTGTGAGGCGGAAGATCTTATTTCTCCGCCCTCATAGCATCTGCAGATAACCGCCTGGCCGCCCTGTTTGGGGTCACTCGCTCCCTCCTCCAGCTGGGGGGGGGGGTGGCGGACCCTTTGTGGGGCAGAGCTGAGGAATTTGGCCAGTATCTGCAGGATAAAATCGCTCAGATCCGGGAAGGGTTGGCTGGACTTGCAGTGGCCTGAGGATGGGGATGCAAGTGGTTTGCCAATGTTATCTGGACTGAGTTGATCCTGTTTCTGAGGATGAAGTGGACAGGATTATCGTGCTGAGCTCCACCACATGTTTATTGGACCCGTGCCCTTCCTGGTTGGTTTATGCCTCCAGGAGGTCACGTCTTGACTCGGCAGTGGTCAACGCTTCATTAAGTGAGGGGCTGTTCCCTGCCACTTTGAAAGAGGCGGTGGTGAGGCCCCTTCTGAAGAAGCCTGCCCATGACCCAGCCGCGTTGAACAACTTTCGTCCGGTCTCAACCTTCGCGAAGGTTGTTGAGAGTGTGGTGGCCCAGCAATTGCCACTTTTCCTGGAGGAAGCGGACTACCTGGATCCATACCATTAATTAATTAATTAATTTATTTATTAATTGACTTATGCGCCCCTCTCCCAAAGGACTCGGGCTCACAACTAAAATACAGTACAACAATAAATTACTTAAAAATTATATTAAACAAGTTATAAGCTGAATAAGCAATTAAAACCCCCAGGTTAAAAAGAAAACCCCAAGAGTCAACATAGCCCAGATTGTAAAAACAGCCAGGTTTTAACTGAACACCCCCAGCCCGTTCGATCCGATGGCAGAAGACTGGGACTCATGCAGATCGCTTCCAAATGTATTTGAGGAAACGATCTCCGACATTTCCGCAAGTGGAAGAGGGCGGTCTTTCTCACCCACTGTGGTCCGGCCGTTTTCAAGATGGCGAAGGCATTGGCGGGAGCTGCAGATGTGAAGGCAATGGACTGGCCCGATTTAGAAAAGTTATTAAGAGCCCATTACGCGCCACAAGTATCATGCCTCATTAAGAGACACAAATTCTACCATCGGGATCAAGGGGAAAATGTTAATGACTTCGTGGCAAGTTTAAGGGACTTTGGGGGTACATGTGAATTTATCAACTTAGAAGAGGCCATGCGCGATCGATTTGTTCTAGGCCTAAAAGACAAGGTTTTGCAGAGCAAATTATTAATGAAACCTAAGATCACGCTTAAGGAGGCCATAGAAGAAGCTTCTTCAGCGAAGCTACCAAGTCCTCAGCAGCAGCCATGAAGAAAATTAAGAAGGCCGCAAGCCATCCTGATGTGGAAAAATCCACAACAACCCATTGCGAGCAATTAGATTCTGATTCAGACTGTAGCAAGGTGGAGGAAGGAATTTATAGACTCAGAATGGAGAAGAAAAGGAAAGACCTTGGAAGAAAGAGGCAAGATTTTTATTGCAGAGGTTGTGGGGGGGCACCCCCGCACTGAATGCAAGTTTCTTGATACCATCTGCCTCCGTTGTGAAAAAAGAGGTCACCTAGCAAGAGTCTGCAAATCATCCAGAACTCCACCAAGCAGAAAGAAGTTTCCTGATAAAGATTTCAAGCCTAACAACTTCAGTGAGAAAATGGGGCGCAATACAGAAGCAAATGGGAAGAATGGAACTCATCAAACAGTCACCATTGGTCATTCTTCAACCTTAAGAAGCAGAAAAGTACATGTGAAGGTACTCATTGAAGGAAGGCCTTGCCAAATGGAAGTGGACTCAGGCTCCTATTTATCTATGGTGTCATGGGACACTATTCACAGGCTACTTCCCAACATTCAGAAGAAGCATTTCCAGAAGCAAGCACTGACTCTTAAAGACTACCAAGGGAACAAGATTCCAGTAGTTGGAACAAGAGAATTCATCGTGAAGTTCAAAGGCCACACCAAACGTTTGCCCCTGACCATCGTGGACAAGGATCGCCCAAGCTTGCTGGGACTTGAGTGGTTCAATCCACTAGGCATCGAGGTGACTGGCATCAATCATGTGAGAAACACTGAATGGGAGGAGGCCCTGAAGTCTGAGTTTCCAGAGGTCTTCAGCGACATATTGGGCAAGTATATGGGGACCCCTATCACTTTCAACCTAGATCCCAAGGTGCCCCAATTGCTTAAAGCCCAGAAGGGTCCCATTTGCCTTAAAGGAAAAAATTGATGCACAATTAGATAAACTAATAGCTCAAGGAGTGTTAGAGCCCACTGACCACTCCAGATGGGAGACACCCATAGTCACACCAGTCAAGACTGATGGGTCAGTGAGAATCTGTGGGACTATAAGGGGACATTGAACCATGCACTTCAACAGAGCGCATATCCAGTTCCAGTGGTGCATCATTTATTACATTCACTTGGCAGGGGTACAGTCTTTGCCAAATTGGATCTGGCCCAGGCATATCAACAACTAACAGTTGATGATGCCACTGCAGAGGCCCAAACCATTGTGACTCATAGAGGTGCCTTCAAATGTAAAAGGTTACAGTTTGGAGTAAGCATGGCACCAGGCATTTTCCAAAGCCTTATGGAAAGGATGCTCCAAGGACTGCCGGGGTAGTGCCTTACTTTGATGATGTGTTAATCTCTGCTGAAAATGACACTCAATTACAAGAGAGACTCGGAGAAGTCCTTACCAGATTCAAGAAAGCGGGGTTAAAAGTCAAGGAAGAAAAATGCACTCTTAGAACTGACAAGGTTGAGTTCTTGGGCTATATGATTGACAAGCATGGCATCCACCCTACAGATGCCAAGGTTCAAGCAATCAAAGAAGCCCCTAGACCAAAATGCAAAACAGATTTGCAAGCCTTCCTTGGACTTATTAACTTTTACCACATGTTCCTACCTCAGAAGGCAACCATTGCAGAACCATTACACAGATTGCTTGACAAAAGTCTGTTTGGGTCTGGGGCAGGAAAGAACAATCAGCATTTAACAGTATTAAAAGACTAATCACGCTGATGCTGTACTCATACAGTTCTCTGAGAATTTACCTGTTGTACTGACTTGTGATGCATCCCCTTTGGAGTGGGGTTTTGAGCCACAGGCTTCCCAGTGGGAGGAAGCCCCTATTGCATTTACTGCTTTTGTAACCCGGGTTACCTGATGTTCTTGTCTCTGACAATGGCCCTCAATTTACATCCAACCCTTTTGAATCCTATCTAGCACAACTGGGTATCAGACATGCCCTGACAGCCCCTGGGCACCCTTCGCTAACGGCCGGGGTGAGCATGTTTACCAAGGAAAAGCTTCAGCAATTGGGTCCTGGGGACATCACTGAGAAAGTTGAAAAACTTCTTTGTGTTCAGCACATCACTCTAACCCATCAACTAACTTATCCCCAGCAGAGTTGTTGATGGGTGAGCTTAGGTCTTCCCTTGACCGCCTTCATCCCACTTACGCACCCAGCACCACTAGATTCCACTAGCAAAGTTCGTTCAGTGTGGGTGATTCTGTTTATGCTAAGAACCTTATGGGTGAACCTTTGTGGATTCCTGCTGAGATAACTCAAATCACAGGCCCTCGTTCTTACAGGGTACAAACAGAGGATGGAGTCCTCTGGAGCAGGCACATTGATCAGCTTAGATCCAGGTTCCCTCAGGAACATTGCAATTGTTCCTCTCTAGTTCCCATACCTAATGCTTTTTCTAGGGGGGAAGGGGAGGAACATGAGGATAATCAACAAACAAGAATCCACCCCATGTGTAATGAGCCATTACGACAGGGACCATCCCAAAACCTGTCACAATGCCAAAATCCATCCTTACAAGTGGAAGATTGCACATCACTACCTGACTTGGGTGCTGACATTGGGCTGGAGATGGGTTGAGAGGAGAGACCAGATTCTAACAATCAAACAGGGTCTTCTTTCACAGGAAGTCCAACTAGGGAAATGTCAACAGACACATTTCCCTCTCACTGGGTGAGAACGTTAAAACTTCTGAACCACGAAGGTCTCAACATGCAGAGAGCCCCACCTATTTAAAAGAATGCATTAGATAGGTTGGGGTTTGAGTATGGACTGAACCTAGTGGGGAGGGGTGTTATGTATGCAGGTTTGAATGTCATTGGTTATGTTTGAACTGTTCTTGTAAAATGTCAGAAATGATTGGTTTAAAAGTGGAAAACCCTGCACTCTGATTGGCTGGCAACTGCAGCTGCTGGCTATAAGTAGCAGCCACAGACCAGCCAAATCGGGTCTGTTATGAGCTGTAGTCACTAATAAACTCTTCACTGAAGCACTTCGCGTCTGACTCTTCATGCAAATCTAACATAAACCAACAGACTCTCTAGGATCATTTAAGGACTTTCTTCTCCCCTGCAAACTTGCCAGCCTTCTTCAAGGCTGAGCTTTGGGCCAGCTTCCAATGATCTGAAGCATAAAGAAAGAAGATACATGACAGGACTTTCTTGTCTGTGATGCCCAACCATTAAGTATACTCCCCGATACTCATTTGCCTCATTCTTTTCTTCCTGGTTCAGTTTTCAGGCCTCTGCTTACTGTTTTAATTACTGATGATTTGACATGATTTTATTTCAGCAGCCCTGAATCCAATCAGCTCTGGGTGCTTCACAATACATTTCGCCTCCTCTTTTGCTTCTCTTGCTCTTTTCTATATATTGAATATGGCCAGAGAACATTTAAAATGTTGATACATTGATTTTCTTTCAGTTTAAATTATTACCAGCCATGTCAGAGACTTTTAATGTAACACTCAGTGGTGAATATCTAAACCAACAAATAAAAAAGAAACGGATAAAAGTTTGTTGGTATACATTGTGAATCTGGGGAATGGACCATGGAAAGCCAGCCCCCTGCGATGTGTTGGTGGCATTTTAGAACATCAGTGACAGCAGAGTCCACTTTTGTTTTCCCTTAGAGGGCTTTACAAACTGGATTGGCCTAAGATGATTTGTAATTTATAGTAAAGAAAGCAGCAAACCTCTGAAGATGCAGTGTTTACTCTCACCCACATTCTCTTCATTATAAAGTAAAATCAACCCACGTATACTGTATGATAGGAGAAGACAATAAAATATTGTTTCTCAATCTTGGGAATTTCCAAATGAAAGGATTTCAACTCCTAGAATTCTCCAGCCAGCATGACTTTTTTTTTCTTTTTACAACCCTGTAATCCCTAGCATCGGAGTGCAGTTGTGACAACTGAATGGAGCTGAGCATTTACTGGCCAGATGCCCTTTCTGATGCCTATGCAGAGCTCACAGCAGATGTTTTCTCTTTGCACCCAAAGAAACAAATATCTGCTACCATCTAGAATCGAACTCACAGCCTCCTGGTTGTAAGGTGAGGCCTCCACCACTAGGTCACCACGCCGCTCTCTCCAGCCAGCATGACTATTACTGAGAATTCTGGTACTGAAATCCACACTTCTGAAGTTAGAACTTGCCTGCTCTTTCTTGATGTGCAAATTTCTCTGCCACCTTGGGCTATATGATTGACAAGCATGGCATCCACCCTACAGATGCCAAGGTTCAAGCAATCAAAGAAGCCCCTAAACCTAAATGCAAAACAGATTTGCAAGCCTTCCTTGGACTCATTAACTTTTATCACATGTTTCTACCTCAAAAGGCATCCATTGCTGAACCTTTGCATCGTCTGCTTGATAAAAAGGCTGTTTGGATCTGGGGGAGGAAGGAACAATCAGCATTTAATAGTATTAAGAGACTAATCACATCTGATGCTGTATTGATACAATTCTCTCAGAATTTGCCTGTTGTACTGACTTGTGATGCATCCCCTTTTGGAGTGGGGGTTTGAGCCACAGGCTTCCCAGTGGAAGGGAAGCCCCTATTGCATTTACTCTCGCACTTTGTCCAAAGCAGAGAGGAATTATAGCCAACTGGACAAGGAGGCATTGGCAGTTGTTGCAGCTGTCAAGAAATTTCATGAATATCTGTATGGCAGGTCATTTACCATTGTTACAGATCACAAACCTTTATTAGGCATTGTGGCAGGAGACAAACCTAAGCCTACTATCCTGTCACCAAGAATGCTGAGGTGGACTGAATTTCTTGCAGCCTATTCATACAAACTGATTCACAGGCCTGGCAAGGACATTGGACATGCTGATGCACTGAGTCGTTGCCCACTGCCTTGCCACAAGGAGGACTTTGAACCGAAACACACACCTTTTTCCTAGAGACTGTTGCTAAGCTTCCAGTCCATGCTGCTGAAATTGCCAGAGAGACTGCCAAAGACACTGTGTTGGCTCCTGTTATAGGCTGGATTAAGAAAGGTTGGCCTCTTCAAGATCTACCTCACCTTGCCCAACCTTTTAAGTCCAGGCAAACTGAATTATCTGTATTAAGAGGATGTATTTTGTGGGGTAACAGGGTGGTTATTCCTGCAAAACTGCAAAGAGAGGTTTTGGAAATGTTACATGAGGGTCATCCTGGGATTGTAAGGATGAAGGGATTGGCCAGGAGTTATGTATGGTGGCCAGGTATTGACAAAATGGTTGAAAACTGGGTTGCATCTTGTCCCAATTGCCAGGTAGTCAGGCCTGCTCCACCTCATGCCCCCACACAGGAATGGGAATGTCCTAGGGGCCCATGGTCTAGGATCCACATTGATTTCTACTAGAGGGCATACTTTTCTGGTTATAGTAGATGCATATTCCAAATGGCTAGAGGTAATTCCCATGACATCCACCACAACTGATGCTGTCATCAAGCAGCTCAGAAAACTGTTTGTAACCCATGGGTTACCAGATGTCCTTGTCTCTGACAATGGCCTCAATTCACATCTAACATTTTTAATCCTTTCTAGCACAACAGGGTATCAGACATGCCCTCACTGCCCCTGGGCACCCTTCGCTAATGGCCGGGTGAACGCATGGTACGCTGCCAAAGAGAAGCTTCAGCAGCTGGGTCCTGGGGACATCACTGAGAAGCTTGAAAAACTTCTTAGTGTTCAGCATCACTCCTAGCCCATCAATAACTTATCCCCAGCAGAGTTGTTGATGGGTAGGAAACTTAGGTCTTCCCTTGACCGCCTTCATCCCACTTACGCACCCAACGCACCACTGGATTCCACTTCCAAAGTTCGTACTTTCAGTGTGGGTGATTCTGTATATGCTAAGAACCTTATAGGTGAACCTCTGTGGATTCCTGCTGAAATAACTCACATCACTGGCCCTCGTTCTTACAGGGTACAAACAGAGGATGGACTCCTCTGGAGCAGGCACATTGACCAACTTAGATCCAGGTTCCCTCAGGAACATCGCCCTGTCTCTCTGGGTCCCTCACCTGATGTCACTTCTAGGGGGGGGAGGAACAGGAGGAAAATCAGCAAGCAAGAATCAACCCCATGTGTAGCGAGCCATTACGACAGGAACCATCCCGAAACCTGTCACAATGCCAAGATCCATCCTTAGAAGTGGAAGATTGCACATCACTTCCTGACTTGGGTGCTGACATTGGAATGGAGATGGGTTGGGAGGAGAGACCAGATTCTAACAGGGTCTCCTTTCACAGGAAGTCCCAACAGGGAAATGTCAGCAGACACATTTCCCCTCACTGGGTAAACGTTAAAACTTCTGAACCACGAAGGTCTCAACGTATATTTTAAAGGAATACATTAGATAGGTTGGGGTTTGGTATGGACTGAACCTAGTGGGGAGGGGTGTTATGTATGTAGGTTTGAATGTTATTGGTTTATTTGAACTGTTCTTGTAAAATGTCAAATGGTATTGGTTTAAATAGTGCGGGAAGAAAGCCTGCACTCCCATTGGCTGGCAACTACGGCTGCAGGCTATAAGAGGCAGCCATAGCCCAGCCAACTTGGGTCCATTCGAGCTGTAGTCACTGAATAAACTCTTTGCTGGAACTCTTCGCGTCTGACTCTTCATGCAGACTTAACAGATGAGTACACAAAAACCAGCTTGATCACTTTGGGCCAGTCACTCTCTCTCAACCCAACCCCACTTCCCTTGCAGGATTGTTGTTGTGGGGAAAATAGAAGGAGGATGGAGTATTAGATATGTTTGCCACCTTGAGTTATTTATGAAAAATAGTAAAGGGATAAAAATAAAAATTAAATTAAATTAAATTCTGAGCTTCCATGTTCCAGGATTGGGAGATTTCATCATGCCTGAACATAATAAACAATTATGAATTAGTTCAGGAAATGAAACCAACTACTTAATAGAAACATATCAAGGTATGTTGCAACGTACCTTCATGAGTTATACCTTGCAAAGGGTAGTACCAAATCAAATAAGAGTAGAGTGAAAGACCATGCTCCCCAAAGCTGCAACCTTCTCTTCAACTCTATATTGTAGGAGGAAGAGCTGTCCCCAAGACAGCAACCAGATAAGAGGAACTAAAACAGGAGCAAAGAAATAAATTGAGACAACATCTTAGACAAGCACCTCCCCAATTCGCATAAAGATAAAGCGAAAAAGATTCAGCTTTGCAAAATTCTTTACAACAAAAGTACTCTTGCTCTATATACAATTGATTTCTTAGTCTGGTAAACCTTACATGGCTGACAACTGTACATACAATCAGAAAGAAGGGAAAACAGTACTATCATAATGCGACTGGGAAAGAATGGGAACAGGGGAATTGAGAGTCATGAGGTTAGAATATTTACACATGTTCTTTGTGCTTCATATATACAGTAGAATATTTACACATATTGAGACATTTTCATTAAGGATCTGCCTCACTCTTGTTTTTGATAAGTTTAGAGACTTCTTTTAGTTTGGGCAGCCCTTTCTTCTGATTTTGATTTTGAGAAGGTTTGATTTGATTGCACCCACACAGAGATGAATGAGTGCATTCCAAGGGTGGCTTCTTCCAAGAAAGAGGGATTTAACTTTTAGTCACAGGCCCTTGTGAGGAAAAGGAAGGAAACCCTTTAAGTGAAATAATGCTGAGGGAAGGATTTGAGTGACAGAGTAAAAGAGTGGCTGAATGAAATATATATAAGGTATTGTAATATGAGGGGGCCCTGCATGACCAGATCACCTAACAGCTTGCTGTTATTGCTCTTGGGTAAAAAATAAAGACTTAACTTCATGCAACTGCCCACTTCTTTTATCCTGGCTCAGAACAAGCCTAGTAAGGAACAAAATTCTAATAATGTTATTTTTAAAAAAACTACCAATAATTAAATTGACCCAGATTCAATAGATACAAAGCATGGGAAACTTGGGTTTTTATATCTCCCTTCAAGTGACTGAGAGGAAACTTTTATTTTATGAAAGGAAATCTTAAAAGAAAAAGGAACTGTAAATTATAAAGGCATACACAACTGTTGTAGAAATGAATCATGCTAATAAAACTGTTTTCCATAAGCTCTTTATTATTATCATTGTTGTTGTTGTTGTTGATGTCCCTTCTGTCCAAGCCGTTTCTATTTCTTTGTGCCTGGCTGGGCTTCTAAACATTTTTTCTTTTCTGAATCTTCGCTCCAGCTAGAAGAATTTTTCTCTCATAGCAAGTCTGAGGGAAGGAAAAAAGCCGCCTTTCTTGCCCGCATTTTTCTCAGCTGCTGCCAACTGCTTCGGTTGTCCCTTTCTCTGCAGGGCAGCCTGTTTTTTTTTCTTTGATTATGTATTTTCACTCCTGGGCTTTGGCTCTGTTTATTCAGCCAATACTTCATCAAGTCAGTGACTGCAAAGTTCCCAGGTGGGACATCTTATCTGTCTTTCCCTCCCTGCCTGCTCAATGCTGCTTGATTGATTGGCAGCTGTTGTATGATTGGCAGCTATATTGCCCTGGTGGCGGGGGCGGAGGAGAGGGGGACGAAGGAAGGAAGGAAGGAAGGAAGGAACGGGCGGAGGCGCTTTCAGTCTGCTCAAGCGATAGGTCCTTCCAGGGCAAGTACAGTGAAATTAAGAGAAAAAGAGTAAGTCTGAGAGAGAGAGAAAAGGAGGCAAAAATGGGGGGGAACAGAGCTAGGACAAAATACTGATGGACCCCGCCCCCGCATCATTTCCTGTGGCAAAGATATCTACTAGATACTTTGATGGGAAAACATGGGTGAATGACCCAGACAGGGTAGACATGTATTGGCTGAGCACTCAAAAGTTACATTTCAATAACTGCGTAATAGTTACATACTTTTTAAAATTAATTGTCAGTACAATGGCAAGCTACTTCCAAAATCTTGCCAAGAAAACTTGAGGGACTTGTACAGGCAGTAACCAGAAAACAATATTGACTCAAAGGGACTCACTCTCTCTCACACACACACACATGCATACATAGAACATAAAAAGAAGCTTAAATTAGGTCCAGTTCATGTTCCTATAATCTCAAATAACCATGTAATACCCCCATGCGCTACTCTAAGGTGCTACTTAAACTTTCTTATACAAGTACAGGTTCTGTTTTCTGATAGAGATATCTACTGTGTTGGCGGAGAAGGGAAAGGTACATTAAATAAAGCTTCACCTCATTATCTGCTTTCATATCGGAAGCTGAGATTGAATACGTACAAATTGAGCCTTTTTCCTTTTTTTTTTTTTGAGAAATGCCGAGTTTTATACAAAAGCCAACACTTCTGTTATCTGAACATATGTTTAGAGAAGGTAGCAAAGAATATTCTTCAAACATTTATAAACTACTACTGGCAGTAGTAATATAATTAGAAATTATGTTTAAGCTGACTTGTGAGATGAAAGGACCTCAAATATGTTATAAAAATATCCCAATAAAGAGGAACAGGAAGCAGCAATACAAAAAACAATTCTTACTTTAAGATTCAGAGGTTTAATTCATGAGCAATTTGAAACATGAATAGCCATCATAACACAACTTATATCAATAATCCATTGCATTTATTTTGAAATCATCCTATCTAAAACTTTGGCTCATGTCTCTTTATTCTGGGGCCTGCTATCATCCAAAGGCCTTGTTGAATCTGATAGATCAATAGCCTATATTTTTGTTTCCCACAATGAGAAGAAGGCTTGTGCCTTTCACAAGTTCTTCAATTATTATTTTTATTTAGACGTGTGTGTGTGTGTGCATATCACAAACTTTGTAGGACATCCCCCACTCTGATATTTAACTTTTCGGTTTTAAAGATGTCTTATTGATACTAAAGAAACATTTTAGGGTCTCCAAATTGGATGTCCTGCAGGCATTTTGAGCTATACTTCCTATCCAGCATGACCAATGTGTGAGAATGATGGAAGCTATAATTCATCAATAGTTTTGGCTGCCAGGATGTAAAAAAGATGTTGAGACTCTAGAAAGAGTGCAGAGAAGAGCAACAAAGATGATTAGGGAACTGCAGGCTAAAACATATGAAGAATGGTTGCAGGAACTGGGTATGTCTAGTTTGATGAAAAGAAGGACTAAGAGTGACATGATAGCAGTGTTCCAGTATCTCGGGGTCTGCCACAAAGAAGGAGTCAAGCTATTCTCCAAAGCACTGAAGGCAGGACAAGAAGCAATGGGTGGAAACTGATCAAGGAAAGAAGCAACCTAGAACTAAGGAGAAATTTCCTGACAGTTAGAACAATTAATCTGTCAAACAACTTGCATCTGAAAGTTGTGAATGCTCCAACATTAGAAGTTTTTTAAAAAGAGATTGAACAACCATTTGTCTGAAATGGTGTAAGGTTTCCCTCCTTCCAACTCTGTTATTGTAAAAAAACTCTGGAGATCATGAGACTGAGGGATGCATTTGTGGGGCATATTCTGTTTTGATTTGCTCAATGATTGCAAAAGACATTAAAGCCACAATATTTTTAAAGTATAATATCAAATACATTAATGGGTAGTCCTGAATTTAAGATTTATTGGTTAATGACTGTACAAAATTACAATAGGCCCAGAATGGGCTTCTGGATATCATCTTCTGGATATCACTTCTTGCTATCCTAAAATTTCATGTTAACACACACACACACACACATATAACTTGACCACATTTTGGGTGCCTGGCAGCCAGCTCTCCTTAATGACCATTACAGCATCTCAAGGTCATGTGACCATGAATTGGCTTTTTTTTTGCCAGTTTGGAAGAATGGCTTTGCACTTAACTGTGCCATTTACTTCATGACCATGTATTCTCTTAATGAGCACAAAAAAAAATTGTAAATTTTTTAGAACTTATGACTATAATGGCTTACAACCAGAAATCCAGATACAGCTGTGTTGCATCTATTACAGGACTACCTGTAACAGATGCAACATATTTAAATACATTATGATAATTCTGTTCAGATTTTACTTGTTCTGCACTAATTCTCTCTGCCCTTCCTCCCCTGTTTCAGTGTACATGTAGGCCTCCTAACCACAACATTTGGTTTCAGATGGCAGGAAGTAAACAGATTATGAA
Source organism: Naja naja (assembly GCA_009733165.1). Taxonomy (NCBI): domain Eukaryota; kingdom Metazoa; phylum Chordata; class Lepidosauria; order Squamata; family Elapidae; genus Naja; species Naja naja. The sequence continues at coordinate 172,087,743 of CM019149.1, forward strand.
GTTTGAACCAGATGAGAAATTGTGAAATATGAAAAGAATTCTATTGAGGAGAAAATAATATAAAAATCATGGTGTGCAACTTTGTTTTGTGAATATAGCAATTTAAATTTCAGAGTAGTTTTGGTACTTGAAGTGAAATAAAATACTTCAAACTAATATTTTAAGTTATTACATATTTAAGCAATTGCATAGCAAGTTAATTATATTCATTAACAATTTTATTAATATTTTTCACTTTTTAAAACTCTCAGCTTTCTGAATGATCAAACACAATAGCCAAGAGTCCTTGCTGACCATTGCAATTGAATAGGCAGATGATCCAGATGACTGAATTCAACTTGCACTGAAAATACAGTTAGTCCTTGACTTACAACAGTTCATTTAGTGACTGTTCAAAGTTACTACGGCACTGAAAAAAGTGACATGACCATTTTTCATACTTACGAACTGTTGTAGAATCCACATGATCACATGATCAAAATTCAGCTGCTCATATTCATCACAGTTGCAGTGTCCCAGGGTCACATGATCACCTGTTGTGACCTTCTGACAAGCAAAGTCAATGGGGAAGCCAGATTCACTTAATAACCATATTACTTACTTAAGAACAACAGTGATTTACTTAACAACTGTGGCAAGAAAGACCGTAAGAAACTGCCTCACTTAGCAACAGACATTTTGGGCTCAGTTGTGGTCGTAAGTTAAGGACTACCTGTAGTTGATTGTAAACAGTAATGATTCTCAGTTATTATAGTTGGGACCAAAATCCAACTCAGTCTAAATTTAATTCATTAAATCCATGGTACTATTGTTATACTCTGAAGCCATTCGCTTCAAAGATACACACACACAAACATCTTTCAAGCTGTCTTGAAGTCATTCTTGACTCCTGGCACCTATGTGGACAAGTCCATCCAGTTGTCTTCAGAGGTCGTTTGCTCTTGAGCTGAGAGAGAGAGTGACTGGCTGGCCCAAAAGTACTCACTTGACTGCTTCATGCCTAAGACAGGCTACAACTCACAGTCTCCTGCCCCAGAGCCTACTCACTATTTCAAGTTGGTTCTCTTATATATCCATTAAAGGTAAAGGTTTCCCTATCTAGTTGTGTCCAATTCTAGGGCATGGTGGTCATCTCTGTTTTTTGGCCAAGGGAACCAGCATTGTCCAAAGACTATTTCCATAGTCATATGGCCAGCATGGCTATACTCCAAAGGCACACAGAGCACTATTACCATCCCACCCAAGTGGTACCTATTAACCTACTTGCATTTACATGCTTTTGAACTGCTAGGTGGGCAGGAGGTGGAGCAGGAGCTCACCCTGTTGCACGGAGCACGGGTCTCGGACCTGACAAGCTCAGCATCTTTAACCTACAGGATTAAATCATATATTCTCCGCTCTTTCCCAATTATTTTACATGTTAAATATTTCAAAAAGAAGTAATCTAAACATGTGCAAGGTTGCTTTCGGGACTCACAAGTTATGGCATCCTAATGACTATAAAAATAAAAAAGGATTTCCTTTTGCTATCCTGAAGTTCAAGACATAGGGAAATAAACACAACAAGGTTAATATAGACTTTGAATAAAAATACTGATATGAAATGAGCCTCACATAACAGATTGGCTGGCTGCATCTTAGCATAAAAATAGTGTTTTAATATAGGAAGAAAGAAAGGAAGTTTTAGAGAACACAATATGCCCTCCTTAGCCATGGGTATCACAGCCTATTTATGGCTCCTTTCATCCTTCAGTGCTAATGCAATTCTGTTAAAATTGCTAAGAGCATTTGCTGTTCTTGGTGGTCATTTGTTGGTCCACTAAACATTGAATTATCAGTTTGGAGCTCTACCTGCACAGCTTCTCCAAACTCATTTTAGTTAATACTTTACCATTAAGACAGGTTTGACTCCTAGTGATTGTACATAGATAAACAGTTGCTCTCACGATCTGTCTTTAGTAATGATTTGTCATTCTTCCAAGGATATTTTAACAACCTCTTTGATCCAGTTCAGCTTTCTCTTATCTGTCTTTTCTTTTCTTTTCCTCAACAAAAATCATCTCTTTTTTATTATTCCACCCAGGAATAATAGACTGCTTTTTACTGAAGTCCTAATCATCAACATCTGCCAGCTCTCTTGCTTTTGTTAGAATGATGAAAGCAATATTACACAACACAAGAAGTGCTACTCTCAGGCAAACATGCAATGAATGTCACAACTCAAAGGGCAGTGTTTGTATCACAATGTCACAATGCTGCATGAGCAGTGGCAGATTAAGGCTCACTGATGCTCTAAGGACTGACAAATCTCGGTGCCCCCTTCCTTTGTACATACTGTATAAATGAAGCCATATTCTCAACTTTGTGGTGCCCCGCTTTGGGCATGTGCTTAGTCTGCTTAATGGTTAATACACCACTGTGCATGAATCACTCTGACCCCTCTTGTTCTCCCTCCCCCCACAGATGCCACTGATCTGATGCAGGTGACAAAAACCATAATTTAAAGATATTTATTCCTCTGTCTGTCTATCTATTTGTCTGTCTGTCTGTCCATCTGCCAATCCATCCATGCATCCATGCATCCATCCATGCATCCATCCATCCATCCATTCATCCATCTATCTATCTAACTCTGTCTTGTCACCAAAACTCTTATTCCCATAACATTTAACTGGGTGAAACAGTGCATTATAAGGCAACAATTTTGAACAAAGGTACCTCAAATGGGCTAACTTACAAAATGCATTTAAAACTGGGATCAATGACTCCTGAGGGAATAAAACTTGGCAAATTTTATAAAACACTTTTAGGATATAAAATTATCATAAAGCTTTTATGACATAACACAAAAAGGCATAAAACATTTTCTGTAGTCAGCTTCTCACATTTGATTATGCTATAATACAGTTCAACATGGGCTACTTTCAAGGCAGATACACCTCTGAATATCTCCCTGAATTTTAAAGAACTTTTCTAGTATATTAGAAGTTTTGTCATGTTGAAAGCAGAAAACACTGAAGTATCTGGTAAGGACATATTTATGAAACAATGACCGAACTAAGTCACAGCTTGTCTAAAACTTATTTCTATAAACTTTAACTGGGCAAAACGGTGCAACAGTTTTTGAACCAAGTGTATCTCAAATGAGCTAATTTATAGAATGTGTTTGAAGTCCAGGACCAATGACTCCTGAGGGAATGAAATTTGGAAAAATGGTGGCTGTTTCAGTGTTGCTTGGCTACTCCTATGGTCATGTGATCCTCATTTGCAACAGTTTATGACAGTTTTCCAGCCACTCTTGCAATCCCTCCCTCTCCCCACCACCCAGCAGCAGTCATTTATCTGCCTTCTGAGAAGGAAAGGGAAAGGGGAAAGGGAAGGGAAAGAAAGAGAGATGGGAGGAATAGGAAGGGAAGGAGGGACAGAGGAACACGGTGCATCCTTCCTGGCCCATACTGCTCCTCCCAATCCATGCTACACCCCCCTGCACACATCTTCTCTGAGCTATGTGGCACCTCTTGCACATGCCCATGTGCCTTCCCCCATCCACTCCCCCCCCACAAACCTCCCCCAACCCACGCAAAACCTGTTGTGCACCCCTATGCATTCTTCGTGACCTGTGCCACTTCCCTTTGCGCCTTCCCTGACCTGACCTTCGCAGCACCTCATGCACACCCCGGCAATCCCCATGCACCCTTCTTGACCCACACCACCCCCCATGTGCACTCTCTCTCACCCATGTGACACTGCTTCTGCATTTCTGTGCACACATTGTGACTCGCAGAGCTTATCCATGTGCTCTTCATGGGTCACGTGGCATCTCTCTCAAAGGGAAGACTTTTTGAGGTTCCCTGACAGTTTTTCCTTGAGGAAACTTAATGGGTTAGGGTTAGGGTTAAGGTTAATGGGGAAGTCCATCAGAAGTTGCTCCCACTCCCACGGCTTTTTAACCCGCCTGTAATCATTCTGTTTCTGTTTTAGTAAGAAATATCTCTGGAATAATGACTCAAAAGGTCATGGGTTGTCTAGTAGCTTTATATTATGGTTTGGAAGACTAATGCTTCTATTCTGATTTATGTTTTTGGAATATCCTTATTTAAAAAGGTTCTCTGAATTAATCAACATTTATTTTCCCCCCTCTTCTTTACTTCTCCACATACTGTTCATCTTGATCTGCTCTTTATCAGCCTAAGAAAACAAAGAAAACAAAGCTGCCGTAGTTAGTTCTTTGCCAACTACAAATTCACTAAACACACAGACTGACAAAAATTCATCTTTTTAAAATTATACAATAATCCAGATTTGTCACTTTCCATTTTTACTTTTATTATCTTCATTTCTAATTGTTACTTTCAGTAGCGAAGCAGTGTCATCTGCAGGTCTCAGATTATTAGTGGTTTGGCCACTTTTGGTTCCAGGAACCATCATTTTCAAGGCAGTGTGGGTGGAAAAAATAATCACATTCACACTGTGCTATCCTGTAAGCTTTGCTCCTTTTGTGCATGCTTCATCACCATAACTCTTTCCATAGGCCTTAACTTAGGTTGATGGGAAGGGATGCTGTTGTCATTGTTATCTCTGTGGGGGAGAGAGAGAGGTGTTTTCTTCAGAAGATGCTGTCTTTTGGGGGTCTTATTTCAATTTTTCATGGTTTTTATTCATGTTAAACCAGAATCTTTGGAATTATGTAGTCTAGAAGTTTGAAATATGTAAAATAAAGTATAAAGATTCCTCAAAAGAATTCTCAAGTATTTTAGCACAGCCATTAACTTTAATATGTTCACAAACTGGTCCAATCTATACAAAGTTCTTGCTGTAATCAGTGGAGTAACCTCCCATCCTGTAATTGCTTTCTTTTGCTTTGTCTAAAATAATAATTTTATGTTAGCTATTCTAGCCTTTTGCTTCTTTACTTGGCATTTCTCTTTCCATGTATGATTATTTTTCTTTGTAAGATCCTAAAGAACATTTTACTTCTATGAGGAACATGGCTATTTCCTTACATATTTTGACATTTCACAATCTCAAAGCCACATGATCTTATTCCACATCAAAATATGGATAATTTGGATCCTTGCCTAGTATTTCATTTTGCAAGGAGGTTATTGGAACAGGCATACTGGAAGGTAATGTCTCACTGAGAACAGGGTATTTCCTTGTTTATAGAAGGTAATGGTTGGAACTCTGCTCATGAGGCCCATCTTTGGTCTCTTGCTGATGGGGGAGTTATATAATTCAACATCCCGTGGTTGTAGGGGAAAAAAGATTAAAAATGTAGTGGCTAATCAGCTTTAAATAATCTTGGAAGAAGCAGGACCCATTTCAAATTGGCTTTAAGTAGACTATAAGGTTGAGATTGCTTTGATTGGCCTGATATAGGAGGGAATGTTGTGGATTTTTTAAAAGTCTTTCAGCAGTTTTGATACTATCAGCCATGTTATCCTTTTGGGTTGTCTAAGGGATGTGGATTGGGGATACTGCACGTTCTCTCAGATAGATCTCAGATGGTTGTGATTGATGGCAGTTGCCCCTCAAAACAGGAACTTTTATAAAGAGTCTATCAGGGTCTAATTCTGGTACCAATACATTTTTAACATCTACATGAAACACTCAGTTGGGTCATCAATGATTTTTAGTGAATATCTAAGGGTCTGCCACAAAGAAGAGGGAGTCAAGCTATTCTCCAAAGCACCTGAAGGCGGGACAAGAAGCAATGGGTGGAAACTAATCAAGGAGAGAAGCAACTTAGAACTAAGGAGAAATTTCCTGACACTTAGAACAATTAATCAGTGAACGACTTGCCTCCAGAAGTTATGGATGCTCCAAACACTGGAAGTTTTAAAGAAGAGATTGGACCTTTTGTCTGAAATGGTATAGGGTTTTCTGCCTGAGCAGGGAGTTGAACTAGAATACCTCCATGGCCCCTTCAGACTCTGTTATTCCGTTATATATGGATAATAAATAAGAACTGAATCTAGGAAAGTTAGAGGTATTCATGATGCAGTGGTTTGATTTGGAAGCAGGGATAAATCATTCTGTGGATTAAATTAAATTCCTGTGGAATGAACAAGTATGGTAATATACACTGTGAGTGCTTGCCAGCTGTGACTAATACTACAAGTATTCCCATTCCCTGAAGAAAACAATCTAAAATGACCTTTGGACTGGAGTACTACAATGTACTGTTTTTAGGGCTGCCTTTGTAAATAGCTGGAAGTTATATAGTTAGTTCAGAATATAGTCAGATTGGTCTCTGGAACCGCTCCGGAGATTGTATTACCCCCTGCTCTCAAATATTTTCATTAGCTGCTCAGAGCTTCCTGGACAAATGCTAGTTTGTCATGTTTAAAACCCAACATGGCTTAGACTAAGCTACGGTAATGTTTATTTGTAAGGGCTGCATCTTTGGGTACCACCCCGTCATCAGATGATGACTGGGATGTCTCAGCTGTTACTCAGCATTCCTCCTGATTTATGGGAAGCTTCCAGGAGATATCAGGGTGGGGTGTGCATAGGAAGAGTAAAAAAAAAAATGCTCCCCCACAGCCTGGCAAAGAAAGCCCCCTTGCCCCCCTTTTTTAGGTGAGTCACACAGGTAGAGCATCTTAAGAATCTTCACACTCATCTTTTCCGCCTGGATTCTAATAATATCGATTACCTTCAACGCGAGAGGCGTGTTGATTCCAGCCTTTCTGTTTTGCGTGTTTTGAAAAGCTTGAAATTTTAACACAAACCTGCCTGAAGCGTTCAGCCTGGGTAATATAAATAGGGCCAGCGCTAACAATGTCCCTTAATCAAGTTCGGGTTATTATTCGGTTCGAAATACGCAGAACACAAATCATGCCCATAGTGGTTTTTTTTTTTTGCTTTGTTTGTTTTTCGGATCAAGGAGAAAATTCACTTAAAAAATTCACTAGAAGAAAGCCAAGTTTTACATCAGAGCCTCTCCCCAGCCTCCGAGCCTATCCAGGCCCTTTCCCTTTCCCTCTTCCTCCATCCCCTCTCTAAGCAGACTTTGCTTTTTTACTTTCACTTCTGATTCAGTGTGACTGTGACAGCCGCCTGCGCCGCTGCCTCACACCTCGTTTCCTCTTTCCAGCCCCTCGCGGCGCAGATCCCGAAGATACGGAACTTAGCCGAATTCTCGCTTCGAAGAAGAATTGGGATTTGGGACTTTATCGGGTGGATTACAAAGGATCGGTTTTCACGGACGACGAAGCTTTTGGGAAGCAACGGAGGGAAAGGACCTCTCTGGTGTAAAAGGTACGGAAGGGGTGGGAGCTACGTTAACAACTGGGGGAGGGTAGGAGCCGATGGATAGTGGTAATGGACGAAATATCCAGGAAATTCCGGAGTTCAGCAATGGAGTAAAGGGAATTCGTGAAACACCCAGAGAAGGTTGAATCTCGCGTGGAACCTAACAGTGCTGTTACCGCTTGAATTATACCCTGAACCCAAGATAGTTGAACTGTTGATTTATACACGTTTTGGATTCGAATCCTAGCCTGCGTGGTCATACAGTTAAAGTGCTTTGATAGGCGCTCGCACCCATGCGTATCTATGTGACGGATTTCAGAAGAGTCCAATTAAGCTGTTTGTGGCTAAGCTGATTTCAGTTTGATACACACACTTACTCATAAACAATCCCTCGAAGTCTTGTGAATTTGATTCGTGCATACCCTCCGGGAGAAGGACTCTTGTGAATTTGATTCGAGTCCTTCGGGAGATGGGGCGGCTTAGAAATCCAATAAATAAATAAATAAATAAATAAAATAAGTACCAGTTGCATTATACGGAACATGTTATTCTGGCATCTGCACCATCAGAGGTGCAAAAGATCATTTATGCGCACGATTGTTTTGGTTTTACAGAAATGAAAAAGAAAAGTCAAGAAGAGTACAAATTAATCCAAAAATCTAGTTGCAATGTATGTGGGGTCCTTCTTGACTAGCTGACACCGGCAGGCAGGACAAAAGCATTATTTGTAAGAGGGGTGTTTCTTGGATGCGTTCCTACAGTTTTGTTCAGAAGCAGGATGAATACTCAGGGGGATGCCTAATTTACAGTAGGAAATTCTGATTAAAAAAATATGTCCTTGTATATACTTCCTCAGTTTTGACAGAGCAATAGCAAGATAAAGTGAGATAATGATTAATTCTGTGAATCCTATGGCAGGTAGACCATGAAGATGCATGGGAAAAAAATAGGGTTTTAATTAAAAGTGGGTGGTAAAGATGATCCCCCCCACTATAACATTAGAGTAGTAGCTGAGCTAAGTCAATCTCTCTGTGTGTCATATCTTCCAGATGTATTAGAGTACAATTCTCAGAATTTTGAACTAGAATTTCTGTATGTGACTTTTTAAATTCTTTATAATTTCACAGAAGACACTTATAATATGAGAAACAGGAAATATAACTTCTTTGTAAAGTATCTTTATTTTGTTGTGTCCTTCTTTGATTCTCCCCTTTTGTTCTTTTAATACAAATTATTGGTAAAATATGGTAATTATTAGGCTGTGAATTAATTTAGAGTTACAAAAAAATCTATCAGTTTTAGCGTTAAGTATTTATATTGTGTTAATATATATTCATTTGATCTGGACACAGCTTATGGTATAAGTATCACAATATATATTATTGAATATACTACGACTGAAAATTATGCATTAATAAAACTGATCTTGGAAAAGTATTCTTGCTTTTCACACCCTTTTCCTTTCCTATAACAAAAATTTGTCAAAGTGACATATTACAAAAATGTATATGCTGCGGCATGTAATTAAGTTCCATCAAGTTGCCTTCGTCCTGTATCATATTTAAACAAATTTGTAAAGTAAATTGTGCATCAGAACTGTTTAATTGAAATGAGTTTATGGGCATTGTCGATGTTACCTAGTTGGTGATGAAATGTCTCCAAGCAAACAACCTAGCTCAGATCACCCCAAGGATTCCACATTATTGGTCATTTTCCATCAAGATCTGTACTGAATTTAACATTCTTTTCTGACAAAAATGGTATACAATTTAGTGAGAGCAGTCAAATTAGCTGTGTCACAGCTAAATTCAGAATATTTTTCCCAATTGAAGATAGTATTCCATATGGTCATAATATTTAATATATGTTTCAGCAGCTGAACTGTGGTTTATTTATGGAGTAGTAACTCTTACTGAATTTATTTTTGAGGAAGCAGAAATAAGATTACTTCAGTAGATCCTCGTATTTCCTGCACAGAACTGTTTTAATCTTAGTTGAGCTGCAATTTTGTTAATAGTGGTTTCTTAAATAAAGTTGGTTGAGTTACACATAGCACTAAAACATAAACCACAGTTTACCAGTCACGGTAGATATCTTTTCATATTACAGTAATCCCGAAACAAGTAAATCACATTATGATGTGAGAATTCAACTAGAAAGCCAACATTTTTTGGCAGATAATTTACACTTAACTTACAGTTTTAATTTTAGTATATATATATATATATATATATATATATATATATATATATGTGTGTGTATTCGGTCTTGTGTGTGTGTGTGTATATATATATATATATATATGTGTGTGTGTGTGTGTGTGTGTGTGTGTCTTGGTGTATTGGTCTTGTCCGTGTAAGATTGAGAATACCTTGGCAACATTTCGGAAATCTCATCCGTCATCTTCAGGCTGGTGTCTTCAGCTTCGTTCTCCTGGGAGAAGCTGAAGCCAGAAGATGACGGATGAGATTGAAACCCAAGGTATTCTCAATCATACACGGACAAGACCAATACACCAAGACCTACATACCTTTACCCATGAAAATCTACTAAAAATATATATATATATATATATATATATATATATATATATATATATGTAGGTCTTGGTGTATTCGGATCTTGTCCCATGTAAGATTGAGAATACCTTGGCAACGTTTTGATGAAATCTCATCCATCATCTTCAGGCTGGTGTCTTCAGCTTCGTTCTTCTGGGAGAAGTGTGATCGTGCCTGTTTTTCCCTTTTAAACTCCAGAGTTGGCTGTGTTGTTATACATATATATACATGTTATACATATATATATATATTATTAATTCATATTTATATCCCGCCCTTCTCCGGAGACTCAGAGCGGCTTACAATTTTTTGGGGATACAACCCAATGCGCTCAGCAATAGCCTTCCTTCCATTGTATATGCCGGCATATTGATCGTATTTGTATAGCCCTCAATGATTCTGGGTAGTGAACATAAAAGCAGTACAAATACATAAAGACTATTAAAAACTATCAGCTTTAAATTAAGATAAAAACAAGATAACAAAATGCTGAAAAAGCCTATAAAAGAGTGCATTCAATTAACTATCATGCAGCCATCTAGCAAGTTCTTCTCTGCCAAGGGATCCCCAAGTCAGGTGATAGAATCATGTTTTAAGGGCCTTCTGCAAGGCCAGTAGGTTTGGGACCAGTGTTATCTCCAGCAGAATAATATTCCACAGGGCAAAGGCCATGGCAGAAAAGGCTCTCATCCCAGGTCCCGCATGATAAATTCCCTTGCTGGTGGGACCTGCAACATGCTCTCCTGCTACACATGATGTAACTGGGGGGATGCAGTCCATCCAATAATCTCGTCCCATGGCATATATGGCTTTAATGGGAACCCAGAGCAAAGTGGCAATCAATTTAGCTTGCAAAGCAGAGGTGTAACATGATCAGTCCTTGGAGCACATATAACTGCCTACATGTCTGCATTTTGCACTTTCCCAGTCATGAGGGCTCATGATTCATATAAACTGATAATAAAGTTATTCTCCAATAAGAGGTTTCTGGACACTGGCTCTTTGTACAAGTTATTCTATGTCAGATATCCATTCCCAAATTTTCTGGAATAGTTTCAGAAAGTTGTTGGTTTTCTAAAGTAACAAGATCTACTTATTTTTGCACAGTGCTCATCTAGTTCTGTCAGCAAAACTATCAATGCATGAGGCAGGTTGTTGATCAATCAGCCCTCTGCTGAGTGCCTAATATGCTAGAGTATCTCTAAGTCACCATACAGCCTCTACCTGAGGTTCTTTAGCAAAGGGGAATTCATGAAGACATAGGGAATTCTGTGCCATTGATATGAGTGTTTCTTAATGTCTGGTCTGAACCTCTTCCTTTGTAATTTTCACCATGTTCGTTCTGATCCTGTCTCCTGAGGCAGTAGAGAGTAAGTACATTCTCTGCTTTGAGTGGCAATCCTTCTGATATTTGAAAACTGCTATTGTATCTTGCCTTGGTTGTCTTTCCTACAGTTAAACATGCCAGATCATTTACCCATTCCACACTGGGCTTTGTTTCCATACTGCCTGGCCTCCTCTCCCACCTTTGACAGCATTTTTCTGAATTTGCTTTAGTATGTTAATGTCCTTCTTGAATGCTGATGCCAAGAACAGAGCATCTTAGGACAATTGCTTCCCATATTCTGGATTCTAACTCCTGTTAGTGTATCCCAAATAATATTTGCTTTTTAAATAGCCCCCATGCATTGCTGGCTAATGTTTCATTGCGATCAATAATGTCATCCAGTTTCCTTTTACATGTACCATTTCCCAGTCTAGGCCTCAGCTGAGTACTCCTTGGAAGCCGCTTTCCAAGTGCTAATTGGATACTTAATTAACTTCTGTGCCAGACAGGAATCAACTGTGTGCTGCCATCTGCATTGTTGATTGTCTCTGAGATTAATTTATCGCCAAAGGAAACATAAGATCAGAACTTCTTTGGGGATTTGTAAATAGAGAGTTGGTTTGTGATAGGCAACAAAGTGATGATATCATTTTCTGATTGCCACAATTGCATAAATTGGTCATAATGTCTCATGTAAGAACATTACTTATGGTATTTGTATGATAACATGACCGTATACATGTTATAATTCTCTCATCCCTCAGAGAACCATATGAATAGGTGTCACTTCACCCAGTTCAAAATGGGATCTCTTTGCTTGTTCTGCTGACCTACCTCTGCCAATACTTTGTTGTTGACACCATTGTTGAAGGACTCAATTAAAGACAAACAACTGCATTCAGGCAGATTCAGTAAAAATTCAAATAATAAACTTACAAAAACTTCCTAAAAACTTGTTGTAACTTGAGTTACTTAATCACTTATCCCCCACCCCAAAGAAATAGGGATTGCCCAATATTTATTCTCAAATATGCCTCTGCAATATGAACATTTCTCAGCAAATATTTTGCTAACATAAGTGGGGTGATGAAATAAACTCCTTCTCTGCAGAGATATGCATCCTGTTAGAAGAATATGGGTGGAGAAAATTGGCTTCCGAATGGGTCCAATTGCAGATGAGTTCCAAATTGTCTGAATTTTCTGAATTTCTGAATGTTTGCATGATCCAGGGCTACCATAGTTTTCCTCCAGTGGTGGGTTTGAAAATTGTTACCACCGGTACGGTGGGCATGGCTTGGTGTGCGCACACTTCGCACAGGCACAGAGACATTGCTGTGCTGCTGTGCAGCAATTACTATGCAGCGGAAAGCAGCTGCGCTTCAAAAGCAGGACATAAAAGTTAGTATGGGAGCCTGGGAAGGTGGGTGAGCCCAACACAGAGCATTGAAGAGAACCGGTTCAGTCTCTGCTGCTCATTGCCGCTACCGGCTCAGCAGAACCGGGCCGAACTGGTAGAATCCACCACTGTTTTCCAGGGGTGGGATTCAACCAGCGTTACTACCAGTTTGGTGATTACGTTTTGCACGTGTTGTACTCAAGTGTAAAATAACCTTAGGCTATGCCTCCCAGGCACAGTGCGCAGCATTCAAAAGCCACATTTCCCCTGCTTTTTCAACCTCAGCTGTGCCGCGCAAAGCAGCTGAGGTTGAAAAAGCAGGAAATAAAGGACAGGTAAGAGCCCGGGCGGGCAGGTGGGCCAAACAGCAGCGAACACAGAACCAGTTCTGTGTCTGCTGCTCTTCAGAGCTACCGGCTCTATAGAACCAGGCAGAACTGGTAGCATCCCACCCCTGCTGTTTTCCTCCTATCAAAACATAGGTTGCTCTAGGCCAGTCTCCCGTATCTCAGGGGATCCAGGTGAAAAACAAAGCAGCAGTGATGGGCTTTTGCTTGTGTTGCTCTATAGTGGCCACAAACATCTTTGTGGGTTCTCTTTTTAAAGCTTCTTAGTCTGGTGACCATTACTTCATCTCATGGTAGCAAATCCTATATATAAACTGGGTGCTTCTCAACACCATTATGAATCAGACATCTCACTTCCCTTTAGCACTTAAGGTCTTAAAATGTATTTGCTATTGGCAAAATTCAGTGGAAACATTATCCTTGTACCTTCTGGCAAACAATCTTTAAGGGCTGAAATACAACCGGTGGGGGGCTATAGAGACACCAGGTCCCCTTCCAAAATAGGCTGTGGTTTCTTGCTAGATAGTTTATATTTTACAAAAGAACTTTCCAGGTTTTTATTCTTTGTGAAATAAGAACTGTTCACTTAGTTCATAATAATGTGTATCCTTCCTGCTCTGGGTTTGTGTTCACTCTTAAATGTTTGTCCAATCCTTGATGGGAGAGAAATCAGCCAGAAAACCAACAATGAACTATCAATCACTTACCTGTTATTTTCTTGTGTGAACTTCATAGCTTTTGATGGTGGCTGAAATTCATAGAAAGTTCTGTTGTGTTAAAAGATGGACTTTGATATGATTCAGCAAAACCTACTGACCCTTTCTATTACAGTGTTAAAGAAGAGTGTAAATACACTTTAAAACATTTAGCTCCATGACAAACTTGATTGTTGCCTTGATTGTTGGAATAATCTGAGTAGACATATTTTGTAGAAGTGTGTGATGCATAGGAATCTACTTTTTTAAAAACAAAGCTCAAAATATACCTGCATCCCCCAATTCTTCAAGCTAATTTACTATGCATATTTCTGACACTCTTATTTACTTGATGGAAAGTATATTTTCATCATTATCATGTGGAGCCTCTTCTTGAGTTTAAAATCCGGGTATAGAAATAATGTGCTTGGATATAAATAATATCTGGCCCAGCAATGTCAGTGTTACCAAAAAGGAAGGAAAACAGATGAATCCTGTCCCACTTCAGATGTCACGATGCTACATCCAATAAAGCATGCAAATTAGGTCAAAAGTTGAAATCATTCTCAAGCTGGGTTGCATCTACAGCTACTCAGCTTGTTAAAACAGACACATCTATACATCATACAATACCAAAACATTCTGGACTGAATTATTCTAAATGTTTACTTTGTTAGTTAGATCATAATAATAACCAGTGAATTTCATTAGTTAGCTCACTTAGTTCATAATAATGAACTAACACTTTTTTGTTTGGCTTATTAATAATTAAAAACAATAAAGTCACACATTTGCTAATAGGCATCAAATAGATGACCAAAACAGTTCATAAGTGTTTTGAGAAGTAAATCACTGTGCCAGGGGCGATCGTTTAAGTCATATAAAATATTTTATTCTCAATTCAGTGTCAAGGATCACATATTGTGCTAAACCAAGTTCTGGTTTGTTTGGGTTGGCTCAGTGTATGAACTTACCAGCACTGTGTGATGTTGAAGAGAGCCAGTGGGAAGTCAAATCTTGATAGCATAAAAAACTACCAGGAAAACTCAGGACTATGAACTAGATGGGGAATTTAAAAATATTAAAAGAAGACAATGGGAAACAACTTCTGCTTTGCTGCCAAAAATCCAATATGGATTAACTCATGGACGTTGAGCTTTTTCACCTACTTTTCCACTTGTACATGGCTACAGGACTTCCTCCAGCTCTAAATTTTTATTCAAGACTGCCTTTATGTTGTAAGAAAATCCAGCTAAATAAATAGATAAATAAATTTGCAGCTTCCTATATTTTGCAGGTGTAACCAAATGTAGTCAGGAAGATTTGCATGGATTACACTTTGCATTATTTGACGCAAAGAGGTGATGGGTGTTTAGGCTAACAACATTTAGAGAAGAGCCAACTACGGTGTTCTTATTTCACCCTGTGCTATAGTGCAGTGGCCCCCAACCTTTTGGGCACCAGGGACCAGTTCTGCGAAGAGAGGTTTTTCCGTGGACCAGAGGGGGCGTGGTTTCGTGTGCTGTCTGCATCCCGCAAATGGGGCTTTGCTTGCTTCCGCAACCTGGTTTCTGGCATGTCATGGGCCGGTGCCTGTCCATGGACTGGGAGTTGGGAACCCGTGCTATAGTGGGATCAGAAAAAAGAGTTATTGGCCTAATTGGGAGTATATAAATAAATATTGAGATTGGGGAGACTCTGGTGCTATGTATTAATCATGCAAAAGAATGAAATGAATTCCTAAGGGCTATAAAAATATCTAATGAAATACAGCTGCCAAAATGTTTGGTTCTAAGCAAACAAAAGTTATTGATGTAGCTGTTCGTATTTAACCACCAGCCTGTCTTTCATGTAAGGCTTGGCAGCTTTGCTGGTTTCTACAAAGGAACTGAAAAAACAGAAGGTTATTATAGTAGTGTTAGCTGATTGCTTGGTGACTTAGTTTAATTTCTTATTGAGTTTTTTTCAGAGCCATTCCCATGATGATCTGTTATTACTCCAAATGCATTAATCTTTTGGGTTTGATCTTTGGAAGGGTGGTGGGTATAGTTTTCTTTTGTTAAATTTCTGTCTTGATTTTAACTGGATACTTAAAAATGTATATTGAATTGTATTATATTGGTGCATTTTCTGTTTTGTTATGTTTGAAGAGCCATTTTGGTATAATGGCCAAGGCCCTAGACCCCAGACCAGGACTTGCAGTCCCACCTTAGGCACAAAGCCAATTGGGTGACCCTCCGCCAGTCACTCTGTCTCAGGAACTACTCTGGGCAGTCATCAGGAGTCAATACTGACTCGAAGACACAAATTTCCTTCCCTCACCCCACACTATATTTGATCCATTCTTATCAATTTTGCTAGACAACACAGTAAAAAACAAATAATTTACTTATTAACTGAACATGTGAACATTGTACACATGTTGTACTACGACAATAAAGGTAATAATAACAGAATACATAGTTCAAAATAGGATACCTCCCCCTTTCTAAATAATCTCTCTTGCTGTTCTAACCTGCTTCCAGGTTCCTGAAACACTTAATATAAAGTTTCAAGTTAAAAAGGTAGATGGAAGTGTGATGTGTGTGAACAACTAGGGCCAAAATCAAAGATATTGCATAAATGCTGATGTCCTCGTACCATACCAGATCAGGTAATTGTGGTTTGGCATCACCTCATGGAACTAGTTACCTTTTTTATTCTCAGAAGAAAGAGTAAAGGCAAATGCATTGTTGTCTTGCCTTTCTGGAAGTTGAGATACTTTCCATGAGTTTTCAGGAAATTGTGTAATATCATGTGATCACTCTACCCAAATTTGAGTCTGAGTCTTTCAAGTGATTTCAGCAGGGCAATGAGTTTAAAATCTTCTGATACAGACTGTTATTCAGTAGCATTTCTTGAAACAGCATGTCTTTTTATCCTTTCTAGTAGCAGCAGTCTGGTTTATGAACAACCACAAATCAGTTCTTTGAGCTGCTTTGCCTTCCTTCCACATCCAAAGAGAACTAACTTCCTAAGTTGGATTTCTGTTGGATTTCACTTCTTTTGGAAGGAAAGCAAGCATAAGAAATTAGTGGTGGTGTTTATGATTTGATTTGATTTTGATTTTATTGGACTTATATGCTGCCCTTCTCCCTGAGGACTCAGGGCGGCTCACAACATTAAAATACGAATACAAATAAGTTAGATAAAATACTATTAAACATTAAGCCCAATATATTTTAAAACCCACAACTAATCTAAAAACAGTTAAAAAACCCATCCCACTCCACTTCAGTTCAGGCCGGATTGCTGAAAAAACCAGGTCTTCAGGTCACGGTGGAAGGAACGGAGGTCCAGGGCCAATCAGAGCCCCAAAGGGAGTTGGTTCCACAAGGTGGGCGCTCCAACAGAGAAGGCCCTACCCCTGGGGGTCACCAGCCGACACTGTCTGGCCGATGGCACCCCAGGAGGCCCTGTCTGTGGGAGCGTACAGGTCGAAGGGATGATATTATTTATTTATAGATATACAAGTAGAAGTGGAGTCGCAGAGGAGTCTACTAGGCATGTTTGCATCATGTTTGAAATGTGTGGCTATACAAATTCAATAAATGAACGGATAAATAAATACACTCTAGATCAGAGGACTCCAACCTTTGGTGGCTTTGCTGGCTGAGGAATTTTAGGAGTTGAAGTCCACAAGTCTTAAAGTTGCCAAAGTTGGAGACCCCTGCTCTTGATCTGTTCCTCAGTGTAGGTTTCTGCATTGTAATTTTTTCTTCAATCAGCTTACTGCTCACTGCAATTTGGAAACAATGTTAAAAACATTCTTCACAAACTGGGCACTCAACAATGATTTGCTTTAACCTTGGTTTGTTGAATAAACCACAGTAGCTGGGTTCACACATTTACCAAGCCAAAACACATGATGCTTATATTCACAAAATATGCTAAACCAAAATCTAACAAAACATATGTGAGAATCAGCCATTCATACATACTTATACCTAACCTAAGACTTTTTTCTCACTGGTTACTCAAAGCAATAGATGTTCAATAGTATCTATTGAAGTATTTGAATTATATACTATCAGAGGCTATCTGGATGGCTGAGGCTGATGTCTACAAAAAGTCTACAAAATTCTAGTGTCAATATCCTAATTCAAGTTATCTGAGGACTAACCACCTATTTTCTTAATGAAAGACAGGCTCAATTAATAGCATCTGTATTTTGTTACATAAACAGCATCAAGCTAATGTGGTTTATGGATATAGAAGCCCCAATCTCACTTGCCTTTTAATACATTAACCTAAGTTACAATCTTACTTCTTATGAGAAAGCCTCATTGATATTTATGGGAATTGTATGGGTTCTAAGTAAAATGGTTTTGCATCCAGTATTCCAGCTCAATCGTCTTCAACCAGGCATCCTCCAGAGGTAGTAGAATATAGTTCTCCCTTCAACATCTGGAAAAGGCCAAGTGGGAAAGATTTCTTGGCTTGCTCATTGGGAGACAGAGCTTTCTCTTCTGCTTTCTTCTTGATGCACAAATATTATTGCAACCCATTGTTGAACTAGATCCCTCTTCTTGAAATTAGGAGGAGAAGAGTTAATAGGAATGAATGCTTTTGGAGTAAATATTTGGAAAAAGGTTCCTAAAATAGATGGGAAGGAGGACAGATTCTGTGACTGGACAGTCTGAAGAAAAATTCTTCTTAAATCCGACAAGATAGCTCATGGGAAAACAAGTTGAAAGTCACATATACAACTAAACTTGAGGTTAGGGTTTGCTCCATCAGGTAGGAACAAAAGGCTGTTTTTTAAAACATACTTTGGATTAAGTGGGGGTCCTATTCTTGTCCCGAGATTTTGTGATTAAAACAGGGTGACAATTTAGCTGTCGCTAATCTACATTGGCTTCACAGACCATGGTTTGCTAGGTTATGATTTCTTCAATCAGGGTTATTAAACCCCCCAGCACCAGAAAGCTTCAGGCATTGATTGCACTGATTCATGAACTATGTTTGATGAACCACAAGTTTAAACTTCAGTTTACAGAGCATGTTAAGGCAAAGCCACATTAAGATGTAGCAGAATAAATGAAAGTAGCTGATAAGAGTTTTTAAGCCAGAAATTAGAAAAGAAATATACATAGTTCTCTATATTATTATGACAGTATTGGTTGGTTGCACATCAGCCAGGTGTTTAGACTGGGTTTGGCATTTTATCTACCTATTGAGTCCCTGCCAAGGACGTGGGATAGGCAGTTGTTGTTTGGTGGTGTTAAAAGTATTGTCACAGGGTTAAAGTCTTATTTATTGTTGTCTTTTAATTGTGAGGCGCCGCGAGTCCTTTCGGAGAGGGGGCGGCATACAAGTCCAAATAAATAAATAAACAAACAAACAAACAAACCAATAAATAAATAAATAAATAAAGTTGTTCCAAGTAAAGCTGTCTTTTGCAATGGACGGATGATGATTTTGCTAGTCCTGATGATGTTCAGGTGATCCTCCACATGTTTTGAGATTGCATCCAAGTGGCTTTATTACTCTTGGTACTATCTTTGTTTTGCCTCAATCGTTCTACTTGTATTTGCAGACTTTGTATTTTGTTATTTTCTCCATTTCTATTCTTCTGTCTCCAGGTACTGCAATGTCTACTATCCAGACTTTTTTTTGTCTTTCTTATCAATAGTTGTTAATTCTGGGGTATTGTGTAGCAAATGCTTATCTATTTGAATTCGAAAGTTCCAGAGTGCTTTAGCTTCTTCATCATCTATATTACTTTGTCTGTTTTGTGGTCCCATCAGTTCCTGTTGGTAGGCAAATGACATTTCTTGCAGATATTCCAGTGCATCTTTGTTGCTACTTCACCATGTCGTTACTTGTAGTCAATCTGTCCACTGTTTCTTCACTGTTTTTTCTTCTTCTTCCAGAAATGGCATTTGCTGTCTTCTCAGTTCTGGCTTTATGTGCATTTGCTCTTTAAGGCTCTATCTTGTGCAGCCAGAATTAACCTTTTGCCTCTTTTTTTAAAAGTTTCCTGCTTAGTCATTGCCAGGTTTGGTTGTTATCTGCTTTGCCTGCTTTTTTAAAAACATACTGGCCATGTAATACTTTGCTTTACCATGTCTCTTTTTTATTCTTCATTTGGTTTTTCTTGTAGGCTAGTTTGGTCTCTTCACGGTATACTAGTTTCCATGCATTTAAAAAAAATCTCCTTCAGATATAGCAATAACAATAGCACTTAGACTTACATACTGCTTTATAATGCTTTACAACCCTCTGTAAGTGGTTTTACAGAGTCAGCATATTACCCCCAACAATCTGGGCCCTCATTTTACCCACCTTGGATGGAAGGATAGAAGGCTGAGTCAACCTTGAGCCTGGTGAGCTTTGAACTGCCAAATTGCAGGAAGCCGGTAGTCAGCGGAAGTGGCTTGCAGTACTGCACTGTAACCACTGCGCCACTTAGATATTCTTTCAATGCCCTTTTTCCTTTTTTAAATGTCTGGTCTACTTGTAACATTCCATGACCAGCTATGTTCCTTGGTAAGTCAAATCTGCGAGGATGAAAGGCATGATTCATTGTCATTATTTTTCTGCTCTTCCTAACCACGGCTTTTATTTATTTATTTATTTAATTCGACTTATATGCCGCCCCCTCTCCCGAAGGACTCGGGGCGGCTTACAAAATAAAAACCACACAACAATAAGTTAAATAAAACCAGATTAAACAAATCAAGCCGAATTAATACTAAAATCGCAGCATTAAAACTCTAAAAACCACCCCACCCCAGGGTCACAGCCCGGGTTGATTAAACAACCAGGTCTTCAGGTCGCGACGGAAAGTGCGGAGGTCAGGGGCCAGGCGGAGCTCCAGGGGAAGTTGATTCCAGAGGTCTGCTTTTAGTTCTGCTTGAATCCAATCTACTATTCCAGCTGTGTTTATAATGACTGGAATTGCCTAACTGTTAATTGCAGTGGTGGATTCAATTTTTTTTTACTACTGGTTCTGTGGGCGTGGCTTGGTGGGCGTGGCATGGCTTGGTGGGTGTGGCAAGGGAAGGATATTGTAAAATCTCCATTCTCATTCCACTCCAGGGGAAGGTTACTGCAAAATCCCCATTCCCTCCCCATCTCACTAACCTGCTTTCCAGCTCCGTTCTCCTATGCAGGGCAACAAAAGAAGAACCAGCCAATCAGCTGGGACTCAGGAGGCAGAGAATAGATGGGGGCGGGGCCAGTCAGAGGTGGTATTTGCCGGTTCTCTGAACTACTCAAAATTTCCGCTACCGGTTCTCCAGAACTGGTCAGAACCTGCTGAATACCACCTCTGGATTTCTTCCACTGACTTTGGATTTTAAGATGATCTTCAATTTCATGATATATTCAGTTTTAACCTTCAACATGCTTGATAGGGTCAGGATGACCAGGTATCTGTTGTGATTGTCTTCATCAGATTCTTGATGCTATTTTCACAGGGCATCTTGATCCCTTCAATTTTCACTATTTTCTCCCCTTTTGATTGTGAGAGTAACATATTTGTTCTATTCAAATTCCATTGTACTATCTCGGCTGTATACATAATGCCGAAGCAATTCTACTTCAGATGGTGTTTTTCCATATAGCTTCAGATCATTCATATAAAGAGGTAGAATAGTCTTGTGGATGTTTTGGATGTTTGATGGTCTGATTTGCTCAATATTGTTGACAGAGGTATCGGTGCAACGACAAACATTAGAAGTAGTAGTAAATATCTATGAATGATTCCTATCTTGATATTAACCCCTCCCAGTCTGTCACCATTGATTGGCAACTGTGTCTTCCATTGCACCATTGATATTTGTCCAATTCAAAAGATATATTACAATTAAAATTTAAAAAAACATTTTAAAACAATAAAAACAGTAAAAAGCATTAAAACTGTTCTGACCCAGGCTTTGTCCAAATTAAGGAAACACAAACTGAGTGTAAAATCAAACCTATTTTAATGCGATGCTGGGAATTTCTTGCATTCCCAGCCAAAACTCATTAGACACAATTCTCTGAGATAAGCTCATGCCTTTCAGGGTTGTAGAAGGCTGTCAAGAAACAGAAGTCCAATTACTAGAATGTAAACCAGCAGAAGTTCCAGCAAAGACAAACCAGATTTCGCAAGGCTTCAATAAGGAATCAGCATCTAATGAACTTCTTTGCTTCCTGCAAAGAGCACATCACCGAGGGCTGACTTTTTTTATCCCTGATGGAAGGGGCAATCACCTCCCAGCCTTACTCCCGAGTCACCCCTGCTGCTTCAGCTGCTCTCTCCTTCTAACAGCTCCTTCTAACTCTCTTTCTAACATGCACACTCGGAACAGTCTCCCCGGGGTCATCTGCTTCGCTGCTGCCAGACTCCAAAGGCTCCGAAGGCAGCAACCCACTCTCAGATGGTCCTGGCCCCTTTCCTGCATCAGATGCAGGACCCTCGTCCAAGTCCTCGCTAGGCTCCCTGACTGGTTCCCTTTCGTTCTCACTGTCCGATACCTCTGCTGGCTGCACCGGCTGCCAGCGAACCACAACAAAAACAATAAAAAACAGTAAAAACATTAAAAATCTAAGTACATTTAAAAGCAAGATATCCGGCCCTTTAACAATATAGCCAGGTGGCAGAGCCCTTAGCACATGTGGCCAGTCTTCACTTTTACTTCTATGAAATATTTTGTTAAATGTATTGGCAATAAATGGGTATAGACCAGTCAGATGTTTCAACTAAGACCTATGTCATTCATTTTCACCCAGTGCTGACCAATTCTTGATCTTCCTTCCTTTTCTCCATAATTACTGTTGGTATTACAAGTTCCTTTCATTTTGAGTGATTCAGGATGCTGCAATCCTAGATAGAGGCAGATATTTCTCTCTCTGGGCACGATGAGAATATATCTGCTGAATATAACTCCACATTGGTGACAGGAAGGGCATCTGGCCAGTAAACACTCAGCTCCATTCAGTTGCCCAGACTCCAACCCACAAGGGATTATGGGGTCATTAAAAGGAGATGATGATTACAAGTTCTTTAATTTCAGTTTCTTTTCTTACTCCTCTGTACAATTTTTTATTCAAGCTGTATTCTTTTTTTAATAGAACAAGTTTTATTCAATTTTCCACATTTTAATGTCTCTTTTCAGTAAACAGCATGATTACAGGTTTGACATATACATACAAATATGACCATAACTACACATTCAATTTTTATATTCAATTTCTTATCTTAACAATGTTTTCATATATTTTCTATTTTATTATATTGTTCCAAATGCTTATCTCATTATTTAATTCACATATATTAACTTCATAATTATTATATTTTAATACTTTTGGCTGTCACATTTGTATATTCCTCTTAAATTCTGATTTATAACACTCCTTCTATAAATTGGTTTCCCCCCTAAAATAGTTTAAGTGCACCACCTTTGAGTTACATATTCTCCCATTAAATATTAACATTTTATTACCTAACACATTAAAATTACTAATCCCATTTAAGATTATATAACACATATAAATCAGGTTCTGCATGGTTTCCCCTTTTTAATTTTAATTTCATAAAGTTTATCTACAGTTTCAGAAAAAAAAGGACATATTAATCTACTCATTTAATAGTCCCTGATGTTAACTCCATTTCATCTCTCCTATATCATTTCATTTATTTTAATATATTTAAGATATTTCAATATGTTCAATAAACATATTTTGTTATTTATTACAATTATCTCTATGCGTAATAAAGAACATAAAATTCCAATATCAAAAAATAACAATTAATCAACCCTAATGCCAATTTTACCTTCAAATCTCCTCCTATATTATTACATTTATTAATTATTCCATTCATACTTAAATCAAGAGAAATGAAAAAGAAAACCAGCATTCCAATCCTCAAAAAAAAATTCAATATATTTAATAATCATGTTCCATATGTTCATTATATTTATTTCTTATACATAGAGGAGGAGAGCTTTACCAAAAAGTAGCACTTCTATTATCCATCTTCTGTGTCCCCTTTTCACAACTAAAAATTTATCTATATTGTTCCCCAACACCTTGCAGAACCCCCTCTCCCAAGGTTATTCAACCATTATCTCTATGTAAATTTACTCCCATTTTTTCAAATTTCCCATATTCCTTTATTCCCAGATCTTGTTTCTTCTGCCTTCCATCCCCTAACATTTCCCCTTTTATTATTTCACTCCAATTTTTAACCCCTTCTCTCTTTTTGACTATCTTCCACCCTTCAGATTTCTGCTAATTCTTTTCCCCTTTTTTATTTTCCAGATATTTCCCTCTTTACTCAATTTCTCAACCCTCTGGTATTTTAAACTGTATTCTTGTTATATTTCTTTCGGTTACCCCATAGCTGTGTCCAGAACTGCAGAGTTTTTCTTTTGTCAGGTGTTAACTGGTTCACTACAGTCTCTCCATTGATGGATTGGCAGAAATGTTTCTGATTGGAATGACATACCTATAATGCATAATTCGAGCTTTGAATCTGCTGAATTTCTTGGCTACCGCTGTTATTGGTTATTTTATTTCCAGTACTTCCTTAATCTTCTTTGTTTCTGGGTGATATTTCTTGATCATCTATTTTTAGTCTTCTTTTCTTTCAACTGTTCTAGCTTGCTTGAATCCGATCTTAGCATGATCTTATTTTCCAGCCCGATCTTCCATTTTGGTAGTGCACTGTTTGGCCTTTTTTCGTGTTTGTTCATTTTGCATCCTAAATATTCAGTTATAACTGCAACCAACCTCAAATTTCATGATTTCATGCCTTAACTTTAATTGTGATGTTTCTGACATGATCAAACAAATGTACAGGTAAAACTTGAAAAATTAGAATATCGTGCAAAAGTTCATTTATTTCAGTAATGCAACTTAAAAGGTGAAACTAATATATGAGATAGACTCATTACATGCAAAGCAAGATAGTTCAAGCCGTGATTTGCCATAATTGTGATGATTATGGCTTACAGCTCATGAAAACCCCAAATCCACAATCTCAGAAAATTAGAATATTACATGCAATCAATAAAACAAGGATTGTACATAGAACAATATCAGACCTCTGAAAAGTATAGGCATGCATATGTACACAGTACTTGGTTTGGGCCCCTTTTGCAGCAATTACTGCCTCAATGCAGCGTGGCATGGAAGCTATCAGCCTGTGGCACTGCTGAGGTGTTATGGAAGACCAGGATGCTTCAATAGCGGCCTTCAGCTCTTCTGCATTGTTCGGTCTCATGTCTCTCATCTTTCTCTTGGCAATGCCCCATAGATTCTCTATGGGGTTCAGGTCAGGCGAGTTTGCTGGTCAATCAAGCACAGTAATTCCGTGGTCATTGAACCAGGTTTTGGTGCTTTTGGCAGTGTGAGCAGGTGCCAAGTCCTGCTGGAAAATGAAGTCAACATCCCCATAAAGCTCGTCTGCAGAAGGAAGCATGAAGTGCTCCAAAATCTCCTGGTAGACGGCTGCGTTGACCCTGGACTTAATGAGGCACAGTGGACCAACACTAGCAGATGACATGGCTCCCCAAATCAACACAGACTGTGGAAACTTCACACTGGACTTCAAGCATTTTGCAGTGTGTGCTTCTCCATTCTTCCTCCATACTCTGGGTCCTTGGTTTCCAAATGAGATGCAAAAGTTGCTCTCATCAGAAAAGAGGACTTTGGACCACTGAGCAACAGACCAGGTCTGTTTTTCTTTAGCCCAGGTAAGATGCTTCTGATGACATTTGAAGCCCATGTCCAGGATCCATCTGTGTGTGGTGGCTCTTGATGCACTGACTCCAGCCTCAATCCACTCCTTGTGAAAGTCCCCAACACTTTTGAATGGCCTTTTCCTGACAATCCTCTCCAGGCTGCGGTCATCCCTGCTGCTTGTGCACCTTTTTCTTCCACACTTTTCCCTTCCACATAACTTTCTGTTAATGTGCTTTGATACAGCACTTTGGGAACATCTAACTTCTTTTGCAATTACCTTTTGAGGCTTTCCCTCCTTATGGAGGGTGTCAATGATGGTTGTCTGCACAACTGTCAGGTCAGCAGTCTTTCCCGTGATTGTGATTCCTACTGAACCAGACTGAGAGACCATTTAAAGGCTCAGAAACCCTTTGCAGGTGTTATGGCTTAATTAGCTGACTAGAGTGGGACACTTTGAGCCTAGAATATTGCACATTTTCACAATATTCTAATTTTCCGAGATTGTGGATTTGTGGTTTTCATGAGCTGTAAGCCATAATAAACACAATTATGGCAAATCACAGCTTGAACTATCTTGCTTTGCATGTAATTAGTCTATCTCATATATTAGTTTCACCTTTTAAGTTGCATTACTGAAATAAATGAACTTTTGCACGATATTTTAATTTTTTGAGTTTCATCTGTAGTTGGCATGACTCCTATATTTTTCTGAACACATAAGTATCACAACCATACCAAAATAGTGCCTCACTCTTGTTGCTGTTACTATTATTATGGTCTGTTGCACAATCAGCCAGATGTTTAGACTGGATTTGGCATTTTTATCCACCTATCAAATCCTTCCCAAGGGATTTAAACTACATGTTCTACATGTTCTTTCCCAAATCTGTACTCCTACTGCAATTGAAATATGCTTGAGTAATTTTCTTAATTTCCCCTGTATTTGAATTACAACTTTTAATGATTATAATTGCATAAGATGATATTAGTGGCTGAAATAACACTATTAAAATCTTAGAATGGGTGTTTTATTCAGTCTTTCTTATAGTGGGTGAAGAAAAAAAACATAGCATGACCTTGAAGGTATATTCATTAAAATAGCTTGTATTATTTATGGCCTTTCATCCCAAGTCTTCCACTTTTTTTTTTTAGAAAAGTGTTCCAACATTGAGGAAAGATCTGTCTAATTTCCTCATTTACAATTAGGGTATTTGTTCAGTAAAGCTGAGTAGATGTAAAACTTATAAAAAACACTTCTTTTAGATCTTGAGATTATAAAATTAAAGAGTTGTAATTTGTGCAGTTGAAAGAGTCTGCACAGACTGTCAGATCTCAGACTTGTTTTAGGCAAGCTGTTGGCAGCACAGTCTCAGACTGGAGGCTCAATTCTCATACAAGCAATTGCAAATAGCTCCATTACTCAAGAATATGCACAGATTACACTTGTAATTACTCCCTCCCCCGCCCCGTTAAGAACCACTTACTTTTAACTGATACTGGTAAACTGTTCCGGAACTCTACAGGTCTTACAGTCAGGAAATTGTTCCTTATTTTTAAGCAGAATCTAAGAAACTTAGTAAGTAACTAAGCACATTATACCCAATATTTCTGGTCCTGGTTTCTGAGCCAGTGGAAAATAATTTCTGACTAACTGATACCCTATTTTGCTTCAGTCTTATTTTCTTGAGACTGAACATCCCCAGTTTCTTCAGTCTATCTGACAGGGCATTTGTCCAATGTTTCTATCCCTTTTGTTGCCATCCTCTAAACCTGCTCCAACTGTCCATTTGTAAATGATGCCCAGAATCACAAACGGTACTCCAGGTACCACCAGTGCAGAATAGAGGGGAATAAGAACTTTTCATGTGTTTTAACGTGCTTCTAAACCTAGTGCAAAATTGCACTAGCTCTTCTAACAACAGTCTCATAGTACTGGCTCATGTTTGGCTCTCTGTCAGTGACCGCACCTAGTTTCTTCTCCAAGATATTGCTTCTAAGACATGACATCTTATATAAGTGGCTTGGAGTTTTCTTTTCTAAATGTAATATATTGCTCCCTGTTGAAGGACACCTTGCTTCTCGGTCTTCTAACCCGCTCAGATGAGACTCATTCTTGTTCTGTCTTCCCGGGTCTTGGCCAAATCTCCCGTTTTTTGTCATCTGCACATTTGAGAAGCAGAAAACAAGTTGCGTACAAGTTAGGAAAGTATGCACAGCATGGCTTCTGGAATTTTGGAAGCACTGAAAGGACTGCAGCAGCGCAGCATGAGATTTCTTGAAAGCTTGCCATCTTCTTAATAGCATCTCCATCCTGTTACTGGGAGGGGATTTTAAGAATTGAGCAGTCACTAGCATTCCAAGCCCCTGTCTATCTGCCTCTCCCATAGGGTTCCCCTGGATTTTTCCCCCTACTCCACCAGCTCCTCAGTCCGCAGCTGGACCCATCCCATTTTCAACATAGTCTCTCTTTTTTTTTTGCTTCCTTCTTGTTCCATACCAAATTTGGTCCCATTCTGTTAATATTTTTGGAGAATTATGCTGCTGATGGGCAGAAGGGTAGACACATGTACCAGAATCTTCCCTATCATTCTGTTGAGTTGAAAATAAAAAGGTAAGAAAAGCAACTGATTTATCCCGGTTTGTGAATTGGGTAAGAATTAGGTTGGGAAATGAAGATTCTTATAATACTGCAGGGAACACTATTAAATTGAAAATGGTTCTTTCCTGGAGTTAGTGAAAGTAATCTTAGATAAAATCTGAAGCTGGGTAAGTAATCTCGGGAAATTTATGTTTGGAGTGTAGATCTGGCCTCAGTCATAGTCTATATCAACTGCCTCGCCTTGCCTTAAATTAGATTCCCTCTTATCTTCTCAAAATCAGAGTGAACCTCCTGCAGATTTATGGAAATCTTTTGCCTGACTTAGAAAACACAACTCTTAATGTGAGAAATTTGCTTTTGATGTAGGGAATGGTATTAAAACACACAGTTTGACATGCACTTTGTAGAACGTAGTTTATGATTTAGTGGAATAGGTGGGTTTCAGCAGCTGATAATGTAATCATCCATTGCGTACCATTGTGTGAAAATTGTCTTTGGGCTTGCTCTCAGGAATGAATTTTTGCCAGCAACATTCCATCACAGATGGGCTAGTAAAAACAAGAATCTTGTGATAGCCCCAATAGCTTGCGGCTATTATTTAGGAGAGCATCTTCTGTTGTCTCTGCCCATGCTATGAGATCAGACAGGGAAAGTGTTGCCCAGTCCTATTGACTAAATGGTGCCATCTTGTAGAATCCCGGAGATGTGTCTTCTCTGTCACCACTCCGGCTCTCTGGAATATCATTCCACCTAAGGTAGGTTTGGCCCCAACCTGGATATTCTCAAAACCTTTAAAAGCTTGGCCTTTAAAATCAACCAGAAATCTGGACAATTTATGATATTTCCTCAATGTATTGGTATTTCTTGCGTGCATGCCAATTTAAGTCTTTTGGATTTGTTCACCATACGAACCTAACAAGTTATTGTTATCTTTGCTAGTGGTTGTATAGGCTGTGGTGGACTCTGAGCTGCACAGTAAACAAAAGGCAGCTTACCAATGTGGCTTTCTCTTTTTTTTAAGTTTTATTAATGAACAACAAACAGAAAAAAATTAAAAACAATGAAAGTGATGCATACTTAACAAAAAATACAAATTTACATATGTACATAAATATTAATAATCTTAGCTAAAGTTACTCCATTCTTTTTTTTTAAGCCAGTGGTAAAACTTCTCCCAAATTCTATAATAATCAGATTCAGACTTATCTTTTAATTCTTGAGTTATTCTATCCATTTCAGCGCACGACCAAATTTTTCTAATTATTTCCATCTCTTCTGGCATATTATTTCCTTTCCATCTCTGGGCAAAGACTAGTCTCGCGGCAGTGGTGACATGGATTATTAAATATATTACCTCTTTATTGTATTTCCCCACATTAATTCCTAATAAGAAAATTTCGGGTCTGAACTCCATTTTAATTTTACACATCTCTTCTAACCAGTTTCTGATTTTCAACCAATATATTTGGGCTTTTTCACATTTCCACCATACATGGTAATATGTTCCAATTTCTTTATTGCATTTCCAACATTTAGGAGATACTTTCAGATACATTTTTGCTAATTTTGATGGGGAGATGTGCCATCGATAAAACATTTTAGTAAATTTTCTTTATATGATGCTGCCAGAGTAATTTTCCTATTCCTATCCCATAACATTTGCCAATCTTCCAAATTTATACCATATCCAAAATCTTTCATCCAGGCCAGCATCGTTTCTTTCACCTTTTCTTCTTCCAATTTACATTCCAATAGTACTTTATAAATTTTTTAAATCAATTTCTCGTTCAGTCCTAATAATATTTTATCTAATTCTGTTTTCTGTTTGCTAATACCCCATTCTTTCCTATCTTCCCTATACCTTGATTGTAATTGTAAGAAGGCCCACCATTCTATCTCAAATCCCAAGTCTTTCAGCTCCTGTCTTGTTTTTAAGTTTCCCTTCTCATCTAATATGTTCTCATATGTAATGACCTGTCCTCGTCGCAATAAGTGTGGGCACATTAACACTTCCAATGTAGATAACCAAGTTGGTATTTCCACATAGAATTGAGACTTAACTTTGTTCCATGCACTTAGTAAGGACCAGACCAATGTGGCTTTCTCTTTGGGAGTTGCATGCTGTGTTACACTCTTACACCTTAATCATTGCAGACTTTCTGTGGCAAGGAAGACTGTAAACAGATAAACCCAGAAAGTCAGGCCAGACTTAGAAATGAAAAAAACCAGTGTGCAGAAGACCAAAGTTGATAAAGCCAGTGTAAACAAGGCAGAAAAGAGGCAGTAACAGCCTGATGATTTGCTTAATAAGTTGCTCAGATGAGAACAGAGAGCTGAGGAAGCTCGGGAAGGCTGCTGTGCTGCCGCTTTTGTGGCTTTTCTTCCCAATCCTTTTCCGGTTGTGTGATGATCAAGGCAAAAGGGAAACAAAGAAGAGACAAACAAGTCTTGCTTGCTTCCTTATTTCCCTGATGCAATCAAAAGCACATGGGAAATCTTTGAATTTTTTTATAGCCCAGCAATTTGAAACTGAGTGAGCAATATTTTATTGGCGCCTCGGTGCACACCCTGACCTTGTTTGTTTTCCTCTGTTAAGATTCAAGGCAGGTGGATTTGCACTAGTCAAAGGGCATTAGACAGCTGCTCTGTTTTTCCCCCTCTCTAATTAATTTTCACTTTTGTTGTAATAAACAATATGAGAGAAGAGATAGGGGAATACTGCAGGACTACGAATCTGACAAACCTTAGGGTAGTTCCAAAATAAGAATTTCATTAGCCTAAACTTTAATCTTTTCTGGAGTTCCCCTGCTTCATATACAAACAATTGAAGGCTATTTGTCATCAGTCACATTTACTTGCTGGAAATTTAACTAAATATCTCCATTCTCCAAGCCCTGCATGGCTAGTGGGACCTATCAGCGGTTATCAGACTTTGCTATGGGACAACGTGAAGGCCCTTTTCCTCAGGAGGTACAATGCAAGGTTGGGCACTGGGATCAGAGGAGGCATTGGAATAAGAATCAGAATCTCATTTTGTCACTACAGATGTGTTAAACATTCGTATGACAACTTGGCGGCATCACTTCTGTTAGATTTGCATGAAGAGTCCAATGCGGAGTGCTTCAGTGAAGAGTTTATTAGTGACTACAGCTCATAACAGACCCGATTTGGCTGGGCTGCGGCTGCTACTTGTAGCCAGCAGCCGCAGTTGCCAGCCAATCAGAGTGCAGGGTTTCAAACCTGCATACATAACACCTTCTATTTGTACAATTATGTCATGTTCCTAGACTAAAAAACGCAAAAGTAGAGAAAGAACTGCGTTTTTTCTATGAGTAGTTGAAGAGGAATTTTGAAGAGCGCTATCATGGATTTTTAGAGCTGCAATCTCAGATTGAATGCTTTTTAGTTTGAACTGAACTCAGAGACAGATGCACAATGGAAACAAAATGGACAAGTTTTATTTTAAGGACATTTGCAATCTTTTTGGAGCTATTTTTTAGGATTGGAATCAGCTTGCTGACATCGTTGGAAACCAGTAATGCCACTAACACTTTCTCCATGCCAGGTGTAAAAATTTTTTGAAGGCAGGTAGTCCTCAACTTACAAACACAGTTCAGCGCAAAATTTCTAAGTGAGACATTTGCTAAGTGAATTTTGCCCCACTTTACGACCTTTCTTGCCACAGTTGTTAAGTGAATCACTGCAGTTGTTAAGTTAGTACAATGGTTGTTAAGTGAATCTGGCTTCCCCATTGACTTTGCTTGTCAGAAGGTCACAAGAGGGATTCACATGACCCCAGGATACAGCAACTGTCATAAATATGAGTCCATTTCCAAGTATCCGAGTTTTGATCATGTGACCATGGGGATGCTGCAACAGTCATAAGGGTGAAAAGGGTAAGTCACTTTTTTCAGAGCTGTTATAACTTTGAATGCTCACTAAATAAACTGTTGTAAGTCAAGGACTACTTATATGCTGAACATACATATGATACTTAACGTATTTAAAAAGTCACTCCATTTTAAAGGAGACTCAAAACACATTGGGATTTAATGGATCATGAGATGCATTGTGGAGATGAGCTGAACCAGAAGAGATTAAGACAAAAACAAGCGGATGCAACAAGCCTAATTTGCACATACAACTGAGAGTATTGAATAACTCCGAGTTCCCTGAGTACTTCTGCCTGATGTCTCTGGTTTCCTACAAGCAATTAGATACACAAAACTTTTCCTTCTGTGCATTTCCTCACTGGCTGTGTGTCCTGACTTTCACATTCCCAGTCTGGGAATGAAACTTTCATTTAGCCATTTTCACCTATAATGGCATTATATAGTAATGGTAATAGTTGACTAGTTGATTAGTCTTACCACCAGATCAATAAAAATAAATAACTAAAATACATGATTTGATTCTGGAATAAAATAGATAAAAGAAAACACAGTGATAAAATACATATATGGTAGTACAAAGAGTCAGCAATCAGATAAATGCATCACCCTTACAAGATAGCCCAATTTGTTCAATGTATTGAGTTCTTAGCATACTTCTCACAGCACTGTCTTATGCCTAAGGATACCTAATCATGTAGTAGGACTGTATTACTATTATCCTTCTCACCTTTCCTATTACCTACATCTATTGGTATTTTATGACTATCACTTTGTTGGTTGTATCTTATGATATATGATTTATCACTTTGTTGCTTGTATGTACACTGAGAGCTTTTGCACCAGAGACAAATTTCTTTTGGGTCGTCCCATCACACTTGGCTAATAAAGAGTATTCTGTTCTATTCTGTTCTGTTCTGTTCTATTCCTAACACAGGAGAAAATAACACAATCTATTATATTAGGAGCATAGTAGTACTTCCCCCTTCTTTTAACATCATCCAAGGACAGCCTCAAAATTTTTGCCACCTACTGCCTTTGAGTACAGTCCTCAAACTTTGCAGGACTGCACTCCCTAAAAGGATAAAACTAAGGATTTCACTGGGGATAGGGCTGTGCGTGAAATAAAACTACAATTTATTTTGAATGATTGAAGTATAGTCTGACTATCAACAGGAGTCTCAAATATTACGGGACTGTAATTTCTTGCAGGGTCAGGTAGGCAAAATGGAAAAACAAAGCCTGTGCAACCCTGATCAGGCTTTTAAATTTATTTATTGTGACCTTCCTCCAGCTGTTGCATCCAAACCCATCGGTTTAGGACCTCTCTCTGCCTTACAGGGTGGCTGCCAGCAAATGGGAACAGTGAGAGACAGGATGGAAATCTGCAATGTAGCTTTCTGCCAACTCACGGTGAGTGGAGAAAGAGCATTTCCCTTCTCTGAAATGCCCCAAAGATAAAAAAGCAAACTGGCTGCAGTTCAGCACTTGACATTCAGTTATTCAGTTCCACATGCTAAGCCATAGTCTAATTTTCTTGGCATTTATGTTGAACTCAGCTGTTTGGTTTGAAAACTAGTAGCGTGGTACAATGGTGGGCTTTGAATTTTTTTTACTACCGGTTCTGTGGCTTGGTGGGCATGGCAGGGGAAGGATACTGTAAAATCTCCAGTCAGAGGTGGTATTTGCCAGTTCTCCAAACTACTCAAAATGTCCGCTACCGGTTCTCCAGAACTGATCAGAACCTGCTGAATACCACCTCTGGCGTGGTAGATAAACCCTAACAATAAATCTAATAAGATAAACAGATTTGACAGGAGATGTTCAATGATTCAAACATACTCTGGCTCATGCACAACAAGACAAAAATGATCTGCGCCCAATCTCATAAAAGCCTAGCAGTGTTTTCCCCTCATTTAAACTCAGTGGTCCCAGCAACATCAGAGTGTTTATGAGGAAAAAACGATTTTCAGAGTCATTCAGGATACAAGGAAGGTTGGAACTAAGGATGCCTCCAGGGGCAGCATTGGTGGGAGCTACTCCAAAAACAGCCTTGACTTCTAGCCCAGATTCCTTTCACTTTACAGGGGATGAACTGGTTAGCAGAGTCTCTCGATATCCAGACTAGATTGGCAGAATCACTTACCAAGGTTCTATATAAAATGGTTTAATGATAAGATTCAGGGTAAAGAACAGAACCGTAGAAACTGGGGTAAAACAATTTTCTTCCCTCATTTATTGTTTAGTTCATAAGAATCTCCTCAAACCACATTTCCCAGACTTTTTCCTGCCTGCGCTGTCTGGAATTCAATGAGATTAGCTGCTGACAAAGCCTTATTTTATGACTTGCTGGTTTATGCATTCCTCCTGCTTTTTCCAGCCTTTCTCCCAACCCACCACATTCTCCTACACAGTATATGGAAGTTTGAAGGCAAGACAAAAGTTGTCAACCACACCTGGATTGAATGTAGTTTCTTTTCCCAATGGAAAACTCAACAACCATCTTTTTCAAACCACATGGCAAGCAGCCAAGAGAGACATGATCCAACACAGAGAAGGCACAGCACATCTTACAGGGAACTCTGACCACTCCTTATGGGTTTTATTAGTTGTAAATTGGAAACCATTTTGTTGAGTTCAGATAATGACAAATCATTTTGTTAAGCTTAGATCATTGTTATTTGGATTGCAGGTGAGCCTTATGACTTGGTTTTAACTGTTGTGGATCACCTAGAGTCATTATTATGAGATAGGCAGCTATATAAATAATTTAGATAAAGAAACAGCCATGGCAACCTCTTGGCATCATAGCTGCTACTGAACCTGAAACTCAGGGGCAGAGATTCATAGCAGACTACAGCCTAATCATTGACCACTTGGTTCTCAATATCATACAGCAGGTCTTTGAAAAGAAGCACCAGCAATACAATAACACAACTTTGCAGGATGAAGGGAATCCTAAGAGAAAAATTGCTAAAAAGTAGAGGACCTACAAGAATTTTTCCTTCCCCCCCAAATGATATGATTCTGAGGTTCTTTTATTTTCTTGATAAAAGGATATTGAGAACTTTCATGATAGAAATAAAAATGTTGAATGTAAAAGTTTGAAGAGACGGTCTACCCAACTCACAATATTTTTGAGGATAATTTCATTCAACATTCCCCTTCCCTTTGTTGAAGGGGCAGGAGGGTAGGGATTCTTTCTTTGTCCTTTGATAATAGGTGGTTTCTATAACTTTTTTTTTTAAACCCACCTTTTTGCAGACTTAGAGAAAGCTACAAAATAATAAACTTGGGATCTTGGCCAAGAATAAAAGAGATGAAAAAACAAAAATGGCAATGGCAATCATAAGCTTACTGATTGCAGAATGCAAAATGTTTTTATATTCAAAATTAGAGAAGAGCTCCTTGAAGAAAAAGACAGTCTACTCAAAAGAAATCGAAACATTACAAACCGGAAAACTGCTTTTAACCAGATAACTGTAAACTTTGGTCTGGAGTTGGGACTTAATATAATCTTCTGTTACAAAGAAATTGCTTAAATGGGTTTTTAAATTAACATTTTTAAAAAAATTAAATTTTGCTCATGGCAATTAGTTCATAATGTGAAATAAATATTGTAAAACAGCAGTTTCTTGGGGGGTGGTAGCCACCGAGATCCTTTGGATGACACTAGATGCTAGCAGCACACTGCAGCCTAGCTGAGGGGGCCTCTTTTGCTACTTCATGATCTTATCCTCTATCTGTTGGGTTGGAAAGTCCCTAATTTTCCAGGTCTATAGGTCATCTCATTTACTAACATCACCACTAACCTTAAGGATTATTTGAGGGGTTATACCAATGTGGTTGAGGGGTTTCACCCATCAATTCTCCAATCCAAATGCTGTATCTATGTTACTTTTTCTTGCTTATAAAAATGGTATAAAAGTAATAAATGCCACATATGTGGTCAGACTTCTTTGGACACTGAAATGACTGGTTATTGAATTCCCACAGGGGGGAGAGGTTAATTCTATGTATATATTCTATTTCCCCCTTTTTCTTTGCTATGTTTTTCCTATTAATGTGTGAGTGTGTGTGTGTGTGTGTGAACGAGAGAGAGTGGGGAGGGAGGGAGGGAGAGAGGGATGGAAGAGAACAGGAGGAGGAATTTATGTTTGTAAAGACAAATGTTGGCAAAGGAGCAGTAGGGATTTTTTTTTCAATCCTGCCTTTATTACCATTATAAATAAAGATTAAAAAATAAATGGAGAAGGGATTGGAGTCTGATTTACACATTTTGAAAGATTCTTTGCAAAAAATAAGTTCATATCTTTTGGAGATATGGTAGGAGCTGGAATTTTCTGGGATAGAGATGTTTAGAATGTAAACTGACAACTGCAATTTAGGACTGACTGTGGGAAACATCAGTTAAGCCATGAAAACTGTGGGAAGATAAAAGCTCCAAATTAAACCCATGAGGGTATAAAGTGGGACAGTTATTTTAATTGTCAGAGGCAATAATCTGTTATTTATTTACTTGTTAAATTTGTCACCTGACTCTCTATGATTCTGTGCAGCTCATATGTAAATTCATTTTTAGACATACAATAAGAAGCAAAATTAAAAGAATAAGAGATGACAAAGGTGAGGCAAACCAGACTGTAACAAAAAAGAAAGAAACTCTGACAATCTAAGAGAGCCTTCATTCACCCTTGCCAAAGGCCTGAAAGAAAATACAGATCTTATAACAGGGTTTTACTTCTGCTCTTACTGTAAATATTGACTTCATTCTGTTAGGGATGAAGAAGTTAGGAAGCTTCAGCCAAATTGTAGCCTATTGACTGCACCCTATCTGCTCAGTGTCAAACTTAACTAAGGTAGATTGTTCTACTGTTTTCTTTCTCTCCAGAATGAGATCTGTTAAATTGTGATTCTTAAGGTTTCTGAAAAGGTTTGAACACACACACCATAAAGCAAAATATATCCATGATGAAATTAGCACTGGTATAAGACATTTCATGAGATATGAGGGCAGGAAATTAAGTTGGTGAATTCCAACACAATTGTATGGCATCAGATGGGGACTTGATGTGAACAGTCATAGATAAACTGCTTTGAACCTGCTACTCTACTGATTCATAGAACCTGTTTTAAATGTTAGGAATTATAGTCTAATACATCTAGAGAGATATGAAAAACTATTTGATTTTTGCATTAGGACTCATTTTGGACCCAAATTAAAGGCCCCTCAAGCAGGAAATGAAACATTAGCCAACACTGTATGTTGTAACATCTTCTGTGTGACGGATTGCAATAATGAACATTGGTTTTTACCATTTCAGATGACCAATATCAACACATCCCTGTGGAGCTATGTCTCCACCATGCCTCCGGAGAGGTTCAATGGCTTGTATGAAGAATTTCCACATACTCTACGTTGTCTCCTAGGGGAATGGCTGGAAACTGAGCCATGGTAAGTCTGCTAAAAAGGTAATGAATGGTAAATTTAATCACCTCTGGCAAGGTATGGTTTTTAATCCCATGTTACTAATGTACAGGTGGGTATAGCTTGTTCTATTTCCATCTGATTATTTCACTGACAGATCATAAATTTGGAATTGTTCCTCATTCGATAGAATTGTGCTATAGTTATCATTTCTAGATCATCATTACATTTCAGGCTTTGACTCAGAAATCATCTTAGTCAGCCTCTTAGAAATCCATGAGTAATATGAAGAGAATATATAATAAGATGGGTAATATGTCTTCATTTTTCTCAGATCTTTCCAAGAAGGTTGACAATGCTATGTGAGGTTTAAGAGTGTGTTACCCTTTTCTTGGTAATGGTTTGTGTGATAAATTAGGTTGGGAAGAGTCACAAACTTAGCTAGGAGAATATGTATTCTTGTGAACAGGGTCTTTCTGTTATCAAAATGTTGCATACTAAGTTTTCACTCAAATCAAAGCTTCAAGTGTCTTTTTATTACCTCTCACATGCCCTACCAGTGCACTGGGCTCACCTCAGTGGGGTTTGTTTGGCTCCTTCTCAGCCTCCTTGTTGGAGGCTTCCTCCTTCTGACTGTTGTAATCCAAATTGAACTTGTTGCTGCTTGCCCTTTCCATTTGCTCCTCTAGTTTTGGTGTTGTTGCTCTGTCCATCATGCTGTGGATGGTTACCGATGAGTCTGCTTTCTACTGCTGCCTGCCACCATCATTAAATTTCTTCTCTCTGCTGGCACTGCTCTCTGCCTAACATTTTCAGGACTTCAACTCTGACTTTCTCCTTCTTTTCCTTTCTTTTTCATGTTCCTTATTCCTGTTCCTTTCCTCCAGATCACTTCTTACTCCCTTCTGTTGTTTCAATGGCCTTCTTTTTCAAGGACCAGCTTCTTTATTCTGGCAGAGTAGGAGTCTTTATAGATAAAGGCAGAAGAAATAGCATGGGGACTTTTTGCTGCTAGGCATCCAACTTTCTCCACTTTGAACCAGCTGAGTTTAGGAACTTCGAAGAGGGAGATGGCTTGGGTGCAGGCATAGTAGCCTGGATCTCTACCCTTCATTTTTACCTTTTTTGTCCTATTTCCCTGCCCGCTCCCGACATTCTTCCTAGGGAATTTATCAACAGATCAGATTCTTTCTGTACCCTTCTGGCTGGAAGGCTGCTGTCTGCCATGGTGGAGAAGATACGAGATCTTGCCAACAAGAACTGCAATTCTGCTGCTCAGATTCTTCAGTTTGTTGCCAACATTGAGGTATGGAAGGATGTAATGTGAAGGTAGTATGTCACCAAAAGGATCCTCTTCGGTCCTACAACAATGCGCATATTTGTTTGTATGTCATCCATAGTAATGCTGAGTCCTGTGGTTTAAACTTCCACCTTCTTTTCTAGACAGCAGAAGAAACGAGAGTTCCTTCTACTGTTGTCTCCTTTTTAAAATGGTAGAAAAGAAGGCCTGGGCTTTAGCTTAACTAAACTAAACATTTCAGGCAGCATTCCCTATATTAAGAAAAGGGGTGTCTTCCTGTCTGGGATGAGAGAAATGATTACAAAGATTGCTGATAGTCAATGCTTTACTGCCTCGTAACTGAGTTGAGTTGTTTCATCACAGAAAAAAAATATTAGGCCTTAGGATGAGTGTCCTGGTTACTTAATTTGCCAGAAAAAGGAGAGAATAGGCATGTTTTCATCTGCAGTTTCAGCAGGGAATCACAGCCAAGCATAACATGCAGGCTGCTTCTTGAAAATTGAACCTCACAGATCTCAATCAACCAGAGACCAATTCAGAATTTGGTCTGTAATTGGGTGCATCAGATTTATGCTTTCAGTTTTGCATTCAGACAAACGCCCCCCTCCCCATACCCTCCCACCAGATCCCAAACCCAGAAAAAAAGAAAGTAAATTGCAAGCTTCCTGTTGGTTTGCCCTAGGGGCATATCTCTGAGATTGATAATTCTGAATTAACATCTTTTTATGCAGCCATGCCAGTTGTCATGACTCCACAGAATCCACGTGCAACACACTATATTTTGATTCATTCCTGCTTCTGCATTGGTACTTGCTGTTGCAGTCAGGAGTTTCCTGTTTGTACAGAACCTTGAAATTGCACCAGAAGGAAGTCAGGACCACATGCAAAAATTACCCAACAATGCTCTTTGATAGCTCCTTGAGCTTCAAGAATGGAATCTGACTTACTTCTAGTGATGTTCAATGACTACCTTGGCTCAGTCTTCCTTCAACAATCTTAGAGAAGGGCATTTTAAGAAAGGAAACCCCCTAAGTCCTGATGCCCAGATAAATTTCAGAACTTCAAGGCCTCAATTAAAGCCGCAATGCAAGAAACATGGATGTGTAAATCTGGTATGCACAGTATATAAGGTAGTGTCCTGAAACAACAGAATGGGTTGTACCTGTTATGTATGCAGGTTTAAAGTCATTGGTTTAGTTTGAACTGTTCTTGTAAAATGTAAGAAATGATTGGTTTAAAAAGTGCAGGAAAACCCTGCACTCTGATTGGCTGGCAACTGCGGCTGCTGGCTATAAGTAGCAGCCGCAGCCCAGCCAAATCGGGTCTGTTATGAGCTGTAGTCACTAATAAACTCTTCACTGAAGCACTCTGCGTTTGACTCTTCATGCAAATCTAACAGAAGTGATGCCGCCAAGTTGTCATACGAATGTTTAACACATCTGTAGTGACAAAATGAGATTCTGATTCTTATTCCAATGCCTCCTCTGATCCCAGTGCCCAACCTTGCATTGTACCTCCTGAGGAAAAGGGGCTTCACGTTGTCCCATAATTACAGGGTCTCATAGGGTACAAATGGAGGATGGTGTCCTCTGGGGCAGGCACATTGATCAGTTAAGATCCAGATTGCCTCAGGAGCATCGCTTTTGCTCCTCTCTGGTTCCCATACCTACTGCCTCTTCTAGGGGGGAAGGGGAGGATCATGAGTGTAATCAGCAAGCAAGAATCAACCCCATGTGTAATGAGCTAACACGATAGGAACCATCCCAAAACCTGTCACAATAGCAACAACCATTTTCACAAATGGAAGATTGCACATCATTACCTGATTTAGGTGCTGACATTGGGTTGGAGATGGATTGGGAGGAGAGACCAGGTTGTAGTAACCAAACAGGTTCTACCATTACTACAAGTCCTAGTAAGGAAATGTCAGCAGACACATTTCCTCCCTCACAAGGTGAGAACCTTAAAACATCTGAACCATGTAGGTCTCAACGCACGTAAGAGCCCCACCTATTTAAAAGAATACATTAGATAGGCTGGGGTTTGAGCATGGACTGAACCTAGTGGGGAGGGGTGTTATGTATGCAGGTTTAAAGTCATTGGTTTAGTTTGAACTGTTCTTGTAAAATGTAAGAAATGATTGGTTTAAAAAGTGCGGGAAAACCCTGCACTCTGATTGGCTGGCAACTGCGGCTGCTGGCTATAAGTAGCAGCCGCAGCCCAGCCAAAGTGGGTTCGTTCTGAGCTGTAGTCACTAATAAACAAAGAGCTTGAAGCACTCCGCGTCTGTCTCTTCATGCAAACTTAACAGTACCAACCCATTCTAGCCTAGAGGGTTTCAGTTTTTAAAATATGGAACCTTACCCAGGAGTAATAATTAATGGTACATCTGTTCTTTTTTGTAAACAAACATCAAATCTGTATTGACCTAAAAATAGTCCTCATTGCACAATTTGTGATTTAGAATCACTAGGTAGGTGCTTCACTTCCCAGAATCTGAAAGGAATAACATTTTAACTTGCATGTTTTAACTTGTTCTTAACTCCTTTTAATCTATACTTTTATTTAGGTGTTCATATGGTTTTATTATGTTGTTATAAACTGCCTCGAGTCAGTTAGGCAAAATGGGTGATGTAGAATTTTACAAAATAAATAAATAAAATTAGCTGGTGCATCAATTCTAGGTGAACATTATGGGGAAGAATAGTGGAGGGGAAGAAGGATGACAAGTATTAACAGTTGCCACCTTCCTAATAATTATAGAGCAGATATCGGAAAGATCCACTGCAACTGGCAAATATTATAAAAAGGATCTTGGAAGCAGAGCAAACAGCAGTTCACCACCAGGTAAGAGATTTTCCACATCTGTTTCTGACACCTAAATAATTGCTTGGATTCTTAAATTCCACCAGGCTCAAGGTTGACTCAGCCTTCCATCCTCTCGGGGTAGGTAAACTGAGGACCCAAGATTGTTGGGGGCAATAAGCTGACTTTGTAAAATTGCCGCTTAGTAATAAGCAGGCATATACAATGGAATGAAGGCTATTGCTGAGCGCATTGGGTTGTGCTCCAAACATTGTAAGCTGCCCTGAGTCTCCGGAGAAGGGAGGCATATAAATATGAATTTAAAAAAAAATCCATCTGTTAGATAATGGTTAAAAATGGAAGCAGGGCAGCTATTATCTGTTGCTAAGGAACCCCCACAACTTCCAGTGATTGCAAAACTCATTCTAGACCTTGGCATCCCAAGGTTGCCTATGCCTTCCATGTTATGAGTTCCATCAAATATCACTTCTCTCTTTATTTGTTTTTGTAAAATCAGCATAAGAGTTACAAGCTATGCTAAAAATCTGCTGCTTCCAGTCTCTTTTGACTGTTGACTTGGGACATTCCATTGTGTATAGCGGGGGTGTCAAACTTGCATCGTCACTGCGGCATCATGTGCAGTGGTAGGATTCTACCAGTTTCTCTACCAGTTTGGTGATTGCACACTTCATGCATGCGTGCGCACACCTAACGTGCACGCACAGCTTTCCAAACATCAGCTGAGTCTCTGCCATGCCAATCAGCTGAGAGGATAAAGAACAGAAAAGTGCAGGGGTGAGTGGAAGGGCCGATCCTGAGCTCTTCCCTTCTTTCTCCTCTCAGCTGATCATGGGAGCTTTTTTTACTACCAGTTTGGCTTAACCATTCGGCTGAACCGTTCTGAACCTGTAGCATTTCACTGCTGGTCATGTGACTTATTGTGACTCCCCCCCCTTCACTAAACCAGGCATGGGTGTGGCCATGGCATGGTGCATCTGGCCCCGAGTTTAATAGCCCTGGTATATAGGGTCTCTGGCCTGTAAGGTCTCTGGCCTCATGTGTCCTTCCAACTTTTATTACCTGAAAGAGTTCTGCCTAAAAGAAACACAGCAGGGACAATCATGTCTCATTTCTCCCTCTCACAGCATCAACATCTTCCCCTTGTCATTGAACGTCAGCGGGAAGAACTGATGTTTCGATTCAGCCTACAGAAGCTGCAGTACAGACTTCAGGAGATTCAAGCTCTCTGGGAAAGCTTCCAGCAGATGAAGGGCAACACCAGAGGTGAGGACATAACACAAAGAACATTTGAGAAGTCTGGGCACTGAAAACGGAATGAAAATACTGTACCAAAAAAAAATAAAAATAAAAACCATCCCTTCCAGTCTTGCTTGCTTGGTGCACATACAACAAGGAATCTTGGCAGCAGAACAGCCCATGGTCGATCCTAGCCATATATAGACACCCTAGATATGAACCTTTAGTGGATCAAACTCCTGTTATATTTCACCGTGATCAGTACGGAACAGATATTAAAAACTCTTATGTACAGTCTTATAATTATTACATAGTCATGCAGAGTATTCTCACTATTAATAAGTCATTTGAGTTTTCAGAGTTGATCTAGTCCAGAAAATTTCAATGTAAGCCACGTAATTGTCTCAAAAGTGCTTTTTCCTTGAAGACGTTTCCACTGATGGATGATGATTGGATGAGAAGCGAAACATCTTCAAGAAAAACAAAAAAAAGTCCAGTTGCCTTTTGAAATAGCACCTTTGAGAACACAATTACCTGAATGATTGAGAATCTCCATAGACAGTAATAAGCGGCATCCATTTATACTTGTGGAGTGGATACTGTACTGTACTAAGTCCTAAGCAATCACCCAGAGTTGCTTCATATGTGGTCATATAATTTTTTTTAAATGAATAAATTTTCCATCTTAAAAGAAATATTTTTAAATGGAAAGGATTGTTTCTCACATATGTTAGTATGCCCATACCTTTGTTTTGCATAGCAGATTGACTAAGCAAAGGAAATCAACAAAGATGGGAAGAAGAGATATGCTGCTGCTGAGATTGTTTTATATGAATTTTTATATGGATTTTATATCTTTTTACTTGAAAACTGTCACTTAGTCAGTGAGACAGGTAGTAGATTTGTTTGTTTGTTTTTAAATGAATAAATTGCCATATTCCTTATCTCTTCAATCTATGAGTGGAGGAAAACATATAACTGAGAAAATTCATGCATGGCAGATCCATGTCCTGGCTTCAAAGAGACAGTACAGGTATCCACCGAGTGGTTACTAGTGATGGTGACATTCCTCCCTGCATGGGGAAGCCAGGTTGATGGGAACTTGTCTTTAGGATCTCTCCCTGCAACATCACCTGACATTAAAACATCTGCTTTGTTATTTGTTGTGCCCTAAGACTGGGGTTTTTATTGCCTTAATTCGCATTTGAAGGACTGTACCAGAACACTGCAGCTTGATGAGAAGGGAAGAGGCAACACATATAACATATGATGATTAGGGGATTGGAGGCTAAAACATATGAAGAACGGTTGCAGGCACTGGGTATGTCTAGTCTGATGAAAAGAAGG
The DNA here is from genome assembly GCA_009733165.1 of Naja naja. NCBI lineage: Eukaryota > Metazoa > Chordata > Lepidosauria > Squamata > Elapidae > Naja > Naja naja. The sequence goes on from CM019149.1 coordinate 172,131,667, forward strand.
ACTAGGGGAGACGTGATAGCAGTGTTCCAATATCTCAGGGGCTGCCACAAAGAAGAGGGAGTCAAGCTGTTCTCCAAAGCACGTGAGGGCAGGACAAGAAGCCATGCGTGGAAACTAATGAAGGAGAGAAGCAACTTAGAACTAAGGATAAGTTTCCTGACAGTTAGAGCAAGTAATCAGTGGAACAACTTGCATCCAGAAGTTATGGATGCTCCAACAGTGGAAGTTTTTAAAAAGATGTTGGATAACCATTTGTCTGAAGTGGTGTGGGGTTTCCTGCCTAGGCAGGGGGTTGGACTAGAAGACCTCCAAGGTCCTTTCCAACCCTGTTATTCTATTCTATTCTATTCTATTCTATTCTATTCTATTCTATTCTATTCTAAATTCATATTAGCCCTCACTTAACTCCTAGTTGTCCAATCTTCTGGGACAAGAGTCAAAAACTTAGTCAAAAGACTTTGGTAAGCAAGAAAAGAAGTTGGCAGAGATAACAAGGGAAGTTACAGCCACATCCTGACAGCATCAGTGTTGTCTTTTTGTTTACTGCATAGGACATAAAATTAAGAACGGCTGACCTGCCTTTGAGTCTTGTCTCTTTTCCCTAATCTTCATCCAGAGCAATGCCATTTGAGCTACTCTGGGCCTTCCATATTATTCCCATGTTTCAGTAGAGCACAGGGCTCTTCACTACCTCCCATGTGCATCAGAGCTAAGTTTAAAATTCCGGTACTTTCCAAGATCTGATTTCTCTCATCTCTTCCCATAGTTTTTTTTAATGCTCTTCTAAATAGGGTTTTTTTTTTGTTTCTTCCTTCAATTCCTTCTTCCACAGCTGCTAGTTCTGGGATTTTAAGAATCTAGATTTGTGACCCTAAAATCAGCTCCCTTTCTCTCTGTGAACATGTTACAACTTTTTTTTTTGAAAAAAGTTTTATTATTTTTAGACAGACATACACAGAAAAAACATATGATATGCCGGTAGGTTGAAGCTCTTTGTACATCTTTTCCAATCTCATCTATTAATTATTTTTGTATACTCTCATACACAAAATATTCCATATTTTTAAATTAATTTATCTTATAACACTTCATATTATCACCCCAAAATCATTCCCGGCAAACAAATGCATACAAACAGATATAGAAAACAAAAAACAAAAAATTCTTTTTTTGAGAACAGTGTGCTACCGGACCCTCACTTCTCCATGCGACTATAATTTCATTTATACACTCATTTTGTATATTCTATTCCATTTATCATAGCAAATTCCACTATTTTCCATAATTTCCCCCCCTTTCTCTAGCTTCTATAATCTTATTTCAGTTATTTCATCATTCCATCATTTCATTAATTGCATTTCTTTTTCCAATTTTCAATATCTTGCCAATCAATATTATTACACTTTTATCTGTCTTGTTTAAAATTTTATATTATCTTATAAAACATATTTTACCCTGTAATTACTGCCCTGAAGGATAACACCTCTATCTCTTCTAGCCAATCATTATTTAACTTTTATATTTCACCTTTACCATTATTACCTCTAATACCCCCTATTTTATATCATCTAACCATTGTTAATCAGATTCTGCTTGGTACATTCCTACAGATATCCATTAAATTCTTTACAAGAGAAAAAGAAAAAGAAGATTATACATACATATAACAATAGTAGTTAAAGTAATTATTTCTTTTCAAATTCAATTCAGCCATTAATGTTAATATTTATCTCCTTCATTCATTTCTATTTAAAATATTTCCATTTTATTAACATTTAACATCCATATCACTATATTTTGTCATCAAAAAGAGAAACAGTATTAAAATACTTCTTATAATTTTCATACTTTCTCTTTAAATTGTTAAAGGCTCTTTCCTTCTTTACCTCCTTTACTTATTAAGAAAAAGGAAAAGAAAAAAATACTAACTTCTTTCTATTTCTAACTTAACCACATTTATCTCACGTACCCTTGCAGAATCCTCTCAATAACTTAAATTAACCATTATCTAACTGTTGGATTAAATATGTATATATATTTAAATTTTGTGTATTTTTCTTGCTGTTGCTCATCTTGATTCAATTTTTTACCACTTTCTCTTCTTGTCAACTCCTCCCTCTTCTTCTCCCTTCCCATTTTTCCCCTTTTATGTCCAATTTCCCCTTCTGAAATCCTACCTTATGACTCCTTGTAATATTATAACTATTTCCCATTTTATACTTTTTTTGGTTGTTGCCTCCAGTCTTAGATTTCTAACTCTCTTTCTCTTTTCCCCTTTTTCTTCCCCTTTTTCTTAATCACATTTAAAGTTATTTGATCATTACAAATGGCTTCTTCTTCTTTGTCCCGCCCTTCTTGTTCGACTGATGCTTCCTGTAATTTTCTATATTTCAGGATCTCCATTTCTATCGTTTTTACCTCTTCTTTAATGTCTTTAAATAGGATTTTTAATTCTTCAAAAAGTGATGGCATTCTGAAAGAGATTTTTTCCCTTTTAAAGCAACCCCCAGATGACTTTAACCCTTCGCTAAAATCCTCTGCCCAGGAGTCCTCCAATAATCCAAAGCCGTTTCTTGTTTTCTTTTTCACTTTTGCTTTTCCGGGCCTTTACAGGCTTGCAACAAAGTTTCAATTACAATGTATTCTTTTCATGTCTTGTTGTAAATCCATACAGTTTAACTCCAGGTGGTATCCTTTGTTTCCAGACTCCACCCTATTTAAACTCTTTTTCTTGCTCTGTTTTCTTTCTTTGACTCTTTTAAAAAAATTCTTTAAAGTATTCAGAAGTCTTTATCACTTGATACTTTATTTTCAGCTGAAAACAGCCTATTAATATCCAAGGGAATCAATGTCCAATTCTTGTATCAATCTTTTCTTAATATTCCAAAGCAATTAAAGCAATCAGTATTTGAGGAAAGAAAAGAAACCAATTTTCCCCTCTTAACTCTTTCATTCGCAGCTGTAAAAGTCTTTTAGAGATAATATTGTTTTTAACTGTTTAAATTCCAGGTACCTTTAATAGTTGTTTTCAATCGGAAGCCCGGTACGTCACACTTTCTCTTTCAAGCTTCCTCCTGCACATTCTTTTCTGTTCGAGTTCTTCTTTGAGGTGGCCATTTCTGGCCAACCGCTTCTGCCGCTTTCGGGAAAGGGAAAAAAGACCAGCTGGGGAGAAGAGATGCGGCTCTCCTCGACCCTGCTGGCAGCTCCCCTGCCTTCACCACCTCTACGGGGTGGTTTCAACCCCAAAGACAGCCAGCTCAGGGTCTCCAGTGGTGAGCATGGATCAAAACTGCGCACAGTTGCAGATTTTGGTCTGTTCGCGAAGAGGCTCAAACAGGAAGTCCAACATGCTACAACTTTTTAAAAGGGGTTTAAAGACCTTTTTATTGGATTAGTGTGTGTGTGTGTGTGTGTGTGTGTGTGTGTGTGTCTGGTTATTTCAGCCTCTTCTTATTTAACTGTGAGCTTTCTATTAACATCTGCTTCAAATTATGAATATCCTTGCTCTTAAGGCAGCCAATGTTATTTGATTGATCTGTAATTATTGTTTGTTTATTTTTTTCATTTCTTAACATGCCTTGGTAAATAATGATAAACTTATTATTGAGCAAACAGAAGAAGGTTTCTCCGGGTTTGTCCAGGGACAAATAAATGAAGTGCTTCCCATTTCACAACAGTAGATAAGATGCATCCGTGTATTAGCGCATATCTGATCCATTTTGTTGTCAACATTTGAAAAGCAATCAACCCATACAGAGATATGGATGTGAAGGACCAAATGGAACGTGTCTGGGCATGTGCATAGCATCTGCCAGGAACACATTATACCAAGCAAGCCTTTTCCCAGGACTGCATATCGGCTTCGGGCAACAGCCATGCAAGTCTAGGAAAAGATGCAGCTAATTTAAAGGGTTCTGTATCTAAATTCATTTTTGTCATTTGATCTGGATCACTGCATAGACTTAAAATAATAATAATAATAATAATAATAATAATAATAATAATAATAATTTATTAGACTTGTATGCCACCCTTCTCCCTAAGGACTCAGGCAATACTCCAACTAGTCTTATTTTTTTATTATTTTAAAACATTCATTGGGATAAAAATGTTTACAGGGAGTCCTCATTTAGAGACCACAGTTGGGACCCGCAATTCAACTCAGTTAAGAAACTGATTGCTAAATGAAACCACAACTGTGCTTATATAAATTTTTATTGAAATTTAACTGAATAGATACCAAATACAGAGAGAAATGAAGATAATAAAGAGAATCAGTTTGGCTTAGTGGTTAAGGCACCAGGCTAGAACCCAAGCAACTATGAGGTATCAGGCTAGAAAATGGGAGATTGTGAGTTCTATTTATATATATATATATTTATTTATTTTATTCATATTTATATGCCTCCCTTTTCTGGAGACTCAGGGCAGCTTACAATGTTTGGAGCACAACCCAATGCGCTCAGCAATAGCCTTCATTCCATTGTATATGCCTGCTTATTACTGCTTATTTTACAAAGTCAGCTTATTGCCCCCAACAACCTTGGGTCCTCAATTTACTTACCCCAAGAGGATGGAAGGCTGAGTCAACCTTGAGCCTGGTGGGATTCAAGCCTGCAGTAATTGCAGGCAGCTGGAACTAAGTGCTAGGCGTTTAATAGCCTGCACCACCAAGGCTCTAATCTAGTCCTGCCTTCCATGAAAACCAGCTGGGTGACTTTCGGCTAGTCACTCTTTTTTAATCCAACACAGCTCACAGGGTTATTTGGAGGAAAACAGGAGGAAGAAAAAGTATTGTGTCTGTTCACACCTTGAGTTTTTATAAAAACAATGAAGGTGGGATATATATATAAATAAAATAAAAATAAAAGGAAAATGGGGAAGGAAAAAGAAGGGGAAAGAAGTAAAGAAGAAAGAAAAAAAGCAGTGGCTTTCAACTTTTTTCAGTGCATTAAAGTACAAAATAGAGTTGTATCAACTTTTACATCATTAGTGAATATTAGCCACTTCTATAACAGCAAACTAATCGGATCACCCAAAATTTTGTAATTTTTTTTTTCTGTTTTGAGCACAGCTTCCAAGTAGAAGCAGAACTGGACGCATTGTTTCCTTAATTAAAACAATTAATTTTGCCATCTCTGCCTGCTCTGTCACTTTTTCCATCCATTCTTCAGAAACTACAACCATGCTTATGATCCTATTTTAGCTTTCCCTTGGTTTATCCACTGTGAAGGTCATAAATATGAGGATTGGTCATAAAGTTACTTTTTCATCACTTTTCTAACTGAACAGTCACTAAATGAAGCAATCGTGGACTGCCTGCATCACTTTTTATTATTTGTTATTTCTATGATGCATGCTCAAGGTTCACTAAAATATGTTTTTAGCACAAATTTCTCTCATGGTCTTTCTTTTAAAATTTTCCCTGAAATGAACTCTTGTTTTTAATATAGCTACTGTACCTCTAAAACATAAAGTTTAAAGCCTTATAAACCCATTCAAAAATGTAGTTTGGATTATAATGTGCAAGGGTTATTTTATTAATATTATTATTGCCTTGAAAAATATGGACGCTGGTAAATTTCATTCATTCATTCATTCATTCCATTCAATCATACCTGCCTCCCACTTCTACTATAAAAGTGGTGGGATAGTCCATATTAAGGATTATTCAGCAGAAATCCACTGAATATTGTTTTTCTAATTATTGCTATAAGTGGGGAATTTTGTGCCCAACTTTCAATAAAAGAAAGAAAAAACAATAGCCTAAAATGTGTGCAATAATTAGCTTGTATGTGAAAATCTTCTATAGTTGTTGTTAACCTTGCATTTGTGATCCTCAGCTGCACTGCCACAAAATTCAATGGACTGTCAATTTCCAATGCAAGAGAACCTGCCAGCAAGTGTAAGTTACCAACATTACAAAGAATTTATTATGGAGTCTTGGTTGTTTTTGCTATTTTCATTTTTTAAAGTTACTTTTTCTCTTTTTTTGCTGTTTAAACTCTGAGTCCCCAGTTTCCGTATATAATTCTAAACAGTCTAAAAAAAAATGATTAAACTACTTAAGTGACCATTCTATTAAAAATAACTATAAACCGAAGCTGCCCAATAAGATAATAAATAAGAATAGTAATTGTCATTAAAAACTCAAGCAAACTGGGTAGATTTTTAGCTTAGGCTCACTCTTCGATCTCAAATGATTTAAAAATATGTTCCAATATGGGGATCTGTGTAAGAGAAGGCCCTCGGTGAGGTTGGGATTCATTTTTGTGGGGTTGTAGTCTTAATGTGCAATAAAATATTTATTAGAAGTTGTTGACGTGCCAATTAGGGGAAGAGAGTTTCAGGAAAGCTATATTTCAGCAAACATTTCCTGGAATGGTAGGTCTATTGTTCCTCTTTTGGAAGAATTCATCTATAACTTCTTATGTTAAGGGAAATGGAGAAAACATTCTGTTTATGAGGAGCATGTCCTCAAGTTTTGTTCTATTTGTCTTTTGAAAAACTAGCAAGAAATTGAGACTCCATATCAGAAGTTGGGAACCATGGCCCTTTTATGACTTGTGGATTTCAACTCCCAGAATTTCTGAGCTGGCCATGATTGATTTATGACCATAATTGCGCCTGGAATTACAGTCATAAATTGAGCCAATTGTTAAGCGAGTTACCATGTGGCCATGCCTGATTTTACAACCTTTTTTTTTTGCAGCGGTTGTCGCTAAGCAAATGTGGTGGTTGTAAAGACAGTTCCGTAGTCATTAAACAAACTTTGCAGTCATTAAATGAACCCCTTGTCTGCAATGGGCTTTTTTTCTTTTTGCTGGAAACCAGAAGCAAACGTCGATTTTACAAATTGTGATCACCTGAACACAGAACACTGCAAACAGTTGTCAATGAGAGCTGATTGCCAAATGCTCAAAATGCAATCATGTGACTGCAGGTTTTGTGGGAGGCTGTTGGACCTTTGAATCCAGCTGATAAGTACCTTTTGTGGGGTCCATTGTAACTTTGAACGGCTGCTAAGCAAGTGATCAGAAATTGAGGACTGCCTGCATGTAATATTCTAGCATCCTTATTAACAATAACTGGTCCAATACAGGTAGTCCTCAACGTATGATCCACAATTGAGCCTGAAAATTTCTATTGCTAAGTGGGACATTTGTTAAATGAGTTTTGCCCCATTTTACGACTTTTCTTGCCACAGTTGTTAAGTGAATCACTGTTAAATTAGTAACATGGTTGTGAAGGGAATCTGGCTTCCCCGTTGACTTTGCTTGTCAGAAGGTCGCAAAAGGGGGATCACATGACCCTCAATGGTCATAAATGTGAGTCTGTTCCCAAGTGGCTGAATTTTGATCATGGGGATGCTACAATGGTCATAAATAGAAAAATGGTCATAAGTCATTTTTTTCAGTGCCATTGTAACTTTGAATAGGCACTAAGTGCACTCTTGTAAGTTGAGGACTACCTGTATGCTCCAAGTTGCATGTTTAGTAAAGTGTACTAAAGGTGCAATAAATTATTCCTTGGTGATAAGTCTAATAAGTGCATTTTGTATTTGCATTTGGTTTAATTTCTTTTATTTCCAGGAGGTTCTATTTGCTTAGAACTAATAACAATAATGGCTGTCTTAAAAAGTATAATAAAACAATGAAAGGAAGTAGTAATTAATACCAGTAGTAGCAAATTCTAAAACAGGTTCCCAAGATGATATCGCAAAGAAAGAATCTTTATTAGATAAAGTAAAGCTTAATCTAAATAAACACAGGTTAAAAGACCTTTAGGGAAAGTTGCCTGGTATAAAAAGATAACAAAATTGGCCTTCTCTGGATTAATCAGTAACAGGAGGTGGTATTGAAAAGTTCTCTGTCTTCTTTGGTTGTAGGGATTCAATAACCAGTCATTTCAGTGTCCAAAGATGTCTGACTGCCTGGGCAGTGTTTATTCTTTTTATACCATTTTTACAAGCAGGGAAGAGTAGCATAGATACAGCATTTGGATTGGAGAATAGATCCCACATGGGTGAAACCCCTCAACCACATTGGTGCAACCTCCCAACCAATCCATAAGACTAGTGGTGATGTTAGTAAATGATATCATCTGTACACCTGGAAAATCATAGACATCCCATCCCCATCCCAACAGATAAGAGAATGAATAGAAGATGAGCTCATGGGATAGCAAAGAGGCCCCTCCACCAGGCTGCAGTGTGCTGCCAGCTACTAGTGTCATCCAGGAAACTCAGTGGCCACCACATTTCACTCCTTCCATTTTAAATTTTTTTAATTAAAGGCAAATCAGAAAAGAAGTTAGGAGAGGATTCATAAGAATCATTAGAAGAGCATGCTTGCAGTTGTTTATATAGGGCATATACTTGACCCTTAGGCAAGGTAGAGAGGGTTTGGGATGAAAAGCTGTGATACATATATTGCAAAGAGAAGGAGACATTGAACAAAGCAGCACCCACTAATTAAATCACAAATAATGACTACATAGCATAGAATTTTTCCCATTTAGCCTGTGGGCAACCAAGCCCAAAAGCTTTCCCACCAAGATCCTAATTTATCAATTTTCAAATCCAAGGCCAAATTGTTGAAAATATTAAGCTGGTGCTGGATGGTTCATGACCCATCAAACAAATTAAAACAATATCGATTTTGTAGAATAGCCTTCTTCACCACTTGCATCTTATGGTTGATTGTTGAGATAACTGAAGAAGTAACATTGTTTTTGCTAAATTACATGCAACAGAGTTAATGCTAAGGTGAGCCGAGGCAGCAATTGCAGGCACACCACCATAGACACAGCTAGTGCTACATATTCTGCTTTATTAAGTAGGGTTGCTTCAGAATCACAAGTGTCATCTAGTGTAAGCCCTCGTCGAGACGATTTGAGTGATGAAGTTGCTGTTTAGAAAGTAAAACAGGAATCAGCTGACTAAGGCAGCAATGTACTTCACTAAGATTAGCAGGAATATAATTAAAGTTTCTTGACCACATGTAAAAACTATCCTTGAGGTAGCCAAACATGGGAAAAGTGAAAGAAGTCTCTTCCAAAGCTGTGCAGTTCAAAGCAGGTGAGCTAAGACGATGACAGTGAGGTTTTTACTTGAAGATGTACAATTAACTACTTTTGCACAAGTTATATTTATAGGGACCGCTACCATTGAGGTGTGTAAAGCAATTGCATCAAGGTGTGGATAATAAGCAGCAAATCCCCAATTAGATATAGTCTTATAAAGTTCCCATGTAATAAAAATCCGCTTAGTGCAGACAGGAACTAAACATGTAGAAAGCAAATGTTCCATATCATAAGTTTCAGATAAGCAAAAGACATCATTCTGTGTGATGTTAGTCAAGCATAAGCAAATGAACCGGATGGGACACTGTGCCATCTGTAAAGTCAAATTCCTGGGACTGGGACCAGATCTGGGGACTGGTGTGCTGTCACAAAATCCTTGGCTGGGTGGACACAATGAGCTGTGGTGGACACAATGAGCTGGAATCCACAAAGGTCCTGTAGAGCAAACACAACAACACAGCCTCGCCCCCTCCCCCAAGTAGTTAACTAAAACATTCAATTAATTTAAGGTAAATAGAAACATGCAATTACATTCAATTGATTTAAGGAAATTATACTTTTAAAAACTTTTTAGAGACCCTTCTGGAGACCATTTCCCTCCTTTTTATTTATTTGTGGAGACAGGCCTTAAATGGCCGATGAGCATGTTCCATTATGGCTATATTCCAGGTGGTACAAAATTGCAAAAAGCAAAATATCATGTTGTAAAAAGAGGGCTTGCCTAGTAGGTAACATCCATTTGCCAAAGTTGATGATAAAACAATCTACTTGACTTGAGTAATTGGAATAGGGCAAGCTTGTGCCAGGCCTCTAGCATTTTGATGAAAAAAAAAGTGACTGAAAAAAATCAGCAAAGCTATAGCCTTAAGAAAGAGGCCCAGAAAGGGTCAAGTGACTACCTATGTAAGAAATATCTTTGGTCTTGTAGTAGCTGTTGCAAAATTAAAAATAAGATCATGATTTGGGTAAATCCTGGGCATAATATAAGCACCTGGAAGATTAAAAATAATTTGACACACATAATGAGAGTCAGAGATTAAGTTGAAAGGCTGTTGAGAAAAAGTTTTGAAAGTTAAAATAGCAGGACACTTTCAGGGAGCATTATGAGGAGCCTTGTAAAGGAAGAAGTCATTAAGTAAGCAAGCCAAAGTTCTTTAGGCAAACAATACAGCTTAGATAGTCAGGCAAAGGACATTGAAGAGATAAGTTATTCTGAAAATAAAATTGAAAATCAGACTTTACATAACTCCACCATTTATACCTTACTGTACTTATCAAAATTAGAAGAAAAAGTTATTTGCAAAGCCCATTGTAAACCTTTCATGACTTTACCTGTTGTGCTGGCAATAGCCATGCATTCTCCACATTCTTGTTGTAAACCCTCCAGATGGAGTCAAATTTTAGTGTCAATTCTCTGCTTTAATCAGAATATGGATTAAGAGCATGTACAAAGTGCAGCTAGTTTTAAATTTTGATTCCCTTTGCTGAAACTGGGAACTGAGTCATCTTCAAAGATCCAGGCAAATTGCCCACCTGGGAACCGAGCCACCTTTACAGATAACGTTCCAGGCAATTTGCCAATCTCAGCCTATCTATCTGAGGCTCCTTTGTGTGAAAATCTCTAAAAATCAGGAGATGAAGCTATGTAACCTATAAAAAAGTTATTTTCTAACCTCGCCTTTTTCAAGGCAAAAACTCAAAGCAGAGAAAAAAAATTGTTAAAGTGATCAAAAGCCTCATTCTCCCCCCCCTCCACCCCTACAACAACCAGCGAAGACAAGAAGGGGGAATGTTTAAAATAAATCTCATCCATTTTTTCCACTCAATATTCTTTTCACCAATAAATCACACACAAATAATTTTCATCATGAGTAAAGCACACACAAATACACACACAAATAATCCTATCTTTCTCAGGTCCGGACCTTTCTCACACTCTTTCTTACTCTCCTTTCAATCTGGGATAGGGGTCAACACACAAACATTTATACCACCTTTTTACTATCAACATACTCACACATTTACACTGTAATCATATGGCTTGCATATTTACAATTCTTTTCTGAGAGCCAATAAGCTCCATTGTAGAGGATCTCATCCTCCAGGGCTGGAAATGATTGCATACAGACACATTCTCACACACAACATTTCCAGACCTGGGAGGGTTTGTCCCTTTAAATTTCCACATTTTAAAAACAACTGTAGTTGTTCTCAGAGCATTGGGAAAACTCAAGGGCGGTTCCAATCACAAAGGTGATTGTGGGCCCGAACCACTGTCTATCTGCCCCCACAACTCTAAGTCCAATCCAAAAAGCCAATTTAATTCTCTGGTTGCCAAACATGTTACAATTAATTTATTTTGAACTTCAGCAATTCCAATTAGGGCTATACACAGGTAAAGGATATTTTCTTCAATTCAATCCTATTCAATTCTGCATACACTTATTTACATTATTATACATACACAGCTAAGCTCAATTCTGCATGCAATTATTATACATTATTATACATACACATCTAAGAAGTTTTAATGAAAATCACATCATGAAAAGAATAGTAAACATTTTCATCTTCTCTTAGTTCTTCCTAACACATAACAGTAAATGAACCATATTTTCTTTGAACAGCCCCATTGTACTGTATGGAGGGGCTTCCTAACAGATCTGTGTCTCATTCCATGCTTCTGATCAGCAGATCTAATTGTGGACTATTGAAATCAATAGGGCATGCCTTCCACTTTCAATTCTGCCATCCAGTGCATCAGAAGAGAGCAGTTGCCTGTATTCTAGTTACATCCATTGTTCTATCTTCTTAAGCATTAAATAATTAAAAGGATTAAACATAAAAATTTCAAACAAATAAATTTATGTGTCTCTGTCCTGGGTTTCTAGCTTGAATCTCCCCTTCTTCTAATTGTTCCTTTAATATTTTCCTTATGGGGGTGTACAATGGCTTTGGAGAATCAAAAATTTAGCCTGCTCAGAAGGAGCTGAAAGTCCAATTAGAGAAGATTTTGGAGTGACAATTTTTACCTGATCATATCAGGAGGGCTTATAGTCAATTATTATTTTGCTGAGACATCAGAGCCAGATGTTTCCACTGCATGACAGCATTGATACCATCGATGTAATATTTGGACTGGAGCCTTGGTATCCTTAACCGTCTATTCTATTCTATTCTATTAAGTTCAGGATACCATTTCCCTATCTCCCACCAGCTTCTTTGTGTCTAACTCAGTGTACTTTTGTACCTGATTCATGTAGCAGGAATCTAATTTCCTGAACATATTCCTGCTGATGCTGAGATAGATTGCAACCCATACTTACCATTGATGGGTCCCGAAGGACCCGGGGTCCCATAGGACGAAGGTGCACCTTGGGGTCTATTTCAGACGATGGTAAGCATGTTGGCTGTTGCCTACCCGGAGGGTTGATGGCCCGCCTGCAGGGTTGGTGCCCCACGTTGGGCACCACTTGTAGGGATTCAATAACCAGTCATTTCAGTGTCCAAAGATGTCTGACTGCCTGGGCAGTGTTTATTCTTTTTATACCATTTTTACAAGCAGGGAAGAGTAGCATAGATACAGCATTTGGATTGGAGAATAGATCCCACATGGGTGAAACCCCTCAACCACATTGGTGCAACCTCCCAACCAATCCATAAGACTAGTGGTGATGTTAGTAAATGATATCATCTGTACACCTGGAAAATCATAGACATCCCATCCCCATCCCAACAGATAAGAGAATGAATAGAAGATGAGCTCATGGGATAGCAAAAGAGGCCCCCTCCACCAGGCTGCAGTGTGCTGCCAGCTACTAGTGTCATCCAGGGAAACTCAGTGGCCACCACATTTGGTCTAGGATGGTATTTGAAATGGCATCCAAAGCAAATTTGTTTGGTGCAGGAAAATAGTCTTTTTGCAGCTTCTTCATACTCTAAATTGCTGAAGGAGCAGAATAATAGACCTAGTCCTGCTAATCCTGCTCAAGCAAGATGTTCCCCATGTACCATTCCATTCCAGACAACTAAATTGAATGTAGCCCATTCTTAGGAGACTGGAAAAATGGTGACGGTTTGACTTGGATCAAATAACGTATTGCCAATTGATTTGTTTTCTAATCTCCATTTCACAAACCAGTTCCCCAAACTCCAAGCACTTGGGGCAATTCCACAGGCTTTTAAATAATTCAGCATGTATATGGACTGAAATTACTGTTGTTGTTATCATATAGCAGTTAAATAAGATTAAGACTGCAATCCTATACACTAATGGTTTTTTTAGCTTAAAGCCAACTGGGATCTGACACTCACGCACAGAATTGCACTGTAAATATCACATATTGATCTTTGGGAAGTTAAAAGACCAAGAACCATTTCTTGGAAAGACCTATAGAAATCCAAGTGTTAATAAGGTTGTTACACCTCTCATCCCATTGGAAAGAATTCCCCTTCATTTCCGAGAGCCAGATAAATTCCCCACTTTGAACAAGGATTAAAAAAACTGATGTTCACCCTAACCGATGAATTTTTAAATACCAACAGAGTTGTCAAAACTTGGGCCCTGTAGTGCTTGAGACCAGGAATTTGTATCCTTAAAGAAAAAGAAAATACAGCTTTGCTCTATCAAGTTTAAAATTACTTTGAAGGCTACAAGAGCTCCTATGGATTAGAGCCAAAGCACTCCCATTGAAAAAGAATAAAACAAGTTGACAAATCAGAAATTCTGATATTGTATATATAAAAACTAAAATTGTATCAGCATTGTAACCAGTCAAAGAATGCAGCCCATTATTCTCTTGCAGCTGTCTGACTATTTAGCTGAAGCAAAAATGATGAAAAGGCCGCCTAGAGAGAAGAATTGCATAAATCCAAATATATATATGGCCTCTGATTTGTAATGGCAATATTGTTTGTATCTGTTCAGTTCAGCTTCACCGGCTGCTTCTCCCAAGCATTCAGGCTAAAAACCTATTTTTTTAAATAAAAAATGACAGGTTAAGCACCTCAATAGCCATAGGATGCATGTTTTTCGGAGTACAGAAAGCCAAAGCTAAAAGTGGGTGGAAATTTGTCTTCTATTTTTGATCTTTTTTCTTTCTATCTCTTTGTCGCTTTCCCCACTTCCTTCATGTACTGATTCTCTCTTTCTCCCTCCCTTTCTCCCTCCCTCCCTCCCCCCCCCCTCTCTCACACACACACATAGATATTTTCTTCCATTCAATTCAGCCACACAGACAGAGACACAGACACACACACGTCAACTCATAGATTTCAGCCCTATTAAGAAATAATAATGGAATAGTAATTTGGGCTGTTCGTTTTTATTCATTTGTTTATTTCCTGCCTTTATTATTTTTTTACAACTAAGGTGGCAAACATATCCAACACAACTTCCTCCTCCTATTTTTTTTAAATTAAGATTACTGGGGAAGGGCAAAGTTAATCCTTGTAAATATCCTAGCCCTATGCTTCTAAAAACATCCTGTTAGTATTGTTTCTGTGCCCAGTTGAATATTGAGCAGGGGGAAATTGTCTGGAATGCCTCAAACCCTTCAGTGTAAAATATTGCCTTCCCAAGCTCTAAATAAACATGTTGACATGTTGGGTCAAGTTCTACGTGTGGGCTATCTATGTCTCTTCCTAGCAATCACACAATATGCATGCCCTAATAGAGCTCTCCACTGCATATCTCACTTATACCAGACAATGTCATTTTCTTCATATGTACTCATGTATCCCTTTTCTTAGTCTCTTCAAAGCCTTCAAGGACTGTTCATGACGATGGACAATGAGCTAGAAGACACCAAGAAGAAGGTTCTAGTGAGGCTTCTGATTTGGAAGAGGCAGCAGCAACTGGCTGGGAATGGAAGTCCATTTGATGAGGACTTGTCCCCGCTACAAAAGAGGTGAGTTGTTACCTTTTGTCAGATGGGACATTACCATTCAAAATCTGTCAGTAGTTTAGTAACCCAACTTTTAATGCTGCTTAAAGAAGCAGCTGAATGCAAAATTGTCATGTCAATGAATCTATGTTCCCTAATAGAGGTCTGTGATTAATGTTGCCATATCTAGAGGGATCTAGTGGTGTTGATAGTAGTGTAAATCTTTACATTTGCTTGTCAGATCCTGGATGCATGAAGTGGCCTACATACCAAGCAAAAGAAAATTTCTAACCTCTATACCAGGGGTGACAAACTCGATTTCATTGAGGGCTATATCAGGGTTGTGTTTGACCTTGTGGGGCTCTCCATTTTTTTCCTGCTGCTGCCAGTGAAAATGCGCTCAGGCTCAGGCAGCTGTGCCCATGGCCCTCACAAGCTCCATTTTCAGCTGCAACAGCCTCCTGCAACCCTCTGCCAGTGAAAACAGAGCTCGGGAGTGCCGCACACAGCCCCCCTGAGCTCCGTTTCCACTGACAGAGGCACTGTGGGCTGGTCCTTCGCTATTTCCAGGGCAGCCCGGGCCAGATCTAAGCACCCCACGAGCCAGATCCGGCCCCTGGGCCTTGAGTTTGACACCCCTGCTGTATACAGTACTCAGCTCAACTTAAAAAAAAAAGAGCTAAACTCTACAGCTTATATTGATAATGCAAGCTGAATAGATTTGTAAATGTCCTCTCATAATGATTGCCCTGCAATTTTGCAATTGACAAGGTTCTTTTGGAGGTGATTTGCTTCCTAGGATTCAGAGAGAAGGATTGACTGAAGGTTGCCAATCTGGGTTCGTGCCCCAGGTGGGACTAGAACTCACAGCTCCAGGATTCTAGGTGATGTCTTTACATCACACTGGCTTCTTATAGCTATATTCTGCATGTTTACTATGTGTTATAATGGCTCTGGATTCACTAGTCATGCAGAGCGACCAAGAGCTCTGCATGAATGAACCCAGTCTGAACCCAATCCCAACTATTGAACAAAGATACTGAACCCAATCCCAACCATTGATCATTTTTATTCCACACCCCATCTGGTTGGCAATATTTTAGTAGCTATTACTTCTTGGATAGGAGTAAGGATACTCCTATAAGTAAGTATATAAAGGATACTCCTTGTATCCTTTATATCGCTCTCATCGTAAAAGCAAAATACAGAAACTGGGCATGGCTAGTCTAGTGAAGAGAAGGACCCAGGGAGACATGATAGCTGTGTAATGTTCCAATACTTGAGGGGCTGTCACAGAGAGGAAGGGGTCAACCTGTTTTCCAAATAGGTCAGACAAGGAATAATGGATGGAAACTGATCAAGGAGAGATTTAACCCAGAAATAAGGAGAAGTTTTCTTGACAATGAGAACAATCAACCCATGGAACAGCTTGCCTTCAGATGTTGTGGATGCTTCATCACTGGAAGCTTTCAAGAAGAGACTGGACTACCAATGGTGTAGGGTCTCCTGCTTGGGCAGGACTAGATGACCTACCAGGTTCCCTTCCAACTCTGTTATTTTGTTATACATACTTTTACAAAACTGCACGTGAACATAGAACCCCTTCTAGATGGGGCAGCCATGTAAGCCAGTTCTCTTTTGAGTCCAGTATTAGTGCTTGATTGTTGTTGATCATGAAGGATCTACTATAGCCTAATGCCATGTTGGCTGGGAAATAACGGAATTGTACTATAATCCAAAACTTTTGGAAGGCAAAAGTTAGGGAAGTTTGTTTTAACCCTTAACAAATTTAAAAGCGGGACCCATCTTTAGTGCTTGGCAAAAGGTGACTGCTATACCCCTTGAAAAGTTTGCTTGACACTTGGAACTTAGATAATCTTGGTTTAGATAGATGTGGGATTTCAGTCTGGGAGATAAATCTGTCATGTTTCTAACAGGTTGGAATCCCTGGTAGATATTTTGTTCCAGTTTCGCCAGCAGTTGATCACATCTGGAATTGAGCTTCAATCTCATATTCGAGAACATCTGGATGATGCATTCAACTCTCTCATACAAAAGTAAGGAGAATCCCTCTCTCAAGGTGCTTTCTTTCCCCACTGGTGTCTCCTTTTATGCTATGCCTAGTATGGGGATTATTGTCTGTGTTGTCTGGTGACTCTGGAGCCTTTTCTATCTTTCTAATTGAATGTGTCTTTATTGATATCTTAGATATGTTAGAGCTAATAAATTACGAGTATTTTCTCCACCCAACATGTACAAAAATCCAACGTCATTCATCTTCATCATTTTCTGAGACAATCAGATGAAATCATAGTCCCAGGATTGTGAATATTTGTGTATATTAGTCATTGAACTTTTTTTTTTTTTGAGATCTGCCTAGTCCAAGCTTAGGGCCTGTGACCAAAGATATT
Organism: Naja naja; assembly: GCA_009733165.1. Taxonomy (NCBI): domain Eukaryota; kingdom Metazoa; phylum Chordata; class Lepidosauria; order Squamata; family Elapidae; genus Naja; species Naja naja. Next base: position 172,149,050 of record CM019149.1, read on the forward strand.
TTCTTGGAATTTTCTCTTTGATTTACTAATATTCATATTCTAATAATTAAATAATGTAGGCAGTGTGGGGCTGGTAGGTTTCAGTGACTTTCATGATCTGATAAAAAGAGCAGAAAACCATTTGTTTGTATTTCACTTTTGTTCGGATACCTTAACAAAAAAAAGCAAATATTTGTTCTGCAATTATTTTTGACTTCCCAGTCATTTTCTTTGGCAAAACCAGCAAGGTGGTTAATGAGGATGGAAGGCTGAGTCAACCTTGAGCCTAGTCAGGATCGAACTCCTGGCAGTGGGCAGAGTTAGCCTGCAATACTGCATTCTAACCACTGCACCACTAGGGTCCCTAAAGTAATTTAACTGGGTTTTTTTCTATACTCTTGGAAATGATGAAGCTTAAGTTTTCCTCCTTGAACATTTATTTATTTTTATTTATTTGTTTCCCATCTTTATTTTTACAAATAACTCAAGGCAGTGAACATATCCAACACACCTACCTCCTCCTATTTTCCTCACAGGATTGCTGTGTGTAGATTGAGCTGAGAGAGAGTGACTGGCCCAAAGTCACCCTGTTGGTTTTCATGGCTAAGGCAGGATAGGGACTCAAAGTCTCCTGCTTTCTAGCCTGACACCTCAACCTATAGACCAAACATGTCTTTCAGCATGTATGCATTCTGGCTAAAAATATACTAGCCTCATTTTCTCACTCTCATATTAAACCTGTTTCAATCTCTGGCTAGCAGAACTTAATAGACCTGATCTTTTGGCTTCCTGTTGGCTAGATTTCATCTCATGACACCCCCCACAATCTTCAGCACTTTTCGCTCAATCTCTGAAAGTCAGTTTCCCTTTCAACTAAAGCTTCTTCTCATATCATGTCAGGCCCATCTATTGATAATTACTAAGAGTAAGCAGGCGGACAATAGGAAATACATACTGAAAGGAATGTGCTAGCACTGGATGATTGCCTAGTGCTGCTCACTTAGGATGAGAACAAAGGCTTGCAGGTGAAATTCATTAGGTCTTGTCCATTACAAGCAGGAGCTGGAGTTCACTCTGTTGTACAAATGGTCCTCCATTTACACTTATAATTGTGTCCAAAATTGTAGTTAAGTGATGGCCCTGTTAAGTAAACTGATGGTCATTAAGCAAACATGGCATTTGTTACGCAAACATATTATACTGCATGGGTGTTTTGTTTGCTGAAAACCAGAAGTAAACACTGGTTTCCAGGCAAAATATCACAAATTACGTAAGTGCAGCACTCTGCAAGTGGCTATAAATGTGGGTTGGTTGCCATGCACCTCAAAATGCAATCATGTGACTGCAGAAGGGGCAGCCATTGGAACTGGGTTGTAAGTAATTCTGGGGAGATCCAGCATAACTTCAAATGGTCACCAAATGACTGGTCATAAGTTGAGGACTACCCATTAACCCTTTCTTTCCAATTAATTTAAATGTAAACATTAATCCTCTTCATGCTAGCTGTCCTGACACCAGGGTGAGCATGCCAAAAGATGAGAGAGTGGGGGAAAAGGATGATAAGATTTTCCCTTTTACCCAACTTCCTTGTGAGTTGAATTCTGGAAACCTTCCCTGATTTTTGCACCATTTATGCTCCCCTAGCTGTTTGGGGTCGTATTCTGTTTGATGCTATAAAACAAGGGGAAGCCAAAGTAACATTGTAAACACAGCTGCAGTCATGTGATTTTATAATTAGTGACTTTGCTTAAGGTCCAACTTGCTGCTCCCAATTGTGGTTGCTGAATGAGGACTTCCTTATTACAGTATAGTCAGATTTGCAGGATTAACACTGGCCCCGCTGCATAGAACCTACCAAGAAGTTATCCATACAAAGGCTAAAACTATATTAATATTGGTTATTATTATATACACAGCAATGGCACCTGCCAGTTCCTTAGCTGGCGTTGGCCCTCAAACGCATCAAGTTCTTCCCAAGAACTAGGATGTCATAATGTTTTGGTGTAGTATGTGTGTGATTCCAAGCAGTGATGGGATTCAACTGGTGTAACAACCAGTTTGCTGAGTGCACGCTTTGCGTGTGTATGCGTGCTTCATGCACAGTGTGTTTGAAAACAGCTCTAAAACTTACCTTCCACTGCAGCCCCGGTGAGTAAAACAGCTGAGGCGTGCAATCTGCTCCACCACGCTTATCAGCTGGGCTTCAAACAAAGGAAATATAGGACAGACTAGCGCAGGGGTGGGGCCAACTCATCGCCGGAACTACCAGTTTGCTTGAACCAGTTTGTACTGGCTGAATCCCACCCCTGGATCCAAGTAGTACTGTCTTTTGTAATTGAAAGATGGAAATGTTATCAATGTGCAGGTTTTCTAATTGCCATCCAAGACTTTTTGGAATGGTACCCCATGTGTTGATAACCACTGGGACCACCACAATCAGTTCATGCCATCTTTCAACATTGATTTTCAGAGCTTGATACATACCTTTAGATTCTTAGTCTTCTATTCTGTTATCCCCTGATTTCACCACTTTAATTATCTACATTTTCTTGTTTGCAACCACAAATCTTGTGATGTGCCAAGACTATCAGTTTGTACTTGGAAATCTCACATTTTTTTCTTGCTCATTTTTGGCTACTTATGTCTCCCATAAATTTTTCATCACTAGCACATAATAATTTATACAAATGTTCCAGTGAATTATATTGGCTACAATGTAATACTGTTGTTTATAATCAGTTTGTGCGATCTTTTCCCACCAGATGCATATTTCTGTTTCTTCTGTTTCTTTGCACAATCTGCACTTTGAGATGATTTCATTTGGTTTGTTTAAAGTAGAGAGATAAAACAACAAAAACTATTAAGATAGAAAAAGTCAAACGTGCAGAAAGAAAAAGACATACAAAGACTTCCTTTTTTTCTCTACAGCAAGTATGAGCGTAAATTTACAAAGACCTCTTACTCTATGTGTTGGAAGTTACAATTCCCCTCTCTTCTCAGAAAACATTAGAAGGGGAAGGACAAACATAAGCAGGGTCAGCTCCATCAGCCCCCCCTCCCTTTGTCAAGTAGGGCTATTAAAATAGTTGGAGCCAACTTACTTTTCACAACAAAGGAAGGAGAAAATTACAGGCATGGGATACAGTGAAAAAAAAACCCTACAAACTAGCTAAGATCCTTTCCCATAGAAATCAAATAGATGGCAAGCTATAAAAAAAACTTGTGAAAAGCAAACCAAAAGGCATGGCAGGAAGGAACCATGGTAGCAAACAAGCAACTACAAAGGATCAGGACCATAAAACCAAGATCCCAGGAAAAGATCCCAATCTCAAAGAGACAGGAACTCAACACACACAAAAATCAAAGACTTTAAAGAAAATCAAAGAACCTGAAGTGTATAAGAGAGAGGTTTCCCTACTCACCTATTAGATTAATCTCAGGAACGCTGTGGGGTTTATTCTTACTTGCCTTCCTATTAATAAACTGATTCTGGCTTCCAATGCAGCTGACCAAATGATTTTGTAGTAAAATCTCCCAGCCGGGAAATTTGAATCCACAAAATCCTTGGTGGCTCAGGCTGTTAAATGCCTGCATTTAAGTTCCAGCTGCCTACAATTACTGTAGGCTCGAATCCCACCAGGCTCAAGGTTGACTCAGCCTTCCATCCTCTCGGGGTAGGTAAATTGAGGACCCAAGATTGTTGGGGGCAATTAGCTGACTTGTAAAAATGCCGCTTAGTAATAAGCAGGCATATACAATGGAATGAAGGCTATTGCTGAGCACACTGGGTTGTATCCCAAAAATTGTAAGCTGCCCTGAGTCTTCGGAGAAGGGCGGCATATGAATGTAATTTTTTTTAAAAAAAGGCAAGAACCTTACCTGTTTCCTTAAAGGGCAAGGCTGCTTTTTTCCTTTCCTCATATGTTTGCAACATAAGTTTGCAAGTATTTTCTATTATTTATTTATTCTAGTCATCAAATCCTTATGTCACTATTTCATTTGTTTCTGTTGCATGCCAAAAAATCCAAAAGGAGCTTCCAAATTTATTAATGAATTTCTCTAATCAAAGCTGTCAATCTTGCCATCTGAGCCAACGCCATCAACTTCCCCACCCATTCTTCCATTCTAGGTAATGTCAGATCCATTCTAGGTGATATGCATATAAAAGTCTTGTTGCTGTTATGAAATATGGGAACAAACTCCCACAAGTGTTTGCTCAGCTGTTTGGCCATCAGTCCCAAAAGGAACATTTTGTTTCAGTTGTATATCAGTTTTTAAACTTGTCTAAATCAATGTGTGTACTTGACTCCAGACGTTTTTGGCTTTTTAACATGCTCATCAAAGAGGAAACATGGCCAAATGCATTCTATCTCACAGGGCTTTCCCTCCCAAAGAGCTTCCAGTTGCTCTTCCCATCCCAAACCAGAATTTTTTTCCTGCCTGCTGTCTTTATGAATATGGGTGGAGAAGGGAGTAGGGTGAATATTAAAGCCTGTTGCTGCCATTCCCAGAACTAGCTGTTCTCATACTTGAGCCTGGCTTGTGTTTCCCTTCCAGTTCCTTCTTGGTGGAAAAACAGCCTCCGCAAGTTTTAAAAACGCAGACCAAATTTCAAGCCAGTGTCCGCTTCCTGCTGGGACCTAAGTTACTCAAGCATCCGGCAACATCATTTCTGGTCACGGCTGATATTGTGACAGAGAAACAGGCCCGGGAACTGACTGCCAACCATTCTGCCTCTGTCTTTAGGTGAGAGATACCATTGAAGCCTTGGTGTATCTCTCCTGGTGGCTTTGTTTCCAAGTTTCTTTTTTTTTTTTAAAGAATGTATTTGGGGTGAGAAGGGAACCAAGGCATAGATTCTTAAACGCAGATCTTAGGCAGAGAGAGAAAATTTCACACAAACTGTTCAAGGAACTGCTTTGAAATATACTTTCAGGGCTCCACATATAAGCTTTTTCAATCTTCTCTAGTTGTCTTAAAGAGAAAGAAGAGCTGCCAAAATGAGGAATGATATATCTCATGTAACTAGTGGATATCTGTAGTAACTTACAGAAGACTTAGAATTAGACGTAGAATAGCTTTATTGTCACTTTGAACGCACACTAATTGGCATACATTAAAATGAGATGTCATTGCATACAGAATTTGTGAAGCTGGAGAGGGTGAGGTAACTAAATGAATAAAGTTCATCTTCAACTCAAATGATATCTGGATAAGAGAAACGCATCACAATAGTTTTCCCAGAGAAGTTTTGAAATTATTCTTAATAATATGGTAAAAGATAAATTTAGGGATATGAAAACACTGAGTGCGCGAGGGAAAATTAGTAGTAGCTGAAATTATGCGTGCCGATTAGTCTCCAATTTAAAAAGCAGTCATTCTGTTATTTCTTGATAACGTTGTTAAGTGAGACATTTGTTAAGTGAGTTTTGCCCCATTTTAGGACCTTTCTTGACACAGTTGTTTAGTGAATCACTGCAGTTGATAAGTTAGTAACCCGGTTGTTCAGTGAATTTGGTTTCCCCATTGACTTTGCTTTTGTGAGAAGGTGGGCAAAAGGTGGGTCACGTGACCTTGGGACACAGCAACGGCCATAAATATGAGTCAGTTTCTAAACATCTGAATTTTGATCACATGATCATGAAGATGATGCGAAGGTTGTAACTGTGAAAAATGGTCATCATGTCACATTTTTCTGTGCCATTTTAACTTTGAACAGTCACTAAACGAACTGTTATAAGTTGAAGACCTACAATTGTATTGTGGTGGGCTGTTTCTTCTCTTTGAACTAATGTTTCAAAATAAAGTGTTTTACAAAGACAAGATTAGGTTCCAGTGTTTATCCACAGGAGGACTGTTTTCTCTATAGCACATAAACAAACGTTAGAGTGGGAACTCTCGGCTTCAAAGTTGAGTTTGTCAGAATGAATAATTGCTTCCTGGTAGTAACGGTACCAGCTCATGATCTCTGTTTTCCTTTTGACTTCAGTGAAAGCACTGGAGAGATTGTAAACAACACAGCATCGCTGGATATAAATGCCTCCAGCAATTCTTGTACTGCTCAGTTCAAAAATTTGGTAAGTGGATTGAGAAGAAATGAGTAGGAGAGAATTCAAACAGCCTAACTGGTGAGATAGGCTGTAAATTGGGATGGGAAGCAATTTACCAGAAAAATTGCAGAGAAAGCAAAATTGGCAGGGGGGGGGAGAGGGGAGGTGTTGGTCTACTCTGTCATTATGCATGTGTGTGTAAGCTCAAATCAGTTTTCAAGAAATCCCCATGTCATGGTTGGCTTGCTACGCCAACCCTGCTCGCAACCAGAAAGGGGTGGGGAGAGAAGGCATTGTAATGCAAGGAGGGTATTGGGGAGGGTACAGGAATGCAAGCCTGCCGGCTTGAAGCCTGAGACTGATCCAGCTCCCCAAGGTCATCAGCTGGGAAAAAGGCAGAAAAACCATCCTTAAAACAATGTGAGTGTAACCCATTGGCTGGACAATGGACAGTGGGAGGACCAGGGGAAAGTTTTCCTATGCTATTTATGTGTGAAAATGTTAGAACTGGCTTTTCCACTTCTATACCCACATGGAATTTTCAGTAAAGATATACTCTTGGTAAAATATGTCTCCTTTGCTGTCTCAACCAGTGGGATGGTTGACACCCCAGAAGCAACTCACATTCAGATCATGGCCAGGTTGTGCCATAATTAACTTTAGAAATGTAGCAGTGTCAACCATCATTTGGGATTGTGTAGCTCAGATCTGATTCACACTTTCACCATGACAAGATGCTGGAAGTGGTACGAAGTGGTATATCCCTTCAGACTGCCAGAGGGGATAATACTCTCCCATCTAGATACCTATAAGAGGAAAATGGGTGCAGCAGGGAAGACAATTCTGATCCAAGTTCTTTCTTGTAAGGGAACTTTTTAAAAAGTGATTTCCCCCATCTTCAGGACTATAGCCTTTTTTATCCACATTTCATTGTATTTCATGTGCAGACAAACAGCTGTTGCTGTATAAATCAAAAGGAATCTGCAGGTTTTCTACCTTTCCCAACAATGAAAGCTTACAAATGTAAATCAAAGACATCTAAGTCGTCTATAAAATTCTATGAATGAGTATTCCTTTGGGCTGCACAGTGATCCAGATTCAAAACAAGAAAGGGTGATTTGGTGTGCTCAAAAGATGTTCACGTTGCCCACATTGGCATCTCCCTAGACAAGGGGTCTTCAAACTTGACAGCTTTAAGACTTGTGGACTTCAACTCCCAGAATTCCTCCTCCAGTCACGTTAGCTCAGGAATTCTGGGAGTTGAAGTCCACAAGTCTTAAACTTGCCAAGTTTGAAGACCCTTGCCTTAGACCAAACGTATCTTTTCCTATGATTGTGCAGCAGCTGTGCAAGCCCAGGGGGAAAATATGGCTTCTTTAAGGAGTCACTGAGAGATGTGGTAGAAGTGTCCCATTGCTGGGAATCCCCTTTTCTCCTTCAAATCCGAATGATTGCTCAGCCCTACAAGAGATGCTTACCTTAGAAGCATGTTTGGTGAGCTTTGTCATTCAAGAAGTCCATGGGGGTCAAAAATTATAAACCAGGAGCTAAGATTTGGAACAGATTTTCCCTTAAGCCAACAGAGATTTCCTTTTCTCATTTTCAGCTTCTCAAAAAGATCAAGCGTTGTGACCGCAAGAGTACAGAATCCGTAACAGAAGAGAAATGTGCTGTCCTCTTCAGCACCACCATTTGCCTTGGACCAAACCAAACCAACTTCTACCTAAAGGTAGCAACACCAAGCAGGGCTGGCGTGGGGCTTATATTATTCTTAGCACTAGAGATGTAACATGCTGCTGGTTTATTGCTTCCTTGAGACAGACACGCGCACACACACACACACACACACACACACAAATAGGTTAGGCAAAGTCTCTGAAAAAAACCCAAATGCCACTAGTGTCCTTCATTGTCTCCTCTCTCCCCTCTTGAGCAGTTTGGCACCAGAGATGCAAATGGGATGCAGATGTCTAGGTCTGGCAACAAGAAGGTTTTGTGGTGCTGTTGTGGGAGGAATAATTGGATGCATACACCCTGCCACGAGAAGAAACACTCACAAATGGGGCAGTATCAGGATTGATTGACTATATGATGTTTTTTTTGATCCATGCAAATTTCCCTCTCTTGCCCCAGGGTTCTTTCAATAGAACTTGGCAACAATTCTGTTTCCAATCATGGGATCATTAATCATGCATTAAGCCCCTAGATTACGACAGACAGACAGACATACACACACACACACACACACACACACACACACACACTTCACAGGATCTAATAGGGTCTCTGTCTGTATTGCACCACCTTTCCCATCTTGTAGTGAATTGAGCTTTATTATAAGTTCCTTAGGTCTGATATGAATACCTTGCTTTTGTGAGAAGTTTATGAAAGCTGAGAAGAATAGAGAAAGTTGGCAAAAAATGTCAATTTGGCAGGTTCCTATCCTAAAACCTTTTGTTCAATATGTTACAGTAGAGGAAGGCTTCAGGTAGCTGGCCTTCTCCTTCATGCAGTCACTTCCTGCCCTGTTGTGTGCCCCTAAAACTGGTTTAGACCTGCACAAAAACACTCCAGTTAAGAGCTCAGGATAGATCTTGTTACATAGATCCATGTAACCAGGGGTTCTAAGCTGATCAGTTAGAGACAAATGTGAAGACCAGTTTTATTTTATTTTTTAAATAATGCTTTATTGATTTTTTTCCATTTATACATATTACCAATAGTTATTAAACAGTGCTGTGACATTATATGTGCATTTATGTGTCCTATGAAAACTTATAATGCATAATACTTTCATAGCCTCTTATTTATTATATACATTCTTTACAATTTTTGTGTTTATATGTATTATCTATCCAAATAAACCCTGTTTCCCATACTGCGTTGTATTCTGTGTCTGTTTTCCCTTTTAGTTCCATAGTTAATTTATCCATTTCCACACACTCTAATTTTTTTTTGATTATTAAGCCTTCAGGTGGCATAGAATTTTCCTTCCAGTACTGAGCATATGAAATTCTTGCTGCTGTTAATATATGTAATATAAGATATTTTATCTTCCTATTATAATTTTTTTTAATTATTCCTAAGAGGAATAATTCCAGGACAAAATCAGTTTTGTTTTTAGTTAACTCTTCTAACCACATTTGAATCATTTTCCAGTATTTTTTCGCTTTGAGGCATGTCCACCAAGAATGAAAGAAGGTACCTTGTTGTTGTCCACACTTCCAACAATTTGGTTTTAAGTTTGGGTAAATCTTAGCCAGTCTTGAAGGTGCCAAATGCCAATGGTAGACCATTTATGTTGGTTTTCCTTATATGCCACCGATTTTGTTATTTTGTAATTCACATTCCACATCTTTTCCCATTCTTCCAGATCAATAGTATGTCCAACGTTCCTACCCCATGCAATCATCATTCCTTTCACAATTTCTTCTGCTCTTTCAAATTCTAATAAATGTTTATATAACTTTGATAATAATTTCTCATCTGGGCCAATCAAGATTTTATCTAGTGTTTGTATTTCATTATCTATTCCAAATTCCTCACTGTCATTTTTATGTCTTGTTTGAATTTGCATATAGGTCCACCAATCCAGTTTTATTCCCTGCTCTTCCAATTTCTGTCTGCTCTTTAAGTTCCCTTGGTCATCTAGAATTTCCCTATACCTAGCTGTTTTCTTAACCTCTGTTATATTGGGGTGGATTACTGCTTCCAAGGGAGATACCCAGTTTGGAATTTTCAAATAATATTTATTCTTTATTTGTTTCTATGATTGTATCAGCACATTTCTTATTTTATGTCTATAAAAGTATAGATTCAGTATGGTTTGTTTTCTTTGTCCATGAAGACCAGTTTTAAAGAAAACCATCCATCAGTAGTTAACTACAATTTTTTGTTCCCTCCTGCCATTCTAGGCTCTGTCGCTGCCCGTTGTGGTGATTGTCCATGGAAATCAGGACAACAATGCTAAAGCCACCATCTTATGGGACAATGCCTTTGCTATTCCCGTAAGTGAAAGGTGCAGACTAAGACTGCTAATCATTAAGGGAAGAATTTAATGTAGACATTTAATTGTAAAAAAAGTGTGAATTTTTTTTGCACTTTCCTTAGGGGAAGGGTTTGAACCTGTGAGCCTCCAGAAATCTAAGCCAGCTTGTTAAAAAAAAGGATGCTGTTCAGCAACCTCTATCTGCCCACAGATTCCCCATCTCCATAATACCTACCATACCATTAGGAGAGGAATCTGGTGGGGCACTTAAATTCAAGGTTAAATTCTTACTCAGTCATGAAAATCACTGGATGAGTTTAGAATAGCAAAGATTGAGTAAAACCATGGATACTGCCAAAAATTCTCAAAGGAAAGTATGATATAAACTAAAATTATTCCTGCCATTTGTAAAATCTGAAGAACCTGGGGCTGTGTATAGTGGCTTCTCACTCCACCATTATGCCAGTTTCTATAAAGGAAACTTTTGACCTAAACTTTCTCCATGGCTTTTCGTATTTCAGGCTGAACTGTAACATGGAAACCTAATCATAGTTCCATTGGTATAAGCCACAGTGGCAGTGGTTAAAGCACAGTACTGCAGGCTACTTCTGCTGCCTGCAGGCTGCCTGCAATTTGGCAGTTCATATCTCACCATGTTCAAAGTTGACTCAACCTTCCATTCTTCCGAAGTGGGTAAAATGGGGACGCAGATTGTTGGGGGCAATAGGCTGACTCTGTAAACCACTTAGAGAAGGCTATAAAGCACTGTAAAGCAGTATATAAGTCTAAGTGCTATTGCTATAAACCAGCTAACACAAATTGATAAGGCAGTGTGAAACCAAGGTAAGATTTAGAGTTTCTGTTCTTAATGAGGGTTATTTTTTAGTACCAGATTAGCCTTTGAGGAAATATAGGATACCGAATACTGTTGCCTGCTACAGTTTATAACAGGAATGTGATAGATCTGTTTCTCTTGATCTGTTTCAGGATCGTATTCCCTTTGTGGTGGCCGAGCGTGTTAGCTGGAAGGCAATGTGTGACACTCTCAACCAGAAGTTCCTTGCTGAGGTGCAAACCACAAAAGGTCTACTCAAGGATCATTATTTCTTCTTGGCCCAGAAGATCTTTGGTGATAATATTACCACTCTAGAGGAACTGCAGAGATGCCACGTGTCTTGGTCCCAATTCAATAAGGTCTCTCCATGGGTTTTGTTAGAAGGATGATATGATAGCCTTTTGAGCTTATCTGGTTAGTGTCATCTGCTTCTCACCCTCACCTTGTAAATTACAGGAGATGCTTCCTGGTAGAGGATTCACATTTTGGCAATGGTTTGAAGGCATTCTTGACCTCACCAAGAAATACCTGAAGAACTATTGGTCTGACAGGTAAGAAAATAAATGGATCAAAACCAGGATGCATTAGATAATTCAGTTTGGTGCAGTGGTTAAGGTGCTGGACTAGAAATGAGGAGATTGAGTTCTAGTCCTGCCTTAGGTATGAAAGCCGGCTGGGTGAATTTGGGCTAGTTGCTATCCATCAGCCTAAAGTTTCATAGCATTTTTGTTGTGGGGAAAATAGGAAGAGGGAGCATTATGTAGATGGCCTTGAGTCGTAAAAGATAAAAGTTTGGGTATAAAAAATGAATAGTAATTATAAATTTGAATTAGGAGTGAAAATCTGAAAACAGAACTTGTTGTCCTCCCAATTTTTTTTTCAGTATAAGAAAGTATATTTATTGACCAAGTCATTTGAGTTTGGATACTGGCTCATACTGATACTCACAGAATAAGAAATTTCAGCTAGTTTTTTTCCAGTTTCACAATCAGAGGGGTGCACTTTTTCCTTTCAACCATTACTACGATTCTCTAAACCCTGCAGTGTTGATTATTGATTTTCTCCTCTGTTTTTTTTCCTTTATCTGTCTATTTTGTTCATGCAGATTGATCATGGGCTTTGTCAGCAAGCAATATGTTTTCAATTACCTGAGCAATGCGCCAGCTGGGACTTTCCTGTTACGTTTCAGTGACTCTGAGATTGGTGGCATCAGCATCGCCTATGTTAAATACTTCCAAGATGGTATGCCTTTGTGTAGGACAGCTCCATATTCACAGAGCTTAAAACAGAGAAAAAATAGGTTTTTCTATCTCTGTTAGATAGGTGATCATCAGTGAAACCCTTTTAACTTTTACTTTGAAGTCAGGATTGTTGAAACTGAGAATAATTTTATTATATTTATATGTCAACTGCAAGCGATTCTGGGCAATTTATAATTGTTAAAACATTTTTAAAGAATGAAGAAAGATGTGAAAACAGCACAAGACGAAAGAACAAGGATGGCAAAGAAAACAAACCCAGAGGGAATAGAAAGGAAGAAAGGAACTCTCCCAAGGCCTGGGTGAAGAGCCAGATCCTAAAGGCCCTTTGAAACACCAGCAGCTTGGGACCATTTAAATTTCAGGGGGAACTTCATTCCCGACAGCAAGCACCCTTCCAAAGTCCCAATAGGTGGCTATGTTTAATTGATGGAACCCAGAGTGCATCGACCCTGCCAAATTGAACCGGTTGAGCAATACTAAGGGAGAGAGGCAGTCCCTCAAATAACTAGGCCCTATGCCATGTGGGGCTTTATAAGTAGCAATCAGCATTTTGAATTTCACCCCAAAGCAAACTGGCAACCAGTGCAGCTCACAAAGCTGAGGTGTTACATAGGCATATTGTGGCAAAGCCATCACTGCTTGTGTGACTGCATTCTGGATGAGCTGAAGCTTTCAAGTGGTCTTCAAGAGCAGCCCCGTGTAGACATCATTGCAGTAGTCAAGGAGTGAAGTGATCGAGGCACAAGTGGTTGACTGAAAGACCCCTCAATTTAGGAAAAGGCACAACTGGTTGTATCAGATGAATTTTTTTAAAATTACATTTATATGCCGCCCTTCTCCGGAGACTCAGGGCGGCTTACAGTTTTTGGAGCACAACCCAATGCGCTCAGCATTAGCCTTCATTCCATTGTATATGCCTGCTTATTACTAAGCGGCATTTTTACAAAGTCAGCTTATTGCCCCCAACAATCTTGGGTCCTCACTTTACCTACCCCGAGAGGATGGAAAGCTGAGTCAACCTTGAGCCTGCTGGAATTTGAGCCTGCACTAATTGCAGGCAGCTGGAACTTAAGTGCTAGGCATTTAACAGCCTGCACCACCAAGGCTCTTTGGGCAAATTGGGCAAAAGGCCTTCCTGCTGGCACCTGCTCAATAAGTGGAGCTGTGAGCCCATGTTCCAAATTAGGTACTGTCCTTGATGAAACTCCATACAAAGTCAAATTTGGATTATTCCCAGATCTGGGTGGTCCAAACACTCACAGGCACTTGGTCGTGGTAGGATTGAGTTAGAGACATTTCCTCCCCATGTAAACCCAACCAGCCTCCAGGCACTAGGACAAAATTTTGAGCTCACTTGCTAGCCTGAACTCAAAAAGGGTACCATCATCATACTGATGTTACTGAACCCCAAACTGGCACTCACCCAGCGGTTTCTTGCAGTTGTTGAAAAGGAGGAGAGAGAATAGAATAAAACCTTGTGGAACAGCACAAGCGAGAGGCCTAAAGGAAGATCTCTTCCCATCAATCAACACTAAATGGAACCAGCCCTGGGGAAAAGAAGAGAGCCATAAAATGGTACTCCCAATGTCCTATTCAAGGAATTAGCTGAGAAAGATACTGTGATCAGTAGAAGCAAAAGCCACTAAGACCACCATCTCAACTCTGCCACAGATCATCAACAAGCTTTGATAGGGATAATACCCTCATCAACTGAGTAATACCATGGAAGCGTCAGTTCCCCTTCACAGTTCTAATCTGGAGCAGGGTTGGAAGGGAAGAATTGATCCCACTGATTTAAAAGGGCAAGAAATTAACTAATTACATTCTAGCTCTCTGCTAACCTCTGGTTGTAAAGGTGCTGGGAAGGATGGGTGTGCTTATTGGTGCAAAGCAGCATGGCTGAAACTGGTTGTTGGTGAAACTCAGTACATCAGCATGAACATACAATGCTGGGTCAAATTATCTACTCAATATTGTTCTACTTCTCTAATGAACAGCAGGATGTCTTAGGGGTTTCACATGAAATCCTTCACGTTCCTATCATGGAGCAATTTCTGCTTCCACCATTTGATAGTGGCTCTCTGAATTTTCATGTATATACTGTATATGTAAAAAAAAACCTGCCAAATTCCTCCTGGGATCTCTGTGCCTCACCAAAACACATGACTTGCCATCTGACATCAAGCAGAACTCGCTGGCAAAGTTTGACCACAGTTGTGCATTCTCAGCAGAGAGAGGGTTTCAGTCTTACAGGAACACTGCAGTCTTGCTAGAAGCAACTCTAGCATCTGGCTTGTGTATCATGATTCTTGGAATCTGGTTGCTTGTTGACTAACCACAACCCTTGGTTTGCTGTTGTAACTTGACTTTGGACTGTATTTCTACTTGGGAATTTGCCTTGCCCAACTAAGTTCTTATCAACAATTAACGGCTGTTTCCTTGCTGTGGGGATTTGCAAAAGCAAGTCTTCCCCTTAGCACACCGAGTGTCTGGCTTTTGAAAGGGTGCTAAGAAAAAAAGGCAGACAGCTTTCCATGAGTCACATGCACATCGTTGCGTGGCAGCAGAGGAGATCCAATCACTGCTCCACCACTTTGAAGATCATGAGGGCTAGAATTGTTGCAGCAGGAAGGTTGGCGATTGGAATGTGCTGATTCTCCCCTAGAAAAAGAACATGTAGCATTGTGGTGAGGAGCAGGCGTGCAGTCAGATGTTGGTGCAAGTATTTGACCTACCCAAGTTTTTGCAGCTGCTTGGACATTGACCTCTTGCATTTGCAGCCAAAGTGTTGCCTGTTCAGGCAACTACCAGGTTCACCTATTGAATTATCAGCCAGTCTACTTGCTGGACTGTTGGACCTTAGTTCTTGCCCTGCAATGGAGACTGGATACATAAGATCATAGTGCCAATAGTGTGGCAGCTTCTAACTCCCTTGGGATTGGAGACTAGCAAGGAAAAGAAGAAATATATGTGTGGGATGTAATGAGATAAGCTGGGAAGCCTACAACAGTCAGAAATGCACTGTAGCTACTGAGTACAGGAGACAAAACAGCATAAGGATACTACTGACTGATGGCTAAGTTATTTGACTGCTGAATGGTTGGTTACATCTGATGGAACCTAGGAAAGGGATCTAAAGGTGTAGGACATTACCACCAATCTTTTGTCATGAACAGATTACTTTTTGGTTTCTTTTCAACTCACCCTCCCAGGCAACCAATGGACCTGGATGGATTTTAGAGGAATTTGAATTCTTTGCTGGGGAACTGGTGAGCAGTTTCACCAAGGCCTTAGTCACCACCTAGAATGGATGGATGTCAGTGACCTTAGGTCAGTTAATTTCTGTGTGGTTTCTCCATGTTCATTGATCTTGAAGGTTTCACTGAAGTTCTGGAGGTAAAATGACAGAAGAGTCTCCTAGGAGAAAGACAAAGTTTGAATTATGAGCCCAAATTAGGGGTAAAATGTATTTTCTTTCTCTCATCAACCTTTTGAAAACCACCCATTTCTTGCTGGGGAAGAAAGGGTCACAAGGAATGCTGTGAGAAATACTTTAGGCATATTACAGAGAAAGTTACTTGGATTCACTCAGAACTAGATTCCAACTGGGCAACTAATGAATGAGATGATCTTGTCCTGCTACCTGGCAAGACTTTGTTCTTGTAAATACAGGGTCATTGAGACTGTTGACATGGACACCTGTCTTTTAGACCCTTCTTGTCCCTGGCTAGTGAAGGCTCCTTGGGAGTGATATGCGGTTGGGAAGACATGGTAAATGCAACTTTATGTGAATGGATGGTTCCGCCTGGCTTGAAGGAGTTGTAAAACTGGATCTGGACAAATTTGGGGCAGTCTCCAATCTCCCTTTTCTAGGGAAGATGATTGAGAAGGTGACCAGGTTACAGCTTGAGAGGATCCTGGAGGAAATGAGTCATCTGGCCAGGTATAGAATGGAGACATCTTGGATTATTCATGTTGATGGTTTGTGTAAAAGCCAGCTTAGAGATGTTGGATTGTCCTGATTTCCCCCAATTTCCTTTGGAGACCATCAATCACGATAGCCTAGATTAATTTTAGGGATTCGAAGTGGGATACATTGTGTTGCAGTGGTTCTCCTTTCTCTACAGCCAGTTCCAGATTGGAGTAGATGTGAAAGAGACTTTGACCCCGAGTTCCCTGATCTCAACCTTCCTGTTTAAAATCTACATGAAGCCACCGGGTGTCATATTCATTGACATGGTGTGTGTGTGGTACCTTGAGTATGCTAATGACACCCTGCTAGTCATCTGGATCTCAAGTCAATTAAGCAATGCTGTTGTTGAGATCTAAAAGGAAGCAACAGATATATGCTTAATCCAATTTGCATATTACACAGAGTTGGGTAGTCTTATAAATTTAAATAATCAATTATAATTAGAACTTGCAGAAGTCTCACCCAAAGGCCTGATAAACAGAGAAGCCTAATACAAGCAAATCCAATGCCTCTAGAAAGAGGGGGTGACTGCTTTGGATCATAGGTGTACATTGTGTGTGTGTGTGTGTGTGTGTGTGGTGGACTGACATTTTCATTTCTTCATGGGTTGTTTTCTCTTCCTTTGTCTCAGGTTCCACTCAGGTGGAGAACATCCAGCCATTCACTGCAAAGCAATTGTCCATTCGCTCACTGGCTGACTGTGTTCTGGATCTCACAGCTCCATATGCTTTATCCTAACAGGCCCAAACACGAGGCTTTCAGGAGGGACTACAACAGTGAGTGATGGGGAGAAGGGCAGGGGAGAAGGTACAGTCAGAAGGAGGCTCAATATTTTACAAGGCTGCCTTTCCCCAAGTGAGCTCTTCCTCTCCTGTTCCGAGAGTCAGCAGCAGAATTTAACATTTGCTGGAATATATCTGGTTGAAAGTCAAGTTGGAAGCAGGAGGTTTAATGGAAACAAGATCTAGAGGAATTCCCTTATTTAAATTATTGATTCCTTTTTAAAAATTTCCTTACATCCAAAAGGAAATTTTCTGCCAATATACAGCAAAATCAGAAATGTAACATCATTAGAGCAGTACAAACTGAAAAATAACCAAGTAAAGGCACAATACTTTTTCAATTAGATAAGGGAACTTAATTTACATTCAGAATCCCCAAGGAAAAAGCTGAAAAGAGAACAAAACTGGCACCAAGAATACTCCTCTAAGAAGTTATTCCAAAATTGTTTTGCCACTATAAAGAAGTGCCTCTGTTTTAAAGACTGTAAATCTGTTTTTTGTGTACATAGTCCAATAGCAAGAGGGCCTTTGCTGATTAACTTTCTTTGTATGTGTTTCTTCCCCTCCCCTTGACTTTATATTTGTTCAGATGGATGTAGTGAAGAACAAGATTAAGCTATGTTTGAAAAACAGAGGAACAAAATTAAAGTCAGGGAGGGAAAAATAGATTCTGTACAGATTCTAAAGGACAGGATATAATCTGGTGTATGTATATGTATATTTATTTATAATATAAATCTTATTATTTTATGCAAGGACAATATTTTAAGTGTCCCACAATCAAAATAACTAGAAATGTTTGGGAAGTCAAATGCAATTTTGGTGACTGATCTACTATAATTGGAATTTAACAGCTTAATATGCTCATTGTGTAATGCTAGTCTTAGCTAAATAAAATTATCAAAATATACTAGAAAATGTGTATTTTGATAGAATATATATTATAATTCTGCCTGCAAATTTTGTCAAAGGTTCTTATAAATCACAAAATAACATGAACATGGGACTTAGAATAAACACATATAAAAATGGCATAGACCTGATCAGGGTTGATTTGCTTATCCATATCTGATTGCTCTCCCCAGTTCCATTCCGCATTTAGAGCTAACTTTCAGCAAATCTGTGAGTTTTCACACATAAACTAGCATAGTTCAAATAACAGTGACATGACACACAATCAAACAAAAGGTGTGTCTGCAGAGCTTTTGACATCAGAACTATATGTCACTCAGAAAATATTAAGAGGCTCATTTCTATCAATGAACCAATACTTTTTTTAATGACTCAGATCCTGCTTGGAGATTCTAAAGATAAGGCCGAGCAGGTCACAGGATAAGCTCCATCTAGTATTTTGATGGCAGCTCATAAGTTGAATTCCTGCCTGGATCATTTCCAGCATCCTTGTCTAAGAATTTCTGAGAGTCATTGAATGCATCAAACCACAAACAATTGACTCGTCCCTACTGGGGACTTTACCTTTCCATAGTTGCTAAGCCGGAAGACATCAGGCTGGGAACTGCTGTTATAGAGGGAAACAACTTCTGCTTTAGGGCTTCCTCTTGTTACAAAATTTCTTTGTTTCAAAAATAGGAACTGATTTGTGTGTTGAGAAGCTAAAATGTTTTTATGTTTCCTCCCACAGCAGAGACACGAAAAACACCAGCAGTTACGTCCCAGCCAGGTTAACGATAACTGTAGACACGTGAGTGTGTGAATTCTCTAACTTTTTCCTCTTCTCTTAACACTTCCTGGGACTGGATATAAACATGTTGACCATCTTTTCCTAATTAACCTTTCCAATAATAGACAGTAAATTCAGACCTATCTTAATGTAGCTTTACTGAAATGAAAAGAAGGTCTGAAAAGCACTTTGGTTAGATGGCACTTTCTTTCAGTAAGTTCCTTTTGTTCTTAGAACATAGAACATAAAATAACAATAGCAATAGCACTTAGACTCATACCACTTCACAGTGCTTTACAGTGGTTTACAGAGTCAGCCTATTGCCCCAACAATCTGGGTCCTCATTTTACCCACCCTGGAAGGATGGAAGGCTGAGTCAACCTTGAGCCTGGTGGGATTTGAACTGCCAAATTGTAGGCTGCCGGCAGTCAGCAGAAGTAGCCTGCAGTATTGCACTGTAACCACTGTGCCACTGCAGCTCTTCCAGCAAGGTTGGAAGGGACCCTGGAGGTTTTATAGTCCAAGTAGGAGATCCTATACCATTCTGGATAAATGGTTGCCAACATGAGCCTTGGTGGTGCAGGCTGTTAAATGCCTAGCACTTAAGTTCCAGCTGCCTGCAATTAGTGCAGGCTCGAATCCCACCAGGCTCAAGGTTGACTCAGCCTTCCATCCTCTCAGGGTAGGTAAATTGAGGACCCAAGATTGTTGGGGCAATAAGCTGACTTTGTAAAATGCCGCTTAGTAATAAGCAGGCATATACAATGGAATGAAGGCTAGCATTGGGTTGTGCTTCAAAGATTGTAAGCGCCCTGAGTCTTGGAGAAGGCGCATATAAATGTAATTTAAATAAAAAATAAAACAAAATAAATCTCTTCTTGGAAATCTCCTTCTGCAGGCAAGCTGTTGTGATTAATTGTTCTTGCTGTCAGGAAATCTCTCCTTAGTTCTAGGTTGGATCTCTCTTTAATGATCTTCCACCTGTTATTTCTTGTCCTGCTTTGGAGAATAGGTTGACCCCTCTCTTCTAAGTGGCAGCCCCTCAAATATTGGAAGACTGCTATCATGTTGACCCTAGTTGTTCAAATGGATGTTCACACAAGCTGTGTTCAATTCCAGACCCTGCTCATTCCCTACAATTCAGAAACCAGTTGACACTCTGGCTGGTTCTAATGTGAATCTTGCAGTCCATTGTGATTCAACTTATCATAAGTAAGTATCAACTTACTGACTGATTGCAGAGAATCCTACCATTGTGTGTCTATTATATAATGAAGATGTATCTCTGAAGCAGTACCAAGAGGAATTACCTTCACATTGCCCCATTTTCTATCCCCCAATCCTTCAAAAGTCACTGCTTCACTGATTGGTTTCATTCCTTTTAATGTTGAAGGGAATGGTGTGGAGGCCCAAACTTGAGCTATTCCTGGTCCTGAAGGATGAGAATTCTCTGACATCAGAGCAGAAGGGAAGAGAATAAATTGCTGTTTGTTCTCCAATCCCATCTATATTCTTAGTTTATCTTGTGTACATGTACCTGATTATATGAGGAGGTGGGTGGGTGAAAGGAAAAGACAAGAAAATAGAACAGTTCTGAAGAGAAGCTGCAGTCTCAGGGAAAAGGTTGAGGCAAGATTTCACACCAATGGAAAATGATCCACCTGCAAGTTTTGCAAAGCTGCTGCCTTCCAATGAAAAAGAACAATTTCATTTACTCTGATGTGAAACCACAAGGGGAAAAAAAGATTTAGCTTCCAAGTAGAGCCAGTACTGTAGGGCCATGTCAGAGCAGTTTCTCAACTTCTGCAAAGAGATGTGGAGGAAAAAGAATAATAAAATGCAGCTATTTATATAATGCTTCCAAATGATTGACGTCAGGATCATCTTCCCTTTGATTTTATGAAAGAAGACTTGGGATGTGAAAGTACTGTGTTAGGTTTCTCTTTTGGTAACGTTGATGTGTATCCTTGGCATGGTTTTCTCAGAAGCAAAAATGCTGATTAATTCAGTCATTAGGTAAAGAGTAAGGAAGATGACCTTGACAGAAAAATGCAGGAACCGTTAAAAGAGTCTGAAACATTATTTTATGTTCAGAACAACTAAATACCATTCTACAGAAGCAGCTCAGACAGACTTGAATATAAGAAGGAAGAGGAAGTACAACCCAATCAGACTTGAAAGACTCATATCAGCTCCTTTGGATAGATGAGATCAGGAAATCAACTCCGCAGAAAAGCTAAAACTACTTTGATTGAGATTGGTTATAAGTATATCTCATTCTGAACTTAAAGACATTTCTGCCTCTTTTCTCTAGAACAGTGATGGTGAATCTTTTCGTTGTGGTGTGCCGAAAGTGCGTGCGTGCAGCACCCACAATGGAATCGTCCGCCCCCTCGCATGCATGTGCAACACCCCCTTACCTGCACTGCACATGCGTGCATCCCAGCTGATTTTCAGCCTGTTTGGCGCCGTTTTGCCCTCCTGGAGGCTCGATGGAAGCCTCTGAAGCCTCAGGAAGCCGGCGGGCCCATTTTAGCACTTCTGGTATTTCCGGAAGGCCCGTTTTTCAGCCTCCTGAGGCTGCAGAGGCTTTTCTCGAGCCTCCGGGAGGTAAAACAGCCTCAAGCGGGCCAAAAATCAGCTGAGATGCATGCACATGCATAGTGCAGGTAAGTTTGGCTGGGGCTCACGTGCCCGCACAAATGGCTCTGCCTGCCACCTGTGGCATGCCATAGGTTTGCCATCATGGGTCTAGATGGCAGTTCCTGCGTATTTTTGTAAGATCACCTTCCTTACTTTGTATGCTAAGTCAGTAGTATGGTATGGGGGAATATTGACTTGATTATCTGACCTCTTTTGTTAAAAGTAGGGTGAAAGTGGATGTTGGCTCTAATATGAGTGAGAGCAAATGCCTCATTTCTCCCTCCCCTCCCCATTATTTTGACAATGCAACTCCCCTCTCCAATGCTGCATCGTTTTTTAGGCTTCAGTGATCTTTGGTATTGAAATAGAGCCAGTTTAGTCTAGTGCTTAAGGACCAGGTTAGAACCAGGAGAGAGTGAATTCTAGTCCCAATTTAGGGACATGAAAGCCAGCTGGGTGACTTTGGGGCAGTCACTCTCTTTCAGTGCAATCCACCTCACAGAGTAGTTGTGGGGAAAATAGGAGGAAGGAGCATTAGTTATGTTCATTGCCCTGAGTTATTTAAAAATAGCAAAGGCAGAATATTATTATTATAATTTTAAATGTGTGTGTCTCTCTCTCCTTGCTTTGTAAAAATATCCCTATCCCAGTGATGGGATTCAAATAATTTAACAACTGGTTCACCCAGGGTCCGGTTGGCTGTCGTGGGAGGCGTGGCCCATCCCCATCCTCTAGCTACTCTGTACATGTGGGGCTAGCCTGTCAGCGTTCAGAAAAACAAACTCCAATAGCAAAACTCCGAGACAGGCATTTTCTCAAAGTTCCATTTTATTTTATTTCTTTATTTATTTTATTTATGAGACTTATATGCGCCCTATCTCCCTAAGGACTCAGGGCTTACAAAAAAAAACAGTAATACAAATATACAAATATTAAAAAAACTATTAAACCCAAGGTCTCATAAACATTCCAATTAAAACTCATTTTATTAGAGCTGCCATGCTGGCACATCTGGGAAAAACCAAATATGAAAGTTCGGGTTTTCCTCCAATAATTAAAAATTACAAATCCATCCCCTGCACCCATCGTTCCATCGCATGCCCCAATCGTCATCCGTTGCAACTTGTGACGACCCTTCAACCACTCCTCACCCAGGTGCAGAAACAACATGACCTTGACTTAGAAGAAGAATGCTATTACCGTGTTTCCCGAAAATAAGACACTGTCTTATTTTTGGCTCCCAAAACACACTAGGTCTTATTTTCGGGTAGGTCTTATATATATATATATATATATATATATATATATATATATATATATATATATAAATGAAAAAACACTTACCATATTCATGTAAGAACAATGTACATTTATTCATGTAAACCACGCACTGTTTCCCGAAAATAAGATGTCTCCCAAAACACACTAGGTCTTATTTTTGGGGTAGGTCTTATTTTTGGGGTAGGTCTTATTTTTGGGGAAACACGGTATGTCTAACTACATATGCTCCATAAAATTCCCCCTCCCAAATTCCCACGCTCAAAAATGTGACAGCGTGGAAGTTTCTGGTGCTAATACGGCTTCTTGCCACAACGGCCAACCTGACCCTGGGCGAACCGGTTGTTAAATTACCACCCCCCCCCAGCTATCAAAGTGGATCCTGGGTGCTGTGCTGCAATGGAGAAACAGGAAATAGAGTGGCCGGCACGAGGGAAGGAGGAGGGGCAGGGAGAAGAAAGAGGGAAAGTAGCTTTTTCCTTCCCTCCTGCCAGCCGCTCCGTTGCAGCGCAGCGTCCAGGATCCACTTTGATAGCGGTGTGTGTATCTCTGTGTGTGTGATTTAACAACTGGTTCAATCCCACCACTGTCCTATCCCTATCTCTATTTCAGACCAAAGTATTTAGGAAGGACACCAGTGCATTGATTTGGAACTCTGCTTGATGTAGGTGGAAGGAGAGAAGCTTCAAAAGAAATATGTTATGAGGAAAGATTAACCAATCTCTCCTGTGCTAGTTTTGAATCTTGTGGCATCATGCAAGTTACAAAATGGTGCCTTATTACGTGATAATAGTTATATTAGGTAAAACCCACTATTCTGGTTAAGCGTGGTTAAACTCACTTGAGTGGTATGTGAACTCAAACTCTTTCTCCCCACCAAACCTTTCTCAAAAGGCTGGTGAAGGGAGAGGAACCCATCTAGGCCAGGTTTCTCAACCTCAGCAACTTTAAATGGGTGGACTTCAAGTCCCACAATTTCCCATCCAGAATGCTGAGTTGAGAAACCCTGATCTACGCTGTCCTTGGAGGGTGCTTAAAGGAAGAGTGAAGTAAAAATGCAGTAAATAAAGTAGGTTTTTAAAAAGCGTCGATGCAATGAGTACAGGCAATCCTTGACTTACACCTGTAACTGAGCCCATAATTTTGGCCCAAAGTTGTGACAGTTGTAAAATGGGTCACCATGTGACCAGACCTGATTTTACAACCATTTTTCTGGCAATCATTAAGCAAGCATGGCAGTCATTAAGCAAACACCATGGTCTTTGTTAAGCAAGCTCATCGTTCGCTGTGAGGCAGTTTTTGCCAGAAACTGGAAATAAATGGCGGCTTTCAAAAAAATGTCATAAATCACAGTCACGTGACCGCAGGCACTGCAAATTAATGGCTGTAATTGCCTAATTGCCGAGTGCCCAAACTCTGGTCATGCGACTGTTGAGAGAGGCAGATGTTAGAACTTCAAAACTGGTTCCTAAGTAGTTTATGAAGGGGGAGCAACTGGTTGTAAGTCAAGGATTACCAGAAGGTAAAAAGAAGTCAGTGCAGGTGTGTTGTATGCTCATTTTAACACTGATAGAGTCTTGAGATTATTCTGTCCAGTGTTTGACATGGCCTTCTCTGTGTTTGCTGCAGCCCACCAGTCATGGGTCAATCATCCATCGAGACATCTTTACCCAGCAGCACAATATATGAAAACTCACCATTGCCATTGTAAGGATCCCTGCCTGAGCAGGTCCCTTTCTGTTTTGTTTGTCTCAGAAAGAATAGCGGGGAAGCAGGCAGGACACTAACTGAATGTTATACAAGGAGTGCTCACTTAACCAACACAATAGGGACTAACAACTCAATTACCAAGCCGCGTGTTCATTAAGTGAAGCTTCATGTGACTGCACTCAGACTAATGACATCAGGTTACATTGTGGTTGCTAAGCGAAATAAGAGATAAAAGTAATAATAATAATAATGGTAATAAGAGATCACGTGACCAAGGCTTGCATTTTTACGGCTGGCTTTTCCATTGACTTTGGAATCCAGGCTGTGAAGCTCATAGATGGTGATCATGTAACCTTGGAGTGCTACAATGGTCATAAGTGTGTGCTGATTGCAAAGCACCAGAATGGCAATCATGTGACTGTAGAAAACTGCAAGGGTCGTATGTTTGAGGATCAGTCAAAAAGTTACATTTTCAGTGCTGTCATTACTTCACAGTCACTAAACAGCAATTGTTAACCAAGGTTATCTATACTTGGATCTCACCTAGAACAGAACTACTCAATCCAGCACAATGTAGAGACCTGGGCACACACACACACATATATATAAAATGAAATATGTATATATTTATTAAAATGTACAATGTGTAAAAATGCCCAGTGTTGATACCATACATAAAGCCGAGACTAATTTAAATGTAATTGGATAATTTAAAAAGCATATTTGCATATTGTCATATTAAATTAATGCAAGTTCTCTTTTTTATTTTGGAATTGCAATATTGGGCAATCAACCCAAACTACCTAGAGAGCAAAAAGGGTCATTTTCTATCTCCGTAGTCAACTGGCTTTGGATTTTAAGTTGATACCACCTAGCAATGTCAGGATATCCTATTCCACTTTTCAGTCTCTAGAGCTGCATTGTGACCAACTTTTCTTTCCTCTCACAGTGAATTAATTACTTACCCTTTGGGCAATGCTTCACCTCTTGGTCCAGTGGATACATACTCCATAGGCCAAGATGTAGAGATGCCGGACCTCTCTATGCCCCTGAGAACACCATAACATACCCTGGGAATCTTCAGCTCCATGTGATGGCAGACCCATTAAGGTGAGTATAGATGGCATCTTGCAGGTGGAAAAGGGGAGAAAGGCAGAGACATTTATCACGATGGGGCTTTGCAATATTGCTTTTTCTTCCTGTGGGTTTATCTGAACGCATGTCATTGCTTCCTCCAGAATCCCCAGAAATTATAGTATATAGGCAACCTTTTATCAGATTGATTATTTTAAGCAACCTTTCAAAGGATGACATACTTCTTAGTTGATTGAAACACCAAGCAAATTAGTTTAACTATCAATGTCCCGAGTTTCTGATGCGTAGACAGCCAGGAACGTGTTGCTGAGGTTAGTTATTGAGAATGAAGTAGTAGACACTGAATGGCAAGTAAAATGGGGTAGTGCAACGTAGCAGTTGAGCATGATAATTGTTGGACTGATGTCTATGGAGGTCCTCAGTCATCCAGGTCAGGGTTATTCCAAAGGTGCTTTTTCTTCAAGAGGCTACTGGACTTTCCAGTTTGTTTCTTTGAAGACTTTTCGCTTCTCATCCAAGAAGCTTCTTCAGCTCTGAGCAAAGAAGAAACAAAACGCCTTCAAAAAAAAAAAACAGAGAAAGTCCAGTTGCCTCTTGAAAAAAGCACCTTTTGAGATGTTGGACTGATGCAATTTGTTTTGGCTAGTGATAAGCCAAGGAAGCTAAGAAATGGAATGGTTGAAATGGGGTGTGAATGTTGTGGTTCACCAGTAGCCGGTGCAGATGGCAGCAGAATCGGACAGTGGAGAAGAACGGGGACCAGTCAGAGAGTCTGGAGAGGACTCGGACGAGGGTCCTGTGTCCAATGCAGAGATGGGGCTAGGACCATCTGGATGTGTGGGGTGCTGCCTTCAGAGCCTTCCGAGTCTGGCAGCAGCTAGGCAGAGGACCCAGGGGAGCCTGTTCCCAGTGCGTGTGCACAGAGCTGCTAGAAGGCGAGAGCAGCTGAAACAAAAGAGGCGACTCGGGAGTAAGGCTGGGAGGTGATTGCCCCTCCCATAAGGTATAAAAGTCAGGCCAAGATGATGAAACCTTTGCAGGAAGGAAAGTAGTTCGATCGGTTCAGAGTCATCCTTGAAGCTCTTTGTACTTTGGTTGGTTTTTTTTTTTGTACTTTGGTTGGTTTCTTTTCTGGTCACTTGATACTTTTGCAGCACTTCACGGAACTGAAAGGTGTGTGCTTATCTTGGGGACTGTTTGAAATGAATTCTGGCTGGGAATGAAAACAATCCCCAGCGTTGCAATAAAATAAGTTTTGCTTTTAAAATAAGTTTTGTGCATGATTACGTTTTAGAAAGCCTGGATCAGAACAGTGTAGCTGGATTCAAACTGGCAAGTTCTTGGCCAGAAGCCAAGAAATTGGGGAGGGAAAATACAATGGGATGATGGCATGATCCTGCCTGTTGGTTGTGAGGTGCTTCTTGAGAACTAATTACTCAAATCTGCTTGCTCACTGCCTGTTTTTTTTCTCTCCTCACCCCGCAGGGTGCCCGAGACCATTTCCCCACCTTCCAGTGAAGAGTTTGAAAAGCTTCTGCATCCAGACCAAGACCTGCATCCGGACCTTCACTTTTGCCATAATCCAGTGTGACCCATTTTTATGTGCTTGTCGTCTTTTGCTCTCATATCTTGGAGATGCTTTAATGGACCTTTAATGTACTTCTCCCTATCAAGCCTGGACATCTACCATGATGGCTGGTAACCCAGAAGACTTACTGTGTACAGAAAACTACTCCTGGGCCCATCTGCGTATCTATTCATCCTGTTAGATCTTTGCAAGCTCTTTTGAACCAAGACCCACTCGAGTTGTCTGCTAAGTCAGACGCATGCCATGATATACAGCTCCGCCTATATTGTCAGCACAGCCAATGGAGCAAGAGAGGGTCTCCCATTCACACACATCTCCTTTTTGGTGAGCAATGTCTGGGGGAAGGGGGACAGACATGATGCACTAGCACCATGTGCTTTACTGCTTATCTGCGTTACCTCTGGATCACAAGGGAGAGTTGGTGGTTTTCCAATTACAGCATGTTAGATTGACTTTTATCATTACCAGCAGCCAAGACAGAAAACATTTCATCAGGAACTTCAGAAGAAAATTTCTTTCTAATGTAGGTAAGGTCTTGGTTGGGCTGCTGATTCTTTCATGTATTTAGAGGGGTCAGTTGGGCAAATGGAAATATTCCAATGGAGTCTTCATTATTTTTCATTTCTCCTTTGGAGGAAGACACTGTTTCGTCCCAGAATTTATCATTCCACAGAGCCTTTCTCTCTATCCTATAGAATTGTTAGGCAGAGTGAGGCAACCGTCTCATCCCAAAACAAGAGCAATGGCGGTGAGGTGTTGAATGTCACATGGTTTGCCTTGCCAATTTGCCAAACTAACCTACTGCTTTAGGTATGGTGGTGAATGTAATCTTCTCACCAAGTTTTTATCCAGTTTTGGGGGGAGGAGAGGGATTCAATTTTCACTCAAACAGCTGCAAAATACTTTGGGCCAGCTTTGCCAACTTGCAGTTCCTTTACAATAGATGGAGCCTAAATTCTTTACACCTTTTTTTTCCTGATCCAGTTTATTTTGGGCTCTTGAGATATGGACTGCAACACCTGTGCCATTTTTCCCGGGTAGGATAATGTAAAATTCAGATTTCCCCTATATCATCAGCTGGCACAGCCCAACCTTTTATACCAGCTTTCCTGTTGTACAGACTCTATTCTCATTTGCCAAGATCCTGGTAAAAGGTGCAATGTAAAATAACCCATAAAATAAGACTTTATTCCAAAATAACAAAATAAATAATCTACTGTATACATTACAAATGAAAGGATGCTAATTTTCCTATAAAGACACAAAGGCTGTAGGGTAAGAGATGGGGACTTGGCTTAATAGCAATTGAGTATTAACTCAGTAGGAATTCCAAGGCTTATCTGAACAATTTGTGTTTTGCAAGTCAGTTTATTCCAGAAAATGTTGCTTTCAGACTGCTTTGAAGGAGATTAATATTGTTTTTCTTAGGGAAGGTACAATCCCTGGTGGGGAAACTGATTCTCTCCTGTCCCAGAACCAGACAATTCCCTTTCTTTTTAAGGTTTTCTCAATTTCAGCATCACCCGTTCCCCATTCACTTCTTTGGCAAGAACAGGACTATACCATTGAGAAAGCCTTGTTAGGAAATGCTCTCCCCTATTCCCTCAAATAAGAGTAGTTGTAAAGTTAATGTTCTCTTAGAGCAGGGGTGTCAAACTCACATCGCCATGGCGTCATCACATGACATACTGCCATTTCCCTTTGCTAAACCGGGCATGGCCAGCGCATGACACATCTGGCCCACGAGTTTGACAGCCCAGCCTTAAGAGCAGTAAATTGAATTATGACTTGCCCCTCTTGCATGTGTGTTTAAGGGCACTGAATCCAACTTGTTCCTCTCAAGAGGTGATAACTCCAGAAATACCTGTTCTGATTCCCATTCTCAGCAAACATAGCAGTTACTATATAAACCAAACCGTCGAGGTGTGTGTGTGTGTGGGGTCAGACATGAACCTGAAACTAGTAAGATATTAATCCAGCAGACTTACAAAAGCCTGTAGTTTTTCATTAGCTGATTTTACTTTCTATGAAATTGCTTCAAAATGGAAGATCCAAAATGGAGGCTCTTCCATTTTCTGCACGTCCTTAAAGAGATCAGCCCATCTATTTCTCGCTATGATGGCACTGGTTTCCTCTTCGCTGTTCATTCCTCTTCCCAATTACAGGAATTTGAAGTGGTAAGGAAGAAAAGTACAGGTAATCCTCAACACATAACCGTTTCTGCTAAAATGGCACTGAAAAAAGTGACTTACAAAACCAGTCCTTGCACTTACAACTGTGACAGCATCCCCAGTCACGTGATCAAATTCTGGCATTTGGAAACTGGCATATATTATTTGATGGTTGCAGTATTGGGGGGGAGGGGGCATTACATAATCATTTGTGACCTACCCAGATGCCTTCCAAAAAGCAAAGCTGGATTTACTTCACTGGTGGTTTGCTTAACAACTGTGACAAACAGAACTATTGTAAAATCAGGCACGATTCATTCAACTACCTTGCTTAACAAGACAAATTCTGGTCACAATTGTGGTTGTAAATTGAGATTACCTGTATAAATAACTCTATAGGAGTTAGAAGCCTTGGGAAATGAATAGGGAGTACTGAGAATAATGTTCCACCTGGCTCTCAGCAAGGCCTCCCTCTCTCTGCCCCTGTCCGATCCTTTATAAATTCAAAATGTTCTGGTAGAAAAGGGATGGATTCTGATATTAATTCACCCCCCTGCATTAATAGTTTTGATATAGGTAGTCCTCGATTCACAACAGTTCATTTAGTGACTGTTACGGCAATGAAAAAAGTGACTTACGAGAGTTTTTCGCAGGACCATTGAAGCATTCCCCAAGGTCACATGACCAAGGTCCCATGTTCAAAATTCAGATGCTTGAAAACTATTCCATACTTATGACATGTTCCGGGGCCATGTCATCCCTTTTTGAGACCCCCCTGACAAGCGAAGTCAATGGGGAAGGCAGATTCACTGCAGAGCTGTGTTTGTTGAGGACTACCTGTACCCAAATTAAAACTGCTGCTGCTATGCAGTTTAGTGTGGAGACAGCTGTGGCTAGTGTGCTCATATCCAAGTGGCAGCCATTCAATCCTTATTTTTAATGGGGTAAACTTCTAGCCGCCCTAAGGCCATTAGGAAACAAAATACCTCCAAGCATTCCAAATCCAGCTGAACAGCAATCTGAGGATTAACCACAATATAAAATCAGCAGGAAAGAGCAGTCATGAGGATATTTTCAGCATTGTACGCACGATTAAAAAAAAAAACAGGAAAATCCTAGGGATGGGCAAAATGTGTGGCATTAAGATGCCCCAGTTCTCCTGATCTGAGGACCATCCTTGGGCTTGAAAGTGACTGCTGGGACCATATTCCAATGGAGGGGAGGGGAGAGAAAAACTGAATTTAATTCAATTTACATATTTTGCTTAGTTATACAGATAGCGTAGTAACCTCTGGTGTCTTTGATACATTTTTTTTTCTTCTGTCACATCAAGAATTATCCTTTCTATGGCAATTTGCAAAATGGTTTGCAGGGTGTGTGTGCTACAAACAATCCTGGGGATGCAGGTTCTGCGCATACAGGATACATCTGTGACAAAGACTGAAAGGCAACAACAAACATGTTTCATGTGTATGCGTGTGGTTGAGAGTACGGGAGTATTGGAGACGATTTGGGAACAAGATGTATTGTTTATGGCCAATCACTTATACGCCTTTCAATAAAATATGTACAGGGTATTAATGTGCTTTTTTTATGGCTATGTACCCCTCGGTTTCAAATCTCGCACGGGAGGAAAAGCTGTGGGTAAGTATGACCTTCCATTAGTCCATCAGAGGGCCGGAGATTTGATCTACCTGAGAGCTCATGCTATCAACTGTAGCCACCCCCTTCTGTGCCGAGTTAAATTAAGATGGCAGGCTTCCTTCCTACGTCATTTGCCCGTCCGTAGGTCCATGCTCTTCGGTTTGTGAGCCAAAGCATGCTCTCCATTTCATGAAGAGAACAGGGTGAAGAGTTGGTTGTGCTAGTATGACAGCTTGCCTTCTGCAAGGAAGTCCCACAGGCCTCCCTGGGGGGCAGGGGGTGATACAGAAGACAGCCCCCCTATCTAACGCTCAGAGCTGGCTAGAGTATTATTGCTTTAATGGCTGAGCATGGCCATCCTTGTTTCTCACTGCCGGCTAGTGTCTGGTTCCACCTTAATGCTGTTTCTTCTGGCCTCAGGCTGTGCTGCTGGAGGCTGGCATCGCTCAGGAAGAGTTTCCCCAAACTCTAAATAAAAAGAGAGGCAGAAATCAAAAGTTAAGATTTCGCGATCCATTTCAAAGCAGTCATAATCTGACACAAGGAAAAACAGTTCTATAGGTTTCCTATTTGAGCACTGAAGGAATCCAACTTTCATTTTTAGTTGTTCTCCAATGGTGTGATGACCCAGGGTGGGATACAAAAGCAACAAAATCACAAAAACAGGTGAAGTCCCTTTAATTCCTTCAACTTGGCTTTAAAGGTCCAATTATCATTGACTGGAGAAAAAACTCCCCCACAAACAGTTACGAAAAGGAAGAACTTCCTTTCAAATTCAAAATACATATAAATAGGAAAAAAACAACACAAACAACACTGAAGAATTAATGAGACAAGGCAGGATAAGGGCTTGAAGACATCCACAGATATCGAAATACACACACTGGGAAGGGTGCCAGAACTCAGATAAGAACTGACAGACTAGAAATATTTTCATGCTTTGCTTCCAGCACTGGCCCATGCGCATTATGTCCTTTTAAACCGTCCTCACAGCTGCAGCCCATGAAGGGGATCAAGGCCCTTTCCTCCCCTGTAGAGCACGCCATTCATGTTACTCCCTTACCCGCTCCTCCCTGCATGCCCTAGGATGAAGAGGGGATGGGCTTGGGTCTTCCTCTGAATGCCCAGCTGGCCTGTGCCCTTCCCCAGTTTCCTCCACAACCTCCAGAGCCACACTCCCACTCCCAGTCGGCTGTTCCTCCTCTCCCTCGGAGTCAGATTCTAACAGGGGCATGACAAACAGTTACTGGATAAGGTTCCCATGGATAGCCTTTGCCTCAGCAAAAATTTTGACTCCATATATTGATACTTTTAAAGACTAATTATCAAGAAAGTTAAAACAACTGGGCAAGGATTTTTCTAATAAGGGACTATTGATGTTGGGTGTGTGTGTGTAAGACAATTGGGATATCCTGTGATGAATATGACTTCTTCCATTTTTCAGAGCCTAAACTTCCACTTTGAGAGGCCAGCTAAATGAAGTCCATGTAAATTTGTCTGCTATGTATTTTTCCCCCCCGTTTCTATCCCGCCTTTGGAATCTGAAGAGGACTTAAGTAAACTAACAAAACTTAAAAATAAAATTAGAACTGTATGTCATAACAGAGCTCCAGTCTTTTCCTAGTACTTCCAGCATTTTCCAAGAACGTTTTGGTAAGAAACCAGAAACAACAAGTTGCCTTGGGTCACAATCCTGTTCCTGGGTTTCTGAACGGCATACATTGAGCTTCCCAAAAGTACCTTGTGCCTGACTAAAGCCGACAAAGCTGTCCTTTTCTGAATCATATGCAATTTGCTTCTTTTCCATATTCCAGGAACACAACTGCAGGATGAATCCAGTAGTAACCTTTATTTTTGGCAACTTGGTAATAAAACTTTTCAGAAACAGAAGCCCCCCCTTCCCCTCCTCTAATATAATTTCAGTTTCTTTAACACCAACATATTCCTACATATTCCTAGTATGATTTGATTGCTTATTGTACCCTATGACTATCATTAAGTGTTGTTGTACCTTATGATTCTTGACTCTTGACAAATGTATCTTTTCTTTTATGTACACTGAGAGCATTTGCACCAAGACAAATTCCTTGTGTGTCCAATCACACTTGGCCAATAAAAGAATTCTAATCTATTCTACAAGCTTCCCAATCTGCTCCCTGAAGAAAATTAGTAGCTTTGGCCTTTACCTAAACGGTGACCGTGTTTCCCCAAAGTGATGCAACCTGATCTTCATAAAGATGGAGAAAGTAGCTCTCCTCATCCTCAACCGTATCCTTCGCTCCTGCCAGGCTGTCTGATAATGTTATTGTGTCAGCACTGACAGACTTCCTCTTGCCATTGCAGCTGCCCATCAGATTTCAAATGAAGCATGAAGAGACTTTTCTGCTGTGGCTCCTTAGCTTCAGAACATCTTATCTCTGCCCAAAGTGAGATCTGCTATTCCTCCCCCCCCCGCCTTCTGATTTTCTGTAAGGGCCTGAACACCTGGCTCAGCCAGCTGGCTTGGGCCTCCAAATGGGGGAGTATCATGCTATCGTTAATGGATTAGGAGAAAAATCCCACACCTCTCCTCCTGCGCATGCTGCTCCCTCTCCTTTAACTATAATTTTACTTTTAACTGTAATTCTATTCTATTGGTTGCCAGTTGCCCTCCGTGTAAGATTCAAGGTGCTGGTATTAACCTATAAAGCCCTGCATGGCTTGGGTCCGGGGTACTTGCAGGAGCGCCTCCTACCAGCATCGAGGTCCAATCGCCCGGTACGCTCCCACAGGCAGGCCCTTCTGGGGGTGCCGTCGGCCAGACAGTGTCGGTCAGCGGTCCCCCGGGGGAGGGCCTTCTCTGTGGGGGCGCCCACCCTTTGGAACCAGCTACCCCTGGAGCTGCGTTTGGCCCTGGACCTGCGCTCCTTCTGCCATGATCTCAAGACTTGGCTGTTTGCACAGGCCAGCCTGGATTGAGCAGGGTTGGGGGATTTTAATTCAAGGGTATTTTAATTTGATTTTATTATATTTGGATTAGAGTAAATTTGATAAATTTATTTGTATATATATTTCAGTGTAAGCCACCCCGAGTCCCCCCGGAGATGGGGCGGCATATAAATCCAATTAATAATAATAATAATAATAATAATAATAATAATAATAATGTTTTTAGAAATATTTGTGTTTTATGGTTTTATAGCTTTTAATGTTGTAAGTCACCTAGAGTCACCTCGTAGCAATGTGGACAGCAAATATATATAAACAATAAAATAAATAATAAAATAAAATAATTAAATTAAAATTAAATTAAAAAAATAAAAATAAAATAATAAAATACAGCTAGTCTTCAACGTATGATCACAATTGAGCCCAAAATTTATGTTGCTAAATGAGACATTTGTTAAGTGAGTTTTGTCCCATTTTACGACTTTTCTTGACACATCTGTTAAGTGAATCACTGCAGTTGTTAAGTTAGGAACATGGTTTTTAAAGTGAATCTGGCTTCCCCATTGACTTTGCTTGTCAGATGTTCGTAAAAGGTGATCCCATGACTCCAGGACACTGCAACCATCGTAAATCTGAGTCAGTTGTCAAGCACCCAAATGTAAATCACATGACAGTCACATGTAAGAGTAACAGTCATACATGTGAAAAATGGTCATAAGTCACTTTTTTCAGTGCCATTGTAACTTCGAACAATCACTAAGACAACTGTTGTAAGTTGAGGACTACTTGTAACATAAGGTAAATTTAATAATAATAATAATTTATTCGACTTGTATGCCGTCCTTCTCCCTAAGGACTCAGGGCGGCTAACAATAAAACAACAAATATTTACAGAAATTTACCTAAAAACAAATTAAATCTAGACAAGCCGAAATATACAATAAAACCAATAAAACCTTAAAATAAAATTAATTTAACGCCCCCCACCCGGGTCATTCCAGGCCAGCCTGTTGAAACAACCAAGTCTTCAGGTCCCGGCGGAAGGAGCGGAGATCAGGAGCCAGACGGAGATCCACGGGGAGCTGATTCCAAAGGGTGGGCGCTCCCACGGAGAAGGCCCTAGCCCTGGGAACCGCCAGTCGACAATGCCTAACCGATGGTATGCCAAGGAGGCCCCTCCTGTGGGAGCGAACAGGGCGATCGGAATGTGACGCTGGCAGGAGGCGTTCTCGCAAGTACCCTGGACCCAAGCCATTTTTTAGGGCTTTATAAGTTGTTACTAGCACCTTGAAACTAACCCGGAAGGCAACCGGCAACCAATGCAGGTCACGCAGGAGGGGTGTAACATGGGAGTATCGGGATACTCCCATGACAGCCCGCGCGGCCGCATTCTGCACCAGTTGTAACCTCTGGGTAGTTCACAAGGGCAGCGCCATGTAGACAGCATTATAGTAGTCGATTCTAGAAGTGACGAGCGCATGAGTGACCATTCGAAGGGCATCTCGGCTCAGGTAAGGGCGAAGCTGGCGAACCAGCCGAACCTGGGCAAAAGCCCCCCTGGCCACAGCTCCCAGCTGCTCCTCCAAACTGAGCTGTGGATCCAGGAGGATGCCCAGATTCCTCGCCCTAACCACGGAGGGCAACACCTCTCCCCCCATGGCCAAAGATGGAACATCACTGGAAAACCGAGATGCCGGTAAGAACAGCCATACGTCTTGGTCGGGTTGAGTTGGAACCTATTTCTCCCCATCCAGACCCGTACCGCCTCCAGGCACCGGGACATCACAAAGAGAGCATCACTGATCTGGCCTGGGGTGGAGATATAAAGCTGGGTATCATCTGCATATTGATGATACCTCACCCCAAAACCTCGGATGATCTCACCCAGCAGTTTCATGTAGATATTAAATAGGAGAGGCGAGAGAACCGACCCCTGTGGCACCCCACAAGTGAGGGGCCTTGGAGCCAATCTCTGCTCTCCTGTCAACACTGACTGCAAGCGGTCCGAGAGGTAGGAGAACCACCGCAGAACGGTGCCCCCCACCCCCAACCCCCGGAGCCGCTGCAGAAGGATACCATGGTCGATGGTATTGAAAGCCGCTGAGAGGTCTAATAGGACTAGGACAGAGGAAAAACCCCTGTCCCGAGCCCTCCAGAGATCATCCATCAGCGCGACCAATGCTGTCTCCATGCTGTGTCCAGACCTGAAGCCCGATTGATACGGGTCTAGATAATAGGTTTCCTCTAGGAACAAGGGAAGTTGCTGCACCACCATGCTCTCAACAACCTTCACTAAAAAGCAAAGGTTGGAGACTGGACGATAGTTATCCAAAACGGCTGGGTCCAGAGCAGGCTTCTTGAGGAGGGGTCTCACCACCGCCTCCTTCAAGGTGGCGGGGAAGACTTCCTCACTCAAAGATGCGTTGACAACTGCCTGGAGCCAGCCGCACTGGAGGCATACACCAACCAGGAGGGACACGGGTCCAATAAACACGTGGTGGAGGAAAACCTCCACATGATCCTGTCCACTTCATCAAGGGAGACCGGGTCAAACTCAACCCAGATAGAATCAACCAGATCCGCCGTCACCTCATCATCAGACCACTGCCAGTCCAAGTCCAAGCCAGCCCGAATCTGAGCGACCTTATCCACCAGATGTAAACTAAATTCCTCTGCTCTGCCCCGCAAAGGGTCCGCCCCCTCACTCACTTGGAGGAGGGAACGGGTAACCCTGAACAGGGCCGCAGGGCGATCATTGGTGGACGCAATCAGGGTGGAGAAGTAAACACGCCTCGCCGCCCTGATTGCTTCCAGGTAGGTCCTAATGTAGGCTCTTAACTGGCCAAGGTCAAATTCGGAACGGCTCGTCCTCCACCTGCTCTCTAGGTGTCTTCTCCGCCATTTCATCCCCCGGAGCTCCTCTGAAAACCAGGGAGCTAACCGGGGTCTGCGGCGGGGAAGAGGCCGCAAGGAGACAACCTGGTCGAGTGCCCTCGAAGCCGCCTGTTGCCAGGCGACCGCCAGCACCTCGACCGGGTTGTGGTCAAGGGAGGTGGGCAAGAACCCCAGAGCCATCTGAAACCTCTCAGGGTCCATCAGGCATCTGGGGCGGAACCATCGAGTTGGCTCCTCATCCCAGCAATGAGGGATAGCCCCCTGAAAGACTAGCCGCAGGAGATAGTGATCCATCCATGACAAGGGTAGAATACAGAGAGAACCCACCCCTAGATCACTACGCCAGTGTCCCGAGATAAAAACAAGGTCGAGCGTGTTCCCCCCCTCGTGAGTGGGTCCTTGAATCACCTGAGTCAGGTCCATGGCTGCCATGGATGCCATGAACTCCTGAGCCAAACCCAACGCCCCCCCAAGAGAAGGCAGGTTAAAGTCCCCCAGGACCATAAGCCTGGGGAGCTCCACCGCCACCCCCGAGAGGATGTTAAGCAGCTCAGGAAAGGCCGTCACCACGCAGCTGGGGGAGAGGTACATCAGCAACAGGCCCAACCGACCTCCCAGGCCCAATCTGACAAGGAGAGTCTTATACCCGCCTATCTCTGGAACATTGGCCTCCCTTGGAAAAAGGGTCTCTCTAACAATTATGGCTACCCCTCCGCCCCTTCCCTGGGCTCAAGACTGATGTAGCACACGGAAACCAGTGGGGCATAGATCACACAGGGGGACACCCCCCTCCGGCCCCAACCAGGTTTCCACGATGCACGCCAGGTCCGCAGCCTCCTACTCGATAAGCTCACGAAGGAGGGATGACTTATTAGCTACGGACCTGGCATAAATAAGTAAAATAAATATCAAAGGAAAACAAAACAACATGGAAAGCAGCTACTTACCAGGCATCTGGGGTTTTCCTTGCAAACATGGGCTAAGCCGTCCCACTCGTTCGTGGGACACCAGCCGGGCCAATCGCAGCCCTTCATCCATCAGAGTCTGCTGTAGGATGTGACGGCTCCATAACCCATGTGGCGGGAGACTCAGCAGGGCATCAGAAGCGTTGTTGGGGGGTGGCGTAAGCCGAGGACAAGACCCAGTAGCTGTGGGGGGTGGAAATCAGGAGGGAAAAGACATGCCTTTAAGTAAAAGGTATTAAATCAGTAGTATACTGGTCTCGGGGGACGTGTTGGCTCAGTGGCTAAGACGCCGAGCTTGTCGATCGGCAGTTTGAATCCCTAGCACCACGTAACAGGGTGAGCTCCCGTTACTTGCCCCAGCTTATGCCAACATAGCAGTTCTAAAGCATGTAAAAATGCAAGGAGAAAAATAGGAGCCATTTTGGTGGGAAGGTAACAGCGTTCCATGCGCCTTTGGCATTTAGTCATGCCAGCCACATGACCATGGAGACATCTTCGGACAGCGCTGGCTCTTCAGCTCTGTAATGGAGATGAGCACCACCGCCCGCTAGAGCCGGAAACGACTAGCATGTATGTGCGAGGGGAACCTTTACCTTTATACTGGTCTCAAATAATTTGTCTTAAGCTTCAGATAGCTAGAATAGACCCAAAGATAACAGGGAAAAGTTGGTTCCCAATATGCTGCATATATTTGACTCTGGAGTTATCGAAAATAAATATACTGAGTTGTTACTTTAAGGTGGGAGAGCAAGCAGGAAGGCAGATTGAGGTTCCTCAGGCATTCTTCCCACTACCTCACTTCCCTGGAAGAAATGCAACACTTTTTCCTAGATAGTCTTTTAGAGAGGGGAAGGATGTCTACAAAAACTGGAGGATGAGGTGAACCTTAGAGAATGTGTGTTTTCCATAAAGGGCTATCAACTTGGCATAGAAAAGTGAAGATGTATTACTTTAATCCAGTGCTTTTTAAACGTGCCGACTTTAAAATATGGAGGCTTCAACTCCCAGAATTCCCCAGCCAGCATGCTAGATTTTGAGGTTGCCAAATTTGAAAAACATTGCTTTTTATCAGAGAGTAAATAAATGGGTGTCTAAGTGAATATAATTGAAGTTCACCAAAACTATAAAGACATTTAGTGTTTTTTTTAAATTCAATCATTAATGGTTTACTCATTTTAGACAGCTATTTAAAAGAACAGTGTTAATTTAACAGGTAGCTGTTGACAATGAAGAGCTATGCTGTTTTCTGTTTTGTTGTATTCTCTCTTTTCCTGATTCACCTCTATTCTCAAAATGTACAGATAATGCTCAACTTACAATTGGTTATTTAGTGACCATTCAAAGTGACAGCTCTAAAAAAAGTGACTTATCACTCTTTTTGCACCTTTACAACCGTTGCAGCATCCCCATGGTCACATGACCAAAATTCAAACACAGCAGCTGATTCATATTTATGACGGTTGCAGAATCTCGTTATGTGATCCCCTTTTGTAACCTTCTGATAAGTAAAGTCAATTGGAGAAGCCGGATTCACTTAAGAACTTACTAACTTAACAACTGTGGCAAGAAAGGTCGTAGAATGGGGCAAAACTCACTTAAGAAATGTCTCGTTTAGAAATTTTTGGCTCAATTGTGGTCATAAGTTGAGGACTACCTGTATAAAGTTCTCTTGCTCAGTCTTCACAAACTAAACCAAAAACACAGAAGTACTAACTGCATTCTGGTGAAAGTGGAACTGCATCATTGAAAATTATATAAAAAGAAAAAGTCAACGTAGTTTACTAGGTTGGGGTAAATAAAAAACTATTAAGTTAAAATTATAGAGGTATTAAAACACAAAATCACCCTATAAATAACATTATAACTTTGCAATGAATAATCTAAACACAATAAAGAATAAGGGCAGATAACTCTACAAGGCTATAAATAAAACTACAATTTATAAACAACTGTGAGAATGTAAAGCTATGCTCATTTACTTGCTGAAGCCCTGCTAGGGTTTATTTGGATTAAGACCATTATGAAAACTAATTATAACAAAGATATAGTAAAATAAAACACAGAGTGGTATGTTTGTATTTAAAAGGAGAAGAGGGGAAAAGGAGACAGGGGAAAAAAACAAAGAAAAAAAAGGAAGAGAAAACATACTAAATTTTGGAAATATAATTAAAGCTCAGCATCACCTCACTTGGTGGAAGCTGGTTTGGGTACACTCATCATATTTAAACTACCATGTGGTTTGTTTAGTTTTGGTTTCCAGAATGTGTACACCCAGTCATTCTGATTTGTAGACTATGATTCATGGCTTAGCATGCTGTACAAACCTAGCCAATCATGGTTTCTTCCACAGAGCAATGAAATGAATACTTCAGTTTATGTCAAGGTCACACACAGCAAGCCAAACAGAGTGAAAGGGGTGGGGGCAGTGAACTGGCATAATAAAATCTGCAAATTGCAACTTCTATTTAGCCAACTTGTAGTCAAAGTAATGCATATGTGCTATTCAATACTGCACACACAAGGCTGAGCATGTTCCTTGCTCTTGTACAGTAGTGCATGAGAATCACTGTTCCAGGGACAAGATGGGATTCTACAAACAGGAATGACATCGCTTTGTGTGAAGCCTACCAAGAAACAAAGCCTCCCTCATAATTTCCCATTTTACAGTCTGGTTCCATAGTTGATACCCACGGAAAACTTCCCTAGAGTCCAGGGCACTTACCTTGCGGATGTCCATCTAAGCTTTCCCCAGACAAGCTGGCTGTGTCTTCTTCTACGCTGGATCGGTATGAAGGAAGGAAGGGTTCACAGACCAAAGGAAGCTCAGGGCGACTGTGTTCTGCAACCTATTGGGAGAATTATCAAGAAAAATAAAAAGGAAGCTGTCTGCCTGCCAATTTTACTTTCTCTACGAGATCTGTCAACTTCAAAACTGAAATGTGTACTGCAAGCAATAAATGTCATTAAACACTGCGTTAACCTGTACCCAAAATACAATCTTGGAACAATCTGAAATGTATGGCAAGTAATATGTTTGCATGTTTTGACTTATCAGCCAGTTGGCTTGCCTGGAATCATGTTGTATACAAATTGGTATGACATTTTTTTTTAATTACATTTCCTCTTGCATTTACTTGTACTCATATTAATTTCCATTTAATCAGTTTAGTTACATCTGATGTTAGAAGGGTGGGGTAAGAATTTGATAAAAGTAACATGGAGACTTTGGAGTTTGGAACTTCAAAAAGAAGAGAGAGTGAGTTTTGGCTAGAATTCAGCACACAAGGAAATGGTAGCCTTCATCTTTTTAGCCTGCTTCCTTCTAATCTGCCTACTCCCTGTCAGGACTGCTATGTAATTATATTAAAACGCTTCCATTAAAGAGGACCCTCGATCTCCTGAACTGCCAAGAAGTACATCCTGTTTCCCAAACCCTATAATCCATTCTCCCCCTCTCTAAATTGCTACAGGGCATGCTTGCAAATTTCAGGTAGAAATTGGTAGGCGTTATGCCTGTCTCATTCGGTAGAACAATGGAGATATGGAACTGATGTTTTCTATTGTGCGTGTGTTAACTAACACTGTCTCCACACTAAGGCAAACGCTAATGTTTCATACATTCGATCCATGGCCGAAATCAGAGCTGGTTGGAAATGGGGCTGGGAGCAATTTTATGTACATATACACCAAATATCCAGAAAGATGTGCTTTCATACTATAGATAATTATATATATATGTATGTATACATATTTATATATATATATATGTTTTCTTATGTTTTCGCGGGTATTTATATGTATAGTTTACACAGCAACACAGCAATTCGAAGACCAATAAACACAGACCTAGACTCCCAGCCAATCAGGATGAAGAAAAAACCATTCAAAAAAAACACAAAGCCAGCACCAAATTCAAACAGAAAACGGCTGCCAAGCCTGAGACACACAATTAATAAAGAACCCAATACACAAGCCTGAAGATGGCAGATGAGATTCTGCCGAAACGTCGCTATAAAAGCACAACTATTAAGACGTGGGAAAATACCCAAAGAAACCTAAATACCATAGATAGATAGATAGATAGATAGATAGATAGATAGATAGATAGATAGATAGAGATAGATAGATAGTTGGCTAGATGATATAGATAGATATGTTTCTGTTGCCTTTTTCTTGAAATTAAAAGTTGCCAATTATTAAACCCAGAGAATTCTCCTAGTTCTTCAAGGACCCGTAGGCCAAAGGAAGATGCTGTCATACTGGGAAAGCACACAAAGTTAGACTGTTGAGAAATCTGGACTCACACCTTTACCACATTCTTTATCTAAGACAAGGGTGTCAAACTCACAGACCGCGGGCCGGATGCATCACACACTGGCCACATCCATCCATTTTAGCAAAGGGGTGAAAAAGTCGCAATATGTCACATGACAACGAGTTTGACACCCCTGATCTAAGATTAAAAACAATTTTTCCTAACATTAGCCTGGCCTTATCTGGACTCAGAAGAGAAGGGTAATTTTAAATTAATCCTTTATCTCCAACTTCTGGGTAGAGAGATGAGACGTAAGGGCAGTTGTAAAACTGAATTATTCTGGTTACAGCATTTTTTTCTCTTTTTGCCCAGCCCTTAGGCATACTACAAGTGTGAGAACTGCACACACACACACACACACACACAAACACGTGGCCAGCCAATCAGGCAAAAATGAGTGGCCTCTCTCTCCACAAACAAATCAGAATTGTCCTCTTCTGCTAGGTCTTCTGAAGTCAGACCAACAGCCTTAGCGTGCAGTATGAAAATAACAGCAGGTTTTCTTACGCTAGCACTCCTCCTATTGCTCATCTTTTGATCTTGTTCAATGGAGCAAACAGCTTCCTCATTTTGCATAATTTATCATCCAGGACACAAAGATACGACAGGCCACAGAGAAGAGGGGCATTCTACTTTCCCGATCTGGATCTCTTTAAGGACTGAAAGATTACAAGGGGGGAAAACCCAGAGAAACCTCTGCTTCATTAAAGAAAAGATCCAAATGGACATGGAAAACATGCATTGTTTCATCGCCATATTTCCTACAGTATTTTTCTCTGAAAACTCAAAGCATTTCTCTATATTTTTTTTCTCTCTTGTGCATACACATATAGCATATCTTTTTCACTTACCTCCTGCTTGAAGCGCTTAGCTTGTCCACCACAGTTTTCATCTGGACGCAGTCTGAGGACAAAAGTCATAAAGGAGTTAGCATGTCCAACTAAATAATATATCCAGGAAATCACTCCTATCCCAATCACAGCAACCCTCCATATGTTCTGGACTATCCTGTCCAGGACATGTGCCTGTGTCAATTTAGCACTTACAGAAATTTGCAGCCCGGGGAGTGTTGGAATGAATACAATTTAATGGCCTGATATAAAGATACAGCAGAACCTCCAGTCATGACCATAATTCGTTCCATAACTTTGGCGATTTCTTCGTCTTCTAATGTTTCGTCTTCATTTCTGGGTCAGGGGTCATGTTTAATCACCATCCGAGTATGTGTTTGTGACCAGATTCCAAAATTTTGTGAATTATTTGGTCGGAATCCGGTTTGGTCGTGGTCAGAAGCGTTTGTAACCAGAGGTCCTACTATATAAAGCCGTGATGGTGAACCTATGGCACGTGTGCTGGGAGTGGCACGCTGAGCCATCTGTCCAGGCACGCCAGCCGTTGCCCGTTGCTCTTAAGGGCTCCGGTGCGCACATGTGCACCGGCTAGCTGGTCTTCGCGTGTGCATACACACCAGACACCAAGACCAGCTTCCCAGCGCACACATGGGGAGCTGCTCTTCCTGGGAGCTGCTCTTCCAGTTTCTGGTGCTCCCCCCACCTGCATGTGTTCCTGTTTTGCCACTCGGTGCCTAAAAGGTTCGCCAACACTGGTATAAAGCATTAATAACATCACAGAAGCTAACTATCTTTTGCTAGGGTTATATTAAATATGGCTTGTTTACCAGCTGAAATTTAATCTTCCTCAAACAAAGCTTGCTAAACAGACCTTAATGAATCAATCTACATATTAAGCTTAATGGCTAAGTCTGTTGCACTAAGCTACACTTTTGTCTGTTGTAGTCTGTTTGATTAGGCCTGACTGGATAGGTTCACTCATCATGCTTCACATGATTCACTGGTTGTGATGGCTGAATATACAAATTAATGTATATATAAAAAAATTACAGGTAGTTCTTGATTTACAACCACAACTGAGCCCAACATGTCTGTTGCTACGCAAGACAGTTGTTAAGTGAATTTAACCCTATTTTACAACCTTTTTTTGCAAAGGTTGTTACTTGAACCACTGCAGTTGTTAAGTTAGTAACGTGATTGTTAAGTGAATCTGGCTTCCCCATTGACTTTGCTTGTCAGAAGGTTACAAAAGGGGATCACATGTCCCAGG
Organism: Naja naja; assembly: GCA_009733165.1. Classification (NCBI taxonomy): domain Eukaryota; kingdom Metazoa; phylum Chordata; class Lepidosauria; order Squamata; family Elapidae; genus Naja; species Naja naja. Next base: position 172,192,953 of record CM019149.1, read on the forward strand.
ATATACTTCAACCTTCATAAACATGAGTCAGTTGTCAAGCATTCAAATTTTGATCATGGGGATGCTACAATGTTCGTAAGTGTGAAAAAGTTATAAGTCACTTTTTTCAATGCTGTTGTAAATTCGGTCACTAAATGTACTGTTGTAAGTCGAGGGCTACCTATAAATCAGATCACTTTATCCTGATGGGTAAAATAGGCCCTTATTTTAAACGTTAGAAACTATGGCCTCATATGATGAGAATGTGTTTTAGTTAATCTTCAGCTCAAGTTCTCCATCTGTCCTAACACTCACATTTATGAGAAAATCTAATCTTTCTCTGCAGAAATAATTGCAATTTCACATGCTCAACTCAGGATACTGAGATATATTCCAAACATGTTACTCAAAACGGTGTCAAAGAGCAATTTTATATGAAGGAAGGCAAATAGAAGTGTCCCAGGATAATGTTGCAAGATCCAATCTGGATCGATCCCTGGGGAAGTGGCCAAAAGATTGGAAGAGTAAACATCTGGTCCCGTTGACCGACCCAGATTGGATCTTACAATTTTACATCTTGATTTGATAAGTGATCACAGTGGGCACAAACCCTAGTTCTCAATTTTCGGGTTTAAAAGGGAAAGTGATTAGTTCAAAAGTCAAGCAGAAACTTTTTAATTTACGTTTTAAAACATTAGAATAAAAATGAATGACAGGAATTATATAATGGAATTATAAATATGTAAAATTCTAGGCCCCAAATTTCCGCTTTAATGGGACACAGTGGTTTCAAAACTGAAAACCAAATTTTTTGAGCTTTTTGTCACACACAAAATGTTGGGGATGAAAACGTGAAAAGTCAAGGTTCATGCAGGATTATTCCTATACCATTTGATTATGATTTTTTTCCTTTTTTTGTTAAACCCATTTCAAAGACAAAGAAATAGCAAATTAGTAATACAAGGACTGTTTTCTGAACATTTGAGATACTCTTGGGATAATTACCTGTATTCATTAGCATTAGTGGGCATATAATTAACACAGATGGATAAATCTTATTTTAGCTCCAGCTCAGCAGAGATCACTTTGTACCAATATTCAGCATACTTCACATCTAGCACATTTTTTGACAGCATGCTCAATAATATAGGAATCAAGGTCAGATGGAATACATGCAAAATTCTTTTTTTAATCTGCCTGTTTTGGGGGGACATTTCAAAAGATATTTCCAACCTTTTGAAAAAATCAGGTTTCTTCAAGTAAACTGAAAGGGATACCCCGAAAGGTGCTTTTTCAAGAAGCAACTGGGCTTTCTGGTTTTTCTTTGAAGATGTTTTGCTTCTCATCCAAGAAGCTTCTTCAGCTCTTGATGAAAAAACGTCTTCAAGAAGCAAAACGACTTCAAAGAAAAACCAGACAGTCCCATCGCCTCTTGAAAAAGCCCCGTTGGAACAACCCTGACCTGGATGGCTGAGAATCTCCATAGACTGAAAGGAATAGTTGATGAAGATATCACTAGAAGCAACAGCAATTTATTTTGCCCACTGAGAACCTTCCCAACAGGTTTACAACAATCATTCAAGAGATTACAGCCCAGTTCAAGAACCTCCCATTGCTAACAAAATCACCAAGATCTGACTCTTACCTAGAACCTTTCAGTGAAGATAGATAGCTGCTCTCCCGAGCCACCTGACGTGACAGTGAGAACAATTCCACACGACGCAACAGCAGTGAATTGTCTCGCAGACAGAACTGAGCTGCAGCCTCATTAATTGTGAGCTGGGAGAGAAGAGTGAACAAAATTGATTCACTGAGGAAGCATAGGGCCTCCAAGAATATTAGGCACAAAGCATTTAAAGCTCTAAGTTTCTGAAAGCATGGACCAGTGAACAAACTAGCTTCATTTGAGATTCACCATCCTCTTTATTTTTAAGCCTGTTTTAAAATTAAATTTGTATCAAAATATAATTCAAAATTATATATTTGCTACTGCTTGGATTATTTTATGTTCCCCATCTCTTGATACATCTTAACACAAACTAGTCAACAATGTTCTCCGATAGAAATCTTTTGAGTACGAAGAGAAAAGGGATGAATAAGTCACCATCTCATTTTTAGTTATCAATCATATTTTCTATTACATTAATGACACCACGTATTATCTTCTACATTTAGTTCATCACCATGTATTATTTGCAATATTAATGTTAATCATAATTTTTAGTAATTCTTTGTACCTTTTAGTCCCATGAGGATTTATAGTTGTATACTATTTTTTAGTATACAGCTATAGACTGATTGCTGACTGCTGTCATGGGAAGAACAATAATCCCCTAGTTTTAAACATTATTTATGCTAATCTTGGATTAAAAAATTACATATTTGCTTTTTCTGTTTGGGTTGTCTGTATGAGGCGACAGCTCCAGTCATTACATTGCATGTGGATTCACAGTCAGTAACTGCATTTGAGGCCTGTTCATTATTAGCATTTTCTTGAAGCTGGTATTTATATTGTTACATGTATCATCATTTACAGACTACACAAAGCTCTTTTCAACTAAAGATCCACTTTCATGAAACAGCTAACTGGCACTGAAGCCAGAGAAGCAAGCCTGGCCAGCAAACAAGAGAAGGTGCGTCTCCACAGACCCTTGATGGTTTGTAGAGAACAATTGGAGAATGATGGATATTATTATTAGCAGGAGAGAGAATTAGCAGGAGAGAGGAGAGGAGAGAGAGGGAGGGAGGGAGGGGGCAGGAGGGAGGGAATGGCATTCTGATCTGGGATAAGGCAGAGGCCACATCCACCAAAATGAACTCTTAAGTGAATCAGTGGATATTCCTGTTAGTGAATAAAAGACCAGAGGGCTCATCCTCTGTTAGTTTTTAAGGCCCCACTCCTTTGGTTCTTCATCCAAAACTCTTGAGATTAGTGGTCCCACCACTGTGAAACTCTTTTTCCATAGAAACTTTTAGGTTAATTCTGTATCATTAAAAAACAAAATTACTACCTTCACTGTATAGGCTAACACAGAGAACTGCACCAGTAAGGCCTTTGAGTTAAGCTCAGTTCTCAGTGATTACTTCAGCACATTCATGTAGTTTTTTTCATGTCATCTGGGAATGAGTTGCCTTCATTCAATATTTTTTGAAACTTTTTAAATCTGGCCTATTCCCCCACTATATCCTGAGGTCCCCCATCCAAGTGGTAAACAGACCTGCCCTTGCTTAGTTTCCCTTTCCAGATGAAGTCAGCCAGATGCTGCCCCATGCTGAGTGTGTAGTTTTTTTTTATTATCACAGTAGTATTAATATTAGACATTCTTTAGTCTACTAAACCTATTGAATACTTTAAGTAAATGACATTCTTGAGTTCTGGTTGACCAGTGGTAGGTTCCCTCATGGCTCACCTCATGAAGGGTGAGCTGTTTGCCCTCGCATCGCCGAGTTTCACCCCGCCCATAGATGGCACTGTGACGCCGGATCTCTTCTTCCTTCCGAGGGTCCCCGTTGTCCAACTGGAAGATATGCCCCACTGTTTTGGCCAACTTCTTATTCAGCTTCAGGAGACTCTTCAATTCTACATCTCCACTGCGCGGGCAACTGCGCAACAGACGATCCACCCCCTCGGACACTGCATGGGCCAGCTCTGGATCGAGATGCTCAGTGGATGATGGGGGCTCGCTGGGTGAGGTTACCCCTCCTTCTTCTTCAGACTCGGGGTTCCCCCACTGCATAGCTGGCAAGGGGGACAACTTCTCTCGTGGCTCGGAGGGGCTTTTGGAAGGCGAAGTGGCACTAGTTTTGCCAGGGATCTCCACTGGACTGGTGTGTCCATTCGTGAGTGACTTGTGGCCTCCGGACTCGGAGATCTTGAAGAGTGGTATGCTGCTTACAGGTATGGAGGGCACCCCCTGGCTGAAGATACCAGGATTGGTTGCCCATTCCCGCAGAGCCTTCTGGAGGCGCCGGACATGGAGTGGCTTGGTCGCCATGCCAACCAGAGCCATGATCTCCAGGAACTCTTCCTCACCAGCTTCACACAGTTGCTGTACATCATCACCACCCTGCTGGATGAAGGTTTCATAGTAGGAGAGGAGGTTGGCTCTCTGGAGGACACGGTAGAGCTGAAGTTCGCCCAGGGTGCGGGGCAGCAACAATGCCATTGCCAATTGCCTGCAGGAATGACAGAGTGAGACCATGAAGGCCAAAGTACAGGTAATCCTCCATTTACAACCATTTGTTTAGTTATGTTCAAAATTACACCACCACTGATGATTGGTTTTCACACTTATGACCTTTGATGGTCACATGATCAAAATTTGGACACTAAGCAACTGGCATGTATTTATGACAGTTGTACTGTTCCGGGGTCATGTGATCACCATTTGTAACCTATCCCAGCCAGCTTCCAACAAACAAAGTCAATGGGAGAAGCCAGATTTGCTTAATGACCACACGATTTGCTTAACAACTGAGGCAAAAAAGGTCATAAAATGGAGCAAAACTCATTAAACAACTGCCAGGGCTTAGCCACAGAAATCTGGGGTTCAATTCTGATCATACATTGAGCACTACCTATAGTAGCCAAAATGGAAGGAGGAGGCAGGAGAAGAAAGAAGACACCATAGAAAATACTTGGCATTTCCTTTGGACTAAGTTTGCAAGTTTAAATTAGGGTGAGCTATCAACGTCACAAATTAAGGGGCTTTTCCCCTCCACCTCTTGGTTGTTGACCCTATGTGCCCATTCACACAGAAACAACGTCTTGATGATATAAGCAGATGATTTACACCGAAATTTTCCTGCCATTTCTTTGAACGAACAGACCCAAATTTGGCTGAAGGGATCTGATCCAGCCCAGGAGTCTTCTAAGGCTCTACAACAACCTTTTTATACCTATCGCCCACTTTTGTATCTCTGTTAGTAGTAAAATTTTCTAACCGCCCACCGGTTCCGCAGTAATGGTGATTTATAAAGTAGGGGACAAAACCCCTACCGCCCACCATGGAAGCTGGAAGGCCCACTAGTGGGCGGTAGGGACCAGGTTGACTACCACTGCTCTACAATAAGCAGGGGAAGCCTTCTCCAAGGCCTCTTAAGTGTGTTGTTGTAGCTCATATAGTCCCTGCTCTGTTACCTCTACATCACTGCCATATTCCTGAGGCAAAGAAGACCTCGGCCTTTTCCTTCTTCTCTCCTTCATGCTGATAACACTACCCTCCCTTTGCTTTCTTGGAATAAAATCCCACTGTGCTCAGTGGGGCGCATTTCTTATTAAGCGTATTTTCAGACTGCTGCTAAAAACTTCAATTACTCTTTAAGATCCTGCTTTCTTCCTTGCTTTTTTTTTAACCTATGGGAGAATTTGATCTTGCACTAGAATTCACTAGGGATGCGCATTCTCCATCCATCCCACACTGCAATCCCCAAGCTCTAATACATTAATCTTGCCATCAAAAGAAAGCTCTTGTATGCTGTTCAGTTTTTTTTACCTCTGCACTGTGAGGGTTTTTCCTTTATTACAAATCTTCAAGTACAGTAAACTACCCTGACTTACAATTACAGCACCCCATGCATAGAAGTCTTTGTCTTTGTACTACCAGCCTGATCAGCAACCAACCGTCTGTCCTTTATAAAAACCCAATGTGATATCTTCAACCTGCTTAGCACGCATGCGTGCACACACAAAACCTAGATTTTCTGCACAAACCAGAAACACTCTGCACACACCTCTTGCTGGGCCTAGAAACCAACATGCACACACATATCAGACTCCTCCAAACGCCCACTGCTTGTTCCTTCTTTATCCACCCTTGTGCACGCTCTGTCATCTATTACAAGACCATTAAAACAGTGAAGCAATGGGCTGGGGTGGAGTTGGCACTCCATGGATACCAACAGAGCTGCCATTATTTTTTCTTCTTGGAAGAGGCTGAAGATAAACAGCGGGTGAGGAAATTTTGAGAATACAAGTGGGAGATATGTGGGTGTGGAAGGGAGGAAGGCTAATGGGAGAATGCAGCTGTAATGTGGGGAAAGACTTGAGAACACTGCTGGGATGAGGAGCCCCTTAGGTGGTTCCACCCCAGGCACCTGATGGACCTGGAAAGGTTCCAGGCAGAGCTGGGGTTTTTTCCTACATCCCTGGTCCACAGCTCTGCTGAGACCCTGGCGACAGCTTGGCAACGGGCGGCCGCGGGGGCTCTTGACAGAGTTGTCCCCATGCGTCCCCTTACCCGTCGCAGATCCCGTGTGGCTCCCTGGTATACCGGGGAGCTCTGGGAGATGAAGAGATGGAGAAGGGGTCTAGAGAGCAGGTGGAAGTCGACCCGCTCCGAGTCTGACCAAGCCCAGTGGAGAGCCTATATCAGGACCTATCTGGTAGCTGTGAGAGCGCAGAAGGGTTTATTTCTCCGCCTCATAGCATCCAGAGGAAACTGCCCAGCCGCCCTGTTTGGGGTCGCCTGCTCCCTCCTCCATCTGGGGGCTGTGGCGGATCCTGAGGTCGAGCTGAGAATTTGGTCAGTTCCTGCAGGATAAGATCGCCGGATTCAGGGGGGGCTGAACTCCAATTTGCCGTGGTCTGATGCCGAGGGTGCAAGTGGTCTAGCTAATGTAATCTGGACTGAGTTCGATCCTGTTTCTGAGGATGAAGTGGACAGGATTATGCAACGACTGAGTTCCACCACATGTTTGTTGGACCCATGCCCTTCCTGGTTGGTCTATGCCTCCAGGGAGGTGACATGTGCTGGCTCCGGGCAGTGGTCAATGCTTCTCTGGGGAGGTACCTTTCCTGCTGCCTTGAAGGAGGCGGTGGTGAGGCCTCTCCTGAAGAAGCCTGCCCTGGACCCAGCCGAATTGAACAACTTTCGTCCTGTCTCCAACCTTCACTTTCTAGCAAAGGTTGTTGAGAGTGTGGTGGCTCAGCAATTTCCGCTTTTCCTGGAGGAAGTGGACTACCTGGATCCGTACCAATCGGGCTTCCGACCCGGGTATAGCACGGAGACGGCATTGGTCGCACTGATGGATGATCTCCTGAGGGCTCGGGACAGGAGGTTTTCCTCTGTCCTGGTCCTGTTAGATCTCTCAGCAGCTTTCGATACCATCGACCATGGTATCTTATTGGCGCTCGGGGTTGGGAGTGGGAGGCACTGTGTTGCAGTGGTTTGCCTCCTTCCTCTCGGGACGCTCACAATCAGTGTTGGCAGGAGGGCAGAGGTCGATTCCAAGGGCTCTCACTTGTGGGGTCCCTCAGGGGTCTGTCCTCTCCCCTTCTGTTCAACATTTATATGAAACCGCTGGGTGAGATCATCCGCTTTGTGAAGTATCATCAGTACACTGATGATACGCAGTTATACATCTCCACCCCAGGCCACATCAGTGATGCCCTCTCCGTGATGTCCCATTGTTTGGATGCGGTATGGATGTGGATGGACAGTAACATGCTTCGCTCAATCCGCTAAGACAGAGTGGCTGTGCATACAGACATCTCGACCTAGTCAGGAGATTCCATCTTTGGTCATGGGGGGAGAGGTGTTGCCCCCCATGGATAGGGCACGGAACCTGGGGGTCCTCCTGGACTCACGGCTCAGGCTGGAGGAGCAGGTGGGAGCCGGGGGGGGCTTTGCCCAGGTCTGGCTGGTTTGCCAGTTACGGCCATATCTGGACTGAGATGCCCTGCGCACGGTCACTCAGGCACTTGTCACCTACTGCAATGCTCTCTATCTAGGAGTGCCCTTGCATACCATCCGGAGGCTTCAGCTGGTGCAGAATGCTGCCGCGCGGGTTGTGATGGGAGCCTCCCGATTCTCCCATGTTACGCCCCTCCTGCGTGGTTTGCATTGGTTGCCGGTTGCCCTCCGAATGAGATTCAAGGTTTTGGTATTGACATTCAAAGTCCTACGAGACATGGGTCCGGGCTATCTACGGGAACATCTACTGCCGGCATCGAATACCAACCGCCCTGTACGAGCGCACAGGCGGGGACTCCTCAGCGTGCCGTCTGTGACTCAATGTCGCTTGGCGGTGATGCGGGGGAGGGCCTACTCTGTGGTGGCTCCCGCCCTATGGAATCAGCTACCTCTGGGACTCTGCCTGGCCCCCGACCTTCGCACCTTCCGCCACGACCTGAAAACTTGGCTTTTTGAGCAGGCTGCGCTGTGCTGACTCCTCTTGGGGGGGGGGGTTGTTTTATAATTTGTTTTAGTAATTTGGCTTGTTGGGTTTAATTCTATTTTAGGTAATTATTTATTGTGTTGGTTTTAATTGTGAGCCTCGAGTCCGCTCGGGAGAGGGCGCATACAAGTCAAATAAATAAATAAATAAATAAACAAACAAACAAATTGGGCGAAGGGATGCTGCCAAGGGAACGGGTCAGATAAGAGACAGCATGGCCCTCAGTTGGATAGTGGGGGCGGGGCAAGAGGCTCAGAAGGGACCCTTCCTAGTTTCTCCAGCTGTAAAGGAGATGGGGAGAGAATTGTACTTTCAGCCCTGCAAGATTCTGTCAATTATAACAAAGTCAAATTAACTCATTTGGTCATGATTCTTAACTGGTTAACTTGGGGAGGCCAACAGCAACTGATGGTTGTTGGCAGATACTCCACAGATCAAACTTCACTGTCTTCCTATAGTTCTTGCCAGTTGTCTCTGGAGATGCCAACAGGGTAGCTATTAAAAGTACAGGTAGTCCTTGACTTACAACAGTTCCTTTAGTGACCGTTTAAAGTTACAACTGCACTGAAAAATGAGACTTTTGACTGTTTTTCACTCTTAGGACTCTTGCAGCATCCCCATGATGACATGATCAAAATTCAGATGCTTGGCAACTGGTTCATATTTATGACGGTGGCAGTGTCCTGGGGGTCATGTGATCCCTTTTGCGACCTTCTGACAAGCCAAGTCAATGGGGAAGCCACTTTAACGACCATGCTACTAATTTAACAAATGCAATGATTCCCTGTGGCAACAATTGTGGCAAGAAAAGCGGTTAGAATGGGGCAAAACTCACTTAACAAATGTTTCACTTAGCAATGTAATTTTTGGATTCAATTATGGTTGTAACTCAAGGACTACCTGTGATTAGCCAAGTTCCTTAAACACAATACTGACTGGCTTATCATCTTTTGGAGTTCCTTATATTATTGCTTGAAGCACCAGAGAGCGATTATAGAATTATAATTCTAAATTTACTACCTGGAATATAGTTTTTCTTAATCCCAATACCTTGTATTTCTGGATAAAGTATGAAAGATTAGGTGTTTTATGAGGAGCTACATAATCTTAACATCCATCCATTTTAACATCAGTATTTCAATCCCAGGTTGAAAGCTCAGAGATGAAGTTGTTTTTATCCTGGCTCTCCCCCCTCCCCCAAATGTTAATTTAGTTTAGGATATTAAACTCTTCCCTGCAGCCTAGTCTTTCTCAGACACCAATGTCTGAGGTGTGATTTTTCCGGATGCACCATGGTAACACTCCAAATGCTCTCTCATTTTCTTTCAGGTTTCATTTAACAAGGTGGTTTGGTGCTGTCACCCACAGATTCTGACTACATACCCAATGAGGAGTTCAACTCTTTGGAATACAGCCTGGAGTATATATTGAGAGAGATGGGTTGGGTGTCTGAGCTTGTGCAGAATCCAATAAGGTTGCCCAAGTGGGGGGCGTGGTTTCCCCCATCAAAAAAAGCAAGCTCGACCCCCAAAATCTTTCTGAATATCCTGGCATTTTCACCATTTTGTATCCGAGCAGCTTCTTAGGAGAAGCGTTTCGTTGAAGAGCTGCGAGGTTTGGCAGCCGATTCCATCTTGGCCCCCACCCTCCCCATAACTTGCTTCCAGTCGCTCCCCTCCTCATCTCATCTCTCCTGTCCGTCCGCGCCTCCTCCAAGCCTCCCACCCCATCCCACCCCACCCCATCTCTCTCTCCCTCTCCTCGCCCCACACCCCACCCCCGTGGCAATCTTACCGCGCCAGTAGATTTCTTCGCAGCCCGACCGGTGTGCCCGTCAAGCATGGACCCGAGGCCTCGGAAGCCTCGCCGACGGCCGCACCTTCTTCTGGCTCTCCGCGGAAAGGCAGACCCAGAAGGCGCAGAGCTCCCAACGCGGCACCCCTGTCCAGTTTCGATGGTCTTCTGCGTCCCTCCGTCGGAGCTCCTCCGTTCGCCTTCCCACTCCCTCCTCTTCTTCCTCCTCCTCTTCCTCCTCCTTTCTCTCTGCGCGCCTCGGCGCTGAGCCTTTGGCACGGAATTGCCTCCCACGCTGCCGGATTTACAATGGAACGGCGGCGGCAGCGGCTCTGAGCTGCTGCCGCGCGTGGGAGGTTTCGGGGGCGGCAGGCAGCTTCTGCCTCGGACCAGAAAAACTGCAACAGCAGCAACATCAAACAGCCTTCGCCACCGCAAGTGCCGGGGGAGGGGGAGGTACGGCATTTACCGCCCACCTTCCCTCCTCGCGGCTTTTTCCAAGACGCGAAGGCAGGAAAGAGCATATAGGATTCCTACCACCGCCTGAGCTTTTAAGCCTGTAAGAGATTCTCAAGTCAAGCCTGAGCTTTGGGTGATACGCCCAGTCTCAGTGAAACGCGCACCACTTTCGTGCACTTAAAATAAAGCGGGTTTCCCTTCCCTGTCGCCGCTCTTCCCGCCTCTGTAGGCTCCTCGTGTGCGCGCGATAATCCTTTCCTGAGCGCGCTTGCATGTGAGTTGTAAGCGACCTGCCGGTTCGCTCACTAGGACACTTGGGTATACACGGGGGGGGGGGAGTTCAGGGCAGGGTTGCTGGATTTTATTTTGTTTTTGCATTGATATGGGTGCTGTTTAACACTGTACGGAATAAAGTTCCGCGATCGGAGAGCTGCTGAGAAAAATAATACATCCATTCATTGGAGACATGAGGAGTTCCAAATATTATGAGGCCCAAACCAGGATACAGGATTTGATTCTCGGCATTTTCCAACCTAAGGCAACTTACAGACTTCAACTTACAGACTTCTCAGCAATGACCAAATATGGCTGAGAAATTCTGGGCGTTCAAGTGCATATGTCTGAAAGTTAGTCAGGAATCGATCTTACTTTTACATGTTTTTAATAATAAAGTACTGTAGTCGCTTCCCAGTCCGTTTTACGAATTCAGCGTCCATTTTACTGAAACATGCTAGGAGACCAGCTGCTTTATTTTTGAAAAAAGCAGTACTTTATAAATCCATTATTTATTGAGCTGAATGTATGGGGGATGGTGAGAACACATTTGTATCTTCCCCCTTCTGCCAAATGGTGCAAAAATAGTGTCTGGATAAAAGAACAAGGTTGCTTCTTTAACAGAAGAAGCTATGTATCAGAAAAGGTATTTCTTGATCCTGACCTAGAGAATTATGTCTATGATTACTGGTTATTGTAACTGCCATAATGGAAACAATAAAAGCTACTTTATATCAGCTTGTGCCGATTTGATTGTCTTCAGGTCAGTGCTAAGTCCTGAAGATTGCCTGGACAAGTCCCTGCAGTTTTCCTTGCAAGTTTCCTTGGAAGTACTTTTCCACTGTCTGCTTAAGAGCTGAGAGCAACTGGGTGAGGTCCCCAACTGGCATCCTGCACCATTTTGTTTCTAGCTGGGTGCCTTAACCACTACACCAAATTTAGCCATCTTAATTCTTCTGGGCTGGCAGCTGTTCAAGGTCTCAGGGTGGATGGATCTTCCCTATCATCTATTTCATTCTTTTAACTTTAAATGGCAACACCGACATGTGATTGGAATTTGATGAAGTAGGGACTGGCTTTTAGAATGATTTTCTCTGATAGTGCATAATTCCAAATTGTCCTTTGATATTACCGTATTGCTATAGACAAGGAGAGGAATAGTACTTGTGGGATTTTATACATTGTTTTCCAGAATTATTCAAGTGTTTTGGCGTACTGTGTACTGTGACTTTAGATGAAAGCTGGAATGGAGGTGTCCTTAGTTATTTTAAGCAGATAGTTTGAGCAAGTTGCTCTTCTTGTTACTTCATTTTCTAGTTGTGCAATTCCAGTTTCAGAGTTTCCCAACTTCAATACCAAAAATGCCAAATTTCTTTACCTATTAAAACTTTTTGGGACACTCTGGCTTGCTACCTGTCCAACTGGATGTTTTTGTTTTTTTTAATCTGAATCGTTTTGGAGCTTGTCAGTTGTCTGAAACAGAAAGCATATATATTGGTTCATCTCAGATATATCTTGAAAGCCAGCATAGAAATGCTTTTTTATAAATTAACAAAAATGTGTATATCCCTTCTCACTCCGTAGTCCCTACCCTCAAAAACCCAATCGTGGTTTTTCATTGCACATCCATCTAATGCTGAAGAACCCTCAGTTCCTTACAATCCTAAATTTCTACATTCCTTTGTAGCTGGGATTAGTTTATGGGTTTATTTTTGGATCCTCTTTGTGATACAGGAAACATCACTGTGGGGTTTGCAGTTACGGAAGTTCCATTCCTTTCTCTCCCACCCACACACTGTGCCTCCCCCCACCCAGGCATACACACTCATGCTCCTTCTGATAGCAGTGTCCAATCTGTTGCACGTCTCTTGGCTCATCAGCAACAGAGCCATTCTCTGCATGCAAAGGAAGATGTGGGCAGAGAGCTTGCTCTGCGGAGGTGGGGACCTCTGACCAACTTTAGCTACCGAGAAAAGATTTCTATTCAGAGATGCCTGAGCATTAACATAAAATTCCACTAACTGGTCTCTCACAGGGCTTGTGACTGCATTTTCTCAAAGGTGTGGGGAGGAAATGCCAAGCCTTGAAGCCCTCTATGGCCAACCTCAGGCCTAGGCCTTTAGGTCTGGCGTCCCTTAAATTGTGCTTAAATCCCATCTTGTCTCAACATGCAACAGGGACATATTAGGAACCAGCTATAAAAGGAAAATGTTGGTTGTAGGGCATAGATTTCAGCTCCTCCTTTACAGCCCTTTATGTGCATGGCTGCAATTAATCTATATACTACTGAAATTTTTGTTTGTTTGTAACTTTCAATTGGGCAAAATGGTGCATCACAGGGCAACATTTTTTGAATCAGTGTGCTTCAAATGGGCTAATTTTCAAAATACATCCAAAATCTGAGATCTGTGACTCACACAGAATTGAAATTTGGCAATTCATGGCTTCATGCTTTGGTGCTGCTGCACTGCTGCAGTCATAAAGAACCATGTGATTGTTATTTCCAACACTCCCTGACAGCGTTCCACAAGTAGGTGGGGAAACCATCAGGAAGCATAAATTCAATACAGCTAGCCACTCATGCGCTCTTCCCAACCTGTGCTGTACCAAGCGCCCTTGCTGACTCCTGCAGCCTCTCATACACCCTTTCTGACTCTCAGCAAGCAATATGCACCTCCCTGACCCACATGGCATCTCTTGTTTTTTGAAATCAATGAGGAAGCCAGCATCAGGTCTATGCTCAAAGTGACAGGAAGGAGGAGGGAGAAAAGGAAGAAACTGGGAAGGGGGGAAGGAACAGGAAGAAAAGGAGAGAAGAGAAAAAGCAGGGAGGTTAGGGGAAAGGAAGAAGAAAGTAAAGAGGGAATGAAGGAAGAAAAAATTCCAATACTCCTTTGTCAACTTCTCACAAGGAAACTCAGTAGAGAAATTGACAGAAGTTGGAAGCTTCTCCCTCCCACTGATTTTTTGCCCACCCATAATCATTTTGTTTTTCTGTTTCAATAAGGAAATATTTCTAAAACAATGACCCATCAGAACAGTTGTCTAGTTTGATAAATAAAGTTGCACTGAAAGCCAAGAGTAAACATGCAGAAGATTGGAGTGAATGAATATACGTGTCATACAAGCCATGGGTTGTTTAATCATAGCTTATTAAGCCAATGGGTTTGTACAATATGCTAAACCATCAATTGTGTTTTTAAACCACAAGAACTGGATTTCAGCCTAAATCAATAAAATTATACTACCATGTATCATACATATACAAGAGTTGATGCATACATATACACTAGTGATTGGAGCATCAGAGATAACCCTGGGTTAAAAACCCAGGTTGGCAGCCAGATTACTTTCTTTACATTTTACTTTGTAACTGGACACACAACAAAGGACCATTGGCAATGGTGTAATCCCATTTTCAGCAGTGCTATTTCTTCAAGAAACAAAAAACAAGCTGCGATGCTAGGAATGTTGGTAAGGGGAAGGCTTATACATCAATTCATCTGAGATCCAGTATGTTAAAACATCAAGCAAGTGAATTCTTATGATATATGACTATTCTCCAAGATTAAATTACAATTACTGTACGATATAGTATAGTTTCTCATCCAGCCGACCAGGGTCCTTCTTTCAGTTTTCTGAGACAAGATTTGAAAATAGAAAGGAGGCGTGACCCGAGTCAAAATCTCCCTTCGGAGAAGTGCCGGGGATGTGGCGGTGCTGCAGTAACACTGCAAAGATAATCATCTCGACTCCTGGATGCAAGTTCCCTTCTTTTTAAAGGCGAGCAAGTCTTACCTTTCAAAATAAATAAGTGAAATGAAATGAAATAAACCTCGTCTGTCAACCCACACCCCTCCCTCCCAATCCGCAACCCACTCTCTTGTGGTCGGTCTTGCCTCCACGTCTTGGCCTCCCCCGCGCGGGACTGACGCACATCCTGCCGCCCACGCGGCCAGTGGCGCGCGACGCGCTCTGCTCGCGGGCCTTGCTTGGAAGGCGCGCGCGCCCACGCCCGGCCCCTTGCTGTCCTTCCAGGCGCTAATAAGGATGGGAGGAGAGGGAAGGGAGAGGAGCATGGCAATTACCGGGCACAAAATAGAATGGATTTCCCCCACTTCCTCCCCCTCTTCTTTCCGTCCCGGTCCGCCCTCGAGAAATAGCCCTTACTCAGGGAAGAATTAAAGCCAAGATGCTGAAATGCGTTTAAAGCTTAACCTTGAGTAGGCTGGACTAGAAGACCTCCAAGGTTCTGTTGTGTTGTGTTCTGTTCTGTTCTGTTCTACTCTACTCTATTCATTTTTTTATTCTATTTTCTTATTCTATTCCTTTTTTTATTCTATTCTATTCTCCTATAATAAGAGGATAGGATAGGATAATAAGATAAGATAAAGATAGGATGGGATGCATAGGAGTCCTATCCATCCCATCCTATCTTATCCTATTCTATTCCACGTGCTCTCCCAGTTTAGGATTTTTCAGCTGAAGGAGAATGGACTCTTCGCTTTTCCCAACCAGGTGTCCCCCAGATGTATTCTACTATGGGTAGTCCTTGACTTATAACCACAGCTGAACCCCAAAACAGTTGTTAAATGTTTTTTTGGCCCCATTTTACGATCTTTCCTGCCACCGTTGCTAAGTGAATCGCTGCAGTTGTTAAGTTAGTAAGATGGTTGTTCAGGGAACCTGGCTTCCCCCATTGACTTTGCTTGTCAGAGGGGCGCCAAAGGGGATCACGTGACCCTGGGACACTGCAACCGTCATAAATACGAATCACTTGCCAAGCATCCGAATTTTGATCACGTGACCATGGAGATATGGCACAATGGTTGTAAGTGTGAAAAATGGTCATTAAGTCGCTTTTTCAGTGCCGTAACTTTGAACCGTTACTAAATGGAACTGTTATAAGTTGAGGACTGCCTGTAGAACTCAGAAATGTACAGTATCCCAAAGGTGTGGCCTAGACATAATGGCTAGGAATGACTGTAGTCATAGTCAAATGCATCTCAAAGACTCTATGATGAGAATCTGCCTATCTTCTCCCTGAAGTTTCATCATTAGGGACTTGATCTTTTAAAAAACAGGGCCAGTGAGCCAGGGCCATGTTCTGTGCTGTTCACCTATTTGTTTACAACAGCACTGTGATGGATTCTGGAATTCTTTTCTCGGTTGTATAGAGAGGTAGTGCGTAGTAGATAAAGGACTCAAGCTGGCCATGGGGCATTTTGGCGGTAGTTGCTTATCTGTTTTGTAGGAGATGGCATAATACAGATTAATTAGCTGTTACCAAGGCATGTAATGGAATAGATAATTTACTACTACTCTCTCTCTTTTTTTGCATTTTATAGGTGATCTTAGTTTTATAGTTAAAGATCTAGCAGACAAGTACAGAAAGGAGTGATAGGCAGGGGTGGGATTCAACCACTGTTACTACCGGTTCGGTGTCTACGTTTGGTTCGCATATGTGTGCTTTGCGCGCACGCGTGCCTGATGCACTCTGCGCGCGTGTGTAAAAAACCTTAAGCTGTGCCACCCAGACAGCTGAAAAGCGCTGTGCACAGGTAAGCAGCGTTTGAAAAGCCTCTATTTTCCTGCTTTTTCAACCACAGCTGGGCCACGCAAAGCAGCTGCGGTTGAAAAAGCAGGAAATACAGGACAGGTAAGAGCCCGGGCAGGCAGGTGGGCCAAACAGCAGCAAACACAGAACCCTTCGGTGTCTGCTGCTCTTCAGAGCTACCAGTTCTATAGAGCCGGGCAGAACCGGTAGCATCCCACCCCTGGTGATAGGGAATATGGAATACCGGTAGTCCTCGCCTTATAACTGTTGATTTAATGACTGTTCCAAGTTACAAGGGCACTGAAAAATGTGACATGGTCATTTTTCACAGTTACAACCATTGCAGCATCCTCATGAACATGTGATCAAAATTTAGATGCTTGACCGTTGCTGTGTCCCAAGGTCACGTGATCAACTTTTGAGACCTTCTCACAAGCAATATCAATAGGGAAGCCTGGTTCATTTAACAACCGGGTTACTAACTTATCAACTGCAGTGATTCACTTAACAACTGTGGCAAGAAAGGTCGTAAAATGGGGCAAAACCCACTTAACAAATGTTTCACTTAACAACAAATTTTGGGCTCCATTGTGGTTGTAAGTTGAGGACTGCCTGTATGTATTTCTGAGAATAGAATACCAAATGCTATAAAATATAATCCCCCATAATTAAGGCACTTAAGCTACAATCTCATTCCTTCTCTGAAGTCCATTCATTCTGAAGTCTATTAAAATCTAGCGAAACAAATACAGACTATTTAGCCTAATTTTAATACAGTCAATAATCGTTCTTGATGGGTGAGGAGACAAATCAACCCAGAATTCTTAAATTTGAGACATAAATGGCCAGGTTCAAAAACCTCTCTCTTAATGCTGGCAAAAGTGGAAGGAAAGAGAAGAGGACCATCAACAATAAGGTGGATGGGGTGAGTTATAGCAGAAGTGAGTGCCCCTTTGAAAGACCTGCAATAACAGGTTAGGGACAGATTGTCATAGAGAAATCTATGTGTAAGAGTCATCCACAACCACTTGGTGGCTTACATAATTAAAAAAAAATTGCTCTCCCAGTTTCATTGACTTTCTGTTCAGGTAGTGCCCAAAGATGCTTAACAGTATTTGTTCTCTGTAGTAAAAACTGGCTAGCTTTTCAGCAATTGTAATAGCTACCTGAAAATCCTATTAAAGCTACATTAGCTGTTGCTAGTTGCTCATCCAGAAGTTTTCTTTCATTATTTAGTGACCATATCCTTTGAAATGCAAATAGCTGGGTGGGAGAACAATTATGACTTGAGTTGTAGCAGGTGGGGAATTAACCCTTTACACTCCTTTAGTGATATAAAAATGCTTGTAAAGTTTGAATTGGGAGGACAGGTTTTGCTTTTGCCAATCATCTATCCATTCCTGGAAGACTCACTCTTTGCAAATCATCCAAGGGAGAATTGCATTATTTGAGGCAGGGAGGTTTATATATATTTATGACTCTTTAATCCCTTTATTCGTGGTGGAGTCAGGGTGACTGAATGGAGCTAAGCCGTTACCATCCAGATGCCTTTCCTGACACCTATGCAGAGTTCACAGCAGATATTTTCTCTTTACACCCTGATAGAGAGTTGCTGCCCAGAATTGAACTCTGAACCTTCTGAGTCGGGGAGAAGTGTTCACTTCTAGGCCATCACGCTGTTCTCCAAGGTTTTTATATATAAGGACCTGACATTTTCCCCCTGGGTGGCTTCCACAGGAGTCATCTTCTGATGAGATGAAGAAATAGGGGTTCATTCAGAATGACATATTGAGCAGGAGAGAGATGTGTATGTTGTATCATACCAATCTGACAGATCACAGACTATTCCCGATATTTTTCATCTGCACGGTCTCTCTGGGTTGCCCCCTGCACTGTGGGTGAATTAGCCCAGTGTGCTAAGGTCCGCAGGTGCAACAAGCCAAGAGCAGAACAGTAGTGGGCAGTGTGTGGGAAAGGACTTAACAATCACGTTATTAAGAAAATATTTGACATTCAACAACTGGGTCATGTGGGATGAAGGGACAGGATTGTGAAGCATTTTCATCCCACACAGGATTAAAAAAAAAGCTCCATCCGCCCCCCTGAACCTTTCCTGCCCCCAGTTTTAGCCTCCCAGACAGAATCAAAGAGAAAAGCAATTCACTTTTCCATTCTGGAAAAAAAAAAGGTTGCTGCTCTTATGCGGTGGTTGAATTTCTCTCCCTCTCTGAAGTTGGAAGAATGAAGTAACCTGCTTTGCGTTTAGCTCATTTGCACTCGTGCTTTCATATTTCAGGCTATTCTTTCCATTTTAAAGGACTATAATTTTTACAAAAATAGTTTAACCAAACATGAGTGGGATATATTACAGCACAGTATACTTAATTTTTTGCAGCATTTGCATTCCAACATAGAGAAACCTGTGCATCTCCATTGTCAATCTTGCAAACAACAACAATCCCAAACTCATTTGCCTGAGAAAAGTGCTGTGCAATAGGCTTTGGTTATTAGTGTTAAGCAAAGGAAAGAATCTCAGATCTTTGGTCCATCTGCCTATTTACTGAACGGCAGCAACTTTGAAGATTTTCAGACAAAAGATTTTTCCCAAACCTGCTTGGAATGCCTGAAATCAAATCTGAGAGTTTGGGCATTCAGAGCATGTGACATTTAGTCATTGACTTGCAGTGAACATTTTATAATCATAGTATCAATTAATTTTGCCTGGTTTATTTTTAATCTCCAAGCAGTTACAGATTCCCAACCATAGCAAATTATTTTGAAGATGGAAATTATTGATCTGTCACCTTTCTTAACCTTTCATTGGAAGTCCCAAGTGTCTCCTAATTTTATCCCTCTAACAATTCTGTCAAATAACTTGAGGTAAAATTGACTGGCTCAAAGCCACTAAAGCGGAGGTGGTATTCAGCAGGTTCTGACCAGTTCTGGAGAACCAGTAGCAGAAATTTTGAGTAGTTAGGAGAACCGGCAAATACTACCTCTGACTGGCCCCACCCCCATCTATTCTCTGCCTCCCGAATCCCAGCTGATCAGCTGGGTCTTGTTGCCCTACACAGGAGAACGGAGCTGGAAAGCAGGTTAGTGGGGTGGAGAGGGAATGGGATTTTGCAGTAACCTTCCCCTGCCACGCCTACCAAGTCACACCACCAAGCCATAACACGCCCACCAAGCCTCACCCACAGAACTGGTAGTAAAAAAAATTGAATCCCACTACTGCACTAAAGGTACTCTGTGGTCATGAGAGACGTGGACCCTGAATACCAGGGTGTTTATTCAACATCACAACCATTAGAGTACATGCCTTTTAATGTACATGTTGAGAAGGGATGTAGCTGGCAGCAATAGTACATCCTGGGATTATTAGTCACCAAAGAGCATAAAGAAATTGGAAGAGTTATGCTGAATTAAACCAAAGACTTGGACCACCAAACTGTGACCCCAGAGTCATAACCAAGGATCATTAATCCAACTAACAAATCCTTCTTTTTTGTCTTTCTCTCTAGCCTCGAAAGTGATTTCTAGGAATAGCCTCAAAAGTGATTTCTAGGAAAACCTTCCTGAATTCCATCAGGACAGACTATTAAATAATTTTGTATCTCTCTTCACTCTTCAGTGAAAATTTATCCTGGAATACAACCAAGTCTACTCTGAGAAGAGGAAAAATCGTGTTTGATTCATATATTGCAGTCATAATGCAGTTATGGTTTGGTTTAACATGCAAAATCGGCTCTTGTGACTTATAAACCATGATTTATGGCTTTGAAGAGTGTGTTATCTGAATAGATAGATGCTTTATTTGATAAATTGTGAACAAACATATCATAGGTGGTATGTGGGCCAGTTATTTGAGCACCTATACTTAGGAAAATGTCAGGATTTGTTTCCTTTTCCCCTCCTCCATTTCACTTCCATTCTGTTTTGTTTTTACATCTGAGATCAGAGGTTCTTTTTCTGGACTGGTGGCATGGTAAGATGGTGCTATGACTTTGGCACCAGAACAAAAGTTACTGATAGACATTTTAGGCATTTTGGCATGACACAAACATGCTCTTCACTGAAAGCATTAGTTATCATTACCTCTGCTGGAGAAACTACAGAAAATGAATATAGGCAATAGAAGGCAATAAAAGGTGCCTTATTTTTTCAGGTAGGCTAATGATCTTTCTTGCTGGGCTGCTTATGCACTCTTAAAATAAAGAAGAGGATTTAATCTTAAATCCTTTATCAGTGACTATGTTCTACTGAACTAAATGGAATATAAGTATCCTAGTACATACTTGCACATTAATGTCTAAACTGAAAGCCTGTAAATTATGATAAAGTGGCAAAAAATGAGAGCAAGATTACTTTCTCTAGCAGCCTGTCTGAAATATGGCAATTTATATTGTTGTTGCAAGTATCTAAGATATGAGTTGGTATGTGGGGGAAAATCCAATGAATCTTTTGTTACATGTGTTCCTATTAGATTCCAAATATAACAAATACACTTTTTCAATAAGATATTCAAATATTATTTGTACCCCATTGTGTTCTGTTCTATCACTTAACAACGACCTTCAATCGCTACATAAAAATAATTTGAATGTAATTCATACCATGCATAACATATACATGTCTTTAAAAAATGCAAATAGCAGGTGGGCTGATAATTGTTGGAGGAAGCAGAGTAGGGGTGTTTTTCTTTTGCATTCTGGAGAAAGTTACTCTTTTCTTTCTGAAGCAGCTTTTTGTCTTGGAAATTCAATTGCAGTGCCAAAGAAATTATATTTATTAATTCCATATAGGGGAGTAGAGGTGGGGGAGATCGGCTTGCTGTAACTAGTGGCAGATATTGCATTTTCTGAAACATACATTTTTAAACATAGTTTTAAAGATGTATTTGAGGTTGGTCTTAAATGCAACACTATAGCCCTAGCCAATAAAGGAGCAACATGGAGTTATGGCTTGGCAAGGAAACATTTTTTAACAAAACTTGTGATCTATTGCAGTTACGTAAAAAGATCATCCTATGGCTTCGAAGTACATTGCAAATGCATTAGTCCTTTGTTTTCATGATTTCTGAGTGATTACATAATAAGTTCTTCGTAACTGACAATTGCAGACAAGAAAAACACATCCTAAGTCAATTAAACTTATTGAATAAATCACAACTTGTTGCTAATATATTATGCCCTAAATCCATAATTACAAATTAAAGTAGCTGAGTTCACACAGTACACTAAAATATACTGTTGGCTTTGGTTTATCATTTTGTATGAATGCAGACCAGAAAACCACTCTCAAAATGTTGATTGCAACTGCCATGTTGCAAGCAATTAAATGTAAACCATCATGAAGTCCACCAATGTCCTTTCACTCAGTAATTTCTAATTTGTATGCTAACTGCTTATTTTGTGATCTGCCATTTGAAGTACGGTACTAGTAATTTCTGGGTACTGCCATAATCTACATTTGGCTTCTGAGAGTTGAAAGATTTTAAAATTGGCACTTTTGACACCTTCCACATTTGAAAATATTTTAATTAGAATTGTATAAATCTGCCCTGCTATGCAATCTGTTCCTATTCACATTTTTGCTAACTGGGTACTTTAAAATGCTAGTCCTAAATATCCTTTTCTCCCTTCAAGTGTGGTTTTCAAAAATCATCTTATTTTCCTACCTTTGGAAAGTACTCAGAATACAATTAATCAAAAATATGTGAACTGTCAATAGTTAACTGGTAGTATTGTGAAACAATGTAAAATGAGATGGCGGTCATTAATGCATTCAAATATATTAAAGGATATTTTTTTGTCTTAGGAACACTTTAAATCAGAGCTTAAGAAACAATTACATTGAAATATAAGTTTATTATTTATTGGCAAGTTTAACACTTGTCCATAAAGAGGGGTGGGTTATAAGCACTCTTCATATTTGATTATAGTTACAATTAATCATTGTGCTAGTTCTTCATCCAAAGATTAGATCACAGGATGTCACCAACCAGGTTAGAGATTCTGGTATTTGCTAATCAACAATAATCTCAAACAGAGAGAGACTATGCTTGCAATTGGAAGCCGTTCAAATTGCTGTAAAAACAAAGGGAAGGACTTTTGGCTAGGAGAGACCTGTATCAGCCACTGCCACGACCAAGTGGGTTTTTAATAATCTGGTTCCATTGTTCCAGGTATGCTGAATAAAGTAAGACATGTGAAATTGAAGTTTAATCCCCATTGCTGTGCATATAATTTACTGCGCTACTATAGTGAAAAGAGATACCCACTTCTCCTATAACCTGGAATAAAATCTGTCAACATTCTTTCATTACAGTAATAGCATTGTTTCAATGTCAGGTAAGCCTCCATCCATCCTGAAAAGGTACAAAAAATGTCTAGCAAGTAACAAAAGCCATTTGACTCAGGGAGCTCAGCACAATCCATTTGCAAGGTTTTGAATTCTGTAGATCAGGTGTATCCAATCCATGACCCACAGGCTGCATATAACCCTAACTATGCAGCTTCACAAGATCGTAAGCTTTTAATATGTGATTTATATACATTAACAATATTATATGTGGCTCAAGATAATTCTTCAGTCAATGTGGTCTAGGCAAACCAAAAGAATGGACCCGTCTGCTGTAGACCTTGCTACTATGATTTGGCTGTGGGCTTTGTTGATTCCCCCAGATCCACATTGTGTAACTGACAAATAGAATAGGGAAAACATGATTTGAGCTTCCTGATGAACAAAAGCTGCATACCAGACAGATATTACAAATTGTAAAAAAAAAAACCACCTTAGTAAGTGGCAATTTGGTCTAGCGATTAAGGTACCTTGCTAGAAACCAGGAAATTGTGTATTCTAGTTCTGCCTTAGGCAGAAAAGCTGGCTGTGTGGATCTGGGCTAGTCACTCTCTCAGCTGAATCAATCTCACAGGGTTGTTGTGGCGAAAATACAGTAAAAGGAGTGGTATTATCTTCACTACCTTGAGTTATTTATAAAATAATAAAATTATCACTAATATTTAGAACAATAATAAAAATGAGATAAAAATAAATAAAATTGCATTAATAAGCTGATGAAAGTATGCTTTATTAGTTGTCTTGGGGCAACTGGTTGCCCAACTTGGTGCTTCCAGTACTGAGACCCCTGCTGCACCTCACTTATCTCCGTAACTAATACTTGGTTGGAACCCTTCCTGTTATAGTTTTAAATCACCAAAACAAGGCAAGATTTGATCTAGGTCTTTGGTTCGCTGAATTGCATCCAAAATTATGGTAATGATGGGCTTCTTAATGTAGCTACACAAGCTGCCATGCCAGCACATCTCTTTCCACCAGTAACAAGAGAAATCATGTTTTTTTTTAAAATTCATATTTATATGCCGCCCTTCTCCGGAGACTCAGGGCAGCTTACAGTTTTTGGAGCACAACCCAATGCGCTCAGCAATAGCCTTCATTCCATTGTATATGCCTGCTTATCACTAAGCGGCATTTTTACAAAGTCAGCTTATTGCCACCAACAATCTTGGGTCCTCAATTTACCTACCCCGAGAGGATGAAAGGCTGAGTCAACCTTGAGCCTGGTGGGATTGGAGCCTGCACTAATTGCAGGCAGCTGGAACTTAAGTGCTAGGCATTTAACAGCCTGCACCACCAAGGCAATCTTGATGATATACCAGTAGCAACCTTGGAAGGTGCTAATAAAATGATAAAACATGAATAAAAGAAGGTGGATGTTTCAGCCAAAATTAGCAACTTTTTCTAAATTACAGCAAATGAACAGCAAAGCCCATGAGCGCAGTAACATTTGCCCAGTGGGTAATTTACAGAACTTAGTGAGCCTAACTGAATGGAATGTACTTCTGGAATACAAAAGATTTCAACAGAATGAAAAGAACAAAGAGAATACCTGGCACACAGTTTTCCAATTTTATTTCCGAGATGAGCCATCAGAAAAAAGAATGGGCTCTGTAAGGGTGAAATGAGTAGCATCAACAGGGATAGAAGCTGAAGCATTAGTCTTGGGAACCAGAGAATGAAATTATATAATAATTACAAGTTCTCAAATCCTGAATAAAATATAAGGACCCTTCCTTTTCATCTTCCTGGCTTAAGATCAGGGAAAATAGGGGTGTTTGCAGATTAATAATGTAGGGATCAGTTCATTCTGGCCAAGGTAGGAGGTGTTATCCCATTAGAAGTGTTATCCTCTTACCAATCTCAGAGAAAATGTAATCTTGTGAAATAGAAGGAACTTTCCCTGAGGGGCTCAGTATTTTTGCTTGTAAGAGAAGATCTACTGTAGTTGGTCATTATTTCCTTTTCTGAAGCAAGAACCAACCCAATTTTTAGCAATGTTTGGTTTCTGGCACAACCAAATAAGCTCATCTGAAGTAAAACAAATGTAACACAATTATGTAGGATAAACCTTTATAAATCAGGTTATGACCCATGGCCCACAGCTCGGCTGTTGTACCCAGTATAATTGGTCAAATGGTTAACTGTTGCTGAGCGCATTGGGTTGTGCTCCAAAAATTGTAAGCCGCCCTGAGTCTTCGGAGAAGGGCGCATATAAATGTAATTAAAAAAAAAAACTTATATGTTCCAGAGACCCTAGAAAAGGGGTGTCAAACTCACGGCCCATGCGCCAGATGTGTCATGTGCTCGCCATGCCTATGTCCGGTTTAGCGAAGGGGGAAGTCACAATGTCACATGAAGCCGCTGTGACGACATGAGTTTGACACCCTTGCTCTAGAACCAATTGTTACCTCCAGTTAAAAACAAACACTTTTAAAACCTGAGCACTACAGAATCACAGTATATTGGGTCCTAATTGCATTCTAGAAAATAAAAATGGCAGTGGTTGTCATAGTAATTTTAGTTGGTGTACTTGCCTACATTTAACCAAAAATGAGTTCTAAGATAAGGCACCAGAATGGTACTGAGATTTCCAAAAGGGAAACTTGCTAATGTAAAAATTGCCACTGATGGGATAGGTCAATGGCATTATTAAAATCCCACTGCCAACACTATTTGTAAAATGGAGCTCACATTTGTAAGATTTAAAATATAAAAAGTGTCCCAACACTTTTTCCAGCACAGATTTCATCATATCAGACCTTCACTGAACAAAGGGCCTTAACTGTGGCAGCACCAATTTCATAGGCCAGCGACAGCATTTCAAGAATGGAATTTTGAAAGCTGTTTTGACACTTCATCAATATACCATTAATAACATACTTTCTTTGGTTTGTGAATTGTTTGGCTTGATAGCTTTTAACTTTTGTTTTTCTAATTCTTTTCGAGCTAGTTTCCTTTATTATTTTTCCATAGATTTCCAAACTTGTAATAAAGTTGTTGTTTTTTTAAAAAAGCCATTGTGGCTACTATATTGCATATGATTTCCCCATTCTATGAGGATTCAGAGGTGGAATTGTATGCAGTAATTCAAACAGACTATAGATGGAAGGGACCTTGGAGGTCTTCTAGTCCAGCTCCATGCTCAAGCAGGAAACCCTTTCAGAAAAGTGGCTGTCCAGTCTCTTCTTAAAAACCTCCAGTGATGAAGCACTCACAACTTCTGAAGACAAACTGTTCCACTGGTTACTTGTCCTCACTGATAGGAAGTTTCTCCGTAATTCCAGGTTGCTTCTCTCCTTGATTAGTTTCCATCCATTGTTTCTTGTCTTGCCTTCTGCTGCTTTGGAAAATAAACTGACCCCCTCCTCTTCGTGACAGCTCTTAAATACTGGAATACTCCCGACTAATCCTTCTTGCCTGTAGACTACAATAGCCATAACCAGTTCCTGCAATTGTTCTTCACATGTTTTAGTCTCCAGGCCTTTAATCATCTTAGTTGCTCTTCTTTGCACTTTTCCCAAAGTCTCAACATCTTTTTTATAATGCGGTGATCAAAACTGGATGCAAATGTCTATGGCGGAGGTCTCCAAACTTGGCAACTTTAAGGCTTGTGGACTTCAGCTCCCAGAATTCTCCAGCCAGAGTTGAAGTCCACAAGTCTTAAAGTTGACAAGTTTGGGGACCCCTGGTCTATGGAGATTCTCAATCATCCAGTCATGGTTGCCCCAAAGGTGCTTTTTAAGGAGGCTACTGGTCCAGTTGGCTCTTGAAAAAGCACCTTTGGGACAAAACTGGATGCAGTATTCCAGGTGTGGTCTTACTAAGGATTTATAATGCAGTGCTAATACTTCATATGATTTGCATTCTATGCCTGTATACAACCAAGAATTGTATTCGGTTTGTTGGCTGCCGCCGCACACTGCTAACTCCTGTTTAAGTGATCGACCACTAGGGCTCCAAGGTCCCTCTCACAGTTGTCTCTGAACTCTACTGTATAATCCGAATTTCCCACAAAAACAGCAGCATTCCTTCGCTCTGGCTTCCCGCCCTTCAACACTGCCACACCCAAGGAGTCTCAGTTGCGGCCTGTCATCCGGGAAACTGTTGCTAGTGCAGGCCCTTGATGGTTGCTAACGGGAAAAAAATCATTCTGCACTCTTGCGGACAAAAAGCACTCCTCCACCTTCGCGCTTCGCCTGCTAAACAAATACTGCCGTTTGCGTCTGAAGAAAAGAGTGGGGCGGGTGTTTGTCACAGTTCTCAATTCTGTCTCTTCGATTGATTGAAAGTTGTGAGCTTCCAACCAATTGAGGCGGGAGAATGGGTGTGGTTAATGACGAGCGGCTTGATCCCCCGGTTGAGTGGACAGACGCTACATCAATTTCGCCGTATTTTCGTGTGGAGAGGCGTTACCTCACAAGAGCCTCGACTCTGATCGTTGATTGGTTTCTGTCACTTCGGTCAAGGCGACCGTTGGCAAGGCGGATTCCAAGGCCGGCCTTCCTCCGCCCCCTCAGTCAAGCGGCTTGTAATTGGGCGCCGGCGGGAGAGCGTGCCGCCCGTAACTCTCTTTCTCCGATAGGCTGCGGGGGCCACCGCGGAGGGAAGGGTTATTTTACAATGGGGGGCGGGTGAGAGGCCAACGTGGAGGTTATGGCGGGAGACATGAAAACAGCCTCTGAGTGGCCTCATGGCTGTCGCCTCCTCTTACGGGTTGTGATCCTTTCGATCCTGGCGCGCAGCTCCGGTAAGCGGACAGGAGGGCAAGATAGTTCAGGGCACCCCCAGCCTTTTCTGCCCTTTTCCTCTTGAGCCCCTTCCGATAACGGAGGCTTCAGAGTACCTCAGGGCTGTTATTGTTAGTAAGCGACGATTGGGCTTAGGTTGATTTCTCAAACGGCAATCCCCGTCCGAGATATTCGTTATCATTTTGGGAGAACTAATGGTACTCTGGGTGCTTTCTCCAGGCCAGGCTTTCCCGTCCTGTTCCTCTCCAAAATGGGACTACGCTTCCCAGAATTCCCAGCCAGGCTTTGGGCACTGTCTTCAGAGCAACGTGTTGTATCAGCTTGGGCTGTCCTGAGTATTAATTTCGCTCAAGTTAAAAGTCTGTAAAGTGATGTGTGGGGGGTTGCTTGGACTATGATTAGAGGTGGGCATCAGGCTTCTTGGTGAAGGTAGATTTTCAAGAAATAAAGATAAAATAACCTTTATTGTCTTTTTTTTGTTTACTGTGAGCACACTGGCCCACATTAAAAATGGAATTCTGTTGCCCGCTCACAAAAGAAGTTATATATCTATCCATATACGCACATAATACACATATGCACATGCTTTATACCTACCTGCCTACTCCCTACCTACACACCCATACATACATTTGTTGTTGTTAGTTGCGAAGACGTGTCAGACCCATCGCAATCCCATGGACAGCATTCCTCCAGGCCTTCCTGTTCTCTACCATTCTCGGGAGTCCATTTAAGCTCATGCTGACTGCTTCAGTGACTCCATCCAGACACCTCATTCTCTGCCGTCCCCGTCTTCTTTTGCCCTCAATCTTTCCCAGCATTAGACTTCCCCAATGAGTCCTTCTCATTAGGTGGCCAAAGTATTTTGAGTTTCATCTTCAGGATCTGGCCTTCTAAAGAGCAGTCAGGGTTGATCTCCTCTAGGACTAACCGGTTTGATTGCCTTGCAGTCCAAGGGACTCTCATGAGTCTTCTCCAGCGCCATAGTGCAAAGGCTTCAATTCTTTGGCACTCAACCTTCCTTACACACACACACACACACTATCTATCTATCTATCTATCTATCTATCTATCTATCTATGCACTCGTCATATCTCGCCTAGACTACTGTAATGCTCTCTACATGGGGTTGCCCTTGAGGACCATCCGGAGGCTTCAACTGGTCCAGAATGCGGCAGCGTGGGTTGTGATGGGAGGCTCCCGATACTCCCATATTACACCCCTCCTGCGTGAGCTACACTGGTTACCAGTTGCCCTCCGAGTGAGATTCAAGGTGCTGGCACTGACCTATAAAACCCTTTATGGCATTGGACCAGGATACATGCGGGAGACCCTATTGCCAATAACAATCTCCCAACGTCCCGTGCGCTCCCATAGAGAGGGTCTTCTCCAAGTATCATCAACACAAAAATGTCGTCTGCCCATCCCCAGGAGTAGGGCCTTCTGGTGGGAGCACCCACCCTATGGAATCAACTCCCCCCGGGGCTCCGGACGGCCCCTGACCTCCGCTCCTTCCACCGTGAGTTAAAAACCTGGCTATTCCAACTAGCCTACCCGGACTGAAGGAGAACAGGAAAGGGTTCTGAACATATCCTAAATTATCCTAATGAGTAGTGAGACCTCGACTCATCAATTTGTTTATCTGATTATTAAACCCTACTTAATTGTAAGCCGCCCTGAGTCCCTCGGGAGATAGGGCGGCATATAAATGGAATAAATAAATAAATAAATAAATATCCATACATACCATACATACATACATACATAATATGAATAATTGTCCAAAGATGAATGAAAGTCAGGTGGTGTAATGACACTTGGATGACCACGGTGAGAAGACAATATGGGCTGTTTAGAGTACTCACAGAAATAACATCAAATGGATTATTGGGCAGAACTCAGACTCTAGCATATTCTGTTTTCCAGTGAGTTGTGGCATCTGTTGTTACTGTTATCCACATCTTCCAAAGTTAAGGACAAATGTTTACATCTGGTTATTAGCTTGTTCTTCATGCATATCATATTATTTATTTATTTTATTTATAATTTGTTTATTTATAAAATTTATAATGGCTATTTTATGGTTGTTGATGTCACTGCCAGGAGAAAATGGGTAAAATGTCCATTAATATTTGAAAAATCTAAGTTCATTGAGACTTAAGTCAGATTTCTTTTAGTGTGCTCTGTGATTTGACACAAGCAATCTTGTGATCCTCAATTTACCTTGGAAGGCTGAGTCAACCTTGTGTGCCTACAGCAGCTGGATCTTAAGAGCAGGCATATAACAGCCTGAGCCACCAAGGGGGCTATGTGGCTAATGCTTATTTTAGTGAGATTATAATTTGTTTATTTATAAAATTTATAATGGCTATTTTATGGTTGTTGATGTCACTGCCAGGAGAAAATGGGTAAAATGTCCATTAATATTTGAAAAATCTAAATAAGTTCAGATTGAGACTTAAGTCAGATTTCTTTTAGTGTGCTCTGTGATTTGACACAAGCAAGATGGATTGTGATCACATAGCCTTTTGCGTGACTGCTTGCCATTACTATTATCCAAAATTCTGTCTTAGTATATATGTGGGGTGGAATATGAAAGGAGTGCTGTGTACAGTATGGTGCCTCAAGCTGGTGAAATAAATTTCAGTAGGTTTTAAATGTAACAGATTAAAGCATATTGGGATTTTATTAGATATGACTATTCTGATCCTCATTTTGTATAAATCAGCCTCATTGTCTTAATTCCAAAGGCATCTTTTCATTTTGCCAATATATCTGTTTTTTTTCTTTGTGTGGATTCCTGTAGATGGACATATAGTGCCACTTAAAGAACATGAAACGCATGTAAATTATGCCTCTGAACAATTTTGCTATTCAAATAAAGTGACCCCCAAATGGCATGATATATGGACCAAAATTCAGGTAAGAATTTACTTACTTTTTTTGCAACTGAGATGAATCTTGCGATAGCATATTGTAGTTGCTCATCAATACAAGCTATATTTTAACCTATCTCTGTGTTAGAGGTTGGGAATAGAATTAGGTCACATGATTCTAGTAGACAAAGGGTCAGAGTTCCACACTAACTTTTTTGTATGTTTGCTGTATTTCTCAGTTGGTTTCACAATGAGATTTAATATCAGTCTCCTTTGTCATCACTGGATTAAATAGCTTTTTCTCCATAAATAAACTGCAAGATGCTAAGCTTTTTCAGATTTCATTTGGCAATTTTTCAAAACCCTATTCTTTGGCATTTTCCCCTGAAACTAGTTGTTGTTTATTTGTAAGGACATTGCAGCATAACTTGTTAAATGTAATACTGGCTGTTCAATCAACTGTTAAATAATAACATTAACAAATCTCTGCATTAATTATGGAACTGTCTTCTTTTTGCTATCTTCCTTTGTTCCATCCAGATCCGGGTAAACAGCACCAAGGTGATCCGCGTCATCCAAGTTGAAAGTGAGGAGAAGCTGAAAGAACTGGATGGATTTAGTTTATGGATGTATGTTGGCTTGCTCTTCAAAGAGAAACTTAATGATAGCTACATTAATGTTGACATTTTCAGTAAAGAAACCTGCTTGAAAGTCGATACCTTAGACCAAAACTCCAAATACAGCATCAGTGTTACTCGAAGTAAGTTTTCTTTTATCTCAGTTGCTGTAATACAGATAGTCCACCAGTTATGATTACAATTGGGCCCAGAATCTCAGTCATTGAGTGAAGCAAATGTTAAGTAAATTGCCACATCACCACGTTGTTCAACAACCACAATCTCGGCTCTCCCAGTTGTGGACATTAAGTGACCATGCGGGTCATTATACTGGGGAGGCCTGGATCCTTTCCCTACTCCACTTAGGTGAACTATTGAAGGCTCGATTAATGTAGGAGGTTCAAAACACTGGAATCTACCAGTGTTCTCTTCAGATTTGAGGTTCATCCCTCCAGTGCATGGAGGGGAGGGGAGTCTCTCAGCACACTGGGAGAAACGGATCTCTAGTCTAATGTCCCCTCTGCTTGCAACTTTTTCTGTTGGCTTCCCTGTTGACTTTTTGAGGAAACAGCAGAAAAAATTCCAAATGGCAACCATATTATCACAGGGCACTTGGCAATCGGTTATAAATAGGAACAGGTTGCCAAGCCACCCAAATGTGCTCATGTGACCAAAGGTTTTGCAGTATGGCATGGATGATGCACTACCTGGCATGCTCACACAATGACCTAAATTAAATATAAGGAAAAATGTTCTAATGCCAAACCCTATACAAGAGCTGTTTGTACGTAACAGTTAAGCCACCAGAGTAGAAACAAGGAGATCATGATTTCTAGTCCTGTCCTAGACACAAAAACAGCTGGGTGACATTGAGTCAGTCACACTCTCTCAGCCCTAGGAAGCAGACAATGGTAAGCCATTTCTGAAAATCTTGTCAAGGAAACTGCAAAGACTATTAAAGGCAATTGTCAGAATCAGTGCTAATTCCATGCCCTGCCCCCACCCCCAAATGGAATAGTCTATCTGTTGTAATTCTTCATCTTTGGAGGTTTGGAAAAGGCTGGATAGCCATTTCTCAAGAATGGTCTCTTTGGTTTTCCTTCACAGAAAAATGAACTAGATTATCCTTTTGGTCTCTCCCAATTCCACAATTCTGTGAAATTAGACTTGATGTGTTTCCTGAATGTGCTGCTTGAGTTCTTGAAATATCTTTCCTTTTTTTCATACATATTTTATTCACTATTTATTTTCCTAACGATGTAATTATCCTGGATAGGCAAGAGAGTTGGATACATTTAGAATGATCATTGACTATATGTATATTGTATATATGTTCCAAAGCTTTAAAGCAGCATTTGCTACAATAAGGACAAGCTATGCAGTAGGTTTAAGCCTGCAGAGGTAAAAGAGAGGAACACCTTCAACAAGGACATGCTTATTTTGTATATATAAAATCTGTCCAATTTGAAACACAATTGTTCACAATTGTATATGTTCTGAGGTACAAAAGGTAAAGTGTGTGAATTGGTTTTATTATGCAGTCTGGTTCTTAGAAAAATGTGAATGATGAAAAGAATGATTTTAAAAGAAAATACTGTTTGCCTTTTTAAAAGACTTTACAGCAATAGTTTTTTCATTTTGACAGTCACTTTATCAAAAATCTGCTGCCAATAACGGTTTCCTGACATCGCGTGCGCTCCCACCGGCACGGCCTCCTTGGGGTGCCGTCAGCCAGGCAATGTCGGCTGGCGACCCCCAGGAGTAGGGCCTTCTCTGTGGGAGCACCCACCCTTTGGAACCAGCTGCCCCTGGAGCTCCGGGTGGCCCCTGACCTCCGATTTTTCCGCCGTGGCCTAAAAACATGGCTGTTCCAACTTGCCTACCCGGACTGATGGGAGGGAGGGTTTTTAGCTGTAGTTTTAAATTTTAATGATTTGTGAGATTTCCGGTTTAATAGTTTTTTTAATTTTTGTATTATTCTTCTTTTATGATTGTAAGCTGCCCTGAGTCTTCAGGGGGATAGGGCCGCATAGAAACCAAATAAATAAATAAATAAATAAATAAATAAATATCTGCATGCAGCAGAAACATATTGATGGGAAGACATTTTTACTTTTTACATATATTTGCCATTATATTCTGAGTAGTTCAGCCAGCTGATTAATAAAATAATAATTTTATTTCTTTTAGCACTTGATCCCAAGCTCTTCATTGTTACATTTCTGGGCCTGCTACTGTTTTTCTGTAGTGATTTGATGAGTAGGTAAGTAAAAATCGAGTTCATAACATTTGCCAGCTCACAACAGATAACCATCTAATTTAGCAAATTCCTCTCTCTCCTTCAGCTTGGGATTGTGTTAATCTGTCCCTTTTCACTGGAGAATACTTGGGAAATATCAAATCTTGTTGTTTCCATAGGCTTCCATGTAACAGGATATTTTTGTCCTCTGTTCTTTTTCTGAGTAGTGAAGAGAGATATTTGTGAAGTCTCAGTTCTTGTGCGTCATTATTTCCAATTCTTGCAAGACTTCCACATATTGTTTGTGCTTTTAAAGTACTACCATGTAATTTGGCAGCTAAGCTAATGTCTGTCCCTTTGCGGGAAGCATTATGACTCTTAGTTTTTGAAGTACTGTTCACTTTTCCTCCTGCTGCTATAATTGATTTTCTGTTTTGTCGTCTTCTTCACCCATCAGCCCTTGCGGTCATGTCTTTTTTTTATGGCTTCCAGCCCAAAACCTAGAATTACTAGAATTACTGTTGAATTTGTATCATGTGTACATTTTCATGCACAGTGTCTGAAATATTCTTTCTCTTTGCAGAAGTTCAGTCTTCTTCTATTCAAGTGGAATAAGCATTGGCATACTGAGTTCATTGCTCATTGTTGTCTACGTACTATCCAGATTTGTGCCCAAGGTGGGTTAAAAATATGATGACTTAACTCTGTTAGGGATTTTGGCAACATTCTGCAAAGTAAATATTCTGAACTGGCTAAAGCCATTTCTGCTTGGTAATTTTGGGTGTGATAGTCTAATAGATATGGAGGGTAAGACATTACCTGATTATATATTTTGTATCTGTACTGAGGAAAATCAGAAGCCGCCCCTTCTTTATTTATCCATCTTCCCCCCTGTTTTCACTGCTTCCCTTTTTGAATCCCTTCCCCCTTTTTATCTTCTGTTTTATTTTCCCTTGAAGTTTAATAAAGATGTTTTTTTAAAAAATATGGAGGCTATTGAATTAAGAAAACTGATTCAAGGTTCAAGCTGAATGTCAAAATGTCTGCCTTGTTTTTATTGTTTAAGTGAGCTTGGAAACATGAAGGGAATTTTACCCACCTAGCTAGGTATAGAAAACAATTTCTTCACAATTTTACTACCCATATTGTGGTGCAAGTCCTTATGCCATTTGATCTGTCAGGTTGGATAATAGCAGTTTTGTTATATGCTGATAGTGCTACAATTTTTATTAGCATGTATTGAGTTGAAGAGAGCATTGTGAGATCTGCCTTTGGTTATTATAAGGAGGGACCTTATTGGAAAACTATTATACAGTGGGTTTCTGAAAAAAAAAATTACAAATATACCATTACCGGTATCAGCAACTGAATGGGCACCAAATTGAACAAGTAAAGAACTTTAAATATCTAGAATCTTATTCAGTGTAGTAGGATCCTGGAACACAAGTTCAAAAACTATGCTCAGATTTTTTAGAACTGGGTTGAGTGGAAGTTTTGATTTCAACTGTTTGATATGTTTTTGATGTTATAGCTGAAGTGCTTTATAGTGCTGCATTTTTTTCATATGCATCAATATTTTTCAACCTTGGGAACGTTCAGATGTGTGAACTTCAACTCCCAGAATTTCCCATGCTGGCTGAGGAATTCTGGAAGTTGAAGTTCATACATCATAACCTACTGGTTTTGGTCCACTGGAAATAATAAAGAATAAAAAATTAAATGTCTGACATGTTTCCCAGGAATCTCTAAGCTTTTAATCATGAGAAAGGATTTGGTTTTGTATCTTAATTATTGGACAAAAATGTGGAGACTTCTTAGCATCCCTAACCCTGATTGATTCAGTGGACAAAAACGTTAAATGATCTTAATAATGACAGTTTCTTGCCTTATTTTATAATTTATCTAGAGACAGTCAAAATTAAAAATATAGAGGTAAGGAATTCCCAAATTATTTTTGCCATTATTTAACACAAAGGAAATTTATATTCCAGCTTAATATCTATACCCATACTGGCCTCAAGAGGACTGCATAGGAATAGAAGAGCATTCATTTTAGCCCATTGTAATGCTTTTCCGTCTGCATTATTAGAGAGTAGATTTTTCAATTTTTAATGAAAGCTATCTCTATCCATTTGAGCCAATACCCATATGCCCTTGATAAAAGTTTCCTTAGATTTATCACATCTCTTTTAAGGCAAGGTCTGTAAGGGGAAAAGCAAACATTATCTGTTGTTTGACCAAAAGGATTCATTTTGGTCTAACAGCAGACATAATGCAGCAGATGTTGCTTAAAAGCAACATAGGAAAAACAGCCCTGGATACACAAATATTAGAAGGAAGTAGTATTGTAATGCTTTAGCTGTATGTCTTCATTTTTATTTTTCACTTTAGACTAATTCATTTTGCTAGCATAAGTTGGTCTATGCACCTCTTAACAAACATGAATTATACCACTCCTTTCCCAATTCTCCCTTTGCAGTTGCTTAAAATGTTCTGTTTCTTTTCAATCGGCAAAGGAAAGGAGTATGATAAAGCCTTGTACTTTCTTCTCCTGTTGTGCAAGTGACCTCAGTGAATGAAAGGGATGCCAATATAACACAACATAATTCTACTAAGAAACAGAGTCAAAGAAAAAAAAGCATGGAGGATGAGCTTTTGGTAAACCTGAGAATGATCAGCTGAAATCCCCTGCTCCTCATATCAAAAAACTGTCTGTAAGCAAAGACTTGAGTATCAAAACCAGAACATAATATACCTGTGCCAGGTAGGCCCATCTTATGTGATGTCCATTTGGTTTCCCCCCTTTCCCAAATTTGCACATGAAATGTTAAGCATTAAAATTGCTACTTGATACATTTTGAGAAGTGGGTCTTGAGACATCCAAGGGTTCCATATCAGAACATACTTAAAAACTTCATCCAGAAAAACATCTGTTATGATTAGTACATGGAACTGAAAGAGCCAGCCAATGAGTGTAGTATGTGAAGCCATTGGCATACTGCAGGTGAGAAAAACAGTCAAGAATGCTAAAGGAGCTTTCTCTAATCTGTAACATTTTATTATTTCTGTTCTAGAAGAGCCCTATCTATCTTATGATTCTGGGAGGCTGGTCTTTTTCTGTTTATCTTACCCAGTTGGCCTTCAGAAATCTTCAGGAAATATGTACATTATACTGGGAATATCTACTTGGTGAGTAGATGGTCTTGTTTTTGATGCTGAGGTCCTTTTATAATGTTTTTGAGCTAATCTATATAGGGAAACAGCAGCAGTTGACTTTCTTAAGCAGCACTTAAGTAACTACTTTCTAAAATGGTCCAAGTATTACGATTAGTCCTAGTTATCTAGGAAAAATACAAATAATTATTTCTACGGCAGTATATTTGGAATTAAATAGAAGGAAGATACCAAATCTTGCATAGGTTTGTGAATCCATGATAGTGTAAGACATCAAGGTTGGAAAGACATTTACACTTTCAGAACCATCTGTCAGTTAATGCTGGTTATGCATTCCTCATTACTTCTCATACAAAACATAGGCTTATTTGGAATGTCAGTATTCTTATTCTCTATTAATAAGGACTTTAAAGTTAATTTTTATCACTTATAATAAAAAATTAAGAGTGTAACCATTACAAAAAATAAATAGAAAAACAGAAAATAGAGCTTGCAGAATCAATGGAATCTTTACTAACTAACAGAATCATTTTAATTAAGAGAAAAATTCAGAAAGACATCTTTGTTTAGAAAAAAATACTCAAAAATGGATAACTATCCAACAGCATAGAAACAAAAATCTCAGTATATACCTTAACCTACTGTTGGAAAGCCACCTGGATCAAAAATCTGGTCAGTTTAAATCTGTGTAATAGTATCCATTTCTGAAGAAATTATATTGCAGATAAATAGTTTGATCATGGGTAATCTTTGAAAGGCATATTTAGGCCACACACTATAATTTAACCATCTGAAACATTTGAATTTAGGTTTAAAATATTCTAAGGGTCTGGTTTATCAAATTTAAGTCAGTATATGCTTTATCCTGAGAATCCTTTATAATAACAATGATATTATGATATAGATACAGATTAATCCAGAGCTAGACTGATTTTCCTTCTCATTCCCTGTGCGAGCTCATAGGCAAGGACTCCTCGGGGTCCCGGCTGGCGGTTCCCCGACGAGCCTTTTCTGTCGCGGCCCCTGACCTCTGGAACCAACTGCCTCTGGGGCTCCGCCTGGCCCCTGATCTCCGCACCTTTCGCCGTGAGTTAAAGACCTGGTTGTTTGACCAACCCAGGCTGTGACCCCCTTGGGGGAGGGATGGTTTTAAGGTTTTTATAATGTTTGAACTTATAATTTAATTTAATCGTTTTTTAAGTATTTATTGTTCCTGTTTTAGTTGTAAGCCGCCCCGAGTCTTCGGAGATGGGGCGGCATATAAGTTCAAATAAATAAATAAATAAATAAATTCCCAGTCATCTTGCTTGATTTTATTCAATAAACATTGGTTTCTAAAGCATGAAGTTCCATTTTATCAGACATAAAAACATTATATAATTCCGTCTTCCAATGTGTTGTATAATTTACTTTCTTAATGTGATTTTCCAAATTATGATCTATTAAGTTTTGTTTTTCCAACCTCAAATAGATGCCTTGAAAGCCTCTCACATAATCATGAAAGTCACAGAATGCAAAAAGTTTATAATCTTGTCCCATCCTGTATCATGTATCACCAGCAATAAGATTTATATTACAGTTATCAGGTCAGTCTGCTAAAATTCAAGAGACTAAAAAACAATCCTGTCAGGAATGAGTTTTATGAAGGGGAATTGTTTCTATGATGAATTCAGAAGTTGCCATATGTGTGCCAATAAATAGGCTTGTGATTAACACTTTCCATAAATGAAAGCTCAGCTTACATGAAACAATATTGCAATCAAGCTGAGGATTGGAAACTTAATTAAACTCAGCACTAAAAAATGAACAGAACATCTGTGTAAAACATCTGGATGGTCTTTAGTGGGACTATTTGATGAATTATTAAAATTTCTAGGGCCCCCCCCCCCCCGTTCTAATACCACATATTGGAAGAAAATATTTTGACTTCTGTGGACATAATATTTTATAACACTTGTTTTCTTCTATCCATTGATAAAAAGGGTGATGCATTTCTTCTGGATCAGAATGTTGCAGATTGTACTTTGATATTTTGTAAAATATGCTGAGTCAGAAACATGAATTCTTGCATTTTATTTCCTCCTGGCTTCAATGTTTTGGTTGTATACTAATGTCCAAGTTGTTTAGAACACATATGATACTTATAACCAATGTCTTATTGGCTGACTCAAACAAGCTGAATTGTACTGAAGGAGTAACTCCTGGTGATAGTGAAAATCCAAATAAAAATAATTCTTTTTCTTCCTCCACAGGCTACCTGGTCATTGTAGGGTGTGTAAGCTTTGCCGTGTGCTACAAATATGGCCCTCTGGAGAATGAACGCAACATAAATCTCCTCACTTGGGGTCTGCAGATTTTCGGCTTGCTGCTCCTTTATCTGAGCATTCAGATACGATATATTGCTGTCACCTTGATTATAATTGCAATCTGCACTAAAAACCTGGAGTACCCAGTCATATGGGCCTATGCCATCTACAGGTGATGGATGGGAAACATTGGCTTGGCTCATCCTAGAAAACACAATGTAAATAATAGGCCCATTAAGAAATTTGTAGGGTAGGGCTGTGTGAATTTGTTTATATGCATAACTCTGTCCCCAAAATGAGTGACTTATGTTTTCAGTTGAAATTCTTAGCATGTTTTTTTTCATTCCTGGCTCTAGTCCCTATAGTTTATGGGTAAAGACTTTTTGGATGAAAGACATCACTATATGATTTCCTGGAGGAGGCAAGTGCCAAAAAAAACCCCTCTGAAATTGCAAAATCTCGGGAAAGAACACTGAAGTGCCAGAGTTAATCTGTTATTTTAATTTTGTAAATAATCAGCCCATTATTATGATGCACTGTTTCAGATAGCGTTATGTGATACTGAAGCACTGTGAGGCCAACCTATGTTTTAAATCCTCTAAAACTGAAATTATTATTATTATTTTTTGCTTAGACAAATAAAGACATGATGTCACACCAGTTTAGAAGAGGAAAATGAAACTGAGATTTAGTTTACATATTACACTAACCTGAAACGTTTGTTTAGTTTGGGCTTACCATGTCATGTGAACTCAGGCACTGTGATAAATGATTTAGTGTGTTGAACATACTTCATGATCTTATCTGTTGAGGTTCTGGGTGGCTATAAAGCTTTCCTTTTTGTGACTTCACCACAACCTGGACATACTTGTAGAAAGCACTTGCTCAGAACTAAAGTGAATTAATGAATAAAGATAAGTACCTTTTGCTGAGCATTTTTTTTTAAAAAAAGGTAACCCCTGCTGTATTTTTTTTTAATGTAAGAAACAAAAGAAAAAGAGATGCAGATGACAAGCAATTTTAGAAGCTGTAGAAAATGTCAATTTTTTTCTGGTAACAGGTAGAATTATTGATGAGGAGACCACTCTCTGAAAAGAAAAGCCAAGTGACGAAAGACTTGGCCAGCCCAGCAGAGGAATCCCCAAGGCCCTTTCTTTCTTTTTATGCAGCCTTGTAGAAGAGCTGGTGAGGGAAGCAGAATTTGGAATAGGAATAAGTCATTACTTCAACACTTAAGACCAGTGTTTCTAAACTTTGGCAAGTTTAAGAGGTGTGGACTTCAACTCCCAGAATTCCTCAGCCAGCAGAGCTGGCAGGGGAATTCTGGAAATTGAAGTCCACACCTCTTAAACTTGCCAAAGTTGAGAAACTGTTTTAGACATATGACCATGTGGCTTTTGCAAACCTTTGACAAAAGAATCTGGTTCTAAAGATTCATTCTTGGGT
This sequence comes from Naja naja, assembly GCA_009733165.1. Taxonomy (NCBI): domain Eukaryota; kingdom Metazoa; phylum Chordata; class Lepidosauria; order Squamata; family Elapidae; genus Naja; species Naja naja. Next base: position 172,232,959 of record CM019149.1, read on the forward strand.
GAGAAGCAGGCTTCTGATCTATGTCTTCTATTTTGTAAAATAATTATGTGGCTAAGATATCTGAGTGTTGCACTTGAGTGCTTTGTCTAAATACATTTGTAAGTTATTTCAGGAAAACTATTGAGTGAGGTATTTTTTTCAGAGAAGTGAGACACATCTGATTTAAAATTCTTCAAACCACAAAGTTTTTGCTAAACATGGGGTAAAATGGGGGCTGACTAGCTAAGTACACTACCAAATCATGGAAGACACTACTATCTTAAGTGCTGTTGAGCAAAAATGAGTCCAGATTCTCAAGAAGAGGCCTGATTTTCAAAGCAGCATTCTGATAATCTTTATCAGAATCCTTTGGCATGTTGAAGATGAGCAATTGTACAGTATTATCACAAACATATATAACTATGTTTTAGCATTTCTTAGATATCTTTGCAAAAGATACAACATGACTGCAAATTATTATAGTAAAACCGGAGGATGATATCCATCAAGAAGGCCTAGGTCTAGAACATTCAACTTAAGAGAAGTTTCAGTTTTGAGAGTGTGTGTATCAGGTGCCCTCTCCTAAGTGGTTTGAAGATTGCAAAGGGCCAGATTGCAATGTTTGACTTACAGGTGCTACTAACGCCATTGCTGTCCTAGCAGGAAGCTGTTCACAGCTCCAGAAAAGCCCAGCCCACCACGCCTGTTGTCTGAGGAGGAATATCGGATCCAGGGGGAGGTAGAGACACGCAAAGCCTTGGAACAATTGCGGGAGTACTGCAGAAGTCCGGAGTTCTCTGCGTGGAAAGCAGTCTCCCGCATCCAGTCTCCAAAAAGGTACCATCCATGAAGATCATCAGAAGGGAGGGCTAAGCTATAATGTGCTGTGGGATTTTTTTTTTGTAATCTTAATTTTTTAAAAAAAAAATCAATTTAAAGCCATATTTGAGGACCACAAAAAAGGATGTGTAGGGAATCAAATTCAAAACAATCTAGATTTCTTTCATGGGAAGAACACCCATTTTTTGTATGTCCATGCTATATCCAAGCAGTTTTTTCCTCTCAGTTTAGACTTTACACTTGCAAATACTTAGTAAAAACTATAAAGTTAATTGTAGAATGAAGTAGTTGTAGGATTCATTGCCTACATTGTTCTTTCTTTTCTCCAGATTTGCTGATTTTGTAGAAGGTGCCTCACATGTCGTCCCCAACGAGGCTTCTGTCCATGAGCAGGAATATGGGTTGGGGGGTTCCTTTTTAGAGGATCAGCTCTTTGAAGAGGAAGATGAGGAAGACGACAGCAGTTTTGATGAAGATTACCCAGAGACACCGTGGCCCCAAAATCACTTAAATTTTCAAGATAAAACTGGCCACTGTTGATGCAAATGGATTGACTGATGCCCCTTATTGATCCTGTCTGCTGTTACAGTGGAAGAGTGCTATAGAAAAGCCTTTTCTGTGTGGCATTGCTTAAGTAGCTGTATGACAGGCATCTAAAGCCCTGCCGTCTATTCCAGACAATGACATGACCATGAACTGCAACATACTTGGGATATTTTATCAATATTCTGGATTAAATACCTTATGAAATACAAGCTGGTCAGAACCTACAGCTGTTAGCAGGGAGTAGCTTAAGGAGGAGGAATATGGGAAGCTTGTAAATTGTTACTGAAAGCCAGTGGAAAATGACAAATTATTTTTCCATGAGAAAAACAGGAAAGGTTGAAGAAAGGTTTGAAAGTTCAGGTGAATTTGGTAGATATATCCTAATTTTGTACTGTCTTTCTCCTGGGAAACAATAGCTGCTGCCCTTTGAACTTTCAGGGTGCCAACAGATTTGAGAGCATGCTGCTCTTCCTCCAGTAGCTATGCTTTTCATGTGTTGGCTTAAATTTTGCCTCCTGGGTTCAATACACTGAAGGTCTGAGGCTACTTGCTGGGAACCAATAAATTACTAGGTCTCCCAGGGAGGTTCTGTCCTCCTATACATGATAATTGCGCAAATAGAAATATTTTTAATTATATATCTTGAGAAGAGGGTTGCTTCAACTAAAATACTTCCTTTAGACATCCCCCACGATCTCTGTTACATATTATAACTTATTTGTGGCCTTTTTGGTGGGGTTGACATATCAGATATGAGATGCTTTCAGTTTGAAGAATTAATTTCTGTATGGCTAGAATGGAGGTTCTAGATTGGTCTGAAGGAGAAACAGCAATCTGAAATGCTGGATTTTGTACAAAACTGCTTTTTGGAAGCCAAAACTTTGTGATCTTCACCAAACCCACATGGTTCAGATTTAAACCGCCTTGTTTTTACTGATAGTCCTCAATGGTATTGCAATCCTTTGAGAAAATTCAATTGTATCTGAATGAGGACATGGAAATAAATTCATAGTAGGTGCTTATATGTATACCCATCCAAAATGTTTGTATTTATAGCCATCCAAAATTTATTAACTGATAAATTAACTGTGCTTTTAAAGTTTCTATTGGCAAGCACCCCCCCATCCTTCTTAACAAGATTGAAAAAGCTCTAATAATCTATTTTAAAACCTTTTCAGCTTCCTAATAACTAAAATGATCACTCAGTTTCCTTACAAAAGGCTGTTATTTTAACTGGGATCAGAGCTCGTTCCAAAAACCAGAAGATGAGAAAACCAGTCAAACAATAAAGTTGACATACTATATTTTTCCTGTTCATTTGAAGTGTTAAGGAAAACCAAGGTCCTTGCTATATGCATGCCAAATGTGTAAAATGCTAAAACCAATGTGAAATAATAAGTAGGGCAAAAGTTTTAATTTATACAGTACATATTTGCTTAATTTGGGATATAAGCCATGAAGGTGTTTTGAACAGAATAAAATCTCCCTCCCAAATGGTCAAAGTTAGTACAGACACAACTAATTTTTTAGACAATGAATAAACAGAGAGTACTTATTTTCTAACTAGACTTGTGAACTTTTTTAATAAAGTATTTTGTTTGTTTAGTAGGAAATGAAGTTTCTTTATATTGTGTCACTTGGGAAGTCAAGAGGCCTAATCCTGCTTACTGACATTACTACAACTTGCATAATTAATCTGCAAACAATGATATCCCCTTGACTGAAAAGTTTCTACCACAAATTATTTCCTGATTGCTGTGTTGTCCTGGTGAATGAATATATAGTGAATGAAGTTGGCAATGAGTTTCCAAAAGTGAAAAATGTGCTTTTTGAGCCATTGGCTGATGGAGCTTGGCCAGAATGCAGAAGAGATATTTCCTAATTAGACATGCTCAATTTTACAACTGATTTCACTGAGAGGTGCTGTGGTTGAGATAAGTGAGTGATGAACAGCATCTACGGTATGTATGCTCGAATTTGGCAAATCGATAATGGAGAAACCTGATTCAGTATTTTCAGTATGTTTTGGATTTTAACTGACCTATCATTCTACATATTTAAAAGTCTCATCTTTTGAACTCTTTGTTAAATGAGCCGCCCTTTGCAATGCCTGAAATATTATCTCCCCAACTTCTTGTGTTCAAAAAGCTTCTGTATGGCTTTTTTCCTCTTTATGCCTCTGCAGCCAAAGGATTTGCAGATTTCAGTCCTTGTGGTCAAATCTCTCTCATCATTTCTCCCCTCTCTAATTCCAACACAAAAGGAAGTTATAGATGATAAAGATGAATGGGTCTGGCTTTTTAGGATTAGCTGACTGAGATTACTGTTCATTTTAAAATGTTTAACTTAGAACAGGCACAGTCAAATGATTTGGTACAGGAATTGTGCCCACCTTTCATATTTGCTATTAGGATGCAAGCAATAAATGTGAATTTAAAATAAGAGTTCTTTATTAGCTGGAACTGGGTAACTACATAAAGTATAATAGCTTTGAAAGTTACAGTCAAGGTATCTATGCAGTATGCTTTTAATTAAGAGGGGCAAGATCCCTTGTTGCATTTTTTCCACTTTTTTTCTTTGACAATGCATGTATTTTTATCTATTGCTTCCCTCCCCCCGTTTTTCAGTCATTATTTTAAAAGCAATAAGAAATGAAAAAGAAAGGCAAGGCTCATCCACGTATCTTTAACCATCAAACAGTCTGACTTCAGAGCTTTCGTGCTTGAGCAGTTGTTATGAAGTTCACATTTAAAATATTAAAGATTAAAAGTAAAAAAAGTATTAAAGATTTCAGTAAAAAGTCCTGTGATTCAGGATTATGCTGTGTCATTTGTCACTTAATTTGATCATATAGCAAATTCAGTCCAACATGGATGTAAGCCTGTCTAGATGCTGTTGTATAAACCAGACCAAAACTACAACATCAGAGTTGTAATACTACAAGAATCAAATGGTCATATATTGCATTTTCTTTCTTTAAGTACAGCAAAGAAAGAGCAAAGTCTTATCTAAAAAGGATGGGATAAAACTGAAGATAATGGTGTTTACATGTTCATTATAATGTGGTTTGGTTTGCTAGTTGTGACAGTAGCCACTGATTTATAAATCATAGGTTAACGTATGAACCTTGCCAGAAGTATAGATGTACGCTAGATCATTTTTCCACTTTAGGCAAGTTTTGCAATTCATTACAATTGCATATTAATTTATTGTCCAACATTATTGCCCAATATTCCAGTTATTTTCTCCATAAAGCTTTTAATGTTATGTTCATCCTGTCAAATGAGCTAATCCCCCCCCGCAAATCATGTATCCTAAATACTTGTGCTGACTATGGCTGTTGAGATGAATATTGTATGCCAGTGGTGTCAAACTCATGGTGTCACATGACGTATTGGGATTCCCCCCCCCCCGCTTATCCAGGTGGGGGCAGGGCCAGCACGTGACACATCCACAAGTTTGACACCCCTGTTGTATGCAAACTCAAAATTTTCTAGCATCCAGGAGACTGATACAACAAATGATTTGTTTACATACAGGAAGCCAGATCCATTGTGCTGATCTGTAAGACAGCGTCCATTTGGAGAGCCTGCCCTTCTTACCAGCTGCATAATTTGGGCCTTTGTTTTTCCATTCTGTCTTTCTACACTAGCTTTGTTTTCAAATCTCTACCCAGCAAAATACTTGATACTGCTAGCCTCTTATCTTAAAGAGCCCATTTGGAAGTAAATAAAAACCTCTCAATTATTAACTAGCTACTTCATGTTTTATAAGTAAGCAATCTGTCAGTTACAAAGAACTATTAATTCTACATGCCAGTGAAAATTAAATTTTGAATGCAACATGGTGTTTAAAAAAGTTCTCTCCAAAAGAAGTAATTTTAGCTTCCTCACATCAGGGATTTAAAGTATCAGCAAATCATTCATTAAAATGGCATAATCATCCAATTTATTGAAACCAAACATATAGTAAAACATATAGAGACTGTTTAAACACATTAAATTAAAGCACATTATGGCAAATGGGGACAATCCATCATCCACTGCTTTTCTGCATGGAAGGCAGCTTCAGGTTTTCCTGTCATCCAGATAACTCTTTAAAGGATATGCTGGGGACAGCCATGAAACAGAACAGAAGGGAGAATGCAAAAACAGTACAGCTTCCATACATCTCATTAAAACTTCCATACATCTCATTTCCAGTATCTGTACCACTTTCTTTTTCTTGCTTAAATTGTAGATGTTGGCCATTAAAAACTTGGCCACATTTTACTTCCTCCTCCGTCACCCTTAATGAGTACTACATTCGTGCTGTTAAAACCCCTTTAAAAAAACCATCTACTTTGGTAGCATGTATAAGATAAATCCTGATCTCCCTACATATTTTATAGAAGGTAGCCCAAGTATACATACTGCACCTCCAGGAACTGGCTATTCTTGTTTCTTTACTGGTATAAGCATTTTTACTGGTGTAAGAGAATTGATTCAAGTGCCAGCATTATTGCTGTAACGCAACTACCGGTAGCTTATTCAACACCCTCTTCGGTCATGCAGTTACAAGACCCCAGTCTGAGCAGTCTTGTAAAGTATTATCAGACACCGTAAGAGCTCCAAAGTTATCCCAAGGAAGGCAGGATCCCAACAAGGCAACAACTGTGCAATAAATTACAAGCAAACATTTTCCATGACTGTTCTAATAAGACGAGTCCCCTCAGTCAAGAATTCTGCTGGACCATGGCGGCCTCTGCATCCTCAGTCATTGTTAGCAAGCAGGCAGAGGGGGCTCTCCTCCAGCCCCTCCAACCGATGGCCTCTCTTATCCACACACCAGCAGCGGCCTCTCTTTTGACCTTTGGAGGTCCGGCACTATGGAGAAGACAAGACCCTTTTCAAGAGCAAATTGACATTCCTTGAAAATTTAGAACAACAGTGAAACTACACCCACTGCAGAAGACTGGATTTCTTTACAATTATGCTTTTATATGTAAAAAAAAAGATGGCTCATTTGAAGAAGATCATCATAAATCTTATTTGCTACTCAGTATAGCTGCTGAAACAAGCCTCTTTCTGCAAGAAAAAAATATGCAATGGCTAACCTATATTTAAAAAGGAAGCTATTTCTCTAATCTTGATCTCTTTCAAAGAAAGCTGAAAGAACTAAGGCAGGGGTCGGCAACCTTCAACACTCAAAGAGCCACAAAGGTCCTAACCGCAAGCCCCCATTCAATTCGGGAGCTCAAGTTGATGAAATTGAGAAATACTATTTTAAGCCATGACGCTTCAATAAGAATCCCTTGCTGCTCTCTAAATCCCATCCTGCACCGCCCATTGCTGATGCTTTTGCTAGTACTTTAGGGAGATGGTTGGATCAGGATAGTGATTTAGCAAGATGATTGTATCTAGACAGTCCGAATGAAACCAGGTTTGGGAGAATTGGAATTTGGTAGGTCTTACTGAGCCTTGCTATACAGCAAAGAGACAATCCCATTGAGTTCTTCCAATTGAATCAGAATCATAGAACTCAGCTGGATTTACTTCTGTATAAGGGCATAAATAGAATTGAACTTTTAAAAAGTAAGAGGAAGGAGCTAAATTTTCCCATAAATGCCACCAGGGTGGGGTTTGTATAATGGGTGAACCCAGGAATTGGGGCTTTCTCCACTGGACTTCAAGCAATAATTTAACATAATGTATAAGGAACAAGACTGGCAATTCTGTGTTACTGCTCTAATGCAAACTGGAGAGCACCAGCAAGATCACTGGGCTTTGGACATATTGTAACCTTTTCACCCACCCTTTCTCCCACTGTGGGAAACTCACTCTCTGCACGAATTTCTTTGACATTCCAGCCCAAAGCTGAGTTTCGCCTGCATGGGTACGTCTTCCCTCAAAGACCCGGAACAGCTTCCTTTGCTTTAAACCATGTTTAAAGTAGATACCTGCTTCCGCCTATAAAAGCCTTTGGTGTCACAGTTGGGAATGAAGATATCTTCACCATTCATGTAGAGGGGGGCTTTCAGCTCCTGCAAGATGGTTTCCAAATGCATGCGGCAGGGACCCTGTGAACAGAAGAACAAGTTAGCGATTGAAAGGGGGAAAACACTGCACTGCATGGGGATGGGCAGGCCTTAAATATAGGTATTTGGCTCTAGGTAATGTTAGCAGCACTCGATGCCAGAGATCCCCAAACCTGGACCATGGCCCGTTCAGAACTGGGTTGCATAAGCAGCGACCAAGTGGCACATGTGCACAGCTCCATTTGCGTGAGCAGTGGGCATGCACACTCACACAGGAAGCTCCATTTGTGCAAGCTGTGAGGACACGCAACTGCCACTCACACAGAATCATCTCCTTCTCCCACACCTGTCCCCAAAAGCTGAAAAGGTTGGTGACAGCTGCTCTATGCAACAAAAGCGATTACGTTTGGCTGCTGACTCTTTCTCCCTAGCATGCTGTCTTTTAACCCACTATATATATTTGGGGATCTTTAAAAAGCAACTTCTTGGCAATCTCACACACATTACAAAACTGCATGCTTTTTGCTGAATACGCAGATTGGGAGAGGGAAATTGAGATGCATATTCCCCCGAAAAGCAATGATGTGCAGGACCAGGGGTGGGTTTCTACCGGTTCTGTCCGGCTCTGTAGAACCGGTAGCTCTGAAGAGCAGCAGGCATAGAACCGGTTCTATGTTTGCTGCTGTTTTGGCCTACCCACCCGCCTGGGCTCTTACCTGATCTTTATTTCCTGCTTTTTCAACTTCAGCTGCCCTGCGAGGCACAGCTGTGGTGGAAAAGCAGGAAAAAAAGTGTTGTTTCAAACACTGCTGATGAAGATTTACAGGCGCCCTGCAGCTTGCAGAAAACACATCGTAAATCACCATGAACCAGTAGTTAACCCTACCAGATCCCACCCCTGAGCAGGACTCTTAGTTTCGTAAGTCTCAGCACTGCTAGGAAGCAAAGACTGCAGAGGGCAAGACACATGAATTCCAGCAAGGCACAAGAAGAAGCAAAGGCAGCCCCATTTATTCCCTTCCAGGGCTTGGTGCCCAAGATCAGGCCTCTCATTTCACTCACCATATCCAATTCCTGTTTAATACCATTATTTAGGGGGTCCTGTTGTATCTGGGATTTGTCCACCGCAACATCTGGCAAAGGGTCTTGTATCTGAAGGAGGAGAGGTTCTGCAGTTGGATTATCTGTCTGGTAATTTTCCCTTCTGACATCACCTAGAGGAACAGAAACAGAATTCAGCCTTTCCCCCCTCATTTTTTTAAAGTCAAGGGCAGAAATATTCAACTTCAGACCTCTCTTCACTACAGCACTTCAGGATTTTATCACAACTGGTACAGAAAAACAATTTTGCACCACCTTTAAGGAGAAGTTCATAAAAGACACTGGCTTCTAATCCTTTAGGGACTGCCCAGTTGGTTTAATGTATGCTTCTTTGTATTTTAATTGCATTCGCATGCCACCAACTCCATTCAAACTTCTGGTGTTTTGTGAATGATCTATTCTTAGTGTTTGCAAACCACCTTTGGTCCACAGAATTAAGTAGTGTGTTAGTGAAAATAAATAAGTAAATAAATATTTCTGATGGGACAGGCAGCATTCCAACTCCCTTTATATTATTTCTCCCTTTATATCATTCCGTTGAGTTAGAAAAAATAAGATAAAAATTAATTTCAGTGTTGTTACCAGCAGTGGCCACAGGATGTAGCTGCAGCACGTTATATTGCAGTACTTTCTCCACAGAGTCTAATGAGGATATGTGTGTGTGAAAGAGATAATGAGGCAGAGGATCTAATAATCAAGGTGTATGCATATGAATTGCTTGTACGTATTTATGTACCTCTAGGAAAGGCAATCCAATCAGTGTGTGTATATACAGGTTTTTTTTTTCCTTTCCATTTAATTGGCTAATCATGCCTGACTGCCTGACAAGTCCCTGCAGTCTTCTTAGCAAGGTTTTTCAGAAATGGTTTGCCATTGTGTCTTTCCGAGGTCCTGAGAGAAAATGACTGATCCCAGGTCATCCTTCATGGCTAAGGCAGACTAGAAGTCGTGATTTCTAGCCTGATGTCTTAACCACTAGATCACACGGGCTCCTCTCCACATACAGGAAGTCCTCATTTAACAGTCCTAATGGAGGCCAGAATTGAAATTGCTGCAGTTGTTAGGTGAAACATCACATGACCATACCACTGAGCAATGCAGTTCCGGCAAGTCCTGGATGTGATCAATTAGGCCAGGACTGTGCCACCAACTCTTCTGCCCTACCACATTCACCTTAGCTTGTAAGTCCCCCACCCTCACCTATCTCTACTGTTACTTCTGCCTCTTTTAGTCACCCTGCATTTTGCTGCCCCTAGCCGACTTTTGCTGTCTTCTTCCTCCTCCTGCTGATGTGATATAGCAATAGCACTTAGACTTATATACCGCTTTATAGTGCTTTACAGCCCTCTCTAAGCGGTTTACAGAGTCAGCCTATTGCCCCCAACAATCTGGGTCCTCATTTTACCCACCTCGGAAGGATGGAAGGCTGAGTCAACCTTGAGCCTGCTGGGATTTAAACTGCCGAATTGTAGGCAGCTGGCTGCAGAAGTAGCTTGCAGTACTGCACTCTAACCACTGCACCACAGAGATATACCTGGGCAAAGCAGCTGCTGGAGTTGCATGACTTCACAAAGGTGCACACTGACCAACAATTGCCATATCAGCTGTGGGAGGAATAAGATAGTGAAGCAGGTGGCACAGGAGGGTAGCCAAAAAGACAGAGCAGGGTGGAGATCGGTGGTGGTGGTGGAAGTTGAAGTGCATCCTGTCGTTGTAAAGCATCTAAATTTGCTGTTGCTGAACAAGCTGCAAGCTGCATACATTCCACTCTTGACCACATAACCCAAAGCTTAAAATGGAGCCGCCAGTAGCATTTCAAGCCACTGCTCTATTGCCTCACCTATGGGGACACCTTACAGATAGTCCTTAATTTATGGACCTTTTGTTTAACGATCATTTGAAGATACGATAGCTTTTGAAAAAAAAGACTTGCATATTGTCCTTGAAGTCACAACTGTCGCACCACCCCGACGATCACATGATCACAATTTGATTATATGTCTCCCAATTGGTCAGGTTATGCAATAAGCAATTTAAAACCCCATGAGTCAACATAGCCAGATTGCAGCCAGGTTTTTAAGTGATCGGACGATTTGGTCATTGGACAATTGGTTCACATTGATGATGGTTGCAGCAGCTTGCAGTTAAGTGATGACGATTTGTGAGCTTCCCAACCAGCTCCTGACAAGCGAAGTCAGGAGGGAAGGCTGGATTGACTTAATGACCATGGGATTTAACAATGATAATAAAAATGGTCATAAAATTGGATCCAGTCACTTGCATTACAACCAGGGGTGGGATTCAAATTTTTTAACAACCGGTTCTGTGGGCGTGGCTTAGGTGGTGGACGTGGCTTGGTGGTCATGTGACCGGGTGGACGTGGCTTGGTGGTCATGTTATTGGCTGGGTGTGGCCAACTCAATATCACTCACATCGAGGCACGCATCTCCTCGCCTGGCCTCTCATGACTGTGGGGATGCTGCAACAGTCATAAGTGTGAAAAATGGTCATAAGTCACTTTTTTCAGTGCCATTGTAACTTTGAATGGTCACTCCACACAAGCAAAGTAAAAAGGAGGGGAAAAAACTCCAGAGATGTTCCTGAGACAGGAAGTCTAGTCCTGCCAAGAATGTAATAAGGGTTAACGGAGAGGCAGTTTCTGTAAGCAACACCAGAATGTTTCCTTCCTGCCTTTCTTATAGGATTAGGCCAGTAATTTCTTCTAACAACCGGTTCTCCGAACTGCTTAGAATATTAACAACTAGTTCTAGCGAATAGGTGTGAACTGGTAAAATCTCATGCCTTATTACAACCATACTGATTTATGATCACAACTGAAACTGGAATTTCCATCATATGTCAAGGACTATCTGTAGAGTGATATTTTTCCTAGAAAGTGTTTCTCTGCAGTCCCCAGCAAATCTGGTCCAGTTTTCAAAATCAGTCATCAATCTTCCTTTTTCTGGCTTCTGCTTTTTACAGGAGCCACCACCTTCATGAAAATTCCTTGCTCTTTCCACATCTACAATTAACCCAATTATGACCTCCCCCTTAGTCTTCTCTCCACAATTCAGGGTCTCTCAACCATTAACGCCACCACCAGCCTAGCACCAAACACCAAAAGCAGCCTAGGAATTTCTAGATTACTGAGCTTTGCTTCAGATCTTAGAATAATTCAAAGACCAGAATTTGCTAGAGACTCCGACAGCCAGAATCTCCAGATGATGCATAGAACCCCAACTCAAATGTAGTAGAATGTTGTATTCAAAGTTAATTTCTTTTCCTGGTTTCTAAATTACCTAACTTGTTGACAGGTTAAAGAGACCTCACGTGCTAGTATTCTTTATAGGAAAGCATCAAAAATTTCAAATGATCAAAGGACTCCTCCATTTGGGAATTTTTTGTGCTGGCCCATGGAGCTATTTTTAACACTGTTAGTTTGACTGTAAGTCCTTGTGCATAAATGTCTGATGCACGAAGATATAATCCTGCACACCTACTGGATGCACATTATCTGATTCCATCTTGGACTGCCTCCTTTCTGGTTCTGAAGACAGCCTAGAAACCCCTGTGCTGAATAGCAAGTACATTATTTATTTATTTAAAGATTCACTCATGAGAATTACTTAGTTTTCCCCAAGGAAAGGATTTGTCTCTCTCGTCTTTGATGGAAATAGATTTGACTAAAAAAACCCAGACATGATTAAGATCTTATTTTCAAAACCAAGGAACGAAGAACGATTGTCACCCAAGCAAGCTTTGGGGGGAGGCTTGGTTTAACTTAATGTCCATCTAACGGACAACATCTGCAGATTTTCTCCCAATCCATTCCAAAAAAAAAAAATGTTGCAAAGTGAAACATTTGTCAAGTGACTTTTGCCCCATTTTATGACTTTTCTTACCACAATTGTTAAGTGAATCACTGCAATTGTTAAAGTTAGTCACACATGGTTCTTAACTGACTTTGCTTGTCAGAAGGTGGCAAAAGGAGAACAATGAGCCCTGGGACACAACGACGGTCATAAACATGAACCAGTTCCCACGCATCTGAATTTTGATCATGTGACCATGGGGGTGCTGCAATGGTCATTAAGTATGAAAATCAGTCATAAGTCACTTTTTTCAATACCTGTTGTAACTTCAGTCACTAAATGAACTGTTGTAAGTTGAGGGCTACCTGTATTCCAGGAAAAAATGGCAATGATTGACCACTGCAAGACAGAAAGAGGGTTTGTTGATTATAATATCCTTGCAGCAATTTCATGAAAGTAAAGCAACTCAGATGCTACAAGTAAAGAAACTTGTCAGATTAATTAGGAATACTAGAAATTATTACTTAGACCTCAGGGGCTTGGTCTAATGCGGGGCTGTCAAACTCACGGCCCACGGGCTGGATGTGTTATGCGCTGGCCATGCCCACGCCCGGTTTAGCGAAGGGGAAAAAAGTTGCAATATGTGACATGACTCTGCCGTGATGCCGCGAGTTTGACATTCCTGGTCTAATGAATGCTAGGACTTTTCTAATTGTCATTGCTTTTTGGAGGGAAGGGGGACAGACTAATGCTGAATGTCTATGAACCCACAGAGATAACCATTCAATAAACTTTCTGAGCCCCTCACATACGAAATAGCTTTTATAGAATTTTCCTGCCCTAACAAAAGCTAGAAGCTTTAAAGACATAAGGGTAGCATTCTGATGGATTTACAAACAATATTCTATATTATAAGATAGTTTCTGCTCATTTAAAACATACTGTACATTTACTCCAAATAATACTCAGCTGAAAGTACAATCTCTTCCCCCCACCTAAAAAATCCTAAAAATATCCTAAATTTAATTGAGGATAAAAATGTATCATTAAGTGCATCATTTGCATGACTTGCTGACCACAAGTTCTATTAGCACTGCTGGCTTTCCTTACAACCTCCAAATTAAGAGGCTCAGGGCAGCCCTTCCCAACCTGGGCTCTCCAGATGTAAAAAATTAAAACTCATTCCAATGATATTCTTTCCCTAACCTACCCAGAAAATATCAGCTCAGAGCAGTTTTTCTTAAGAACTTGTCAATTTGAAGGAGAAAGGAAAACAGCCAGCTAAAACAAAACACTTGAAAGAAATAAGTTCCTTTCTTTAAAGATGTCAGTTATAGTCAAAAACATTCATCTGTTAATGTGCAAATATTTGAATGATAGAAAAGGTGAATTATAGAAAGCAATTTGCACAAATGCAATCATGCAGCCAGGCAAAGAAGTGATAGAAGATACTAACAGAACTAAAAGATACTATAACAGCATTCGTGCACTGGAATCTGTGAATGCTTTCCCATGTTTTCATATGAGCTTTTTTCTCCAGAATCAGTAGCATTTACTCAATCTAGAAGTCTGGGGAATCCAGAGAATGTTAGAGCCATAATATTCCATTCCAAGGCTCTGGCTTTATTATTTCTCTTTCTTAGAGACAAGGTATAAGTCTATAAGGATTCATCCCATCTTACAGGACACTAAGCAAAATATGGTTGCTGTGCCTGGCATACAGCAGCTGGCTCCTGCATTTTTAACTGCCCATCCACTATTCCTGGCTTTTATCCATGAAGCCATCTCAAACAAAATTAGAATTTCAGCAACTACTTGTCAAAGAAAGCAAAAAGAAAACTGAGTTCTTTCCTCATCTCAGCTAATAGACAGTGCCACACTGGAAATTTAATTTCCATGGGTTTATGTCTATTCTTCTAACCTCTGAAGCTCCTTTTTGTCACTAAAGCCAATGAAGCATCCATAAATAAAACAGTACACAGTATTTTTTGCTTGAAACTATTAATGTTGGCATACCGGCATTTCACTGGCACTAGAGACTGTGGAAGGAGAATTCTTCCTAATTTCCAAGGTGCCATTTTGGAATTTTAAGAGACAAGACACATAAGGAGACAAGAGGATGAAAAAATGCTGGTTCTAGAAATAAATTATTTTTTAAAATAGCATCAATCAACACGGCCATCTACAAAGGTGCACCTGTCAGGTTGATGGCAGGAACAAAGCAATTGTGCAGTACAGGCTGTCCTTGAAATACAATAATTCATTTAGCGACCGTTCAAAGTTACAACTCTGTTGAAAAAAATGACCGGTCCTCACACTTATGACCATTGCAGCATCTGTGTGGTAACATGATTGTGATTCAGATGCTTGCCAATGGCACTGTTTATGATGCTGGCATGAAAGGTAATAACCATTAAAGCTCTGAATAATCTGGGATCAATCTATTTTCTAGACTATGTTTACCACTAAGCTCCTGGTGACTGTTCTCTGTCTGGTGCATCGTTTTTAAGATTAGAGCAATGGGCATAAAGGAGAAGGTTTTCTTGAGTTGATTCCATAGCTGGGGAAGTGAAAGATGATGATCACAAATTGCCTGGGAATAAAACAAGGGGTTTTTTTCCCTTTAAAAAAAAGATTATACTTCTGCTAAGGAAACTGCCTTGGACTCTGTTTCTATATTGCTCCGAATAACTCATAAATCCTAACAAACAAGAGAGACAGTTTGTTCCACAGCTTAAGAAAAATAGCATTGGTTTTTCCCAGATGCAGAGTTCACTCACAGCCCAGCAGCCCCAAGAACAGAAATCTCATTGCTTGAAGTTCTGAGGTAGGGGTGTGGGAATCTTTTTCTAAATAAGCCACTGAGCATTGGAAAAGAAAAAATAACTGAAGATCCAAGGAGGATACTTCCAACCATGTGAACTGGGGCCAGCTGACCAGAGAATCAAAGGCTTCTTCCCAATACAGTGGTCAGACCAATCCCCAGGTGACCACTTTCAAAGCTCTTTTCTTGTGGAAAGCTGGGTTCAGTGAATCAAGGAAGACAGAACAGAAAGGATGGTGCATGCTTTTGATGGGTTGATAGCCGAATTCATGCTTTGAAACATGTAACTTCTCAGGAAAGATGGAGAAAAAGAGATCCCAATGAGGGATGGAACTCAGATCTGCTCCTCAAGCTTAATATGGAGCCTCTGTGTTATGAGGTGAGGAAGCAGAACCACAAACAGCCTCAGGCAACACAGTTAAGGACACTGGTTGACAGGAGTGGTAGCCCCAAACAGCACAAGAATTCCAGAATGAATATGAGAGGTTTGGGAGTTTAGCCTATACTGGTAGTCCTTCACTTACGGAAGTTCACTTAGTGATTGTTCAAAGTTACACTGAAAAAAGTGACATGACTGTTTTTCCACAGTTACGACCTTTCCAGCATCCCTGTGATTGCAAAATTCAGATGCTTGGCACATTTATGACCATTGCCTGTCCCAAGATCCTGTGATCTCCTTTTGGAACCTTCTGACAAGCAAAGTCAATGGGGAAGCCAGATTCACTTAATAACCGGGTTACTAACTGATCAGTGATTCGCTTAACAAATGTGGCAAGAGAAGTCATAAAATGGAGCAAAAATCACAACAAATGTCTCACTTAGCAACAGAAATTTTGGGTTCAATTGCGGTCGTAAATTGGAAGACTGCCTTCACAACTGCTATAGGATCATTAAAGATCACTGTAACTAGTCTTTTTCAACCCAGAGTCCTTCAATTGTGTTGGACTCCACCATCCACACACTATTCATGATTAGATATACTAAGATGAGATCTGAAATTTAGCATTGACAAAATATTTTAGATCTAGGCAGTTTTATTAAGCCTCTGCCACCAAACATCAGCAGTTACCACTCTTCCTTCTATTATCTTTCCGTATTTTTTTATTTAGGAGCACCTTTGCCATTTAAGGTGATTTAGTGCCATTTAAAGTGATTTAGTTGTGGTAGGTACAACTGCCTGAGCATTAGGCTGTTTCTTCGCATTTTTATCTTCTAAAATGGAAATACCAGTCCAGGAATTTTAAGTTCTTTTGCCCACTGCTCCTCTATTGATAATTTTAATTTTTAGAAGATTATTCACATAAACTTTTTCTTAGCCCTGTTTTCCTGCTGAAGTCTGAATCTATGGGCATAGCCCAGCAGCAGCCAGCCAGCCATCACTTGGTGGCATAGCTCATTTTCAGTTACTGATAAGGAAGGAAAGTTCATTTACTCCACAGGTTGCCTGTTTTCAGTCTACACCTCCTTCCATGCAATTGAAGTCACAACCAATATCAGCCTCTGAGAATGCACCCCCATGTTAGTTAGGCAAGGTGCCATAGATTGCTGGTCCTTTTGCCACAGACCAGTACCAGTACACTAGAGCAGAGGTCTCCAACCTTGGCAACTTTAAGCCTGGTGGACTTCAACTCCCAGAATTCCCAGCTTTGCTGGCTGGGGAATTCTGGGAGTTGAAGTCCACCAGGCTTAAAGTTGCCAAGGTTGGAGACCCCTGCACTAGAGCACAGGGGATGGTTGCAGGATCTATAATTTCTAGGCATAAACCAAAGCCAATGAAAGAGGGGCAAGGCAAGTAATGGCAGATCCAGCCTCCACCTGCATTAATCGAGATCAAATCTGATCCCTCCCTTTCCCAGAGTGCGTTTCTGTCCACCACAAGCTAGTGGATACTTGCATTTCAGAAGTGAAAAACCACACACACACACACACACACACAGACTCTCACACACCCCTTCAGGGATCCTCCCATGAATTTAGTGGCTGGGATCCTCTTAAAGCTGCCTTTGCCACTACTGTCCGATGAGCTGGGATTGTTACTCAGGGGGCTGGGGATTTCAGCTAGATGCAGCCCAGGGGCACCAGGTTGAGGAAGACTGCCTTATAGGATAAGTTCTTCCACAGGAGAGGATGATGCGCTAGCAAAAGGAAATAATCTCTATCACCCTCTTGGCAATGACTATGGTATTCATTTTAAGCAAAAAGCATGACAAGTAGCTCCAAGGTTGCTTAATACTGGAGCTAAATTTAAATTGGCTTAATACTGGAGCTAAATTTAAAGAGCCTTGGTGGTTCAGGCTATTAAACGCCTAGCACTTAGTTCCAGCTGCCTGCAATTACTGCAGGCCCGAATCCCACTAGGCTCAAGGTTGACTCAGCCTTCCATCCTCTCATTGTAGGTAAATTGAGGACCCAAGATTGTTGGGGGCAATAAGCTGACTTTGTAAAAATGCCGCTTAGTAATAAGCAGGCATATACAATGGAATGAAGGCTATTGATGAGCACATTGGGTTGTGCTCCAAACATTGTAAGCCGCCCTGAGTCTCCGGAGAAGGGCGGCATATAAATGTGAACAAAAATAAAAATATAAATCTCTTATTCAAATATATTAAATAAATAAATCTCAATCTCTTTTTAAGAAGAGATTGGATGGCCATTTGTCCCAAAATGGTATAATGGCTTGGGCAGGGGGTTGGATTAGAAGACCTCCAAAGTTCAAATGTTATTCTGAATTCTTTAAATAAATAATGCCCTCCCAACTAAAAGATTCCTGTTTGTCTGTACACAGAACGCATTGCCTTTCATCTTCTACATCCAGGAGAATTTCGTATTGGGCAAGGGAGGAAGCCCCCCCCCAAAAGTAATCCCACTCAGGTTCAAAATGTCAGAACTCTATTTCTTCTTGTTCAGAGCAGAACCTCGACATTAATGCGAAGAGAAAGCAGGGGAACCCGAGAAGCTTCTAGTCCTCAAGAAACAGGAACTTCAGCGCTGAGTCTGGTCTGAAGGAGTGCTAGTTCCTTTCTGAACGCAAGGAGTATACATAAAAAACCGAGAACTTTTAAAAAGTTCAGACGCCCAATTATACCTTTAAAAAAAAACCGCGGTAATTCCTCACGCGGCTGGTCGTAAAACCGCTGCGATTCACATTTCTTTTATAAAGTAAGTATAAAGTAAGATCACAGAGAAATAACTGGGGGCGGCAGGGTATGGAGCGAGCATACACTAAGAGTTGGAATACAACAGCAGCCCACCCCACTGTATTTTATCTCTGCAATGCAAACCCAAATTCCCTATTCAGCAGCAACCCCCCCCACAAACCCGCCTGCGTTCACAGGAACTTCCTTTGGAGTAAGAGTGCTCCTTATTCCAAGCTGGAGCCATTTCCTCACTAGCAACCATCGACGGGCCGTATAACAGTAATAACAGAGCTGTTGTAATTGGCCTTCGGAGTTCTTTTGCTTAAGCACAAAAACTATTATTTTTCCAGTGGTTTTTTTCCCGCGCCATTAAATCATTCCGCTTGCAAATCTCACCGCAGCGCGTCGGGGTCCCCCCACCCCTCTCTCCGGAGGTTACCAAAACCGGCCCATCGCGGGTTTGCAAGCCCTCGGGGCAGAACCCCCCCCCCTTACCAGCAACGGGCTCCATCTCCGTCTGGTTCTTGCTGCCTCCTTTCTTGGGTTGCGGGGCCAAGCAGACGCCCTTCCCGCGCAGCAGGGCTTGCAAAGGCGTGCGTTCGCCTGGCCGAGGGACGCAGCGCAGCCCGGGGCCGCAGCTAGACGTGTAGACGCCACAGGATTCGCCCTCCTCCCGGACTCCACAGGCTTTCTCGTCGTCGCAAGTCGCTTTACGGTCGCTCTCAGGGGAATCGCAGCCGGCCGGAGAAGACGAAGAAGGAGGGCAAGCGGCCCCTATGTCGCCGTCGGGCTCCGACGCAGGAGCAGCAGCAGCCGCCGCCGCCACGGCCGCCCCGCATCCCGTCGTCGGGGCCAGCAAAAGCAGGAGAGCCGTCCCCAGGCAGCGAGCTAGGAGCATCGTGCACCGACCGGGCTGAGCGCTCGGAAACAGCGCGCTGCAGCCGAGCGCGTCTTAAATGCCGCGTCCTGCCCACGGCTTCGCCGGGCCTCCTTCCGCGCCAGGTGTAGCCAGCCCGGTTGGACGGCCGCCAGCCGGCAGGGTGTGGCTGCGGGCTGCCAAAAGCCGACCGGCGTTTCTCCGCCGCGGTTCCCCTCTACTCCTCGGAAAGTCAGCAACCCGACCAATTCCGGCACGGAGACCCGCTCCCCATGGAGTCCAAAAGCTGAAGTTTTCTGTGGAGGCGGGCGGGGTGGGGCTGCACCGGACGAAGAACTGCCTTCTTGTCGTGTAACGTTCGTTCCTTGAGTGTAGGATTTTGTGAACCCCTCCCCGGGCGGACTTCGGAGTGACCCGTTGAAAGCAAGGCAGGGGTACCCGAAAGAACGCCGATGTAAGAACCGAGACCCCCGATTCAAAAACCCTGCCCGAGCGTCCCTACCTCCCGGAGTTGTGGCCTGTGTGCGGCGGTGGTGGGAAGTGATTGTGATGCTCTTGTCTCCCCAAGCGTGCTTTTTGAAACCGAGACACCCCACCCCCCCGCTTCCTCAAGTTTTTCGGAACTTGGTAGTAACTGTGATCTTATTGATCATAGATAATGATTCTATATTGTGGCTTATTCACCCTCGTTCCAAGGCAATAACAACACAATTTGCAGTGCGGGGAGTTTTTATTGATAAGTAAATAAGGGTTAAAGCTTCCCCCCCCCAAAACGAGTCCAGGTATGTAGAATTTTATTTCAATTGTTTTCTTTGAATCGCAGAGTATTTTAAAAGCTGCTATCCCATTTCAGTTTCTCTGGCTGCACTGAAAGATATCCAGAGCCTCAAATCCTATATAGTGCTTCACCAGTTGGATTTCTTCCTAACACAAAACTTAAACATTGTGGGGGGAGGGAAGAGCGGAGGGAGAAGCCTCACCCTGAGCCCTATGTGCTTGTTTGTGGTTTTAGGCACAATTAGTGGGAATAAATTGCTGACACTTTAGCTCCTCTCTCCTTGCAACCAAAGGAACTCATTTTAAAAAAACCAATATCCTTGCTTCTCTACCTTTTATAGCAGCCTGACTCTTTCCTTGCAAGGTGATGACACAATGTGTTTCCTGTATTCAGGCATTTGTGAAAAAGACAAGTAGAAAGCCAGGTTTACCAAAATGGCAACTGAATTCTGAGAAAGTGTGCAAAAGATGCTAATAGCACTTTGATAGCAAACAATTCTAAATTCAGTGGGACTTGAGACAACCTATTACAATAATTTAGTATTGCCATCCCATTAATCTTTTCACACAGATCCTAGGTTCATAATTGCTGGACATGGATGGCATCACTGTTAATTAAAATCAATTCCACTGTTCCCTGACCTGTTCATGTAGCTGTTTTTGGCAGAAATAAGGACACTCTTTGCCATTTCCATGATCTTTTTCGGACTTCCCAGTCTAGTCTCCAGCCCTGGAATTTCCCGATAGTTTTCCACCAGGTCTGACTTGCTTAATTTTACAAGATCAGCCAAGATCAGTTAGTTGCTGCCTTCCAGACTTTCATTTTTTAGGCAAGTGACAAAGTGCCAGTGCCAGACTCTAGCAAAATATTTGCATATCAACCCTAGAAAAATGGAGGTGGGGGGGGAGTGCTGCAAGCCAATGCTTTCTTTGGAAGTGCCTAGTTGGCCAAGGAATAACCACAAAAGTAAGTTTGGGTGATAGCATCCTACAAGGTTGAGGTGTGTCATTCAGGTGGTTTCTCCCACCTCCACCACCTTCATCTTCTGGTAAACTGGATATTTTGTGATGGGCCATGCTCACCATTGCAACCTCTTTGTGAACAAGCTTGCCATGAACTCAATTTTGCAACAAGGGCAGCCTCATGTTATTGAAGTTCCCTTTCTTCCCACCTACTGGCTCAAAAGTAAGGTCTATATCCATGTTCTAATCATATTGTTAGCTTCCTTCAAAAGTCAGGGGCTGCAAACCAGGAGTCCATCATCTCCGTCCATTCCTGGGGGCTGCCAAGCAAGCATACAAGTCTTGTAAAGTCACTTTTCAAAACCAACCCAAGTGATGATATGATTATTATTCTTTTAAAAAAAAAACCCATGGGCCAAGAAGGGAAATAACGGGGCAATTGAATTACACAATGGAGTTTTAACCATTCCAAACATTTTGCCTGGATTGAAAATGAAGACTAGGAAAGGGGGGGGCAGAGAGAAATGAAGACAGCCCATCTCCAAGTCCCAAGGAACAGCGGGAAGAAAACAAACAGGCCTTGGCCAGGAAATTGTTGGCTGATTGTGCAGGCTTTTTGTTTGTTTATAAATGAAACAGTTCTGAAAATATTCCCAGGGAGTTAGATTAACTCAAAGGGAAGGGAGTAGAGAACAGTTGTTAAACCAAGCTTGGACTACTTTACAGGGTTGTAATGAGGATAGAATTAGGCAATCAGATCTGACTTGCAAGTCCTCAGCCATCCATG
The DNA here is from genome assembly GCA_009733165.1 of Naja naja. Classification (NCBI taxonomy): domain Eukaryota; kingdom Metazoa; phylum Chordata; class Lepidosauria; order Squamata; family Elapidae; genus Naja; species Naja naja. The sequence goes on from CM019149.1 coordinate 172,254,618, forward strand.
AGAGGGCTGGTAAAATGAGATGATTTCCAATTCCCTCTTCTATATTTTTCAGCCTCCTGGGAGAAGGGCAAAGCGAGCTACTTTTAATTAGCTGCTGAGGAGGCCACACATTGTCCAAAACCTAAATTTGTTTACACATGCTTTATTCAATAAAGTGCAAATGGCTAGGTTTATACAACACACTTAAGTTACAAACTAGAGCTTCCAAACCACATTGGCTGGGTCTGTGCACAACATATTAAGCCAAAACAAACCACGGTGGGGCTTATTATTTGGGCCTGGTCCTTGAAATGGTTGGCATAATCAGATGTGTTATACAAACCAATTTGATAACTAGGCTGACTTCTTTGGTGGCACAGGGAGTTTTGTGAACCAAAACAATATACTTAAATTGGGGCAGTGTGTAGTTGCACATTACACATTAAACATTAGGTTAGCTTGGTCAACTAATTCACTTTGCAGTTTAGTTCCTGTATAACAGGAGGGGAGCTTGTGGGGGGAGGCAAATGTTACCTCTTGCATCCCATTTACTACTCTGGAGCTGTATTAAAGTAGGGAGGGCTGAAGATTTGGGATTTCTGATAAATTTTTGTAGAGGTTAATGGGTGGGAAGGGAAAGGAGGCCATTAAGTTTGCAGTGGTTACAAGTCTCACAGTTCCTTAAAAATTCCAAGCATTGGGAAAACTGATTTCCCAGAGATTTTTCCAAGATAAAAATAAAAAAATAAGTACAGGTAGTCCTCAACTTATGACCACAATTGAGCCCAAAATATGTTAAGTGACAAATTTGTTCAGCGAATTTTGCCCAGTTTTACATTACTTGCCACGTCTTTTAAGTGAATCCCTGCAGTTGTTTAAATTAGTAACAATTGTTAAGTGAATCTGGCTTCCCCCATTGACTTTGCTTGTCAGAAGGTCACAAAAGGGGATTCACATGACCCCAGGACATTGCAACCATCTGTTTTTGATCACATGACCATGGGGATGCTGTAACGGTCGCATGAAAAATGGTTGTAGCTCACTTTTTTCAAGTGTCATAACTCTGAATGGTCACTAAATGAACTGTTGTAAGTCAAGGACCATCTGTACTCAATGTATGACAATCGGGACTGGAACTTCTGTAGCTAAGTGAGGGAGCTGTTAAGTGAGACACCCCCAAATTTGACAACTTTTTTGCTGTGGCTGCTAAGTGAATCACAGTTGTTAAGCAAATCCAGCTTCCACTATAGAGTCTTGCTTATTGGAAACCAGCTGGGAAAGTCATAAATTGACAATCATATGACCCAGGACACGGCCCCCGTTATAAATAGATGGCAGTTGCCAAGGTAGCCAAATTTTGATTACATGACCACTGGGACATTGGGACAATTACAAACAGAAGGACTAGTCGCATGTCATTTTTTTTCCAGCACTGTTATAACTTTGAATAAACGGTTGTAAGTTTAGGACTACTGGTATCAACCATCTGAAAGGCCTTTCCTCCACTAGGAAAAAGAGCCAAAACGCCCCATCTCACCACATCCTCTAAAACAGAGGTCTCCAACCTGCTGGTTGAAGAATTCTGGGAATTGAAGTCCACAAGTCCTAAAGTTGCCAAGGTTGGAGATCCCGGCTCTAAAACTCCTAGCCAAGATCTGAAAGTAAAATGCAGGTAAATACCCAGGCTGGAGGTTACCTACCTCTTCTTAACAGAAATGTAAGAGACAGCCGTGCAGTTCAATGTCCTCTTCCACATCTTGACATGAGGTTAACAGCTTTACCTGGGCACATTGACTGCTTAAGCCACATTAAATCTGTGTTTCCTAGAGCACTATGCTACAACTGCAAGAGAAAATAAGAGAATGGTGCCCTCGAGCATGTGCAAAGCATGTTCAGCACTTGGAAAGTTGGCCAACTGCCTAGCTGGCTTCTGTGATTTAACCAACCCCTTGATCTGTAGACCTCCCCACCCCTCCACCAGATGAGATGAAACTCTACAAAATGAGAGAAGTCTCCTTTTTTCTCTATGCTGTATCTGTAGTTCAGGATACTGGGATTTTTCAAAGGTTGGCAATAGCAATAGCACTTAAGACTTATGTACTGTTTCATAGTGCTTTAAAAGCCTCTCTAAGCGGTTTACAATGTCAGCATACTGCCCCCAGCAATCTGACTCATTTTACCGCGGAAAGGATGGAAGGCTGAGTCAACCCTGATAATCAGTAAATTCTAACTTCAGAGAGATGAATGCAACAGATAAGCTCTAACATGGGCATGTGCATCTACTAGAAAAAAAATATACCCAGTGGCTTGTTCCTGAGCTATTGGCAAAGATTTCTGGCTTCCCAGAAATCACGGGATGAAGCTGACTGAAGACACAATGCCACAGATCAAGACACAAATCCTGCGGCTAGCTCAGAAATGACTGAATTTAAATATGAAATGGAAACTTATTTAAAGATGAGTGAAATGGATAATGAGATGAGATGATATTATGTAAGATTGGTGGAAATGAAAGTATGATTATGTAGAAGTGTTATAATGTGGAACCACATTGCCCACGTAAAGAGATGTGTAAAAATAAAAAATAAAAACTTTTTGGGGAAAAAAATGGAATTGTGGAAGGCTAATGAACAATAAATAAATACATTGCCACATAAAAGAAAAAAAAGAAATGACTAGCCTGTTTCTGGACTGGATCATAGAACCTACTGAAGTATAATATGCCTTGCTTGGTTTATGATTGGCCTGTCTTTTGAACCCAGCTTAATGAGGGGTTCCGAACTGACTTCTGTCTCAAAGTGCCACATTGAGTTAGCTGTTCCAGTGTTTTTTACAAATGGCAATGTTAAGGAGTGTGGACTTTTCATTCCCATGCTGTTTGGGGCAACCTGGAAGATGAAGTCCGTACATCTTAAATTTGCCAAGGTTGAAAAATACGTTGGTTCTGTGGAGGCTGTTTTGCTAGCTGGCTCTGACCTTGTGGCATAGGTGGTATTCAGGTTCTGACCAGTTCTGGAGAACCGGTAGCAGAAATTTTGAGTAGTTCGGAGAACTGGCAAATGCCACCTCTGATTGGAGATTGTACAGTATCCTCCCCTGCCACTCCCACCAGGCCATGCCCACAGAACTGTTAGTAAAAAAAAGAATCCCACCACTGCCTTGTTGCCCCTCAAAAGGGAGAAAACTGGCTCTCCAAGGGATGCCTCTTGCATAACCTTTAACAACATGTTCTTGAATAAATTGGGCCACCTTGGTTAGGACTTACAAGACTTTACAACCATCATTAAAAGATCACCACAAGCTGGGCCACAAGTAATGCTAAACCATAATGTGGCTAGTTTGCTTTTGGCCTAGCAGGCTGTGGAAACTCAGCCAATTCTGGCTTGTGCAATAAACCATATTGGCCTAATGCCATGCATGAATCAAGGTACAATTTGTTTGTTCTGTTATTCCACTCATTACTCTTCCCTCTCGGGGTACGCAGTATAATCTAAAATATTCTGTGCCTCAGATGAAGCACTGCAGTCACCAAGAGCTTTGTTTGTTTATTCCATATCCTGCTTTTCTGCAGGAACTCCAGGTGATCTCTTTTTTCCCCTCCCAGTTGTCATGTGGACTCCCATGAGCAAGGGTGGACTTTTTATCTGTGTCTTCACTCTTACAGCACATCATCTACATTCACACATTGTCCTGAACTACAGCTTGCTGAATCATTCAATCACTGAATCACTGGCTGGATTTGCAGCCAGGCAGACTCAGAAACCCAGCAATCACCATTTAGCCTAGTACAGGGGTAGGGAAACTTGGCTCTTTTATCACTTATGGACTTCAACTCCCAGAATTCCTGAGTGAGCCATAAAAGGTTCGCATTCCCTGGCCTGCTGGTTTTTCATTTGTGGGGGAAATCAATTTTTGACTTGAATGAGACTGTTTAATATACAAATGTATGACATATAAAGAATAATGGGACTGTTTAATATACAAATGTAGGACTTATAAAGAATATGTCCTACATTTGTAAACAGTCCCATTCAAGTCAAAAATTGATTTCTCCCACAACTGAAAAACCAGTAGGCCAGGGATGGCAAACCTTTTATGGCTCACTCAGGAATTCTGGGAGTTGAAGTCCATAAGTGATAAAAGAGCCAAGTTTCCCTACCCCTGGCCTAGTATGTGCAAAGGCTCGTCTTTAAGGTACTATAGGGAATCTGCCTCTGTAAACTTGGAGGCACATGGCTGACCCTCTTGAAAAGGCAGCCTGGAATGAGATCTCTCCCTGCCTGCTATTGCTCTTACAGAAGAGATCATCAAAACATAGTGAGTGCACATGCCCTTTTATAGCCTGAGAACAGACCTTTTTCAAAAGCCCTTCTACGCTCCCATCGGCAGCATTCCAGAGGAATCTATGCTCCTGACTCTTGGCACTTGATTGTCCTTGTGCCATGAAAAATAGGCCAGCTCCTGGGATTCAGACGAATGCTCCCTGAGCCTCAAGAGAGGACAAGACGTGTTTTTCAGGAATGATACGATATCACCCCACTCCACCCTTCCTGCAACTACAAGCCCATTTGGCTAGCATGAAAACATTGCAAGATTTTAGGAAGACCAACACTGGGGAGGTGGGAATCCCATCACAGCTAGGCCAGGTCCTCCTTGAGGCTCATCTTGGAACTCGAATGATGCTAACCTTGAACAGCTTCTTCTAACAGATAATCAGAGTTGGAAGGGACCTTGTAGGTCATCTAGTCCAACCCCCTGCCCAAGCAGGAGACCCTACATAATTTCTGTCAGAAATGGGAGTCCCATCTCTTCTTGAAAGTCTCAAGTGATGGCGCTCCCACAACTTCCGAGGGCAAGGTGTTCCATTGGATGATTTTTCTGTCAGAAAGTTTCTCCTTATTTCCAGGTTAAATCTCTCCTTGTTCACCTTCCATCCATTCTATCGCTGGACCATTCATGGAACTGGATTGCTTGAGAAGATAAATAAACTCTGATCTGGGGAGGAAAAAAAGGTATCCTCCAGGCCATTAAAAAAAAAATCCCTGGGACGGGTGCCTGACATTCCTGAAAACTAGAATTTTGAGTTGCTTGACGGAGTTACTGCTTTTTGTTTAAGAAAAACTAAAGTATGCTTGAGTTAAAACCAGGGACATTTTTTTCACTTAGAGCATACTTGAAACTTATAACCAAATCTGACAGATTGATGAGGTCAGCCTTAACGCACTGTTTTAATTCCATTACTGAACTCTTCTTGGCTGCCGTTACCAGAATGTTTGAAATCAATTGCTGGCGTCTATAAACCAAGTGCCATCTTTATTAAAATTTCCTCTCCTGCCTGCCCCATGTTACCTGATATGTGTTGCTGCCATAGTGGACCTTTTTGCTAAAATTGCCATCCTCTTTTTCTTTTAACCAAATGCCTAGACAGCAGTGTTTTTCTCTTGTGGTTTGGGACTTCAATTCTGTAACTGTTTGAAATACTATTTATTATATGTCTTCTGAAGGAAGTAGCCTGTCCCCAGGTAGACTAGTGAGGTGCTAGAGAAACTTTTGAGGACCCATGTCTCTTTAGTTACATCCTTCCAGTCTGCAGGATAGACAGCAGAATAATTACCTGTGATTTCCATGAAGATGGGGATATTTTAATAGTTTCTTCTTTCATTTCTCAAATAGCAAAACAGCACCATTTCTCCATCAGAACCGATAACAGAAAACATAAAATACAAGGAAACTGAATTGCTCTGTGAGTGAGATGGGCATCTTCAAAATTGAAAATATATAAATATATATAAACATACCAGTAATTAAAGCCTATCTAGAGAAAGTGAAATAGACACCAGGATAAAAAAAAACTTTGTCAAGAGATTGCTACTAATCTAGTTTTGCCAAAATCAGCATGAAAAAAATAATATTAAGCAGAATCTAACTGGCTATAACAGCTGTTTTTTTACTCAAAGCAATTTCCTTATGAAAAAGTTGAATAAAAATAGCCACGTAGACAACCCCTTCCTGGAATCTGACCTTCTGTCTGGATTCTTATTTGATGCTGAGTTATTAGGGCTGGTAAACCAGAGTTTATGGCTTTATGCAATGTGTGAATGCAGCCAATTGTAGCTTAACTTAACAATTATTGGTAATAATGTATATTCTAGCAGAATGCTTGAAACAAGTAAGTTTAATACCATTTCATTTGGTCTGGTTTTTCTGAAAATTAAAAATTACCCTACTGAAGATAAAAGAAATCTTTGTTTCAATAATATTTTCTTCTTCCATAAGAACAAATATTCTAATATCAGCATCGTGTTTCCCTGAAATTAAGACATTCCCTGAAGGTAAGCCCTAGTGCTTATTTCAGAACTCAAAAGAAAATAAGACCAGGTCTTATTTTTGGAGAAACATGGTATAAGGTTTAGACTAGAGCATAGCTGGGAACTCATCAATGCCTTCTTACCCATTGCTCTGCCTCCAGTTCGTACCTGCCAAATTTACAATATCAATAGTGTATTGTTGAGCTCTTTGGACTTTAAGGAAGTCAGAAAAATTATTGCAAATACAGAGATGAGATTCACTCCACTATCTTCTTGCAAGTCCTGATGTCCATTGGTGCTCTGTCCCATGTCTTCCACTAGAAAAGGATCAGTTAACAAACTCTGACATGGTTATTGACTAATGATGAACCAATTTACACGCCTGGACAAGGGCTGTTGCCTAGACCACAGTGTATATTTCTGGCTTTGGCTACCAGATGGTGTTCCTCCAGTTTGTAAGCTCTGGGTGGAAGTGGGCAACCAGGAGTGTGTGTGTGTGTGTTGTTGTTTTTTTGGTTTTTTTTGCAATTTGAGTCCTGCAGCATTTTAAGGTTGCCCACCCCTTCCCTAAACATGCAAATCTACTTGCCGGATTTATGCACCCCATTAACTAAGTTGGTACAACACAAGCCAACACAACACTTCTTAATCTAGTGTACTGTGAAAATCCAGCCCATGTATTCAGTTTATAGTTCAGTGAATCATCTGGACTGACTGGGGATAAGCACTTTGAGAGCTCGTGAACCATGTACCATAAACTTCTAGAGTTTAGCCTAGAATATTGTACAAATCTAACTTTTTTTTCCTGTGCCTGGAACAGACTCTTAGGACTACAGTGGCTGGACCCATGTCAGGCTATTGTAGTTTATTCAACAAACCAAACACATGATTATATAAACCATGGGTTAGTTACAGTGTATAAATCCAACCAGAGCTTCTCTTTCTGAATTCATCATTCCTCCCTTCTCCCAACAAATATCTAGGAAATGTTGAAACGATGTTGAGTTTCAAATAGGAGCATGCAAGCCTTTTCAGGCCACTCATGATATTTAGCCTTTGTGCAGTGATGGGATTCAAATAATTTAACAACCGGTTCACCCATGTTGGCTGTCATGGGAGGCATGGTCCATTCCTGTCCTCCACTGCACTTGGGTGGCATCCCAAATAGAGAATGGGGCAAAGACAAAGAAGTGGAGAGGGCTAGGAGAAAACTTCCTTTCATATAACCTAAAGTAAATATAGTTCATAGTTCATCCCCCAATAAATTAAATACTTTTTTTCTTTTTTAATCCCATTTTGACTTCGACGGCTGCTTCTTAGGGCCTTGTGGTTGCATCCAGAGTTTTTGAGTTCTTTAAGAGGAGTGCTGAATTTTGTAAAAGTCAGTACCCAACTTGACAGCAACTAAGCATTGCTGTCAATAGCAGGACTGGGCTCCTTATATATTTCTGCATGTGGTAAGCCCTAACCCAGTTTGGTTTGACGCAGCTCAGTGTGCGATCTTGACCGCCTTCTAATTTCCTCCTCCTCGGTTTATTTTCAATAACATAAAGTGTACTAGCGGCCTATGCACAGCTAATGAGAAGCTGCAGAACCTCACTCTGGCTGGCCAGCTGCCTTGACTAAACCACCAAGCGAGCCGATGTCTGGATTTCCACCAATCCTCTTGAAAACAGAATTAATTGTTCCATACCAAAAAAAAAAAAATTATTACGTAATTAAACAGAATGTCACAACTTTTATTTCCCAGTTCCCAACTCAGCCAAGCTTATACTGAAGCGGCTGTCCCTCAATACACAAAACAGTTTGTGTGTTTTTCTAAGTAAAATGTTAGATGTTTTAACTGTATGATAAAGTCTCAACTGCTTTCACAAACGGAGCTGCTCCTTTTTTGGCTGGATTTATATAACACATTAAACTATAATGTGGTTTGTTTAGCTTAGTCTGTTGCCTGCACTTAGCCAATTAACATACCATAATTAAACAAATCATAACTTAGCAAAACATACCCAAATTAGTAAGAAATCTGAATCTTATTTCAAAGCTTCCCTCTCATATAACATGCAAGGACCTATGACTTTTAAAATATCTATGATATGCTGCTCTTTAATGACATCCAAAACCTAGTGAGGTACTGCCAGCCTGCAGAACTAAAATTTGCTTTGCTGTCCATCGTGCAGCAAATCCTCAGGATATTATAACTGGTCAAATAGCTAAAGGCATATTTTTCCACAAGCAGATACAAATTTAGTCAATAAGAGAAAATATAAAGCAGACTGAAATCTCCTAAGTAGGCCTGATTATCTGCTTTCCCCCATACAGTTAGAATTTGACTAAGTTCTTCCTCTGTGCCTCAGTTTTAAGGTCATATAGGAGATATCCTTTTAGTCTTTAAATCTCAAATCTGATGCTCAATGTCCAAGGCCTTCTGAATTGCTGCAGGCTGTCGGGACAACTAGGCAATGCAGGATTTTTTATTTTGTTCCACTCCAAAGCAGTTGGCATGAAAGCCCCACTGCAATGCTGCAGAAGGCATCAAACAATTATTCTAGGTTGTGGAAGGTAACAACCAGTTAACACAGTTTGTTCTACATTAAAACCCAGCATGGCTTCATTAGAAAATGGCAGCACTATTTAATCACTTTAAGATGCTGGTTTCTAGCTGACCCCACGACACGCTTTCATCTCTGCCATTAAAAACAAGTTTCAGAAGTTCCAGCTTTGAGTGGATGCTCATTCTAAAACTCAACATTGGAAAAACAGGGGATTGTGGGAATTTGCACAAGGCTGATATTCCCACCTGCCCTGCACAAGAATTCAGAATATTATAATTTGTGAAAGTGTTGACTGTGTACTTTCTGTCAAGAAATCCCTATTTGTCTTCTTTACCTGCACAGGTCACAAAATCCTTCTAGGGGGGAATTAGCACTGTGCATTTCTTAAAGCTTAGCATTTCTTAAGACTCTTTTAAAAAAAGTTCATTTGAGCTACAGGTCTCTTCTTTTTATTGCAGTGCATGTTCCTGAAACTTTTTCCCCAGCAGTGAAATGAGGAAAGAATAAAAGGAATTTAACCCTTTGGCTTTTTTACTGGGTTCTACTAGCCAAACTGTAATATTAAGTTATTATATTGATACCCCTCCTTTTGAAACAGAGACGCCAGGTGCCACCTCCTCTTAGTTATTCCTCGATTCACGACCACAATTAAGCCCAATTTTTTTGTTGCCAAGTGAGACATTTGTTAAGTGAATTTTGATCCATTTTACAACCTTTCTTGTTAAGTGAATCATTGCGGTTGTTAAATTAGTAACATGGCTGTTAAATGAATCTGGCTTCCCCACTGATTTTGTTGTCAGTCACAAAAGGGGATCATATGACCTTGGGACACTACAAGGGTCATAAATGTGAGTCAGTTGCCAAAAGTGTCTGAATTTTAATCATGTGACCATGGAGATGCTGCAATGGTCATAAGTGTGAAAAATGGCCCTAAATCACTTTTTTCAGTGCCGTTGTAACTTTGAACGGTCACTAAATGAACTCTTGTAAGACGAGGACTACCTGTATTTCCCCCTACAACTACCACCCTGTGAAATAGTTGGAGACTGACTAGCCAAAATTACCCTATGAGCTTCCGTGACAAGAGGCTGGATTAGAACCTAGATCTCCCCAATCGTAGCTTAGATCATAATCGCTACAGAGATCATAATCGCTACAGCCAACAGCTTTGAATAAAAAGTATTTATTTCAAATACTGAATCGTACTTTCAACCTTTGTATGCGAGGCTTGGATTAACCACCTCGACTGCTCTCTGGCTTGTGACAAAGAGAGGCTCTATAAAACACGAGGAACAGAGATTTAGTGTAGGTGACAATACGTTACAGGCGGTCCTCAACTTACGACCACAACAGAGCCCAAAATTTACGTTGCTAAGTGAGAAATACTGTTAAGCGAGTTTTGCCCCATTTTGCGACTTTTCTTGCTGCATTTGTTAAGTGAATCACTGCAGTTGTTTAATTAGTAACCTGGCTGTTAAGTGGATCTGGCTTCCCCATTGACTTGGCTTGTCAGAAGGTTGCAAAAGGGGATCACCTGCCCCCTCCCACCCACACTACAACTGTCATAAGTCTGAGTCTGTTGTCAAGCACCCAAACGTAAATCATGGGGATGCTGCAATGGTCGTTAAGTGAAAAAAAACGGTCATAAGTCACTTTTTATCCAGGGCCGTTGTAACTTTGAACGGTTACTAAGTGAACTGCTGTAAGTCGAGGACTCCCTATAGTAACCTGTGTAACCTGTACCAGGAGGTGCAGATTTTTAATCTTCGTCAGCCAATGGCGTTGTTGGGGGGCTGCAGTAACACACCTAGAAGGACCGAGGTGGATTCAGCCCTGTTGCCATTGGGCAACCATCCGGCCACCGCTACCCCCGCCCTTCCTTTACGTCACACAGGCGAACTCAGCCGTCCGAACCCCCCCGCCCCGCCCCGCCCCCATCCGAACGGCGTCACCCGTTTTCCATTCATACCTTCCGCGCAGTTTCCCTCGCTTCCCCATTCACCAACTTTCCTCGCGAGTTCCGGGAGGCGAGACGTCGCGCCACTTCGGCCTTCTCATTGGCTTCCGGCGGCGACCTCAGCTGTGGAGGTTTTGCGGAGCTAGCGGGCGGGGGAGGGGGGAATAGGGCGGGACGAGCGAGAGGCGGGGAAAGCTGGGGAATGCCCGGATGTGAACAGGGTGGCAGTCAAGCTCGCCGGGAAGCGGGCTTGAGTTCCTAGCGGCGGGAGAGCGAGGTTGCTGCGGAGGGCGGGGCTGATGGAGGGAGAGCAAGGGCCTCTCGGGGTAAGGGCCGCCTTGGGCATCGGAGCGACGGTTCGGGGCAGCAGGGAGAGCGGGGTCCCTGGGGAGGCATCTGGCGCGGGGGCGTGGAGCAGCTCTTCACGGCTCCAGGATGTCGGCGAGGGCGTGAGAGGCTGGCTGTGAAGGGTGAGGGTCACGGTTTCCTCTGGGTTTGAACGCCGGACGGCTTGTGGAAGCGATGGCCGTGGGGAGTGGGGAGGGATGACTCTTTTCTAATAGGCCAAAAAATGGTGCAAAGTGAGGGCTGAACACGGGTCCTTTTCCTCCCTGGAAACCCCGGACTGTATTTCGGAGCAGACCTTCTGCATGTTCTCAGAGGCACTGTTTTCCTGGCTATCTTATAGGGTCGGCACTTGAACCTTGGCGCTCCAGGGGCAGCAACGGAACACCCCCTCCACTCCCCGGGATTACAATGAGTGGGGAAAAAAATAGGATATAAGGGGTGTGTTGAATTAATTTCATTTCTTTTTCTTTTCTTTTTTTGTCTTCCTTCCTCCCAGGGAATTTCAGGTGACATTTTAGTTTCATAACAGGAGATAAATTTGGTGAAGAAATACAGACCACCCTAAGGCTTTATTTGGTGAGCTTTGCAGCCAAAAAAAAGGGGGAGGGATTTTAGTGAAGTGAATTGTAGCGTACCCCCATTGCTGTGCTAGCTACTATAATACTCTTGTATCACAGGATTATGAGAAGGTGCTTTCCTGTGTGTTCTTTGCTTCTTGCACATTATTCATTTATTCTGCTGAGATCCTGACTTATGAAGCAATTAGGGGAATGTGGAATGAAAGCTAAATTCCTTTACAAGCATTTAATATCCCATTATCTAATTCAGCATTGCCCATTTCCACAGTCCGGATCCTCCATTCTATTTATTCACAGGTTATTCCAGTTCTGCTAAGGTATTAAGCAATGCTAATTAAAAGTTTATTCCTTGTCATTTTAACTTCATTTTATTGTTCCAATCTTGGTTACTGCTGACAACTAACTCATGGACAATAAATTATGCTTCAATCTCGCCTGTTATCTGAAAGATAGGGCTACCAGGTGTTGGCTGCAAAGATCTGGAGGACCACTAAGTGGCAGCAAAGAGTCAGCCATTCTAACTCATTCCCGTCTAGCGGTCCAACTGGATTTTTACAAAGTGGTTTTAGATGGCTTCCAGTTGCTGAAATCGGGGCAATCTTGATGGCAAACAAAAACAAATTATACAAGTGGCAAGATTTTGAGAAGTAATTTATCCCAAAACTGATTTTATAACTAAAAATGCATAGAAAATGTGCAAATTATACCTGTTTTATAAAACAGCGCTAACATTACAGAACTTTATAGTACTGATTAGAACAATCCCTCAAAATGAAATTGTCAGTAATTTCATGAGTATTGGAGGCAGACTGAATTGGGATAGTGGAATCAAAATCTATTAATTTATATTTAATTGAGAATCTTCATGGATCAATGGGTATTGAATTTATTTTGATTATATACAAGCTTGATATTACCACCAAGAACATTAGGTTGAAATCCTTCTGATTCTTAGATCAGTGGTCGCCAACCGATGGGCCAGGTGGTCCGCGAGAAAATTTTGGTGGTCTGCAGAGAAATGTCATCCCCAAAGCAATTAATCCAGGCTGTGCGGGAACACAAGGCTGTGCTGCCCACATGGCCCATGGGAACACAAAGCTTGTGTTGCTTGCATTGTGAACAACACGAGGTAGTGAGGGGAGGGGGGAAAGGATGGAGGGGGGAGAACTTGCCCCACGTGCCTTGCCTGGCCACCGGGCTGCTTCTTTCCCTTCTGCTTTTGGCTGCATGCAAGGAAAGCAGCAAAAGTCTTTCTTTCTCTCCCCCAAACTCCACCAGAAATGAGTCTTTGGGACCCTGCAAGGCATCCTGCTCCAAGAGGCTGCACCAGCAAAGACTCATTTCTGACAGAGTTGGGGGTGAGAAAAAGACTTCTGCTGCTCCGGGATGACCAAAGGGCCAGTCCTGTGACTACTGCAGCTCTGGAATACGGGACCGACTTTCCCACCAACGTCAGCAAGCCACCATCAATCAAAATTCATATTAGTGGTCCGCAGGATTTAAAATTATGAGTTTGGTGGTCCTGAGGTCCAAAAGGTTGGTGACCCCTGTCTTAGATAACTTAGATAGACATAGCCTCCATTGTGAGTGATCAGAGCTTCTCAGGGCTGTAGCCTAAAGCAGGGATCCCCAACCCCCAGTCTCTGGACTAGCATCAGTCCAAGGCATGCCAGAAACCAGGCCATGCAATCAAGTGAAGTCCCATCTGCGCGATGCAGGAAGCACATGAAACCACACTCCCTCCTATTCACAGAAAAAACTTTCTCCATGGAACTGGTCCCTGGTGCCCTAAAGGTTGGGGGCTGCTAGCCTAAAGCATCTCAGTAGTCTAGTGTGCCTATTTCTATAAGGTTTGGGAATATTGGATTTGGCCAAGTTTTACAATATCCTGGCTAGAATCTCTGGGTTCTGGAATGTGTTGTGCCATTTCTTCAGATGTTTGAACATACTCATTTCCCATAGGTAGATCATTACAGCTATAATGGATGATTTAAACCTGCACTACAGATTTTTAAACTGGAGGAGGAGGATCCGGGAGATTCGAGAGGTGCGAGCCATTCGTTACCAAGAGAGGTTCAAACACATCCTTGTTGATGGAGACACATTAAGGTAGTTTGTCGTGTTTGAATGTGGACAGAAACTTGAAGGGGGACGTTTATCAAATATTTAAATGAAGAGCAGAGAGTGCTCAGCATAGGGAGGGTACATACTCTCTACTACTCAAGCACATTTAGGATTTTTACTTTTTCTGAAAAGAAGGTTTAAAGTTTACAGTTTTTTAAATGATTGGAAGAACAAATCCATTGAATAAATATGAGCAATTAAAGACAATGTTTTATAGTGACATTCCATCAAAAATTATTTTAACTACTTGAATAGTATTACCTAAAACAAGGGTTTCAGAATATTTCAGTCTCCTGATCAAAATGTGGATTGGCTTTTGAAATGCATCTCATTTTGTATTTCTTTAATAGGTTGGCTAACTTCCAAAGCATCTTTAGTCACCTAATGAGAGCTAGTTTGGTGTAGTGATTAAGGCCATGGGCTAGAAATGGGGAGACTATGAGTTCTACTCATGCCTTAAGCACAAAGCCAGTTGGGTGACTTTAGGCCCAATCATTCTCCCAATTTCCTAAAATGCTGCCAAGACAACTGCAGAGACTAGTCCCGTGATGCCGAACCTATGGCACGCATGCCGGAAGTGGCATACAGAACCATCTCTGCTGGCAGGCGAGCCGTCACCCCAAATTAGGTCCACTGCATGCGCACACGCCTCCTGCCAGCCAGCTGATGGTCAGGTATCTGCCACACATGTGCGGGGGGTGGAGCGTGCATGGGAGATGCGCGTGAATGCACAGAGGCACGAGATGTGCACAGGGGGGTCGTGTACACATGCACAGATGTGTGTGGGCGCAGGGGGGTTGCCTGTGGATGTGCAGAGGCGCACAGCTCATGCGAGGAGGATTGCGCATGCATGCACAGAGGGGCGGGGGAGTCACGCATTATGGGTGCAGGCACATGTGCGTGCATGCGCACGCACACATGCATGCTTTTGGCACGCGACAACGAAAAGGTTAGCCATCACTGGACTAGTTGGAGCAGCTGATCCCTTCCATAATATGGCCATACTAAACTAACCTAGAGGCTGATAAAATAATGCCTATAAGGGTTTTTTTCCCCTTATAAAAGAAGATAAGTGTTTCAATTTATAATAAGTATTCCATGGTTTAATTTTGCATTTCTTTGCTGGGTTTTTGCATTCTGTACATACATACACATTGTGTATGTATGTGTTTGAACAATGTGAATTCTGTAGTTTTAAATCGGAGGCAGCAACAGCCTTCTTCGCTAGTTAGTTTTTGTGAGATCTTGTTTCCAATCATCTTACAACAGCAACATTAATTGGGGAGAGATGTATGTGTTATCCCATCTTTTGCAAGGATGATGGAATACATAATGGTGCTCTGTTTCTTGCCATTCTTTGGATAATTAAATTCTACTGGGAGTCTTAGTGCTTGTATTGGCATGTGAGTATGACACAAGAGATATTTATTTTATTTATTTTTCACATTTCTGAACTCATCTCCCTCAAAGAGGGACTTTCGAATCCCAATATACTTTTGATCCCAAGCTGTTATCTAGAAAGCTGCAAATCTTTTTTAAAAAAAGAATTGGCAAACTCTAGTTCCCATTATCTGTCTGAAATGACTTTGTGAGTGATTAGTTCCTCTTGTTGCTATTAAGCACAGAAACTTTGGAATCCAAATATTGAGGGAAACTAAGAATCCCTAGGCTAGAATGTTATTTGTTTTCTCTTGAAGATGCTTCTGGCCAGTTAAATATGAATATTTTTTAGGGGTGGGCAGAATGTTGAGCCCTGAAGGTTAGTTATCTATAGCCTAGCACTTGCATCTTTCTTGGCATCAGATATCCACTCTTGTTTTTTTTTTGTTCTTTTGTAATGTCACACATTTTGGCTTGAGTATTGGAGAACCTGACCTTGTATCTTTTCTGCAGTTACCATGGAAACTCTGGAGAAGTTGGTTGTTATGTTGCTCCTCGCCCACTGACCAAAGACAACAATTATTTTGAGGTAACCAGTTTGGCTCACCTTCTGGGAAGTCACTTTCAGCATTAGTCTTATTGGAGACCCTCTCCAACATATGGTCCTTCCTTCTCTTTTTATTACTTGAGAGACCAAGCTTAGAACTAATTGATACTAATTATACAGAGGCAGAGTTTTGCTAAACATCATTTTAAAAGATTTTCTAACAAGAGGAGATACTTGACTGTAGAATAGGTTGCCATTGTGGGCAAATTTTCTTTGATTCTTTTTTAATGGGATGGAAGAGAAACATTATTAAATATAAAGGAGCAAATCTTTGAAATATATTTAGTTCATTTAGCTAAATTAAATTTAACAGAATATAATTGAAACAGTTCTCCCCCCCTAGTCCTGTAAACATTGGGGCTGTAAACGTTGTTATCTGTCACTCAATAGCTCTTGACCCAAAATGGTTGTGTAACTTTGGACCAGGTGGGCTGCAAAGCTCAAACATTTTATGAATCTTCTCTTGGACAGTGAATTTTTATGTAAACTGCCACTGTTTCAGGAAGCTTTTCTGCAGCTTTTCCCAGCTGTAAGCTATAAGACCTCCCAGATGTGTCAGGAATACACTCCTGGAACTCCCAACTTAGTGTGACAATTGGGAATGCTATGAGATAAACCCAGTATAGTTGGAAATGATCAGGAAAAAGGTTTCGTAGAAGAATCAGAAAGATAATTGTGCTGAGCAAGAAAGTTGGAAGGAAATAACTTCCTTGTTCAATAATTTCCTTGTATAATAAGCCATTGTGCATGAATACTGAACTTCTTTGTAACAAAGCAGTTGGCTAACATCATGAAAACAGGAGCACTATATGTGTTGTGGATCCATCTGTAGTATTTAGAAGCCTGTTTTGTAGATCCTCATGAGCAAAGAGATGCAGGGGAGATGGTTCTGAATAATGTGGAAAAAAGCTAATCAAAATATATTTTCTTAGCCCTTACACAAATATTCCACAACTTGATGCCTTCTGCCTGGCTTCCTGTTGATTGTAACCAGCATGCCACTCAACGGGTTTACTGAGGTTGTCCAAAATTATCTCTGGAGTTCAAAGGTTTTTTTTTTAAATGCATTAAATTACTTTTCAATTAATTTATATGCTTGCTGTCTGGAAACCCTGTGCAAAATCAGAATTATATAGATATGCACATTTGCACAAGGTTTCCAGTAAGGATTAAGAACAAAGAGTATTTTAATGGGGAGGTTGAGTGATGAATACCTTGTTTAAAGCAGCTACAGAGTTCACGTCAGGAAAGGCTGTGTCCTGGGAACCTTTTGTCTTGCAGTTCATTCTTTTAAATGCTATTTTCCTGCCTAGGTGGGATGAATGAGATGGATGTCTTACATTATATTATTTGTCCTTGGCTTTTGTTCAGGCAGTTGGTAAAACAACAGATATATTCAGCCCTTGGCTCCTTTTCATATTTTGTAAAGACAAAGTCATCATCTTTGGGAAAAATTGCATGGGTGAATGGTGTTGATGCATCTATTCTTTCAACTTGTTCTAGGTATCAATTGTGGACAGTGGTGTGCGTGGGACCATTGCAGTAGGACTGGTGCCTCAGTATTACAGTTTGGACCATCAGCCTGGATGGCTCCCGCACTCAGTTGCCTATCATGCTGACGATGGCAAGTAAGTTAAGAAGCTTGGCAGACCCGAACATAACACTCATCCTGTGTATGTTGCTTTGTCTAGACTGGTCTAAGGAATAAGTCAGGCGATACCTCAATTAAGGAAGCCAGTCAGTTAAATGTTGACTTACAACTTTGATGACTAGTGGCTGGATTGCCTAAACATGAATGAAAACTCTGACTCTCTACAAGATCCATGATTTTAGAGTGCATACATGACACCTGTCTGCATTTAGCAGAGAATAGGGATGATATTTTTTATATATTAGCAAAAGTTTTTTTAATTAATTCACTGTTGAGTAATTGCTAAACGCTGAATATTTATGAAGAACGTATCATGGTCAGGTGTGTGTGTGTGTATTCATATAAATTCTGCTTTATTATGTGTGAATGTGTGAGAAACTGAAATAGATGGTAGTATTCCAACTTGTGAAAAACAAGATGGAATAGATTTGTCGATCTGTCAAACTAGAAGCATCTTCTCTAGGATTACAAAGCAGACCTAACTCTACTATTGTTATTGAGCGTCATATCACACTAGCGTACTGTTGATTAGTTGTTCTCCAGGAGTCGTTTAAAGCTCTCTGTGAGATTTACAGAGATTTTATCTGAGATTTACCTTATCCAGACTTTACAATGGTCGAGCCAAGGGACGTCAGTTTGGGACAAAATGCAATTCTGGGGATCGGATAGGCTGTGGGATTGAGCCAGTGTCCTTTGAAGTCCAGACAGCACAGATATTCTTCACCAAAAATGGAAAAAGGGTAAGTTCTGACTCAGCCTTCCATCTTTCTGAGGTTGGTAAAATGAGGACCCAGATTATTGTGGGCAATGTGCTGACTCTGTAAATAAATTAGAGAGGGCTGTAAAGCACTGTGAAGTGGTATATAAGTCTTAAGTGCTATTGCTATTGAGCTGAAGGTACCTACTACAGCAGTGTTGTTATGTGGGTTTGGTATGGTATTTTGATGGGACAGCTGCCTGGGAATTTCATGTACCTTGTCTTTTATTCCAAGTGAAAAAGTTGGGAGCAAAAATTAACATAGAACATAGAGGAGAGATGAACATGTTCCAACCTCCACCCCAATAAATTGAGTGACTTCCCCAAAACAATTCAATTAAATTCATGATTAAAATTTTATTTGATCCAAGGGTCTTCTGCATGTTCATTCTTGAAACCATTCTACCAAAGTTAAAGAGAATGTGAAAGTGTCAGAACTATGGATTATACAAATTAGGGCCAACAAATAATGAGTCAGCTTGCATTTTTAAATAATTTCACACTCAATAGGACTGTATTGTAAGGTGTAAGAAACTTGCCATACCGGGAAAAAACTGTAGTAGCTTTTTTTTAATTGGGTGAAAGAATTCAAATATGTTTCTCCCCCTCCACTTGCAATCCAGAATGGTACAACCCAAGGTCTCTGCCAGCTAATTCTGCCACTTCATTCTGTACAGTCTGTAGAATGGCTTTTGGGTATCATTAGCTAGCTAGATTAAATAGATCTAATCTATGTAACTGTTGCTTCCTCTTAACAGGTGGGCTCAACAATAATGCCACTCTCGCCAGAAGGTCTCTTCCCAGCTGTGGGGATGCATTCACTGGGTGAAGAAGTCCGGCTCCATCTCCATGCAGAGCTGGGCAGTGAAGAGGAAGATGACAGCATTATGATGGTGGACAGTTATGAAGATGAATGGGGACGACTACATGACGTAAAAGTGTGCGGCACAGTGAGTGAGCATCTTTGGGGAAGGAAGCAGAATGCCAGAAACATGGGGGGGCTTTTGGTGGTCCTTGTGTAGAAATCCACTGGAGTTATAATGATTGATATTTATGAGCATGAGAGTAAGCATCCTTCAATATATTATCATCTATATGATCGTTAATCTTTAGAAAATGAAAATGGGTCATTTTTGTTAGCATTTTTACATTTAGAAGAGAAAATGGACTGCCTTAAATATATATATATATATACCAAGACCTACATATATATATATAGAGAGAGAGAGTTTGTAAATAAGAGCAAAATTCTTAACCTTAACCCCATCAAATAACTTTCTACGATAGGCCAGCAAGCCTCCAGAATGTGTTCTTGGTGATGGGGGATTTTGTTTCTGGGGAAACAACAAAGACAGAAATATCAGAAGGAAGGTGTTGTGTTCTGAAGCGTACTTAAAATTAACTTAGAGGTCTATTCTGTGATTTGGCATCAGGTTTCTCTGCTCAAGGCCTGCTTTGTGTATACAGTACTAAGTATCTTGGAGGCAGTGGAAGATGCTGCAGAATTAAGGGGGAAAACTTTATTCTCACTACAGAGGGAAGAGTCTGATGGCAAGTAAGAAAAAGGATGCATTTTTTTTCACCTCCAGAGTGTGTGCCACTCCCATATGCTTGCAGGTCAGAGCTGGCAGCTTTCCCAAACTTAACTCTATACTTTCATTTGTTTGTTCGTACACTTCTTCCATTCCTGTAGCTGCCCATCTCAGCCAAATTACTCTGGGAGGCTTGCAATTCATTACAGTGTAGTGGAGAAAGGCATGGAGTGGGAAAACGGCAAAGCCATCCCATTTTGGATTGCCACAAGCTTTTGCTGCAACCTGAGTTCTCTGTCAGAAGATGAAACCACAAAGGGTACTCCCAATCACTTTGTTTCCTCCTTTTCCATTTGCACTCTCCCTCCCTCCTCTCTGTTTCTCTCTCTCTGTCTCACACACACACACTCACACACACACACACACACACACCCCTTCGCTGATCTGAGCAGCATGTCGGGTTTCTGCTCAGAGTTACTGGGCCTTTGAATAGAAGAAACCTTTCTTAAGGGTGAAGAGATTGAAGCATGTTGTTGTAGGCCTCGCTTATTAGTCATAAGAGGATGAAATCACACAAATCTTGAGGGGTGGGGGTGGTGAGGGGATTTTTTTATGCTCCAGGGGAAAAGGCATAACTTCAGGGAGTTGGCCATCTAGACAGCAAGCATGACTTTTGTTGGCTGTTGTCATGCCCAGACCAGCAAAAGAAGGATCAGTAGAGCCTCCCATGCATGGTTTTGGAGTATTGTGGAATGCATGCAGAGAAACACCCAGAGCACGTTCCTGGTTTTCAGTACGCAGTTCTACGAGGCCCGTGATTATCATTGGGTATTACATTCTCTGCGTCTGAGTGCTGTTGATGGACCAGCTTCCGTACGATATCAGAAAGAAGTGGCTTGGCTGCCAATACATTGGCTGCCATCCAAGATGACAATTTAGGCTCCTACTCTGAAGCGCATCATTGGCAAGCCAAAGAAAGGGTAGTTGTCTGCATTGTGAGAGTGGGATGTGTAGGTGCTAACGGAAGATAAGTTCGAATGACAAATTCTGTTTTCAGGCAGGGATCTTGCCTTGTGCTGACAGCTTGCTGAAGTCCAAAAGGGGTTGGTTTGTGCCTGGGCCTGCTCTTCTCTTCCCTGTCGCAGAGTTACATACAGAAGCAGAGAGTGGATTAGCAGCTGGGAGGTCACCCAACATTCCTCCTGGGACTCTGACTAAGTCCACGGGCTGCCAGCTGCTTCTTTCTGTCCTGCTGCTCTTGAGATTTTTCTCACTCCCATTTAAAAACATTTTGTCCTGTCTCTTGTGGTCTCAAATTGATGCTTGGCAGCTTGTGTAAAAATTCTGAAATCCCAGTGGGGAATTGAAGAAAGTGGGCTTTTCTCTTCTTTGGAGACTGTGGGATAGACATGATGACATAACCCTGCCCTCATCAAATCCGCTAGCAACTTGGTGCTGCTATGGGCACATGTTGCAAAGGCTCGCTGGCGTGTTCCTCTTCATTTCTGCCTCGTTGGGAGCCCTGCTCTGTATGGACTGACATTTTATTCCTTTAGCCTTTTGATGTACCTTGCTGCTGAATTCCTCCTAATATAAAACCAGAGCCTTTATTAAATGGTAATCACCCTCATGGAGGCACCATAATAGAGTTACCCATGCATTTGCTAAAAAATGGTTTATTTTAATTGCTTTACAAAGTGCTCTAGTTTTTACAAGTCTTGAGAAAGGGAAGGAAATGGCAAATGATTCTGGTCCTGAGCACTGGAAAAAATTACTAAGAGTTCCTATCCGGCATCATCAGAGATTCCAGTTGGTGTTATCCACAGATTCCAAGGACATGTTTGTAGCTATGAAACCTAACAAAGTGCATGAGGCAGTAGAAGTGAGAGAGAAGCTGTGTTAATCCTCACATCCAACAATATGGAGACTCTGACACTCTCTCTCTCTCTCTCTCTCTCTCTCTCTCTCTCTCTCCCTCCCTCCCTCCCTCCCTCCCTTTCTCTCTCTCTTCTAATAGAATTGTAATTCACGGTTGGGAGGGTTGGAGTTAACAGCATGGAGTTAAAGAAATGCCTTCGCATCTCTAAATGTTGTTATATACTATTGTGGCATTGCTAATTGTTCCTATCTACTGAGTTCTTTGAGGCTCATGTTTCTAATACGGAAACTAGGATTCTTGGTTTAATGGAAAAACTGGTGTCTATCTTTTGTGGTAGTCATAAAACTAGCATCAAACACTAAAATGTATATATAGCATGGCCGCTATCACTCTTAAGCAATCCCCTTGCTTAAGAAAGCAGCCAGTGATGGAAACTTGCTGATTTTACATGTAAAAGTTCTTGTCTTACAAAGTCATAGCTCGAAGAAAAGAATTTGAACTTGAGGGGATAGGTAGAAGAAGAAATATTAAACACTAGCATTCTATAACTATGTATTTTTATATTAACCTTTCTACAAGAGCCATAATGGGCTTTTTAAAAGAATCTAGCCTTCTTATAGCTAGCAGTTTGATATGTATCAACAAATCTTTTAGTCATCTGCATAAAAAGTAGAAAAATCCCTTTTGCCTTTATTGTGACATTGTCAGGTCGCAATACTCTTTCAGAAGAGTAAACAGGGTACATGAGCTACGTGAAATATATATATGAAGATGAGAACATTTGTGGGTCAGGGTTGAACTGTGGAGTTGTTAGGGTTCTTTGATCTTGGTTGTTTTCTTGCAAATGTTTCATTACCGAACTAGGTGACATAATCAGTTCTAAAAGGGAGTAGGGTTTCCTCTACTATCAGTGGTGATGTGAGTGGTCTTAGTTTCTTGATTAGGCTATTATTTACTGTTAGCTTGTTTGTCTGACTTTCTAGTTCATTGATTGGCATATTGTTTACTTCTTGATATCTTTGCCCAAATTGTATTAAAACAAATATATTCATATTTAAATCTATGTTATCATGCAGTCATAGATCTGTTATTATATATTTCAAAATGGCATAAAAATTAAAAGTTATGAAATGCAATTCACTAGGAAGTTATCAAATAAAATTGAGGCAAATAATGGAAGACACACAAAAAGCTTCATCTGTGATCTGGAATTTTAAGATAAGCTGAGTGGAGTTTTAAGATAAGCTGAGTGGAATATAATGCAGAATCTATGAATTGGGCAGTGCAAAACACCAACCCTACCTTTATCAACCTATGAAAGAAAATTGAATTATGAAGAAAAATGAATATATGAGCTGTTTTAGTTTGTGCGTAATTGCAAACTGGAAAATCTTCCATAATTCAAAACTTTGTCCAGTATTTCCTCTTAGTTACAAATGGGATAGCCACACAAGGTACAAGTTGAAGATAATTTGCTATGTTGTGTAAACTTTAGGAGGCCAATCCCTTTGGATATTTATACATTTGCAGGATTCTGTGCTTTTTGGGTGTGTTTATGTTCTTTCAGAAAATCTCTTTGTTTTAAATGTTTTGCTTTGTTTTCAGAGGGAAGGACAAAGAATTGATGCCCATATTCAAGTTATGGCTAGAAGGCTGTGTCTGCCTATCATTTTGCTTTTTTTAAAGAACAGTATTTCACATAAAGTATATAATTTTGAAAGGTAGTATAAAACTGTCTCAGTTTTAAGAGGGATTTTCAAAAAGCACATTGCTTTTTTATATCTACCCACTCACCCGCCTAAATTGGTTTCATATAATCTAAGCAGTTTGGCCCCATATGTAAAGAATGGGTGAAGGGATTGGCCTCTACAAAATAAGTAATGAAATTATAATCCTTGCAAATGCTTATAATCCACTCCTCCCAAGTTTCCACTGAACAGTTTAAGGTATTTAATAGCAAGGAATATCATAAATGAGCTGTGAAAATATCCTTTACAATTTTTTTAAATAATATATTGTAGCACTAAAAGCTGCAGAGGATACAGGTACAGTAAATGTCAAAACATTTAAAGTATTCAGATTCAAGAATTATGTGTTTAAAGATTATGGAGAAAGAAATTGTAATCAGTATAATGTAATACCTATGAATAACTGTGCAATATTATAAGCAGATCCTAATGTCATTGGTAATCGGATATCTGTTTAATAGCTAGTCTCTAGTTTATAGAAAGTTGTACAGTTCTTCACTAAGTTAAACAAAGTGGTCCCATAATAAAGTGTTGTAATGCAGAATGCTTGAATTTGGGCTGGCAGCCAGCCATGCTTCTTTTTCTGGATATATCATTGTCCTTCCTGGTTTGCTGTATTTTCCATTCCTGATGTCAGCATTCAATAACTATGTAGCCTACTGAAGTCCCACTAGGTTTTTTGGGGGGGAGGTGGGGAGGTATTGTACTTTTGTAAAAATTCCTTCTAAAATGGTTGATATCTCTATAGTATGAATATGTGGTGTTGTTTTGGGCAAATAAAGATGTCCATGAGAAGAACGAGTTCACTTTTAGCTTATAAATCAGACTTCCCAACCTCCAACCAATTGAAATTGGGTTTCAGTTCTCATAAACTCAACTATCATGGCTCATCTACAGCTACCTGAAGAATTAAGGGAGTTAGTGTAACACATTTGAAGACTAACAGATGTGATGGCATTCCAAGATGGAATTTGTGCCCTGAATGGAATCCTATCTTTCTACAGAGGTAGAAGCATAAGAAATTGGGGGAGGGTGGTCTCATTTTGCAAAAAATGGGTAAGTGGTTTGAAATCCTCACCCAAGTTTCAGTGTTGTAGAAACTTATTCAGATGTTGCTGGAATAGGAGGCTTGTCCCATGAATGTGTTGGGGTAGAATTTAAGAAAGATTTGCATCCACTGATACTTTTAGCCTTAATGGAGAAAAGTATTGGGCTTTACTGTACTGGAGTGGGTTTCGGTGATTTTCCTCTCTTTTTGCAACTTGTATATGAGAAAATGCAGAAAATAACTAAAGGAAAAGAAAGGAGAAAGGACCACACTTCTCATATGTTTGTCCTCAACTGCTTTGCATAAGGTAGTTCCTCTAACTTGTATGTTTTGCTTATGTGGCAGTGAGATTGCTTTGTAAATATTTTGGTGTGTTAAGACTAAAAATTGATTTGGACTGTAATTTTACGTACTCCTTTTATGTTTCATTGGACTACCAGGGTTTATTTGTGAGTAGAGTGCTAAAGGTTGTGCAAGTTTTTTTTTAAAAAAAATGCATAATTTTAAATATCACTGCAATCTTCCCTGGAACATAAGGCAGAACAAGAAGAATTTTAAAACATACGTTGTGGATGGGCCTGATTGAAAGAAATCAGTCTTCAGCAGGAATGTGGTAATTATAGCTTGTCCAGAGTGCTAGAGAAGTAAAATTTTCAAAGGTAATCAAAAATGGAGAGCCCAAAGGTTTGCAGACCACCTCTGGTATTTCTGTTGGGTTTGTGTGAGATCTGTCTACTTTTCAACCAACAGAAGGACATAGCAGCATCCTGGTCTGGATATTTCACACTATATTTGGGCTATGTGCTTTGGACTGAGTACCTGTAAGAACTTCTTAACAACTTCAAAGCAAACTCATTGTGGTTCTATATGTTCCTTGCTCTGTTTTTTTTAAAATTTGAAGACAGTTTGTTTATATATTTCTTTGTTCATCAAATGTGTATCTCACATTTCCAGCAAAGCACACACCTCATGCAGGAGAACATTCTGGTGCATGAATCTTCAGATTGTGTTTGTAAAAGGTTCCTTGTCTTTCTGCCATTTTGCCCCCATACTCCTTCTGATCTCCATCTACTCCCATCTGGCTGTCTATGTGAGAGGACAATTAGCAGTTCAGTCAGTGGCGACCATATCAAGATTAGCCTTCCAATGAAGTTAACGAAGTGGTTTATTTGCAATTAGTGTTAGGGCTTATTTTTGGCATATGAAAGTGGAATGGAGGAAGAGGCGGAGCCCATATTACGGTCAAAATGTTATGGCGCAAACTCTCTTGGTGAGTCATTCCCCTTCCCAGCTGTATTGCGTGCAAAGTGTTTTGACACTTGGAAACTCCCGGCACAAAGGGATAGATTCAGATGGTGACTCATTGTATCTCTTCTATGGGAGTACTCTGGGTCAGCGGTGACCCAGGCATGTGCTCCGACTCTAAAAGCCTTGGGCTTCCAGTAGCTTCTCGGGCTGCAACCCGAGAAGGACCCATCTTCACACTGGGGTGAAAGCACTGCAGCTCTTTTGCCTACAAACCAGGCTGTCATCTGGTGTTTTGCAGTAGACAAACATCTGTAAAACTGGGCTTGAAGAATTGCCAAGGAGACATTCCGGCCTTTTTCTGGGGAGCCTGTTGTTCCGCAAGATTTGAAAGAGTGATTGGAGTTCAAGCTTTGAGCCAAAATAGGCTTCTGTGGAACGCTTCCCCTCAACCAAGACTCTCTGAGTTGTTGTTTGCCTGTACCAGCTCTTTCCCTGTGCTGGCTGGCTGTTAACTGCACTTCGTAAATGCTCTGCTTTAATGGTCTCTGGTGCTTCTAGCTTATGCTTCCACCCCACCCCACCCCACTGTCCTAGAGGGAGAGATGGTACAGATAATGGTAAAGGCTGCATCGCATTAAATTTGGAAAACCACAGTAATTTTAAACACTCAAGCACCCCAGTGAACTGTGCGAGCACATAGGCAAGGACTCCTCGGGGTCCCGTCGGCAAGCCAATGTCGGCTGACGGTCCTCTGGCGACGAGCCTATTCTGTCGCGGCCCCTGACCTCTGGAACCAACTGCCCCTGGGGCTCCGCCTGGCCCCTGACCTCCGCACCTTCCGCCATGATTTGAAGACCTGGTTGTTCGACCAATCCGGGCTGTGACCCCTCCTTGGGGGGGGGATGGGTTTCTTAATTATTTTAACCACTGTAAATTTTAGTTTTTGTATTTTTGGGCTTGTGAAATTAGTTTAATTTCTTTTTAAGTATTTATTGTTGCTGTTTTTAGTTGTGCACCGCCCCGAGTCTTCGGAGATGGGGTGGCATACAAGTCCAATAAATAAATAAATAAATAAATAAATAAATAAATAAGGTAGGAGGAGGAGGAAGGAAGAGGAGGAGGAAAAGAAGAAGAAGATCAAGAAGAAGAAGATCAAGCCTAAAAGATACCCGGCACTGGGAGAATCAGATGGCTAACTTTTTTGTCATCGCGTGCTGAAAGTGCGCGCATGCACACGCAAGAGTGCGCATGCATGCCTGCACCTATAATGCAATGCACGTGGGACCCCTACGCCTGCACGTGGGACCCCCCCCCCGCACTCCCCTGTGCATGCGTTCTGCCCTCACACATGTGCAGCATACCTGAAAATCAGCTGGCTGGCTGGAGGCGTACGCACATGCGCAGTAGAACTCAGCTGGGGCAACGGCTCGCGTGCCCGCAGATGGCTCTGTGTGCCATAGGTTCTCCATCACGGATCTATACTATCTATACTATCATTAACAGCAATAAGAATTTGGAGATATTTCCTGAATGAGAGAGAAATTCACATGAGAAATATAGTAGTTGTGAGTTGCTTGGATCCTATATATATAGAATTTTAACAGTGACTTAATAGGCTGAATGATAGCGTGATAATCCTGAATCCGGCAAGTATTATTGCATGTCATCCTGGGGACCACTTGTCAGCTTTATACCTATGAATCAATCTATTTACGGGTTCATCATATCGCAATTGTCCAAGAGAGAAAATACATGTATGAAGCAACTTAACACAGGCTCTGTATCGCATCCAGCTTTTTGTAACAGACTAATACTGGGCACTGGATGTTCACAACTATGTTTATGGTTTCTAAGAAGCTAGGGAGACTGCCAACTCAGGCAGTTAAAAGATGCACTTTGTTCTTTAAGAACAGTGTTAGACAACTGGTTACATTGGAAGAAAGACTGCAGTGAATTTACAGCCTGGCACACATTCTTTAAAATATTTTTGGAAAGTGCATCTCATCTATTAAGGAGCCACCTGGGACTCGGTACAAAAATCACAGATAAAACGGAAATCATCAGAGGATATGCATATATAGCTAGTGCTCGACTTACAACTGTTCATTTAGTGACTGTTCAAAGTTACAACAGCACTGAAAAAAGTGATTTATGATCCGCTTTTCACACTTATGACCGTTGCAGCATCCCCTTGGTCACATGATCAAAATTCAGAAACTTGGCAACTGGTTCATATTTATCAAGGTTGCAGTGCTCTGGAGTCGCGTGATCATCTTTTGTGACCTTCTGACAAGCAAAGTCAACGGGGAAGCCAGATTCACTTAACAACCATGTTATTAACTTAACAACTGCAGTGATCCACTTAACAACTCTGACAAGGAAGGTTGTCAAACGGGCCAAAACTCATTTAACAAATGTCTCGCTTGACATAAATTTGGGGGCTTTTTGTGGTCGTAAGTTGAGGACCATACCCTGTGGTACCTGGACTATCTCAGTCTTAGGCTGAAAGCAGTCAAGTGGTTAGCCAATAGGCCGCTGTGCAGAGACTGCCTGCCCAGTGCTTCCCAGGACAATACAGGTGGCCTCTAGAGAAACTACATAATAGCACATACTGTTCCATTTCCTTTTCTTCCAGCGGGAGATAGAAGAGCTGGCTTAATGAAAGTCAAAAACCAACATCCTGCGTTCAAAAAGACCACGTTCTGCCAAGTTTGAAGGTCAAGTTTCCTTTGAGTCCTGGTAACTTCCTGGACATATCCATGTAGTTTTCTTGGCAAATAATACAGAAGTGGCTTGTCATTGCTGCCTTCTGAGTTTTTTTGTCTTCCCAGCCTGGTTTATAATCCCAGGGTTTCTGATTGTTTCTCTTTCAAGTGCTAGCCAATTCCAGTCTTGGTTAGCTTTTTCAAATCAGCTAATGGTGGCTAGTTGGTATATAGCTGGGCTCTCTCTACTTGTTGACTTTCTTTAGAACAAATTGAAGTAAGTCATTCAGCTGGTATTTCAGAGAATTCCGGCTTTGCCAGGAATTATAGTGGAAGATATAGAAAGGTGTTGGGATTTATAGAAGCAGGGATAGAGAACTTGTGGTGTCACTGAAAACTTTGTCTAATCTAGTTTCAAGCCTTTAACAAACTTCCTACCAGCCTGAAAGCAAATAGGCAGCCTATAACCCACGAGACTGCATCTGGGCCCCCAAATATTCTTAGATCTTGGCCCTGAGATTGGCAAATTTGTTTTCAATTTTGGCAATTCTTTTTTTTTTAAATTTTATTTCACTTTTATTTTAAAAAGAACACACCCCACCCTCTCAAAAATATCCCATTTACCTGGTAATACCATTGGATAAGGCCCTCTGATGCCAGTGAAGACTGCATTACTGAACCAATGCAGCCCTCAGACCATACAAAATGGGCAGCTATATAAATTTGGTAAATAAATAAATGATTGCCCACTCCATTTTAGAGTTCTAATTCTAATAACAGCAGCTAGAAACTAAACTCCACCTCCTCCTTCTTATCAGAAACCTTTTATATTAGATGAATGCCCAATTTTTATCATTTGCAAGGTAATGATTATGCAAAACTACCTTCCTTCTAATTAAGAGAATGAGTCATTTCCCCCCCAGGTAATTCAAGTACAGTAAGATCCATAATAGTAAATGTGGTGCTAAATATAAATTTACATTGTATTTGAGGCTTCTGTAACTCATACTGAATGAGATAGGATAATTGCAGCATTATTTTCTTGGTGATATATGCCTACCTGTATAAAAGAAAACGATCAAAAGAGCCAGCTCTCCTTGCAGATAAGGTTTTATGTGGAGGGAAAGCACCAGAAAGCATCCTCTCATGTAGTCCCATAATCGATCTATAGTCCCATTATCCTTAATTCATGTCACTCCTCCTCTGGAGGCTTCTTCATTTGAAACAATTAGCTTGCAGGCAACACATTTCCAAAACCCTAGCAGCAGTTTTACAGCAACTCTGGTTCTTCTTTGGCTGACCAGTGGGCTTTGGGCTATACTTGGTCATCCATTAAGTAGTAGTAGTAGTGTGGTAGTTGTTACAAAATGTATGTACTGTGCATTTCTAGATATATGCTATGCATTTCTAGATAACTTTGTAAGTGACTTTGCAGTGATTGTTGCAAAGGCAATTAAACTAACTCAGTAACACAGTACTGTAGCTATATTCTTGTTGCATTATGCTTGTTTGGTTTATTTATTTATGTATATCCAGCCTTTATTATTTTTTTACAAATAACTCATGGTGACAAACATTTCCAACACAACCTTCTCACAAAAAATGTTCCTTGCAAAAACAACAACCCTGTGAGGTGGATTGGGCTGAGAGAAAGGGACTGGCCCAAAGTCACCCAGCTGCCTTCTATGGGTAAGGCAGAATTAGAACTCATGGTCTCCCACTTTTTAGCTTGGTTCCTTAACCACTAGACACCACAGTGCTCTGAAATGAAAAGCATTTGACCAACTGACACACTATATGGAAGATGGTTTTTATGTTTTGTTTGTATGTTTGTCTTAAAAATAAAAACTTTTGTTTTTCAAGAAATGAAAAGCATTTCAGGTTTTTCCTCTTGGGTCTTCAGCAAATGTTGCTTACTTTATAAATGCATTGCTGGGTGGAAAAAGTTCTACCTACCAGTTTGTGCTTCTTGCTTGATTTACCCTGATCCTTTACACTAATATGGAGATTCAGAGTATCCCATGCTTATGGAAAATTGGTTTAAAATCCATGCAACTCGGAGCTTTGCATATTTCATTACCAAAACCAGTTCAACAACACATCAATTGAGCAAATTATCTCTTGGCTTGGAATTGGGTCTGCTGTCTCGTTCAGACTACCTTGGAATTGGACTTGGGGTATATTAAGGACAGATTTTTCTTGGCCACCCGGCTTGGCTTAAATTTGGAATATGCTACCAGGTTTAAGTTCCTTCAACTGTTGTTGGCTGAGGGTTGGTCTCATATGACCAGCACAAAACGTGGGGCCTGCATCTGCTTATCTTAGAGGCTCACCTGTTTGTCTTGGACTCTTGCTTGCTTGGCCGTCATGTTCTTGTCTTTGTCTGCTGGAAACTTCCCCTTATAAACTAGAGTTTAAAGTAAAGTTCCATCAAAAAGCTCTTGGGATGGAATTTTCTTTTCCATAGTTGTGGGTCTGCCTGTTACTTAATATGTAGTGGTGGAGGTGCAGGGTTGGGCTAAGGGTTGGAGGAGAGATAGCCTTGCCAATCCATTTTTATATCTACCACTGCAGTTAACCAAGATAAGCTTGAAAAAAATCACCATATATATTTCACTTACCAGATTTCACAGAGAAGCAGGCAATGCCTTTCTTAGTCCAAATAGATAGAATCCGTTATTTGCTGTATCTGCCTTGGCCCTTTTCAGAGGGGGAAAAAAACTAGATTAAGATTTACAGCAAGGTAATTCTTATCTCCAGTTCTGAAACAAAGGGCATGTCACTGCTTCCTTTCCATGTATTTTTCTTGTGTTGCATGCTAGCTTCTGTATGTTATATGACCCATCGGACAAGGCAAACGCTCCACCCGACCTCCTTCCCCTATTTCAAAAGTTCCCCATCTTTTTAATTTCTTCCTCTGCTTGAGCTCTTTTTGTGCAATTATAGCACATCCCTTTCCAATGTATGTTTGAATAGTGGTGAATTATTATTATTATTATTTTTGCCTCCTGAAGTAATTTTGCTCACATGTGTTAAATTCCTAGTCAGTATACGTCAAGATTTTGCAAAGGCCATGTCCACTGTTAACTTGTGACTTGTTTTGAGAAAGACATGGGAGCCGTGCATGGTGTGTATGTATGAAGGAGAGTAGGGACTGAGCATGAGAGAGTGTGCATAGGTGGCAGTGTGATAGGCAGGTAAGCTTGTCAATTTGTTCCTAGAAAGAAGTTATTTTCATACCAGTCCTTTATAGAAACTCTCCAAGGTGGGGATTTGTTGGAGCACAAAGTCACATAACCTGAAATTTAGTATCCTAAAAGAAGTTTGGTATGGGTTAATGGAGGAGTTCCAGAATCAGATATGAAAGGGAAAAAAGTCCCTTTTTGGCTTTAAGTGCAACACTAAAATCATGTCCTGTTTAGTCTGACCTGAAGCTAGTTACAGTCATAATTCACATAAGGGCCAGAGTGGTTTAGGGAAAATTCTCCCTTCTTGCCATTGTTTGAAGCAGTCACCTAAGCAGGAGGTGGAGACCTTTGGCCTTTCTCAATGTTTGGGGCCATATCTTCTTACCATCCCAGGTAACTGGACTTTTGGAGAGGGATGTTGGAAGCTATTATTCAGTAACATATAGAGTAATGTTTCTGAATCTTGGCAAACTTTAAGACGTATAGACTTTAACTCCCTGGCCATTCCTTAGTTAGCATGGGAATTCTGGGAACTGAAGGTCATACATCTTAACAGTTGCCAGAGTTGATAATCACTGATACAGAGCAAGGGTCCCAACCCCTGGGCCAGCACCAGTCCGTGGCCTGTTGGGAACCGGGCCACACAGCTGGAGCAAGCAGAGCCTATTGTAAACTGAGCGTGCATGTGATCTAGGTTGCGCACTCCTCCCTCTCCCCGGTCTGTGGAAAAATTGTCTTCCACCAAACTGGTCCCTGGTGCCCAAAAGATTGGGGACCACTAATCTAGATGCTACATATCCTGCACATTTTATAGGATGTACAGAAGCAGAATTGCTAGAAGCTTTTTTTTCCTTCTCTTCCTTCCTTCTGGCCTCCACCTAGCAGTGCACATTTCAAACATGTGAACTCCATGACTGCTCTCTCCTTCCTCCCTCCTCCACCAGGCTGATGGAAAAATAAAATGCATAACTTGAATTCTTCTCTCGGACAATTTTAATATTTTGTTTATTAAAGGGCAGCTCTTCAAAGGTTGGGTGTGGGTTTCCAGCACACGGCTGGAGTGGGAGGTGGGCTTGGATTGGCCCTATGTCTCTTGGAAGGGATCGTCTGTTTCTGCAAATCTGGGTGTCTTGGAATTTTGCATGTCTGGATTATAATAGCCTGGAGCCCTCGCCTTTCCCAGAATCACCCTGCTGTTAGGAATTGGAAGGTGAGCAATTTTTTCTTCCCCTTCTGATCCGTCACCAGACTTCAAATTTGGCTTCTGGTATGACCAGCAGACAAAGCATACACTTAAGATGACCCAGATGAGATGGGCAGAATTTACCAGCTCTTGTAGGTGCTAAGCAGGCTCAGTGTGAGGATGAATACTGACCATGAAACCTAGAATTGTGATCTTGACTGGCTATGATCCTAAAGAACACAGTGAGAAACCATTTCTGTATGGTTGTTGAGAGACTCAGTGCTGTGTAGATACTAGAAGTCAAGCCTAAGCTAATTGTAATGTAATTCAATGCGGAAAACTTACCTTCCCCCCAAGGTTCACATCAGAATTCCAAATCCTTACCACATAGTAATGTAATATCCCACCCATCTTGCAATATCACTGAGTTGTCCCCCCTCCCACTGCACTTTCCTTCTCTATTAAATGTTCACTCTAGCCTTAGTTTTCATTTAATGTGTTGTGCTGTTGTCATGGGTACCACAGTTGTCTTTGAACTGCTCGTCCTGCCCTATCCAGGTTTTATGCTGGTCTGCTTTGTGCAGATGAACCCTGCCAGAAATTTGCTGGGGTTAGCATGATTTTTTTTCCCCTTGCGGGCCCTTGTACTATTAAAGTAAGAGTTATATGGCAAAAGAAAATCTCGCTTTATTTCTCACAGGAAAGGGAACACAGAGAAGCCTGTTTTCTCCCAAACATCAGCTTATTGTGCATGGTAGTTTTGCTTAGTGGACCATCTTTCAATTCACTGGGACCTTTGTGTTTTTTGTGGGAAGGGGAGGGGAAATGTTAATAAAACTCAATCTGGACACTTCATTAGAATATTTTCTTTCCTGAGAAAAACAAGTCAATACAGTTGTCAATTGTCAAAACAGTTCTGATTCTAGTGATCGGGAGCGAAGCATAAAAGGCAATGCAGTTGAACACCATCAGCAGCTCCATGGCTGACATGGTGTATGCTTTGAAATGTTATCTTCAAAACAATAGCGGCTAGAAACTTTTATTAACAACAAAAAAAGACTCTTGGAATACTTAATCCCCTCTCCAGTTTAAGAAACCGTATATGCTTGGCACACTAACAAAGATAGAGGAAGTGTGTTTTCCTGGGATTGGATTTTGTAGCACAAATAAGACATTGGGGCTGGGAAGACCAGCTCAGATATTCTGCCTTGCCTGGCTTTTGATGTCTGAATAGAAAGCTTGTCATTGAAAGGGGATTAAGGTGCTTTCTGAAAGAAGAAAATGCTTTTACAGGTCATCATCTCTATTACAACACTGTTGTTAGCCTGATGTGGGACTGACTATAAAAGTTTTGCAAGTTCACCCTAACCTTATTCTTTTCTGTGTAGCCAAAGGAACGCTGCTCCATCACTCTAATCCTATCCGGATTGATTCTGGGTGAGATACCGTGCAGCTGCATAGTTTTAGCCCACTAATAAAATCACAGGGGAGATTGAAATCACATTTGGGGGATCAAGTCTTTCTATGGCTGCTTTACTTTCATCCCCAGAGTGATTCTAAGCAGCTCTGTGGCCGTTCAACTTAAGATAGGGAGCAAAACTCTGATGCAAAACGTGAAAAATGACCCTAAGGTGAACACCTTATTTCTCCCATTAAAGGAAATGCAAGGAAAAGAAAAGTAAAGTCCCTGCATATTTTACTCTCCTAGTCTAGGAAGGGAAAGGATGAAGAAAATGAGGTTATTTTCTAAACAAGGTTTTTATCTAAATACGTTAAAATGCCTCCTTCCAAGTTGAAATTGTGAAACTCCAAGCAGGCTGCAGACATTGGTGAAGGTACATGCATGTCTTGGCATGCCATCCGTGCTGCAGCCTACCCTAACTTGGGACCTTTGGGTATGTGATGAGAATTCTGGGACTTGTGGGCTCAGCATTCATCAGGCTGGAAAAATCTAGGGGAGAACGAGACTCAAGAGTAAATTTCACATTAGACATTTTGCTAATCCTGGTGCCAGTGACTGTGCTGTTAAAACACGAAGCTTAACCATGGCTCCCTCATCAAGGCAGTGTGGTATATTTAAGAAAGCGGCATAGTTATGGCTAGCTAATTACCAGCCATTAAATATTGTCACTGTCTAGAAGAGGTGAAGAAATGTCCCTTCTGAAGAGTCGATAATTGTGCAAACTTTGAAAGGAAAACCAAACACCCCAGGATGTTGTTTCAATATCAGTAGCCACATCAGATGGCAAATAACATTCAATTTCTCATTCAGTTGTCACTCCTCCAGTCCAGATTGCCATTTGTTTGGCTCTGCTCTTAGGGTAGAATTTATTTTAAATTGTGAAAGCAACTGAGAACCTTTCTGTAAACCTTATGAACTGTGACGAAAATCATTCGATTCGAAATGTGGGCACAGAGCATTCAACTTGCAATTGTTCTTCCTCCAAGGAGAGATGATCCTTGTCAAGGTGGCTCTCACCCCTTGTGTCAAACTGCTTCCTCATCCAGCTGTTTGAAATGTTTGCTTTCTGTTTAGATGGATGAGCAGTTCTCGGAATTCTGCAGCAGCCTGGAGAGCCAGTGGAAAGGGTCAGCGGTTTGCATTTTTTCCACCCGGCTGCAGAAGCCAGGAAAGTTTGGTTCAGCATATGGCTGGGCTTCATGAGGGGAGCACACATGTTAAAAAAAAAAGGAGCACTGGAGGGTCAGATTATGCATACTTTTGGTAGCTCTTCATCATTGATGCTCTGCTGGCCAAATTTAGGGATTGAGCATGGTAACCTGAAGGGCACATTGCAGTGGTTGGTTTCAGTTTCTCCCTGGAAATGGGATGGGATGCTGGCACTCTGTGGCAAAGTTTCCCGCAATCCCATTTGCTTCTCTTTAAAAACTGAAGATTTCTAACCAGTGTGGCTCAAAAGATAGACTGGAAAATATGCAAGAAATCTCTAGAATGTATTCCTGGCAGCCCTGTTCTTGGGCAAAACTGGTGTTAGGTGTCACAAAAGGCCAGCTAATTAGAATTTAATGTGCTCTTGCCTTTGATTGCCAGCATCATGGGGGAAAATAAAAGATACTTGTGGGATGGTTTGCCTCCACTGTCATTATAACTTGGCTGTCCTTGGGTACAATCTGCTTAAACTCTGGGGGATGGAGATGTCAACATTTCTGTTTGATTTCAAATGGCACAACATTGAGGTTAGGGTCTGTCCTATAAGAACCCCCCTGGGGAAAAGGTCTAGTTGTTAAGATATGGGCTTTTATGCTTGGCACACAAAAGATCCTGGTTCTCCTGGCTCTTTATACTGTTAGCATAGTAAATGATGCAAAACCAAAAAAAAAAGTTTGCGAACATTTTATTCAACTTCCTTAGTTTACATAGAATTGTCTGCGTCCTTGATGTAAAACTATGTAAGATATTTTGCAATGCAAAAACCAAAAGGGATTTTTGCTTCACTGCCCACTAGATGTGAATCACATTGAACATTGGATCTGAATAGGACTAGAGGCTTTTTAGCCCTTTCGAAGTGTTCAGTGATGAGGCAATTTCTTATATGAATACTGGTGATAAACTCTACTTTTACAAGCATTGTTTAATTGACATTAGTCTTCATATGCGCAAGATTTGAAAGGGCCTTTGTTTGTTTATTTAATCACATTTATAGAACCATCTATCTCACAAAATGTTACTCTGGTGAAATACAATATAAACTGTAAGACAGTAGTATAAAAATTAACATATCCAGGAAAAAAAATTGTGATTAAAATGCAATGAGAGGACAGCAGATATTAACAAACAATGGAGCCATTTCAACAAGTCACTGGCCACCAGGGTTCATGGCTGAATTAAAATTTGAGCGATTTCTGGAAACTTAACATGGATGGAACCTGCCTCACATCAGTGGGAATGAGGTTCGTTCCTTAAGCTGAGCACCATGGCAGAAAAGGCCTGTCTCCTGTCTTCTGCCAGTTGGTGACTCCAGGGCAGACAGGACCTGCACCGCACCTCTTCTGCTGGATTTGATGGGGTTTTACAAATATAATCACAGGGATAGGTGGTCCCTAAGATAATCTGGTCTCATGCCGTGAAGGGCTTTAAACTTCCAAAACCAGCACCTTGAATTGGACCTAGAAGCAAACTGGCAAGCAGCTCGTGGACCGGAGGTGTAACATGTTCCGTTCTAGAGGCACAAATACAATAACTGCTAACTGCATACATGTTATGCGCAAGTTGGCTTCCATGCAGATGCCCCTTAAATATCAGGTCCGTACTCGTGTAGAATCTATATGTGTCTGTAATTATACACCCGAATCCTATCCTCTTACAGATTTCATTGGAGTGATATCAGTGAAGAAGAATGTTCTTGCATGCTTAATATTGTTGTTGAAAGCATGGATAAATGTCTATAGAGATTCTTAATCATCCAGGTCATGGCTGTCCCAAAGGTGCTTTTCTAAAGGCAGCTGGACTGTTCCAAGTAATATTTCTTTAAAACATATATGTGGGAAACTGCTTTGAGGTTTATGAAATCTATAATGTCCATCTGGTAGTCAAGGCATCCTCAAGAGGAATAAAACAGGCACCAAAAAGTACAGGCAGGCCTTGATGTACTACCACGTTGGGACTGGAGCTTCCATTGCTAAGCGAGTCAGTTATTATCTGATTAAACAAATTACCATGGTTGATAAGCGACTATGGCTCCCCCCACCAACTTTTGCTTGTTGGAAGCCAGCTGGAAAGATTCCAAATGGTGATCATGTGAACCCCCCCGCCCCCTGGGCACTGCAACCGTTGTAAATGCATGCTGGTCGCCAAAGTGCCCATGTGACTCTGGGGATGCCGCAACAGTGCAAGGGTTGGTCATAAGTCACTTTTTTCAGCACTGTTGTAACTCGGAACAGTTGCTAAATGAATGGTCGTAAGCTGTGGATTACCTGTACTTCTTAAATTGAAAAATAAAGTAAGCAATTTTTAAAGCCAGAATGGATATGTAAGTAAAGGTGTTGCATTATAAAATCAAAATGATGGTAGCATATAGTCCAGGGATAGCCTCAGCAGATTATTAAATTGGAGCAAGAATTAATACTACATTGAACGGCAGTGTAGTATACAGTGTAGTTTATATTACATAGTTCAATGGTTTATTTGAAAAGTTCTTATAATCACTAAAATCCATTTCTTTTAGTTGCATTGTTTTATGTTTTAACCATTTCAGGCTTTGCAGTGAGATCAACATTTGCTGATCTTCCAAATTATTGCAACCTTTAGCTTGCAAGTTTCTATAAAATAAGATAGAATAGTTTGTGGATGCACATCTTGGACTCCTACTTCAATTGTCTGTAACGTATTTAAAATAGAAAAAATACTGTAAAATGGGAAAAAGCACACAAAAAAAACGTTGCTTGGGGGATATTTCCCTACCTTGTTGAAAAGTAGTCTTATATATCTGTGGAAGTGGTCATGTGATATTTGCAAAGATAGTTTTTCTAGTTTGTGATATCAAATGTTAATTCTTGATTTGATTGTTGTTGCATACTGTTCCACCTTGTAAGGCACACACAGACTGTTTAATTGCCGTCCAGCGACCAAATCTAATGAATGCTTGCCATATGCTCTCTTCAGTTACCTTTGGGAGTCCTTGTTTGCTCTTTTGCTTGTCAGGCTTTCAGAATTCTCTATAATTAACACAACAACAGAGGATGTTGATAGGATTATGGCTGCCTGTGGTGACTTCAGAAGACGGAGTGTCAGGCCAGATGGGCAGTCAACTGTTGTGTTGTCTTTTCTTTGTAGCTCTTGGAATATATAGGGAAAGGGAAGAGCATCATTGATGTGGGTCTTGCACAAGCTCGGCAGCCTTTAAGTACCAGGAGCCACTACTTTGAGGTGGAAATTGTGGATCCAGGAGAGAAGTGCTACATCGCTCTGGGCCTTGCCCGCAAGGTAAGGAAGCTCAGGATTGCAAATGGAGACTGTTCTGCCTTTAGAGGTTCCCTCATTAACTTGATAATCCCAAGTGTGCAGTCCCAAGGTGACATCAAATTGGGGGCAACAACTTTGGGTATGTGTGAAGGAATATGTCTGCTCTGTCCTGTGTATTGAGAGAAGGTAAGATGTCCCCTTTAACATAGAGCTTTTCAAGTCCTCTTTTCCTTGCGATACACTCCCTTAAGGGCTCACCAACAGCCTTAGGCCAAAACTCTTCCTTGGGATTTTTTTCCTTGGTGTCTTCTGGGGAAGTACCACCTGGTTTACAAAATCCCACACAGTCAGTGACAAGAAATGTTTGCAGCTGCCCATAAAAGGTGCTGTAGGGAAGAACTAGGCAAGAGTTAACAAAAGGCCTAAGTGTGCTTCTCAGTTTAGCTTGCATTCTGTGCTCTTTTAAACGTCTCTGCAAAAACTGAAGATGGCTGGCAATATCTCAGAATCTGCTTAAAGGTGGGGTTTCATTTGACCGGTCTGAAGCTTCAGTGTTAGGACAAGTCAGGCAGCAGATGTTTGAAACTCTCCATGTGAAATGATAAATCACTCCATGGTCCAGCTGCCAAATAGAAACCGTATCGCAGAGTCTCCTAGTCACATTCATGAGGGGTAGAATGGACCTAACCCAAAGCAGTGATGGATCATGGAGAAAGTAACATCTTCTCTCATTGGAGGGAAGTTGGGATAAGTCTTTTTTTTAAAGGTTGGTCATTGCATAGAACTGCTGCAGCAAGGTTGCTCTTCTCTACTCGTTCTTTTCCATAATATGAAATCTAATCCCTCCCCAAAACTAGCACCAGGGGTGTCAAACTCGCGAAGACATGTCATCACGTGACCTACTGCAACTCTCCCCCCCTTCGCTAAACCCTGGGGGGGGGGGCGTAGCCAGCATGTGACGCATCCGGCTCACAGGCCGCAAGTTTGACAGCCCTGGCTAGCACTCTATCTCTGAGGGCTATTGCAATCACTTCATCCTGCCTTAGTAATTGCCAGTTGGTGATGAAATTTTTGTAGTGAAGCTACTCCATAGCCATTTTCCCCAAGACCTGGCAGTTGTGTGAACTTCCGATTTACTAGACAAGTTTCTTGCACCCCTCTCCTTTAACACTTGACAGTGTGCCTTGCAAAATACAGTAGAAAGCTAACATCCCCTCCCTTTGTTTCTGCAAGGCATGGCACCTTGCTTTTTCTTTAATTTCCCCATTTCACCTTTCTCAGAGAGGTGGAGGGATATATTTAAGCAGAGGTTGGATGTTTGACTATGCTTTCATTAGAATCTCTTCCCTAAACAAGGGCTAAACTCATGGGTCTAACTGGCCCCTTTCAGCTCAAAGATGGGGGTAGGGATAGCAGGTAGAAGTTTAAAAACTCAAGTTCAACTTGAAACCTTGATTAATACAATACAATTCAACAACAGAAAACATTTCAAATGTGCCATCTATCCTATTTAGGCATTATTGTAGTTTTAAAGTGAGCATTGGAGAATGTTCAACATTGCAGCTGTGTCGCCAGGAAATAGTTTTCTTTCCTCTTGACTTTTGCTTATGATAACCTGTCTGCAAAACTGAGGCCTTGAGTTTAGCTGCTGCTCTTCCACTTTCCTTCAGAGCAAAAATAGGACATCTGGAAAGATCAGGGTAACTAACCCTTAGTAAATGTATGCACCATCATTGATCAACGACTGTGTTTAACCCACCAATGCCTCTTTGTCCTGCACAACATCTTCCGCTCTTGATTGGCTAAGTTAGGCTCTCTTGTTACTGGCAAATTCCAATAAATAAATTAGAACCAGGTTGCAGTGCATATTGGGACTGGATTGGCGCCTGTCCCTCTTCCTTTCTTGTCCGATGCAGCCATCTGGTTCTGTTGTTTGCCTCTATGCATGGCCTGGATTCATGTGGCCTTTGATACAGAGCCAGTTCATTCCCTCCTCCTCTTGCTACAACAAGCAAATCCCAGCAGTCATGGGAGATCCAAAAAAAGAAAGAACTGGATCAACTTCCTTTCATTCTCCCTTGAGTTCCTGATTCACCGGAGAATAACTTGCCCTGAAATGATCTGGCATTTCTACATCTGGTGTGTCTCTGTGCATACGTAAGGGCAGGATGAGGGTGGACAAGGGAGCCTGCATATAACCAGAAGCTGATTTTTGGGAATCCTGCTTCAGCTTATGAGGAAACCAGGAACAGCCATAGTCAATCTTAGCCATCATGAGGAAAAGAGAGAAAAAGTGTAGGCAAAAAGTCTTGACTTAGATGGTAACGGGGAAAAAATATCTTCAAGTCAAGCTTAATCTCTAGTGAGAGAATTGAATTTGGTTAGTACTGTACCTGAGTAACAGACCTTAGGAAATCCCAGCATTTTAGATTAGTTTGGGAATTTGAAGAATATCCTAAAAGAAGGCAGTGGTTTCCACGTTATTCAAGGGTTATCATTATTAATGGTGATCTAACTAAATCATTTGAAATACAGAAGGGGACAAGACAAGGCTGTCCTTTTTGCTTTTTATTTTAGTTTTAGAAGCAATTGGAGTTATTAGGATGAGAAAATGACAGGGTTGAAAATAAAAGAGACCTATAAACCGAAGGCTTTTGACTTGGTTTTGCAAGAACCTCAGAATGGCCACTTCTGTTTTGTGACCAAGGTAACTACATGAATGCGATCTAGACAAATGTTTCCCAAACTTCTGATAGTTAGGACAAACTAACAGCTTTACTTCAGAGTGTGATTAAAAATTAAATGCTGTCAGAAAAATGTGGCTGTTCTGTTTTACCTGGTTTGGTTTGCATCCTTGAACTTAATCGGCATGTCTATATCATGATGGATGCCGAACAGTGCTGGAATTGTCTGCTCAGAAATTAAGTAGAAGCTGTGAAGCCGGACAAGTAAATCATACAAGAACACCAGATCCCCTCTTCTGTGAGAGAAACATGAAAACATCTGGACTCATTTTCATGGCATGTTAGCATGTCTTGACACAAAATAAAAAATCCAATCATCCCACACACACACACAAATCTGTGTAACCACTTACATATCTGTCTGCTTCCAACTGCTGCCACTCCACATCTTGAGACAGAATGGCTGAATGTGGTTGCATTCAAATTCCCTCATCAGTTCCAGCCAGCCATTAATATTGATAAGAATTATAGTCAGGAACTGTTCAGAGGACTAGATTCTCTACCCTTGCTTTAAGAGAGCCAAGACTTGAAGAAATAGGGTACGAGGTTCATCAGTGTGGATGTAGTATAATTGATTTCTGTGGAGATGGGCTATTTAAGTCACCCTGGCTTTAAAATTAACCTGCTTTTGCATTTCACCTTGAAGGCTTCAAGAGGTGAGTGTAGCAAGTGTACTGTGTTAATAGCTACAAACTAGACTAATACACACAATCTCTTCTTGGAGAAGGAAAGGTCAGGGCCTTGTTCAATAACCCCTCTCTGCTTATTGTAATGGCACAAATATATAAATAGCCATTTGTGACTTTCTTCAGAATGTTTGCAATCTTGACTTCCCTGGGTGCAAAGCCACAGAATTTTCTTCACCCACCCAAATGCTTTCTTGATGGCCTTGACTGCAACTCTACCCAGATCCAGTTAACAATCCATTAATGGCTAGTGATGGTCAAACAGGGCTTCTGTTTGCCTTCATATTTTGCAAGTTGGTTAGGAGAATCTGAGGATTGCCACACGCTTTGGAAAGAAAAGAAACCCCGAGATTTGATACAGGAATATGAAAAGGCAGCACGAAAGGCAGTGACAGAGGTACCATCTGTGCTAATTGGCGCATTCCGGTGACTCTCTGCTTACTCAGATTTCCCTAACCTAACTTGCTCAGGCTGAAGAAGTTGCTTGGAATGAGTGATGAAATGTCTCAAACCAACAAGAAAGTAAGTCTAGTTTCAGCTTTGATTCAGCTTCGAGAGATCTCTAGAACTAGCCCTAAAACTATCATAAGGGACAAATCAGTAAAGAGCCCTGTT
Organism: Naja naja; assembly: GCA_009733165.1. Lineage (NCBI taxonomy): Eukaryota > Metazoa > Chordata > Lepidosauria > Squamata > Elapidae > Naja > Naja naja. The sequence goes on from CM019149.1 coordinate 172,297,361, forward strand.
AAACGCCTAGCACTTAAGTTCCAGCTGCCTACAATTAGTGTAGGCTCGAATCCCACCAGGCTCAAGGTTGACTCAGCTTTCCATCCTCCCGGGGTAGGTAAATTGAGGACCCAAGATTGTTGGGGGCAATAAGCTGACTTTGTAAAAATGCTGCTTAGTAATAAGCAGGCATATACAATGGAATGAAGGCTATTGCTGAGCACACTGGGTTGTATCCCAAAAAATTGTAAGCCACCCTGAGTCTTCGGAGAAGGGCGGCATATAAATATGAATTTTTTTAAAAGGGCATCCTCAGCTGAGCAAGGACTTTCATCTCGTGGGTTCACCACTGACGCCAGAGCGTGTGGCATGAGCAGTAGAAGGCTTGACGCTTGACCGTAGAAGCTCTTCTCTCTCTCTGTTTTTTGCATCAACTTAAGATTCCAGGCATGAGGTAGATGAACAATATAGTGACAAATAATGTTTAAATTGAAGGAAGGAAGTGTGGCACCTAGTAATAAAGATTGTGTTAATTTTTCCTATGGTTAGTTTTTCCATCATCCTGCCATATTCTTCTTTTGCTCCTGTAGCTAACCTAACTTGAGCAGCAGTTCCCTGTGGTTGCTAAGCTTTGGGGAAATCCAGAAGATGTTGGTTGATCTCTCATGTGAGAGTTTTAGCAGTTCCCAGGAAGGCTCCCCTCCCTTTCCTTCTGTCACTGCTTGTGGTTTAAAAATATTTTGAGCATGCTCCCTAAGGAGCATGTATTGTGCTGTATTGCAACCTGTTTATACAGTCACAGCCTGGTGGTGGGAAGAAGAAAGGGGCACTAGCTGCTTTGAATTTAAACTTACAGATATATATTGTGCACGTGCACAACACACACACACACACACACACACGTATGTATGTATGTATAGGTATATTCAGAAAATATTGGTTGATCTCTCGTGAGAGTTTCAGCATTCCTAGGAAGGCTCCCCTCCCTTCTGCCACTGCTTGTGGTTTTTATATATATATATATTTAAAAACCACATGCAGTGGCAGAAGGAAAGGGGGGGAGCCTTCCTAGGAATTCTATATATAGTTATATAGTTATATATAAGTATATAAAAAGTTCACAGAGGAAGTGAGAGCTTTCACTAAAGAGGTGCATGCTTGTTTGTCCAACCACACTCATAATGGAAACTCATTTTCTCTGTGGCATTTTTTTGCCAAAAGAAATGTGATGATGTGCAACTTGGCTGTATTTTTTCTTTGCCCTAGGATTACCCCAAAAACCGGCATCCTGGCTGGAGCAGAGGATCTGTAGCCTACCATGCAGGTGAGTATCGAAGACCCAGCTTTGGCTGTAATAGGAGGAACAGATTGGCCGAATCCCATGTTACGTTGATTTTGCTATATTTGCTTTGTCTGAAAGGCTACCATGGAGATGTCCACTGTCCAGCAACTTACAGAAGTTCAACAGCAAAAACAGTACACTTGCAGCAATTTAAAATGTTACATCACCTTTCAATATATATATATATATATTGAAACAAAGAGCCCTTTAATAGCCTGGTCAGATAATGAGAATTCCTTCAGCTATGATCTTTTGTAGCGTTTAATACCCCATTTCTTGTAACTGTTCAAATAATAAATGAACATTATATTTTGCATTGCAGATGAACTAAGGGGGAAAAGGTGGTCACAGGACCAGTTTCCAGATAGATCCAGGATGTGGAATTTATTTCTGTGTATCATATGGGCATCAGCATGGCTTTTGAACATTGGAGCTCCTTAAGAGTTGTTGAATGTTTATTTTTAAAGCTAGCTGGTTGGAATTAAAATCTAATATGTGTGAATTTATTAAATAAAAAGTAATTTATCCCTCTGAGGAAAAAAGAAAAGAAAATACATCATCAACTTTTGGAGGAAACTGTTAGGTTTGGCAGTGGGAATGGATAGAGGATTGAGCAGAGGTCAAGAGGTTTGATAATTATCCTCAGTTGCTCTCTGACGTCCGAAAGAGATGAAAATGGGAGTATGCTGAATTCTTTCATATGTTGGAATTGTTTTTTCCCCCTTGTTTTCAGTGGATAATTTTAAAAGATGGTGATTCCAAATTGGAGTGGTTTTTCTACAGAGTAGATAGCAGAGCCTTGCCACTCTGCAGCAACTTCTCAGTATTATTCTGAGCTTCTACTGGTCTTGATTGTTTAGTTTAAGATATGGCATAGTTATCTAATTTGTTAGGGCACTTCATCGTTTTAAGTACCTCTGACTAGTATGAATAGATGCCAGAATAGAACAGCAAAGGTTTAATTCGTTGGATGTCATTTCTTCAAAATGAAGTTGAAATAAGCATTATTACCACATAAAAAGCCTCCTTACTGGACATGAAAAAGGAACAATATCTCCTCTAAAATAATATCTTCTGCTATAATTTCTTGATAGTTCTTCTAAGAGAGAGGAATTGCTGGCCAGCTCTTTATCTTCTTACTTATCTACTCATGGAAATTATTAGCTAGCATTTCTCCTAGGCTGATTTAAGCTTTTTTTTTGTTTGATTTTTGATTTTTTTGCCCTTCTAGAGACTGAGGTTTCTGCTGGTATCTCCATCTTATGATTGATTGGTGGTATTCTAGCTATATAAGAATCTATATTTAGAGAACACCAAGAGCCCAACAGTTCAAGTCCAACAAGACGTGTCTTGTTAGAGTAGAAAACCCAGCCAACCATAAATACAACCTCTCATGAACTAAAGCTATGTCTTTAGTTCCTTGTAGTATCAATCCAGGTAAAGGTGAAGAAGCTATTTCTAGTTACCTGTCTGTCATTCTTAATCTTCTCCTTAAATTCATTATCTTTTGGAGAATCCTTCTTTCCCTATTTCTATTTTGTTTCAGATTCATACATGAACTGGCTTCAACACCACTAGTAGTTTCCCGAGACACCAATATCATAGTCACCCTCATTGTTGGTCACGCTGGCACAAATATTGCATCTTTTAGTTTGGCAATTTTTTCATCATGTAATAGAGATACCATGTGTAATTTTGCATTTAGCTGCTGGACGACAATCAGCCTAATAATAAGTAAAAAAAAATGATTCCTCAGTAAAACCAAAGTCCCATAAGTAGGTAGTGAAACAGTCTGTATCATTCCCAGCAATAAGTCTGTGTTAGCAAACCATGGTTAAAATAGTGATTCTTGCTAGTAATCTCACAGGATTTTTTTTCGACATGTTTCCCATGCTTAGCTCACTGAGAATTGATGAAATTTGCATATTAGGTTGGAGGGAGGGAATCTGAGAAGGTAAATATGGTTTCATAATTTGTGTGGGGCTCTCAACTAGGACAAAGAAAGCAAATTGTGGTTAAGCGATTTGTCTGCACTATGCTTATGAGTACCTGGGAGAGAACATAATTACCTGGAAAACAATCTTAACTTATTCCAAAAAGACTAACTAGATAAATGAATCTGGGGAAGACTAGAATAACTGGAGGAAGTTAAATCTTCAGCTGCTTTTCAGTGATTCATTCTTTCCTTCTTGGCTGCTTGGATCTCAACAGATCCTGTGGTGATTGGTTTCAGGCTTAAGGATCTGAAAACAGTTGAAATTCAAAACCTCATAATTCAGCATATTTGGGATGCTTATAAGAACAAGATCCAACAATTCCTAGACGCAGTTCTACTTACAAATAATGCCAAAAAATCACTGTTCGAAAGAAAGCCAAAACAGATTAGCATGGAGTGATTTGGCCAGCTGGCCATATACCTAACAACTCCCATCTCATACATTGGGGTCTATTACTAAAAGTCTGTCCTTTCGATATCAGCTTATGCAGGTACTCTTTGACTTAGAACAGTTCATTTAGTGACCATTCAAAGTTACAGTGGCACTGAAAAAAGTGACTTACGACCATTTTTCACACTTATGACCATTGCAGCAACATGCGGATGCTTGACAGCTGGTTCATAGTTATGACGGTCACAGTGTCCCAGGGTCATGTGATCTCCTTTTGCGACATTCTGACAAAGTCAATGGGGAAGCCAGATCCACTTAACAACCATGTGATTAGCTTAACAACTGCAATGATTCACTTAACAACTGGGACAGGGAAGGTCGTAAAATGGGCCCAAACTCCCTTAACAAATGCCTCACTTAACAACATACATTTTGGGCTCAGTAGGGTCGTAAGTCGAGGACTACCTGTAGTCAGTTGGCTCATCTGAGTGAGGGTATGGGTGTTTTGTTTTTTTGTTTTGTAGTTTTGCCCTATAAAAACTAGAAAATGTCCCAGATTTTCTAGCTGTTGCATTCTGCTGCAGGTGGGCTGATGAAGTTTTCTGTACAGGTAATCCTCGACTTACAACCAATGGTGGGATTCAAATAATTTAACAACCGGTTCTTTGCCCTAATGATTTCCTCCAACAACCAGTTCCTCAGAAAGTTAACAACCGGTTCTCCCAAACTGGTGAGAACTGGCTGAATCCCACCACTGCTTACAACTATTCCTTTGGAGTTACAACAGCACTGAAAAAGGTGACTTGAGTGACTTTTTTTTCCCACACTTAAGACCATTGCGGTATTCCCATGGTCATGTGATCCAAATTTGGCTGCCTGGCAACTGCAGTGGTGGTATGCTACCAGATTGGGTGAACTGGTAGTAAAAAAATCACTACCCGTTCAGCCGAACTGGTAGTTTAAAAAAAAGGCTCCGATCAGCTGAGAGGAGGAAGAAAAAGCCTCCGACAATCAGCTGAGCGGATAAAAGACCAAAAAGCGCATGGAAGGGAGCAAGTGTGACTCCTAGCTTTTCGTTTCTTCACCCCGTCAGCTGATTGGCTTGTTAGGTGCGCGTGCGATCACCCACCGAATTGGTAGCGACTTAAGGTAGGATCCCACTACTGGGCACACGGCATGCATTTGTGACAGTTGCGCTGTCCCGGGGTCCTGTGATCAGCATGTGTAACCTTCCCAGCCAGCTTGTGAGAAGCACAGTCAACGGGGAAAGCCAGATTCCCTTAACGTCAGCAGTGATTCGCTTATCAACTGTGGCAGAACAGGTCGTAAAATGGGGCAAAGTTTGCTTAACAACTGCCCCTTGCGTAGCAATGGAAATTTGGGGCTCCATTGTGGTCATGAGTTGAGGACCTACCTGTATAATCTTGGATCGAATACCTTTTCAACTTTTGGATGCAGAAGACACATCCTACAGACCAGAGGTCTCCAAACTTGGCAACTTTAAGACCACATCTACTTCTGGGTGTTGAAGTCCACAAGTCTTAAAAGTGGCCAAGTTTGGGGGACCCCTGATATAGGCAATTGATGAGGTAGCTTTACACTGAGGGACATTTAAAACCGATGGGCTTCCTGCCCTCCAACTCTTCTTCTAGAAATAGTGGGGTGCGGGGAGAATGGAAATTTCAGAGCCACTCACTCACTCCAGGCAATGCCATCTTAGCTGCCTTCATGCAACCACAACGAAAGGTTCCTCTCTCCCAAGATGCCACCAGTAGGCACAGGCCCTCCTCCTCCTTAAGAACTTCACAAGAAGAGCAGAAAAGTTGAAGCTGGCACCAGAAAACAGTGGTTTGTGGCTAACGTATGTCCTCCTTTAATAGGGTATAATAGTTCACACAGATGTATGCTGAAGTACATTCCTGAGTGAACTCCTTTTCCCCCCCCTTAATTCTGAAACAGGAGCACCACGAGGGCCCCAAGGTCAACTGCAGCTTCTGAAGGCTTTGCAAAAGTTGCCACCAAATGGTAATTTTTACTGTGACAGAGGGGGTGGGGATTGCATACATTGAGAATAACTCTGCTTGATTGAATTGGAGCCAAGGAAAATCATTTTAGTCTTTCCGTTAAGCCTGCTTTCTTTCCAAAGCACGGGCCAACTTTTGATCTCCCTTTTAACAGTATAAGACCCTGAATGGCTTCGCCAAGGGAGGATTTATGGAGGATTTAGGAATGTCCGACACTGTTTAGGTTGGAACAATTTGGCTTCAGGATGCCCTACTCTCCCTCCTTTGGGGAGCCAGGACACCAACTATCACTTTGGTTCTAAGTAACCCACTTCCAGAGATGTATAAATCACAGTCAAGAACTTGCAGGTCGGCCCCTCTGAGAAAGTGGGACAGTCTAAAGCAGGATCACTCCCAACAGTCCACTTGGGGACAATTCTGCTTCAGGGAAAGGAAAGGAAAGGCACAGCTACAGAGACGGCCCTGCATTACCCTTCCATTGCCCATATCTTGCTAGAACTGGTGGTTGTCTCCCTTTCCCAGTCCCGGGTCTGTTGTTCTCCCATCAGCTGCTGTCCGCTTGATCTCCCTTTCTTACGTTTTACGGAGCCGAGGGGGATTCCCTAAAAGGCACTCTCATGGGCCAGCCTTCATCATTTGAAGCACGTTCTGGAATGTTTGCACAAGATTATTCTCAAAGTTTCCTTGGCAGCAGGGGGAAATATTTACCGCCCTTTTGCCAAGCAAACCTCCCTCTTTCATGAAGACAAAGGCTCTTGGCCCCGTGCCTCATGTTCTGGGCACCCGCATCCGCCGCGTAGCTGAATTGGGGGAGAGAATAAAAGAGCACCGGGGCCTTTCAAGTGGTCTCTACTCCACCTCTCCCTTCCTTTCTGTTTTTGTTCTCCTCTGCCCAGAGGAAAGGAATTGTTCTGACCACTGGCGTTCACAGTCATCTGGCTTTGATCATGGGTGGCATACAAGTATGAATTTATTATTATTTTTCTCTCTCTCTGGTTGGCCCGGCCCAGCCCGGCCGAGTGCCTGATTGGCTGGACCAGTTTGTTTAGCCCCCAAGGGACTGTACTGTAAATAGACACGACAGGAAACTTTGTCCACTTTGAATCCTGGGTAGGCATACTGGGTTATCTTGCCAGAGGAGGCCTGCCTGAGATCAGAGCTGTTCATAAAGCAAGATTCAGAGTTTATTATGGTGTTCTGGTACCAATTGTCTTCTGCAGGTAGTCCTCGACATAGGACCACAGTTGAGCCCAAAATTTCTCTGGCTAAGTGAGATGTTGGTTAAATGAATTTTGCCCCCTTTCACGACTTTCCTTGCCTCATTTGCTAAGTGAATTGCTGCAGTTGATAAGTTAGTCACCTGGGTTGTTAAGTTGAATCTGGCTTCCCCATGGACTTTGCTTATCAGAAGGTCACAGGGGATCCCATGATTTTGGGGAGCACAGCAATGGTCATAAATATGAACCAGTTGCCAAACACCTGAACTTTGATCACATGACCATGGGGATGTTGCAAAGGCCATAACCAGGGGTGGGATTCTACCAGTTCGCACCTATTCTCTAGAACCGGTTGTTAACATTCTAAGCAGTTTGGAGAACCGGTTGTTAGAAGAAATTACTGGCCTAATCCTGTAAGGAAGGCAGGAAGGAAACATTCTGGTGTTGCTTACAGAAACTGGCTCTCCGTTAACCCTTATTACATTCTTGGCAGGACTAGACTTCCTGTCTCAGGAACGTCTCTGGAGTTTTTTTCCCCTCCTTTGCTGGTACTTTGCTTGTGTGGAGTGACCATTCAAAGTTACAATGGCACTGAAAAAACTGACTTATGACCATTTTTCACACTTACGACTGTTGCAGCATCCCCACAGTCATGAGAGGCCAGGCGAGGAGATGCATGCCTCGATGTGAGTGATCTTGACTTGGCCACACCCAGCCAATAACATGACCACCAAGCCATGTCCACCCAGTCACATGACCACCAAGCCACGACCACCACCTAAGCCGTGCCCACAGAACCAGTTGTTAAAATTTTTGAATCCCACCCCTGGCTGTAACTGTGAGACGGTCAGAAGTCACATTTTTCAGCGCCGTTGTAAATGAATGGTCAATAAATGAATGGTTGTAAGTCAAGGACCCCTTGTGTTTTTGACAGGTTTCTTCTGGGGTATTAGGTGCTTCCCCCTAACTTACTGCCCTTCAGATGTGTGGCTTTCACCCTTCAGCTATCTGACCACACACTCTGAGCATTGTACTCCTAGACATCTGGAGGGTGGTGAATTGGGGAAATGAATATATGACAGCAGTCACTGAATTGAGAAATTCTGTTTATTTTAGGGACTTTCATTGGTGTAAAGCATAGTCCAGAACGAGAGACTGAAGACCTGGTAATCCAGGAGTGATTTACAGTCCTTGCTTTCAAAATCACTAATTGTACGGTGGGCTGGCAAGGGAAATTAGAGTGATCTTCCTTCCCACAGCTGCCTTTGGTCAGTTTCATCTCTATTTGTTGAAGAGGAAGGGGCTTCCCTTCGCTGGCGGCCTTCTTAATTTCCAGGTTGGGTGAGGAACATCTTTAGGCAGCCTGTCTACTTGCCAGTGCAGATGTCCCAAGCATTCCCTTACACAGCGTCCCCTAATTGCTAGTGGCTTGCCTTTAAATTCAAGTTTAGTTTCAATGGCTCTGAGCCTAATAGCTCCAAGGATTTCCTGTCAGATGAAGAAAGGTAGAATAATGCTCTGTTGCACCTCTCCCAGTGAGCCCCCAATTGCTTAGTTGGAGAACTTCTCTCTATTTACGTCTCTTAAATCAGGGGTCCCTAAACCCAGTCTGTGGACCGGCAACCAGTCCGTGACATGCCAGAAACTGGTCTGTGCAAACAAGCAAAAGGCCCATCTGCGGGATTGCAGGCAGTGTGTGAAACTACGCCTCGTCTAGTCTGCTGAAAAATCTCTCTCCACGGAACCCGGTCCCTGGGGCCCAAAAGGTTGAGGGCCACTGTCTTAAATGGTGCATTTTAGTGTTTGTTCTGTCATGTTTCTTTACGGCTTTGGAACCACAAGACTGGAAAAATAGTGCTGTTCCCGGAGCAGTTTCTGAATGTCAAGTAAAAGGAAGATAAGGCAATTCCTACAACCCCTAACTTCATCAAACAGCAGGGGAACTGAATTTGTCGTGTGCCACATTCTTGGTAATCCTTTCTGTCCTTGCCTGATGACTGAAGTGGTGCTTGGTGAACCATAGCTTAGCCTGAGATTTCTGCAGCTGGGCTTGGAACTCCTAGCATTGCTAGCGGCTTCTTTCATTTTGCGATGTTATGTGAAGGCAAACTGAGATCCAGAAACTTCACCTGCTAATGGTTGTCCCTTTTCTCTTTTGCAGACGACGGGAAAATCTTCCATGGAAGTGGAGTGGGGGACCCCTTTGGCCCCCGTTGCTATAAAGGAGACATTATGGGTTGTGGGATCATGTTTCCACGTGACTACATCCTTGATAGCGAGGGTGAGCATTTAGACTTTGGTTGGACATGATGCTGTTTAAAGGAATTAAGAAAGAATAATCAGCAGTGCCTACTCTCTAGATTGTGGGTACAGGTGTAGAATAGAATTAAGACAGCAGTTCTCTGTAGACCAAGTTACAAAGGGGTTAGCAACCTGCTGCCTCTCTGCCGGATGTTTTATTGGAAGGAGGTATTGCTGGACCTCCAGGGTTATGAAGACGGGGCTTGAGATTTGCTGTCCTGTGTAATTGTGTCAGATGGGACACCCTCAGGTAGTTTGACAGCTGTAGTGTAGAGGCAGACTTCTCATCCAGGTACAATCCTGAAGAAGTTACTTTGGAGATCTTAGAATAATTGGAAGACAGTGAGTAACATTTGAGGAAAAGCAGGTCCATCTTTGGGTGCCATCCAATCTTTTGGTGGTGATCTGGAACTGGACTTTCTCAGTCCTTACCTCTAGAGGTTGTGAAAGCCCTTCCTGTATATACCTTGGGAATTGCCTTCTTCAGACACAATTAAGGAAACCTTGCTTTCAGCCGGGCTTTTAATAATATTAAGCCATTTAGACGCCTCTCGTACGGATTTCATGTTGATCGGAAACTGTTATCTTTTAAGGTATTTTAATTGTAATCTACATCAGCCTTAGCGCTTTTGAAAGATCAGTGCAGAACTAAAATACTACTATTTCCACCGTTGCTCTCTCTCTGAAAATATATGCGGGCAATCACAAATGGCAAGACAACTAGATATTTTACAAAGCTGAATTAAATTGATTTGTGGTCACGATGGGATTTGCAGCTTCAGGCTGCCCCTAAACTATAGAGGTACAACTTTCTTATTTCTGGAGTCATGAAACTGAGCTTCATATGAGCTTCCCTGCTGTTGGATTGTCCCTTGCTGACAAGACTGCCCCTACAGTCCAGATGGTTGACTATCTTGTACTGGAGACTGACAAACCAACTGAGAGTGATCTTCCCCTGATACAGGAAAGATAGCTGTTGCCATTCTGTCTTGCATGCTTAATACTGAAGCAGAGTGAAGCAGAAATAAAATGGGAAGGCAGAAGTGATAAAAATTTTGCACGACTGTTATGAAACTGAGAAAGCAAGGGCCTGTAGATGCTAAACAGAAAAAATAGGCCATCAAGTCATACTTTCTGTGGTGGGGAATCCGATGTCTGTTATCTGCAAGAGTGACATGGGATTTTGGGTGCCCTGTAGGTGACAGTGATGACAGCTGTGATACAGTGGCTATCCGAGCCAAACCACGAGGAGTGAGGAATGTCTTGTATCTGCATCAGGAGGCAGATGAGGATGAGGATGAAGAAGAAGACGGGGAAGATGTGGAACAGGAACATGAAGGCAAGAAAGTAGTGGTAAGTGCCAGAAGAACTGGTTAATGCACCAGTATAGAACAAGGCTCCAGGTAGCTAAAGCATTAGGGCTGCAGTGTTTCTCCTAGCTAAAACAATCTGCTGGTTGGAATAATTGTGGCCCCAGAGGGCAGGTCATTTGGGTTGCTCAACTTCTCTTAGGCGAGGGATCCTTTGAGCATGATAAAAGCGTTAGCAAATATTGCCTGATCACGATTGGGACTCAGTTTACTATCAGGACTTGTTTCAAGCACAGGAATCATTATTGCTCTTGGAATGCAGCTTCTCAGAGTGTTTTGCATATTTTATTTTTCCTCCTCACCCTTAGGGCTACAACCATAAATATGGAGCAGTATCTGATGTGGAAAATGAAAGGGATATATAAAAAAAGCAGTATTTTGCTGCTAGGACCTGTTTTCTCTTGATTTACAGATGCCGACAAACATAAACTGCACTTAATGGATTGCCTTAAAATGCAGAGCACTATTTAAGGTCACAGAAGAACGGTTTAAGAATTTAAGCTCCTTTTCTCAGAGTTCTGCTTGTGAGACTCCATCAAGCATGAGTCACAAGCTGTTTTTATGTACTGACGTCCGCACATGAACTTTCTTTTCAGCATATGGTTCTCTTGATTCTTAGCGCTGCGCTTGTTGGCACCTTCATTTCTGTGCTTTCAACGTCCACGTTCGGAATGCATCGTAGGACTGAGTGGTCAAAAGTTCAGAATTTGAACCCTTTCAATCTGATCCTGCAATGTCACATTTAATAGATACCGCCTGCTTCTTGTGATGTTAGCCTGCAGTCAGCCTGGAAGGGATTCTCCTCTGAAGCTGCTCTGCCTGGATGTAGCTTTATAGCTCTCTCAGGACAGGCAACAGCCTTCTGGGAAGAAGCTGTACTATTTCAGAGGGCAGGCAAGATGGGGAGGGGGAGCAGTCAGTCAATGCTCTTTCTATGTTTAGTGGTGTGTGACATGTCCCATCAGTGACAGTAATGGGAAAGATTTGGCTGGACCTCTGGGGACACTGGAATTGACTATACTCTGAATTAAGGGCTCCTTTTGGACAGTTTTGATACTGCACTTTCGAAAAGAGTTTTGTGGGGTTTTTTTTTTTAAACAAAAACTTGCAGTCAACTAAGGTCTAATGCCAAGAGTCTTACTCACAGCTCTTTCATATGACAGATTTTTGGAAGGTTTGTCCAACATCTGACGCAGCCAGTACAGATTCCTTCGGGGTCAACCTGTGTTAAAATTCTTCGGTTTCTCTCCCCACCCCCACCCCTCCCTACCAGGTGTTCTTCACCCGCAACGGGAAGATTATTGGCAAGAAAGATGCAGTGGTGCCATCGGGTGGCTTTTATCCCACCATTGGGATGCTGAGCAGCGGGGAGAAGGTCAAGGTGGATCTGCATCCACTCAGCGGCTAAAGATCAAGGGCTGGAGAATACACCTTTTCCGCCACTCCGCAGGCTGCCGGATTGCTCCGCCTGTTCTTCATTGCAACTTCGACCACTGCCTCCAGGGGTATAAACCTTCTTGACATGGGGCCATATAGAGAGATATTTGTCTATCTAATAACACCTGAGCCACTTTTCTTGTCTCTTTCCTGCCTGCTTGATTGCAACTGTTTTAATACTGGAAAAATCTTGAGGCTCTTTATTTCCAAGCGGGTCAGGGATACGTTCCTGGAACACCAGTCCCTCTTCCTGCTCGTTCCATTAATTGCTGTTTCTGAGGGCAGGGCAGCTCTTTGAGTTTACGTGGTCGAAAAAGAGACCAGAATACGGCCTAGCCTTATTCAGCTCTGGGGTGTCCATGATCGTCTTCCTAAGGGGATTATCGAACTGCAGATGGAATAGGTCAGCTCCTCTTACCTTGTGAGATGAACCATTTGCATTATTATATCTAGTGCACTGGACACCTCATTCTCCAGTGTGAGCCAGTCTCAAATGTCTTATCCAAGGTATTTTTCTCCTGAGCCCATCAGTGCGGGAAAAACCCTGTGTCATTTCTTTTTTTTTTTTAATTTATGGGCTCCTTAGTTGAACCTAAGCTGGCATTTAGAAACTCCCTGGATCCAACTTTTCTTTTTTCAAGGACTTTTGAGGGAGAATGATGGAAAGCCAGGGAAGGTTCTTTCTTGGACTAGATTTCCTAACTTGATGTTTGATAAGCCAAGATCCAGCACTTTTTTTTTTTTCAAATCATAGTTTACAAATGAAGTCTAACGATGAATTCTCTGCTGTCCTACTCAGCTAATCTCGGGGATGGGTGGTGGGTGGGAGTTCACTGGCAAAACTGGAGGCAGATCGTGTTCTGCCTCTTATCCTGAGCTTCTGGGAGCTCCCTAAGATTTCTTCTATATGTTGTTATGATCTGGGTGCAATGCTGCTGTATATCTCTGTATTGATGGAGAAGAGGGTGGAATGTGAACTCTGTACTGTAACTTGATTGTAAAGTGTTCATCCTTCACCCTTCATTTCTTCTCTGCTGAAGTTAAAAGAGGACCGGTCCTTAGGTATGTAGGCCTGCCCTTCTTTTCAGCCCCTCCCTTGTTCTCTGCATTGTATTTGCTCTTGTCATAGCCATACCCCATTGCAGAAATAACAGAGGCTACGGGAAGGGTGACAACCAGTCTGGATGCTATGTGCGTAGAGGTGGTCGAACGATGACAGGAGAAGCCAAAGAGTAGCAGCTGCTTTGAGCCACAGGAGAAAGGGTCCTGCTTTCTCTTAACTTCTCTGCCCCTGTATTTTCATGGGCAATCTTGCTGCTAAAATGATAATCTGGGAATTGGGGATTGAAGAGGCGACTGCCCTTAAAATATATATATATTTTTGGATTGGCTCCCTCTGGTGGTGTGAATGACCTGGCTTTGTTGTCACAGTCCTGCTTTGTATGTTAGGAGAGCGAGAGCAACAGTGTGGTCTCTTCCTCCCGTGTTCATGTCTTGCCAACAATCCTCCCTGCCTCTTGCAATTATGAGAAGGTTGTAATCCCTGCTTGCTGATGGTGGTTTCCTCCCCACCTGCTGCTCGAGGCGATCAGGCATCTGGCTGCAGAACGCGAGGATTACAGGCTTGCTGGTGTGCAAAGGGGCATCACAAACGTGTAAACGTGCTGCTGTTGGCTTCATTGCTGCACCAAGCCTTGGAGAGTGCCGGTGTTGCCCTCTCTCTGCCCTGTTGTGTGGTTTTAACGTTTCTCAACCTAGGGAACTTTGAGACATGGGGACTTCAACTCCCAGGATTCTCCAGCCAGCATGGGGAGTTCTGGGAGTTGAAGTCCACCCATCTGAAAGTTCCCAAAGTTGAGAAACACCCAGTGAAGTTTGTTCTTCTACACTGCAGGGTCTGCCTTGGACAGACTTCCCTTCAGCTCTGGGTGCTCCTGCTGCACTTTTTGTAGCCAGAATCTTTATACACTTAATAAAGTTGGCATTTCCACCTGGAAAGGCTACTGGTTTCATTAATAGTGTTCTATTGCTTTCTGGTGTTTCTTTGAAGTGTATTTTTTAATTTAAAAGAATTTTCTAGCTAAGTAATTTTTAAACATTAACTAGCCTCTCCCCCCCCCCAAAAAAAACAAAAGTTAAAAATGAAATTGTTTTGAGTACTGTACCCTACCATGAAGCATGTATGTATATATTTTCCTCCTTTATTATTTTTATAAATAACTCAAGGCGGCAAACATATCCAACACACTTTCCTTCTACTATTTTCCGCACATCATCATCCCTGTAGGCTGAGAGAGAGTGACTGGCCCAAGGTCACCCAGCCAGCTTTCATCTCTAAAGTGGGACTAGAACTCACAGTCTCCTGGTTTCTAGCCTGGTGCCTTAACCACTAGACAGAGGATGGGGGAAAATACTTTTCTATCATTGCCATTTTAATAAAGTAGTTTAATGGCAGTGACTGGAAAGTTTTAAAAAAACTAATGCTATGCTCCCACAAAACCACTTTAAAGGCAGGAGGGATTGGCTCACAATAATGCCACAACGATAAGATTAAAAATGATACACTACCTTTTAAGCAGCCTTAGTCTTCCTGATGCAGATGATGTAGGAAAACGTATTTTAAAATTCATTCCTACCTGAATGCATCCATATATGTGATTTATAGACAAACTCATTATGAAATCAATAGCACCAGCATGTAAATAGGTACATTTAAAATGGAACCTTTTGGATGAAGCTTTTTTAATGAAAAATTATAGCTGGAAAAAATGCTATACAAAACTGAAAAATGGAGTAGCACTGAGGGTTTCTATCAGTGGGGGGAACTTTTTTCTTTCCTTTCAAAAATTAAAACTACTGAAGCAACTCTAGAAACACCACCCCTCTATCACACAAGTATATAGTTCAGAGTTGCTGGACTGTGAGGTGGGCGGCATATACTGTAAATTTAATAAATAAAAAGTGATGCCAGAATAATGTCTCATCTAAAACAAGCAGAAATGCTTTCCTTGCCTTAACGCCTCCTGCCAGCATCACTTTCCGATCGCCCTGTTCGCTCTCATAGGAGGGGCCTCCTTGGGGTGCCGTCGGTCAGGCATTGTCGGCTGGCGGTCCCCAGGGCTAGGGCCTTCTCTGTGGGAGCGCCTGCCCTTTGGAATCAGCTCCCCGTGGATCTCTGTTTGGCCCCTGACCTCCGCTCCTTCCGCCGGGACCTGAAGACTTGGTTGTTCCAACGGGCCGGCCTTGAATGACCCGGGGGTTTTATTTAACCGATTCGCTTGTTTATTTGTTTAATTCTTTTTTATTGTAAATTTTTCTGTTTTAATGTTCGCCGCCCTGAATCCTTAGGGAGTAGGGCGGCATACAAGTCGAATAAATAAATAAATAAATGACTAGACTTTAGATTTAAAATTCCTGAAGAAATTCTACCTAGTGAAACTTCACCACTCAGTTGTATTCTCTTCATTTCCTACCCCATTACACAAGGACCCATTTCCAAAAAGCAATACAAGGCACTCCAATTTCTTTTTCTGGTATGTTAATTTTGAATAAACAGGAAACAGGTCGTTTGTACAGAAGATAAAAATATAGATATAAAAAATAATAGTGCTGCAGCTTTCTCTCCCCTGCCCTCCCTCCCTCTTCACAAATATATATATATATATACATACATATATATTATCAAGACATCTCTCGCTAACATTCAGATATAAATTCTTTAGTAGACAAAATAAAACTCTGTACTAAACCCAAGCCTCCCCTTCCCGCTACTTTTAAAGATTGGAAGGCACATTTGTAGAGCAGCAGAACTCTTCACTAGCTCATCTGATATGTCCTCTGCTGTCAGTGACCCATCTTGAAGATGCTGGTGGAGCGGAATCTCTTGCTTGAATCTCACCAGAGGTGCTCCACCAAGAACAGGGACTCCACCAAGCACAAGTGCTGTGCTGTGCTTTCTTGGTACTTGCACTGGCATGTCTTAATGGGAGGTTGATTCACCTAAGCACATGAGGAATTAATATACTATACTTATTAAGAATACAATTCTGAACTGGATTTTTTAAAAAGCAATCTTCTAGTTGTCTGGTGGTGAAGGAAAATACACACAGCTGGTCTCCTGGAATGAAAAACTCAAAAAAACGACTAATTAAAATGGGGCTTTCGTTACATCAAGGTTTTTTAAGCCCTTCGCCGCCTCCTGTGCCGTAATCCTGTGACAGCTCATATATTCTGCCGTGTGCTATCCAGATGCAAAGATAAACTCTTTAAATGTGTAGGAAAGTGAATTCTGAGAGTATTAGGGGAGTCATTAAAATGGATTTTTGAGCTGTCAAACTGTTAAAATTAATGTTGATCACCTGCCCATTTTCTTAGTATATTTTGTGAGTTTCTAAACTTAGAAGTCTGCATCAGGCATGATGGAAGCAAAAAATTGTGTTCAATGGCCAGCCAATTGATCTTGGAGAAATGAGCTGCATGTGATATATAGTCCTCCCCAACCAATTATTTGGATTTTAGCTCCTTGCTTAAAGTCAAACTCAACAAGATGTCCAGATGGTTTTTCCATGAAATCCAAGTAGCTTTCATTGTGGAGCACCAACACGTCCTTCCTGGACCTAGTACGTTCTAGATTCCTGCTGCTTTCTGCTTTGAATGGAAATGGGAGCAATGTATATTGTTCATCCCAATAGCTTTAATCCTGCATAGTAGCCTCTAGTCTGAGCAGTATCTGCAAGGTCTTCGGGAATTGAGAATCCACTCTGCCCAACACTTACCCTTCATCACATACGTATTGCCTAATGCTGCACATCTTTCTCCATTATAGAACTCGATGGCCAAGGTATTTATGGCCTATTGTCAGTTGTGATATTTCACATCAACAACTTCTTAAGCATTATGTGTCTGTTCCAGCTTCTCATCTCCCACAAGACAGTGGAATGTATCTATCTCTCACACAGTTGGCAGTATTTTCACATATGGAGCTTAAAAGCGTTTCTTGCTTCAATCAGTTTGCCATTTCGATGTAAAGCCTACACTGGCCAAAATGCTTGCATGCATTACAAATAAAATAAGATGCAATCCTTAGGGTTATTTTGGGGGGGGGATTCCTGGACTACTTGCGAGTTTTGTGTCCCCATATTTGGTCGCCATTTCCATTTTATTGAAGAATTCATGCTGTATCTGTGGGTTTCTCTTTCCATTGTCAGTTTCAATTCAAAATGAAAATCAAGCACTGGAGCGAGTTCAAGAGTTATTGAACTACAGTAGCAGCTTGTACTAATTGTATCCCAGATCAGACATTCATATACAGCAGCACTGAAAAGCAGCACAGTTGGTTACCCAAACATGTATCTTGAAGGGCAAAGGTAACTGAAAAAATAATAGTAGCTTAACTCCAAGTTTCAGAGACAACAGCATTGAATTATAGGGGTTTTCAGACCCAATAAATCAATAGGGCCAACAATCAATTAAGAAATTGGGGAGAAACTTTCTATATTTTTAAAAAAGACCATGCATTTAAGAATCCCAAAAAAACTTTACAGCTAGAACCTGAGTTTGTATAATTCCAAGAATAATTCATTGTTTCATACCAAGCTGGGTGCCACTTTGTCTAATGAAAGAAAACAATTTAGGATTTGATATGTCTTATTAATAAAGACTGTCATGCCTAGTCTGCTTATTGGAGTGAGCAAGATGGGACCTCCAGTGCCTTCTTTCTCCATTACAAAGTGGTGTGCTTGTCCAGAGCAATGCTGCTTATAGAAGGAAAGGCCACTAGATATTTTTTCCTTGGGAGGTGTAAACACATACAAGTTTTGCAGCGAAGAACTGTGTTTGCCAGCAGAAGTTTGGTGGTTCTTAAATGTGCCTCAAAGTAAATTTAGTGTGATCTTTGGCCTGGCTAGAAAAACCTCTCTTCTTCATCTGTACAAAAATGCTTTCCCACCCTGGATGCTTTAAAATGCACTTAACTAATAGTCAGGTCACAAAATCTTGGCTTATGGAAGTAGCACACTACTCTAAGTTGTGCAGTCTTCATCAGAGCTTTTGTTCCTGGGTGTTTTCTGTGGTAGTGAGAAATATTAAAACGTCACATTTGATCTGTTGGGATCAAGTGAGCCCTTTCCCCACTATACCAGGTCAGTGGGTTGTGGAAATAAGACAGTGGATTAAAATGGAGATAGTAGAAGACTACTTTGAGTAATGCTGTAGAGCTAGTCATCCTGTTCCCATGTTGCAGAGATGCCACAAAACATCACAGGCATTCAGACAGGCAGTTCAGGCGGGGAGGAAGGAAAAATGGCAGGTGAGAGGGCTGGAGCAATTGCCAAGGTGCCTTCATCTCCGGTGCGTGCCCAGCATAACTTTGGTGATGAAATTGACGATGGCCGATGCTGGTTGCTCAGGATCTAACTCAGCAAAAAGATGGCAGACGTTCTCACATGGGTTGCTTTGTTTCTTGGCCACAAAGCCGAAGATCCTACAGAAGGTAGATGGTATATGTCAGCAATGGTAATGGCTTCTGCTCTTGATTTCTGCCCTATGCTAATCAAGGATCAGGCCATAAAAGCAATAGCACACTTATATACCGCTTCACAGTGCTTTTAAACCCCCCTCTAAGCAGTTTATAGAGTCAGCCTATTGCCCCCAACAATCTGGGTCCTCATTTTACCCACCTCGGAAGGATGGAAGACTGAGTCAACTGTGAGCAGGTCAGAATCGAACTACCAAACTGGTGGCAGCCAGCAGTCAGCAGAAGCAGCCTGCAATTCTGCATTCTAATTCTGTTTACTCTGTGGTTTACAGCAGGGGAGGTGGAGGGAAGGTATCAGAGTGGCATCAGCAGCATTATAATAGTAACAGCAGCTCTTGTGTTGCCATTCTGATTATCAGTTTCAAAGGGGATGGACTTTGTAGCACAACACTGTACACGGCTTTCATCACTTTGAAGAAAGCAGTGAATTCCAATGGATTTTGCAACTTATAGAAGCACTGCTCTGTTCCCATAGGATTGTCTTAATTCTGTTCACCCAATGTAGTAAGCCATAATTTTAACTTGAGAGAAAGAAAGGTAACATGAAACACCACAAAGAAGGAACATTCTGTCACATGGTTATGGAAAAAAAAACCTCATAATATTGGAAAGTAATAGATCAAAATATTCAGAAAAGTCTTAAACGTAAAACGTGAGCTGAAACCACAAATGTATTTGTTAAGTAATACCAGGAAATATGTGTGAGATTGCAATTTATGAACAGCTGCAAGAACAAATTAGGCACACTGGGGAAAAAAAGAGAAAAAAAAATAGATACTTGGGATATGGTTTCTAGGAAAAAAGTCGACATCAATCAAAACAATAGACAAAATTATTTAAATAGATACTAACAATAATCATCAGTGTGTGTGAAGTATAAACATCTGGGTTTTGGTCAGCAGTTGGGAAAGCAAATTCAGTGTTGTGATCGTACAAAAATAGAACTTAAATGTCGGTAACAGAAGGCTGTCACAAATGGGGACCTTTCAAACTAAAACCTGATCCAAGCAAAGTCTTCCATATCTAAAAAGCCAATCTATTATACAATGAATCAACATGCTACTGTATAGCTTAATGTTAAATTAATGCTTTACTTGATCTTGTCATACGTTTCCATGTCTTGTGGTCTTTCATTACTTACTTAGCTGTAGTGCCATCCGTGTTGGCCCACCTAGAATGAAACATAGAGTCAGGTTAAGAAAATACTCTTCTCCAATCAGTTGCCTCTAAAGCAAACTTACAAAACACATGCTAGGAGCAGTGCTGCTTCACAGAAAGACAGTAAACTTTGCATTAAAAGGAAGAAAATAGATACTCCTGTAATTACAGCAACAGAACTTAATCAGAAATGGGGATTTGTAGTGGAGATCCCAACATCCTTCAGTTTCAGCCAGTATTAGCTGAAAAGCTATGTGCTCTCCATTCCTGGTTTAAGTATCTCTCTTGAGTTATATATTTTTCCTGGTTCAAATATCTCCACCTACTGAAATTTCAAGGAATTGAGAATTGAATAGCTTCATATATACTTATAAAGTATATACTTCATAATATTAAAATACTTTAAAAATTAGACAGCAGTGCAACTAAGTTGTGTTGTTGAAACAGTCATCACAGCAAAGATCAAAACAGAAAAAAATCAAAGCAAGCTTCTTTTTACCGAATAATACACAATACTTTGAAATGAAAGTAAGTTGAAAAGTAGATGTAATCCCCTAACAATGAGCTAATAGCAATTTAGCTGCAAGTCATGTTCAACAACACATCTCTGCATATGAAGAAAAAAATGTTACTGAAAAGGATCCCACAAGCTAGCCCTTTTTCATCCAAAGATCATTACATTATAAAATACCGCATGCCTTTCTTACAATATGCACCTTATAATGATGGTCATCATGCAAATAAGAAAAGTTGGTTGTGGAAATGAAAACAATCAGACCAACTCATACACCTTCAAGAAGTCTCCAAAATGAAAACATGGAACCTATTCTGTAGCTGCTTCTTACAACCCATGGTTTGCAAACATTATCTTCTAAAGGCCAGAAGCAATCCATGCAGGCAACTTCACAGTTACAGCTGAAGAAGCTACCACGCACATCTTGGCCCCATAAACCAAACACTGTTCACCATTATTTTTTTTTATTTTTATTTTTTTTTTTTTTAATTACATTTATATGCCGCCCTTCTCCGGAGACTCAGGGCGGCTTACAATTTTTGGGATGCAACCCAGTGTGCTCAGCAATAGCCTTCCTTCCATTGTATATGCCTGCTTATTACTAAGCGGCATTTTTACAAGGTCAGCTAATTGCCCCCAACAATCTTGGGTCCTCAATTTACCTACCCCGAGAGGGTGGAAGGCTGAGTCAACCTTGAGCCTGGTGGGATTCGAGCCTACAGCAGTTGTAGGCAGCTGGAACTTAAGTGCAGGCAATTAACAGCCTGAGCCACCAAGGCCCACTTAGAGCATACAATGCTGATACAGTTCTACAGAGGAATTATTGAGTCTGTCATCTGCACCTCTTTAACTGTCTGGTTTGGTTCTGCAACCCAACAGCCCAGACACAGACTTCAGAGGATAATTAGGACTGCAGAAAAAACAATTACTACCAACCTGCCTTCAGTCAAGGACCTGTATACTGCACGAGTCAAAAAGAGGGCTGTGAAAATATTTACAGACCCCTCACATCCTGGACATAAACTGTTTCAACTCCTACCCTCAAAACGACGCTATAGAGCACCGCACACCAGAACAACTAGACAAAAAGGACATTTTGCCCCCGAATGCCATCACTCTGCTAAACAAACAATTCCCTCAACACTGTCCAACTATTTACAAAGTCTGCACTACTATTACTATTAATCTTCTCATCACTCCTTATCGCCCATCCCCTCCCACCTGTGACTGTATGACTGTAACTTTGTCACTTGTATCCTTACAATTTATATTGACTGTTTCCTAGTATGATTTGATTGCTTATTGTACCCTATGACTATTATTAAATGTTGTACCTTATGACTCTTGACTCATGACGAATGTATCTTTTCTTTTATGTACACTGAGAGCATTTGCACCAAGACAAATTCCTTCTGTGCCCAATCACACTGGGCCAATAAAGAATTCTGTTCTATACAATGAGCAGAAATATAGGATAGACACTGAATGCAAGCTGCATTAACACTATATCAGGCCATTGCTCCAACAAATTCATTATTGCCTACTGTGACTGCTAGCAATTCTACAAGGCATCATCTTCCTTGGGTTGCAGAAGATTAAGCCTGGCTCTTTCTGCATATAGTATACATGCTGTGCCGCTAAGCATAGATTTCCTAGCATCCAGGCTGACATGGGTTTCCATGGACAAAAAGCAGGATGCAAGCTACACAAGAACCAAGCTGCTTGGTTACCTGCGGTCCTGAGGATCCGTGCTGCAGAAGGTAACGCTGTTGACTGGATAATGACGCCGGAAAAACAGCCTGATGAGAAAAAAGAAAGTTCCCTGAATACAAAGGAAGACCCATCCCAAAGCTTCAGCCATAGGCTCACAGAAGCCAACAACAGGTAATGAAATGCCTGCAAGGAAACAAGAAAGCTCAGAGAACACCAAGGGCCCCTCATTTCAACTCATGAGCTACAAATATTCTCCTTTATTGAGACAATTGAGGAACAAGGCATGTGAGCAGGGAATATATGTCAGAAGCACAAAGATGACCTTGGATACCAAATGTAGGGCCTGTTAGCAAAACACAAGCTCAATCCAGGAAAACAAAGTGAGAGAAAGAAACATAAAATGGTCCACTTTTAATTAAATCTCTCTGGTATAAGAGGAAGGGAATGGGAAGCATCAGGCTTTCAAGATTTCGTTTCAGAAAAGGAGAGTTCTAGTATTTCTTGTATCTGTTTCCTGGCCTACCTTGAAGGGCTCATAATCAAAGAAGAAAGAGGCTGCAGCTCAGAGGTGGGGATTCAGCAGGTTCTGAGCAGTTCTGGAGAACCGGTAGTGGAAATTTTGAGTTGTTCCAAGAACCAGCAAATATCACCTCTGACTGGCCCCGCCCCCATCTATTTGCTGCCTCCCACTGAGTCCCAGCTGATTGGCTGGGTCTTCTTTTGTTGCCCTGCATAGGAGAACGGAGCTGGAAAGCAGGTTAGTGGGGTGGGGAGGGAATGGGGATTTTGCAGTATCCTTTCCCTGCCACGCCCACCAAACCAATGCCCACCAAGCCAGAGAACTGGTAGTTAAAATTTTTGAATCCCACCACTGCTGCAGCTGCATAAAGGAAGGATACCATGGTGCCTGGGAGCAGAGGCAGGCAGACTTACTTCCTCTGGTTGTCTGTGAGTGTGATGCCTTGGGCTGACACCTTGAAATGAACGGTACTGGCCGAAGCATGGGGAGTCGAAGCCAGGATAGTGGTGGTTGCCTTCGCCACAGCCTGTGGCCCCGTTAGGGACTCTGTTTCCACAGAGCTCAGGTAAAGCACGCTGCAGGCTACAATTTGGGAACGGAGGGAGGGAAAAGAATACCAGTTCAACAAAAGCAAGAGTGTCTTCCACAACGGTCATGTGATTCACACTCAGATGCATGACAACCAGAATCCAGAATGATTACTGATCTCCCCCAAGGGATCTCCAGTTTGTCCAAGCTCTTATGCACTTAGGTCACAGGAACTCCTCGACTTACAACAGTTCTCTTAATGGCTGTTACAACGGCATTGGAAGAAGTGATTTATAGCCATTTTTCACACTTATGACCGTTGCAGTATCCTCATGGCCACATGGTTTTACATTCAGATGCTTGATACCTGGTTCATATTTATGACGGTTGCAGTCTCCCGGGGTCATGGGATCATATTTTAAGATCTTCCGAGAAGCAAAGTCAATTGGGAAGCCAGATTCATTCAACAACCGTGTTACTAATTTAACAACTGCAGTGATTCGCTTAACCAACAGGGCAGGAAAAGTTGTAAAACGGGGCACAACTCACTTAGCAAATTTCTCCCTTAGCAACATAAATTCTGGGCTTAATTGTGGTCGGAGGTCGAGGACTACCTGTATATCCCCATGAGGCTTTTGAGTCTGACTAGTCACGGAATTATATGGCTGAGTCAGAGGGTGTCATCTTTCATTCATAGCTGTGCCATATCTTCCCCACCTTCCGTGTGAGGAAATCTCAGTCAGGAAGGGGCAAAATCAATGGGATTCTTTTCTTTTCTATTGGAAGCATCCTGTGGATTCTTAGGAGTCCCTTATTTAATTTCTGAAACTTAATTCTGAATCAGATGTTTGTTTTTTGGGGGAGCGGGAGTCATCTAGGGAGGGGTGTGCCTAGAAGGAAACTGAGCAGTCAGAGGAAAAGGGCCTTCTCCCTCCTCCCTCAGCCATTTTCACCAAACTGCATCCCACTTTGAGTTTATAGCTCTTACACCAAGCGCTAAGGGCTCCCCAGTGCCTCCATTGGCAATTGTACTATTATAGCCAGAAGGGTTGCCATCTATCAATACTAAAGTAGTTCTGGCATCTCTTCCCATCTTTAACAGCTGCCTCAGCTGGGATTACCCTGGTAGAGTTGAAGCAGATTTCCCGCCACCAGGAGACTAAAATTTGTTTAGTGCTGAGCATTGCTCTTTGCCCATCCCCTTGCGATTACTACAAGCGGGATAATGGGGAAATACATTTGCTCAATCCACTTACATTACAGAATGGGGCTTTTCTTGAATTTGGCATAGCCTTAATTAAGGACTTAAAATTCCAGAATTATGTTAGAAATCAAATAAATACATGAGGTAAATTAACACTACTATCTGCCTACAACTGTTTCCCTAATTTGGTCTGAATAAATCGATTCCTGTTACACTGCTCATATTTTTAACCCTGCTGTCTGTCTTGAGTGTTCACACAGCCGCTTAACCTCAGCTCCTCCCCTCCAAGCGCTTACCTGCTCCCTGCTTCAGCAGGTCAGCAGCAGTGCTCATGTTGGTGGGAATGGCCAGCTCTGGTCTTTCCTCAGTGAGATCTGAAAAGCAGGAGTCAGATAATGTGAAGAAATAGTATGGTATCCTCTTGGCAACTGTAAAATATGTGGACTCCAACTCTTAGCATGCTGCCTGGGGAATTCTGGGAGTTGAAGTCCACATGTCTTAAAAGCTGCCAAGTTTGAAAAACACTGATCTAACCAGTACTTTTCCATCTGTTGAGATCACCATTTGCCAGGCTAGGAATTGGGCATGTCTCTGGGCAAAAAGCAGGCTCGCTTGACTTTGTCTGGATGAGATTTCCATGATAAAGTTGCTCTGCTCAGAAGTAAGCAACCTGAAGCGCCTCAGATTTTCCTAAGATGGCAACCCCGTTTATCGTTCACCACGTAGGCTGGGACTAACAACATTTGTCCTGCAGCAGGATCCAGAGTGCCACATGTTGCCCACACCAGCCTGTAGGCATAGCCTCTAAGTTACTAAACAACATTACTATGGAGAGCAAGAAGTGAAAGAGCTACACTGGCTGGGCAGCTGACCCTTGCGTCATACCTCACTCATTCTCACTTGCTGTTAGAACAAGGAGTCCACAATCTTTTGGGGGTATGGACACATTAGGAATTACATGCAGTGGGCTATCCTGCAAGATGACTGTGGAGAAGATTTTCTTTGTACAAAATGGGTCATTATAGGGACACAACCAATTTACAAAACATCAATTTTCCTAGAAATTATTTGCCGTTTCACCCCAGACATCCACACAGGACTCCTTACAACCCCTGTTTACATTTGTCCTTTTTCCTATGTAAATAGGAACACTCGTAAACGTTGCACAAGGCTGCAGCCATCCATCATTTCATTTTCTGAGAATATTTGTGGGGCCTATTAATTGCTCAGAAGCATTCTTGGAAATAAATATGTTGGCAGCTGGCATTTTCCTTTGCAACAGACCAGATTTCCATTTTTAGAATTAAAAGTCCCTTTGGTGTAATGTACAGTACAAGGGAAATGGAGTGAAGAACCTGGAGGCATCAAGGAGGGAGGCTGCAGGCACGTGGATGTCCCAGGGCCATCTTGGGCACCACTGTGTTGGACCTTGAAGGGGGAGGCTGATCCCCGACACAGGCACTTGCTTCATTTAGCACAGGGGTATCAAACTCAATTTCATCGAGGGCCGCATCAGGGCTGTGGTTGACCTCGGGGTGGGGAGGGGCGTGGCTGACTGGGTGGATGTGGCCAACTGGGTGGGCATGGCCAGTTTGACTCCACTTCCCAAACTGCTAACAAGTTTCCTCTTCGCATTGGGTAGACCCGGCCGAAGTGACGCGGGCCAGCCCCTTACATTTTCCAGGTCAGCCCCGTGGGCCAGACCCAACCACATCACGGGCAGGATCCGGCCTGAAGGCCTTGAGTTTGACACCCCTGGTTTAGCATTTATCTCCACTCATTTCATCTGCCTCCCTCTCTTTCCAGTCTCTGGGTTCTGTGCAACTTCCCACTCACCTACCTTTGCTTGGGATGCGAAGTTGGCAAGGCAATGAGAGGGGGTGATGGAGTGCTGGGAGACCAATGCCGGCAGGCTGCCTGTAAAAGAAACAGCAACAGAAAAATCACCTCGAGTCAAGGGTTGGTCTCCCATCCTGTCTTCCTAACCATCCATTCCTCAACGCAGCACCCTTAACCCTGACTGGTGATAAGCTTTCTCTGCTAAGGGTTCTAATTTATTAAGGAGCTCTCCCAAAGGGTCACTTGTGTGCTCAGAAGGGGCTTCTCTGGTGGGAGCTGTACTGTTTTAATCAAGGGCTATCCTTGGTGGCTGATGCCACTAGTGGGTGGCATTAAACCAAGAACGGGTGAAACAACCGATTAGTTCTCTGATATCCCTTACTTCCCTCCCCACCCTTCCCTCCCTTTCCAAGCCAGGAAGTTGCCAGGGTAAACACAGGCACAGATTGCTCATACCGTAAATGTGAACTGATTTACGTTTTTCAGAATAGGCTGAGAGTTGGAACTTAAATCTAATCCCGCACAAGGCCTCATGTCAGAATCTTTTCCATTTAAGGTCCAGTCCTAGGGTTACATACCAAAATGGGGCTCATTGTTACAACCTTTGATCTTCACCCCTTTGGGCCCTGTCTCGATCAAGAAGTGGCGCACCAGCTGCTCAGCAGGGTCTCCTAAGATAGGAAAAGGCAATGGCGGTTAGCAATGGCTGTTCTCTTTCTTCAGGCGTTTCCTATCTACCTGCTCCCAGGGAAGAGGCTAAAATGGAGTTCCTGCTGATGCTGGCAGGGCACTTTATGCAGAGAATCAGCATTAGAATAGAGTTGGAAGGGACCTTGGAGGTCTTCTAGCCTAACCCCCTTCCTGAAGCAGGAGCCCCTATATCATTTCAGACAGGTGGCTGTCCAGTCTCTTCTTGAAAGCCTTCAGTATTGGAGAACCCACAACTTCTGAAGGCAAGCTGTTCCATTGGTTAATTGTTCTCACTGTTGGGAAGCTTCTCCTTAATTCCAGGTTGCTTTCACCCTAGTTGCAGAGGATCAATGGATAAGGAAAAGTACATAGTTTGGGACCAAGATAGAATGTGTTTTTTAGAGTTGTCAAATGCACTTCTCAAAGCTAGCACTTCAATGGGTGTAGCTGACAATAGACTACCTACTAAGAGGGCTGATCAGTTGGGAAGAAGGGTAATCGCATTGTTCCAAGTTGTTGGAAGCTAGTAAGTTTTGTTCTAGGTCTTAGTTTGGCTTCAGAAGTTTCTGAATCTCAATTCCAGGCAACACCAGCTAGGCAAGCCTACCGTGAGCAATATTCAGAAGGTGTCAGTTGCTCAGACATCTGGACGGCTACAGACTGCTTAGCTCTAGCAATTGAGGTATTCCATTTTAGGAGATGGGGGGGGGATCCTGGAGAGCATTTCTCTCCCCCTCCTTACCTTTGGTGGAATGGTTGATGCTGTTGGGTGGAGGTGTTACCACTTTCAAAGCCAAACCATAGGCCCCCTGGAAGGAGTTACTGTCCCGAATGAGGAAAGTGCCAGGTTCCTTGTCCTTCAGGAGAGCAATGGCTGCTCAGAAAGGGGGAAAGAAAGAGAAATATATATATATATATACATATACATTGTTTTTGTAGATTTTCACAGGTAAAGGTATGTAGGTCTTGGTTATTGGGTCTTGTCCGTGTAAGATTGAGAGTATCTTGGTGACGTTTCAACGAGGTCCCACCCGCCATCTTCAGGCTGGTACTTCCTGCCCGCTAACGGCCGGAAGCACCAGCCTGAAGATGGCAGTGGACTCATCGAACGCCACCAGATATTCTCTCAATCTTACATCGGAAAAGACCAACAAGACCTGTATATTACATGTGTATGTAGGTCTTGAGGTCGGGTCTGTCCCGCAAGATTGAGAATACCTTGGAACGCGGTTTCCAAATCTCATCCGCCATCTTCAGGCTGGTGTCTTCAGCCGTTTCTCCCAGCCTGAAGATGACGGATGAGATTGTCGAACGCTAAGGTATTCTCATCTTACACGGACAAGACCCGGAATACAACAGACCTACATACCTTTACCCGGTGAAATTCAATTTGTAACGATATATGTGTATGTATACACACACACAACACACATTAAAATTAAGTAGCTGCGGTTAACACAATTCCTCTTTGAACTTTTAAAGCACAATTGTGATAACAGAGAATGAATCAAATGTACAAGGAGAATCATAGAATAAAGGAGTTGGAAGGGACCTTGGAGGTCATCTAGTCCAACCCCCTGCCCGAGCAGGAGAGCCTATTCCAAATATTAGCCTCTACCTAGGGTCGATCCCACAGCCTCCTGATTGTGAGGTGAGACCTCCCCCTCTGGGCCACCGGAGGTGTGGCCACAAGGGTGATAAGAAGTCCCAGGGGGAGGGATGGAACGGTCACGAAAGAAAAGGAAGGAAGTAAAAGATGCTAAAGTGAAAGCAAAATGGCGGCAGAAAGAGAAACAAGTCTTTTTTTAATTAAAATAAAGATTAATCTCCCAACAAAATCAATGGAAAGTAGATGTAAATCTGGAAGCTGCTTATGATGTTACATTATGAAATGCCAGAGGACTGTCTGGAGTTATGCTAATGAGACCTATGAAAAAGGATGCTTGGCAACATGATTTTAAAAAGGCAGGGGGAAAATGCCCGTTAAGAGAATGGTGGCTGCAGAAAATGAGAAAAAGAGAAAGATGGTGAAATTGAAAACAGCATGGATGTGGACTGAGATGGCCAGTAGCCTTCTCTTGCTCATCAGATGGCCTGATAAAATTGAAAATTGTCGTGCTGCTTAATAAGGCAAAAAGTCCGACAGCCTTAGAAGTCTTTTATTGGAAACTATAGACACATGGAACAGTGGTGGAATGGGACAAAAACCAGACAAATGGTATATGCAGCCTGGCCTTTTCTTTGCAGTTGAGATAGTTACACACAAGCCCTGTCCAGGAATACACAGAATATATGTTTGCAAGAATTAAGTTTAACGTGGATGATGAGGGCTGGACTGAGAGAAAGGAAGGAAGGAAGGAAGGAAGGAAGGAAGGAAGGAAGGAAGGAAGGAAGGAAGGAAGGAAGAAAAAGAAAGAA
The DNA here is from genome assembly GCA_009733165.1 of Naja naja. NCBI lineage: Eukaryota > Metazoa > Chordata > Lepidosauria > Squamata > Elapidae > Naja > Naja naja. The sequence goes on from CM019149.1 coordinate 172,326,537, forward strand.
AGAAAGAAAGAAAGAAAGAAAGAAAGAAAGAAAGAAAGAAAAGAATTTGTGTGTAGAACAGACAGAGGCATGAAGATGATGGAGTATGTTTGCATGGTTTACATCCATCATCTGTACACGATACAGGTCATGTTTTCACTGGAACCGCAGGAGACAAACTACATCTTGCCCATAAATCTGCAACCAGCACAACACATGGAGTGGGGGGTCACCAACGTGGACTGTGGTGCTTTTTTAAAGCAGGAACATTCTGTACAGGGAGATGGAGGCGGCCTGTGTATGAGCATGTGGGATTGGCTGTTCTGAGTCAAGAACTATTCCTGCCCTAGAAAGAAAATGTCAAATACTGACTGTGTTAAATCACAGGCAAAGCAGCCAAAATTGTTTGGGAGTTGCATACCTTGGTCCCGAGACAAGTGGGGCTTGTACCAGAACTTTGACGTGTCTTGGACAAATTTGACGCTAACCGGGTTTTCTTGCAGGCAAGACTTAAAACATCCACAATATATATTTGCTACTGAAAGCTGGTACAGTGGGTAGGTTAGAAATGTTTTGCTTACACAATTCAATTGTAATTTTAAGGGACTGTACAATAATAACTCTCCTTTGAGTCAGCTTGAGTCCTGCTACTTACTGACACTTGCATCCATATGGTTTGACACAGCGGGTCACTTCCATACCACAGCAGGTATGGGAGTGACACACTGCTGTCTTGGAGAACAATTTCTTTGACTTCCCAATTTAAACTACAACCTAGGATTTCCTGGTGGTCACCCACCCAAGTGGGAACTGTTCCTGATGCTACTTGCTTTCCGAGATCAGCTAAGGGGACTTAGCTATTGCCACCCAGCTGGCCTAAGCAAATAAGAGAGGGGGGAAGGAGGGGAGGGAAGGAGGGAGGGAGGGAGGGGAGAGAGAGAGAGAGAGAGAGATGATAGGCAGGCAGATAGACAGGAATAAATCGCAGGAACATTTATATCAAGCAGTGCCATCTGAAGCAACAGAGTTGAAACAGCCAAGGAGCAAGAGCTGAACCATTTCAGTGTCTGATATATAGCTCCTTTTGGAGAAGTCTTGGGTAACGGCAGAGAAATTAAGGGTCTGAGCTAGCAGAAGAGCACTAAGAAAGCAGGCTCAAAGTATAAAAGCGAAGACCTGAAGGCAATAGCTAATTCTTCCTCCCCCCTCTACATTTCAAGCATGTACTTGGAGAACATTACCTGGGCCAGGTGCACTGCCGTCAGGCACCCCGGGGGCAAAGGTGACATGGTGAGCAGAGCCTGGACTACGCCCAGGGGGTGAGTTCCTCTCCCAGGTCCTGGTGGCCAGTAGGTGATGTTTCTCAGGCAGGGGAGGCTGCTGGGGATCCCGAGGTTGCTCTCGGCTGCCAGAGCTGCCCTCCATGCTTGTGTAGTAGGCTGTTGCAATGGGGAAGGCTGGAGTCGGTGAGCCCTGCATATCAGCCGTGGCACAGCCCAGCGCTGGGGGCTGGATGCTGAGGGAGCAGGGCCCAAGAGAGGGGCTGGGGTTGGGACCGTGGGGAAGGCCCTTTGTATCCAGTTCATCTCGCTCGTTCTGCAATCTCCCATTGTAGATGGCCGGCATTGTAGGGGAGGCTGGAGCACCAGGGACTGTCCTGCAGCCAGGAGAGGGCTGGCTGGGGCAGGGAGCCTTGGGCGTGAGCCTCTGGGGCTGTCTCTCCATGATAGGGCCTGGCTGATGCCCCACAGCGTCTTGAGGGGGCAACTCATGAGGCAGTGGCACTGTAACACTAAGACCACAAGCATCGGAGCCATTTTGATGTTGCTGCCTTTCCAGGAAGGGAGAGTGCTTGGCAGGGGCTGAAGGCGGCATGTGTGGCGAACTGGAAGCACAGTAATTGCGAGAACACAGCTGTGGCGCCTGGAGGCCCGGCCTCTGGGGGGCTCCATTAGCTTGTGGCCTGAAGGCAGGGAAGTGCACAAAAGCTGGCATTGGGGATAAGATTTGGGATGGGTTGCCTGATGAGGTCATTCTCTCGGGGCTCTTTTGTATCCAGGAGAGGATTGCTCCTCAAGGTTTGACTGGAGCATGTTCTCCAGGGGGCTGGCCGTCTTGTGGCAGAGTTTGCGGGATCCGGGGCTGCAAGGACAACAAGCATAACGTCAGTAAAGTTTAGCAGGCAATCAGGAGGAGTTGGGGAGCACACACATATTATTAAAAGCTGCATCTGATGCAGGGAGTCGTAGCTCACAAAAGCTTCTGCCCTTTAATAAAATACGTTCATCAGAAAAGCCTGACTCAGCCAGTATTTGCTAAAAATTGGAGAAATGACAAGATACCTGCGCAGGAGGAAGTGATTAAGAAAATTTTGGACTGTGCCGAAATGAGTAGATTAACATTTGAAATTAGGGATCAAGAAGAAAAGCAGTTTTATAAGATATGGAGTATGTTTTATCAATGGTTAGATAAAAAAACTTGGTAATATATGGATATGATGGAGATAAATATAATTGTTGAATGAGAATATAATATAGAGACTATAATATTGTAGAGAGTTAATAATAATAATATTGGATAATAGAGGAGATAATTTAGGTAATGTATGAACTAAAATGTATAAGTTTTTGAGATCTCTTCAAATAGATAATAGGCGGTTGTATTCTTTTTTTATTATTTCTTGTTTGCTCTGTATATTTTTTTTCTTTTCTTCCGCAATGGAGAGTATTGATGGGAAGGGGATGGCACCGAGATTTGTGACTGACCAACACACTTGAAATTGATGTTTATGTTTTTTTATGTTATGTTTGTCTTGGAAAAAAATAATAAAACTTTAAAAAAAAAGAAAAGAAAAGCCTGACTCAGCCTGATTATTATTATTTTTTGCCCCCACAGACTAACATAATTCTACTTCTATAAAGTTTGGCTGATATGTCTAATAGGAAGAAATTTCTGGGATTGTGATGAAACGCATCCTTTCGATTGCAACAGTGCAGATCCCGAAACAGAAATACCACATGTGGAAAAAAAAGACCAAAAAATAAAAGATAGCCTTGCAACATAGGTAAACAAATGCTACCAGTCCATGGATTTGCTTATTTATACTAACTGGCCACACTTCCCAGTTTTTTAAAAGTTTCCTGGCTTAAAGGCAGTTTTCAACGCTCTTAACAAATTTGCATTTAAAACAACCACGTCAAGCATCAAATGAAAGTAAAATAAAAAGACTCCTAACAAAATTGTTGTATAGATATTCAGAGTGATGCATATTAATTATTTCTTAATATCCTTCAGCCATGTCATAATCAATGCGGGTTATGTGTTCTTTACAAGCCAAAGAGAGAGCTTTGATTTCTTGGCAGGTTCTGCAAATACAGACTTATATACATGTACTGGGGCAGGGGGTCAATTTTAATTTAGAACAATAGAACATAGAATAATAGGGTTGGAAGGAACTTTGGAGGTCATTCTGGACTTTTTGGAGGGCTTGATGGGATGGATATACCTGATCATAGAAAGAATAACACAACAGAATAATAGAGTTGGAAGGAACATTGGAGGTTCTCCAATCCAGCCACCACCCAAGCAGGACATTCCATAACATGTCAGACAAATGGCCATCCAGTCTCTTCTTAAAAACCTCCATGATGGAGTACCCACAACTTCTGGAGGCAAACTGTTCCTCTGGTTTACATCAAATACATTTGACTGAAACAATTATCATTGCAAGATTCCGTTAATGTAGCCTTAAAACAAAGTAGAATTAGCTCATGTTGTATTTCCTGTCTGGTCTATTTGGGAGGCTGGCATCAATCCTGCAAGTCTGAAATTACAAGTCTCCCACTGTCTGTTTTCTACCACCTGTTCAGTTAGAGAGGTTCCTTTCTAAATTCCCTAGGCAGCATGCCTTCCCCTTGTCTCCCAAGGCCATTCCCACGTACTATCATAGTACCAACTGAACTGCCACCTTGTGCAGCCTTTCTCATCTTTGACAGATTCCACCTGGGTGGCTTTCATTCCTGGCATTCCGGGAATACTGCCATGGCAGCAATAACTAGGCAACATAGCGAGTTCATCCACTCATCTAAAAGGCATTAAGACTGGGAAAACAGATTAATTATGAACCATACCGGGAAGTCAGTGTCAACTTCTAGTAGCCATCTAAGACAAACATTCTCCAGGATGATCTGTCCCTGGTTTGGCCTTTCAAGTCTTCCAACAATGCACCTATTGCTGCTGGAGCACCATGGCTCAAATGGCTAGGATGCTGGATTGGAAGTTAGCAAGACCCATAATCATTAAGTAGACTAAGCACAAAAGGGGGCACCACAAAGTTGAGGAAAAAAAACCAATGAAGATTGGTAAAAAGCCTTGTATGTACAAAGGAGGGGGAAGATTTGTCAGTGTTTAGGGCACCAGTGAGCCTTAATCCACCACTGCATGTCAACCCTGAAGCTGGCCTGACTGATGCCATTCGGTGCTGACACACCAGAGAAGAAGGATAGGGAGGAGGGGAATAGAGATAGTTGGGGTGTTGTAGCCTGCCTCAGAGTTTTGTTTGGTATGTGGCGGAGTGAGCTCCCATCCTTCACTCCAACTCCTGAAAGAAGTCCCCAAACTGGGCATTCCCCACCCCTCCAGGCAACAGCGGATGTCACCGGTGAATCCTTTCAACCCGGAAGCACCTCAGTGCTTCTGACACAAGTGTGATGCGACCTATTGCTGCTGTAATTGAATTCATCTCCCTTGTGGCTGGTTCTACCTCTTCAGTTCTACCTTTTCCAGTATCACAGACTTCTTGAGAGAACTAGGTCTTTAGATAATACATTCAAAAATATGATAACCGGAGACCGGTCCTTTGCACTTCAAGGGAGAACGGGGTTGAGTTGCTGATGACTCATTTGTTTCTTTCCTTGGCTATCTACAGGCAATATTTATGTGGCTGTGTGTTGTAGGAAATCTTCACGTCAGACTAAAGTTTGAGGAGTATTATTGTTCTGTTCCCCAAGGAAGCATTGCATATTTCAAGGAACTGGAAGGATTTTCCAAAATAACACTGCGTTACAAGCATAAACTCAGAGTCGTGCTCATTCTGACTCTAACTTTTATCACTGTACCCTAACAAATGACTAGGAAGGCTCAGTGCACTCAGACATTAAGATACCTGTTGTTGTTGTTGAATACAGGACTGCTGGTGTGCACAGGCATGGGAGAGCTAGACTCTTCTGTACAAGTAGCTCGGACCTCCTGCCGATGATGCTGTAGGGAGGCGGGCAGGTCTTGCCAGGGGATGCCCTCCCTGCAGTCTTGAAGCTCTAAGGAAAAGGAATGGAAGACATGCACAAGACAGTCAGTAAAGAACGCAAATAACTTCATATGAACACAGTCCCAATTCTGGGGCTTTGCACCAAGCATGCCTTGAACACCAGACTGGAGAATGCCTGGACCTTCTCAATGTTGCTGAATTATTCCAAAGACAGATCAACAGTTGCTGCTAGGAGCTCCATCTGGAAAATTACTGTTCCTCTCTTCTTGTTTTTCCCAAAGGAAAACCTAACTAAGAGCAAAACCAGAGAGCTAATTTGGGACACTGCATTTAAAAAACAAAAGAAAGGGGAGCGGGGAGAATATAGCAATGGATTGGGATGGTGCAAATCCTCACTTGACTAGGAAACTAATTATGTGGCTTTGAACTGTCCAGTGCTATTCAACAGAATCTACCTCAATGGTTGTTAAGAAGAGAAAAAAAGAAGAGGTGCATTGTATATGTTGCCCTGAGCTCCTATTTTTGAAGGAAAGTAAGCAATAAATGACATAAAGATTTTAAAAAAATACCAGCTTAGAAGGTTATTCCTAGCCCCCCAGAGGATCCTAGGAATTGGAGTTTTCTGAAGTGAAGGCCCAAGATCTCCTCACAGAATTCTCTGAACCAAAATACATGACCCTGGATCACTTTAACAGATGTTGTGAATCCATCCAAGCTTATGGCAATGTAGTAGTTGCAACACAAGAATTCTTAGCAGAGCAAAACTCAAAATCTAAACGTTTTGGGTAAATATTAACAAAAATTAAGATTACAGTTATTCCTTCAAAATCTACGCTGAGAAAAGCTCGGTTTTGCTGTTAATGGGGTTCATATAAATTAAACAAGCCTGTGCAGAATTATCTGGTTTTATTGTATTGCTTAGGGTCAGGAGCAGGGAAATTCACTGGGGGTCTGTCCAGATCAAAGTTCCCTGAAACCTAAGCGACCTTGACTTACAACTGGATGCTTAGCAACCAGTTGCTAAGCAACCCTGAGTCGCTTAGAGACTTGGGACTACTTACGACCCAGGTTCGAAGTTCCAGTGATTGCTCTGGCCCCAACAACACAGCCATATTTATGGCTGATTGCAGCATCTTGTGGTCAAGTTTTAGCAGGTTTTTGCTGAAAACCAGCCTTTACTTCCAATTTTCAGCAAAACTGTGCCCATAGCAAACCACTGGCAGAAGGGAACAGAGTAACAGAATTGGAAGGGACCTTGGAGGTCTTCTAGACTAACCCATTGCTCAGGCAGGAAACCCTACACCATTTCAAACAAATGCTCATGTGATCTCTTATAAAAAACTTCCAGTGTTGGAGCACCCACAACTTCTGGAGGCAAGTTGTTCCATTGATCAATTAAAAATAAAAATAAAAATGACTTGCTTAACAATTGTGGCAGTCACTTCATGTCCATGGTGGCCACTTTAGGATTGTTGTGTTAGCTTAACAATCGCCCCACAAAATATTATGAAATTGGTTGGTCATGTGACTGACCTGTTTTACAAATGTCATGTCTTACTACGACGATGGGCAGGCGGGCCCCATTACAATCGTAAGTCCAGGACTATCTGTACTGAGGACTACCGTGTTTCCCCGAAAATAAGACACTGTCTTATATTTTTTTTGGCTCCCAAAAACACACTAGGTCTTATTTTCGGGGTAGGTCTTATATTTTTTTTTAATGAAAAAAAACACTTACCATATTCATGTAGAACAATGTACATTTATTCATGTACGAAACCACAAACAAATCGCATACCGTGTTTCCCCTAACATAAGACACTGTCTTATATATTTTTTGGCTCCAAAAAACACACTAGGTCTTATTTTTGGGGTAGGTCTTATTTTCGGGGTAGGTCTTATTTTCGGGAAAACACGGTAGTCCTGCAGCTTTTTTCCAACGCTCTTTTTCTAGTCCCAAATATTACTATTACTGGCCCTTTTTTCTATTTTTTAAAATTATTATTACTGATCATGTCAGAAAAAGGATCCCCTCTCTTCTTGCCCCTTTCTCCTGGCTTGGAGAAGGAATAACTTTTACTCCTGTCACTCACCACACGGTTGTTCTGTGGATGGTGGCAGTAAGTATCGATCGTTGCCCTCTGGCAGTTCATATCCATGCTTCCGGGATGGTGGATACAGCGGGCTGGTTGGTGAAATGGAGCCCGAGTGAGGAGACCCCAAGTACCCTGAGTTGTAGGGGGAGAGGCAGGGCTTGATTGGGGCTCTGCCACAGGTATATCCAGGTGGAACTGGATGGTAGGCTGAGCCACAGCGAGGATAAGCAAATGCCTCTGCGTTATCTTCTGCTACTTTGGGCCTCTGGTGGGCTGGATACCCATGGCCTAAATGGGTGGCCATCATGTTGGGCTCAAAGTTAAAAGCCTGATGATGGGGCATGGAAGGGGGCCCATAGCTGGCTGGCATTAGAATAGGCACCGGCTGACCACCCCGGTGGAGAGGATGATGAAGCACAGGTGGCCTCTCTACCCCCCAGAAGTCTGGTTCCTGATCCAGGTGTAAGTTATAGAAGGAAGCCAGGGGCAGCCTTGTTTCTTCCCGTGCCACTTCTTGGCAATCTTGGCATGGGCATAAAAAGGTAGGCTGGTCCTCCAAGATAAGCAGCTCATTGGGCTCCCGCTGGTTAGGACTGTGAGGAGGCAGCAGCTCATGGCCATAGGGGTAGGTATGGGGCTGTAGGCCCTCTGAAAGGGAACGAAACACACGCCGTTTCTCCTCATACCCCTCTGAGTGCAGGTGAGAGTGCCCCCCATTATGGATGGGTTGCCGCCTCTCCAAACCACTTTCCGGCCTATAATAGGGCATATTGCGAGGTCTCTCAGGGCTGTGGGAGCAGTAATCCAGACGACAAGAACAATGGCGGGCCAGGCCAGAACGCTGAGGTTGGTAGGAGAAAGAGCTTCCTGGCTGGCCTATGTCACAAAGTTCATCCTCCAAGATGGCTGTTTCTCTCTCTTTCGTGGCAGGAGGGGAAACTGAATGAGAACAAGAGCCCTCACTTGGCTGCTGAGGCTGGACGCCAAACCCTCCCAAGAGCCGATCCAACTCCTCCTTCTCAGCTGGGGTAGGCTGAGGCCTGGATGGAGGCGTGTTGTCTTCTGCCTTCTCCGTTAGCATAGAGGAGTGTCCTGAGTCACTGCTGATGGACAGGAGGTGCCCACCCTGTGGTGGTGGAGACTCCAGGCTTCCCGGACTGCCATTGCTGGAGGAGAAGTGACTCAGCTCATTTTTCTTCTTCACCCGTGCATACAGGCTTCCGTCCAGAGGACCTCGAGTGTGTAAGACGTCTGCAAAGGAAAAGAGAGGAACCAGGTCAGAGGGTTGTAGGAGAGCTTAACATTTACTGCCTAGATGTGGTCTTGAACTTCCACATTGAGCAGCTCATAGGTTCAAAGGTTTAGATGTTTACGTTTGGAATATTTGCAGCAAAAACTATCCTCTAAAACTTCTGTTTCAGGGGTTCTGACTTTTTCCAAATAGGTCAGACTCAGAAGCCGTGTTTGTTCTTGGCTTCTGATCCCTAGCTCATTTGAAGGATCCACAGTAAATAAACCACAACAGCAATTTTTTGTGGTTTGTTTTCTGTTTCTGCTTGCAGGAGGAACCAAGAAGAATGACAGAGAGATCCATGCAGTGCACTACCTGCAAATAATTGTGCCAGAATTATGTGTATTTGCCAGAATTATGTGAAGTGTGAAAATGATCAATGTTTTGACTAGTTGGAACAATATCTAATCTGCTTCATTTTTGTTGCTTGCAGGAGGATTCTAAGGCAAGAAATAAATGTATGATGTAAATAAATTCATACACTTAATTCTCACCTTATAGCAATAGCACAGACTTATATATTGCTTCACAGTGTTTTTCAGCCCTCTCTAAGGTGTTTACAGAGTCAGCCTCTTGCCCCCAAAAATCTGGGTCCTCATTTTACCCACCTCGGAAGGATGGAAGGCTGAGGCAACCTTGAGCTGGTCAGAATCGAACTGCTGGCAGTCAGCAGAATTAGCTGCCTTCTAACCACCGCACCACCAAAATTGGGAACAGAATTTCCACTGCTAGGCAAGGTGGTTATTAAGAGAGTCTCACTGACTTTTTTTGCTACGATTGTTAAGCGAAACACTGCAGTTGTTAAGTGAATCACACAGATGTTAAGAAAATCTGACTTCCTACATTGATTTTGCTTCTTGAAGCATTCTGCTCTTCCCAGAAGCCACCTCAGTAGGTAGCAAATGATGATCACATGACCCCAGGATGGTGCAACTATTGTAAATACATGCTAATAACCAAGTGCCTAAATTTGGATCATGTGACTGTGGGAAATGCTGCAACATTTATAAGTGCAAGGACTGGTCATAAGTCTTTTTTTTAGTTCTGTTGTAACAATGAGTGGTCATCAAACAAAGTCAAGGACCACTTGTACTGAAATGAGCAGCCATTCAGTCATTAGGTGAAGTGGTCACTAAATGAAATTGCAATTGTGCCGAGAATCTTACTTCAGCTTTTCTTTGCTTTAAAGACCTGCGAAGGTTGTAAGTGCCAATGTAAAGTTACTACTATAAAGTGAGAAATACAAGATACTACTGTTAGGTATTAAACATTTTTGTTTTTAAATCACCGATCAAATCAATCTACTTCAGTAAGTAGTCTAGGGATTTTCCAATGGATTCCACCTCTAATTCCATGCAGGTAGTTCTCAATTTACAACAGTTCATTTAGTGACCATTCAAAGTTACAAGACGACTGAAAAAAGTGACTTGCGACTGCTTTCCATACTTATGACCATTGCAGCATCCTCCTGCTCGGATGAACAAAATTCAGGAACTTGGCAACTGACTCATATTTATGAGGGTTGTCCTGGGATCACGTTTGCGACCTTCTGACCAGAAAGACAATGGGCAAGTCAGATGCACTTAACAACCCTGTCACTAATTGAACCACTGAAGTGATTCACTTAATAACTGTGACAAGAAAGGTTTAACATGAGGCAAAATTCACTCAGCAAATGTCTCACTTAGCAACAGAAATGCCGGGGTCGATTGTGGTCATAAGTCGAGGATTACCAGTAGTACTGCTTAAATTTAATTATTTTAGCCCAGCAGAGGGCAATAGTTCACTACTGCTTATCCAGAGATGCATTTACTTTGCTAGATACAAACACCAAGCAGGCTTAAGAAGCCCTTATCCACCCTCCCATTAATCTAAGTTAGGGCTCCATCATCCCCCCCACAAATGCATGACATTCTCTAATTACAAAAATCACATTCTGAAACACAGCTCCGTTCTCCACACATCAGATCTTGCTGGGAAGGTTGGAGGAAGTTTGAGGGCATCCGGTTGGAATTTTTCTGGGATCTGACGCAAGCACACCACAATGCTTAAATCACCATTTAATGACTTCCATTGGTGTTCTATTTGTTTGAATTCTTAACAAGTTTACTTTAAGTGGACATTGGGAGGAAACTTGTAATGGGGGTGGGGAGGGCGGGGGATAGTCTGAGAAAAAGGCAGCTGGTGGGAATACAGCTCCCAGGAGGGAAGGGGAGCCACCAATTTTTACAAGCATGCATGTAGGAAGAGATGATTTCATCTCTTTCTGTCCAGAATGAGCTGGTCTCAAACTCTTTAAGAATTAAGAGAGAAGGAAATGAGATCAACTTAACAGTAGTTCTATTGTGATGATTGGGCTGTGGCACAGCACAAATGTGCTATGACACAGCAAAAAGTTGCACAGCTGTGGCACAACTTACTGGCCATAGCTATGAGAGTTGTTTTTGTTTTTTTAATTCATATTTATATGCCGCCCTTTTCCGGAGACTCAGGGCGGCTTACAATTTTTGAAGCACAGCCCAATGTGCTCAGCAATAGCCTTCATTCCATTGTATATGCCTGCTTATTACTAAGTGGCATTTTTACAAAGTCAGCTTATTGCCCCCAACAATCTTGGGTCCTCACTTTACCTGCCCCAAGAGGATGGAAGGCTGAGTCAACCTTGAGCCTGGTGGGATTCGAGCCTGCACTAATTGCAGGCAGCTGGAACTAAGTGCTAGGTGTTTAACAGCCTGCACCACCAAGGCTCCCAGTTAACACCCAACAGCCTAAATCGGCCTAAAGCCATTTCACCAATGCAAAATAAAGCGCCAGCTTTGCCCATGTTTCAAGGTAGAGTAGAATGCATATACAGCCTCTTCTAAATTGGTGTTTTTTAAACTCTCTCAAGACCCCTTCCCGATTTTAAAAATTATGGCAGACCCCCTAAAAAGCTCATGTTTGCATGGGTTATATTTCTCAACATTTAGCGCATTAAAAATTAAAACTACCGCTATTGCTTCTCAAGATTGTATGATGGGATTTTTATACGGTATTACTTTTTAACATAAGCTGACAAATAATTTTTACTTTGTAGACATGCGAGAGTGTCTTGGGAGATGCCCAAGGTCCTAGGACCATACTTTAACACTACTATAAACAAGTATACATTTATGGGTTGTGGTAACCAACATTCTGTACCAATGATTTGCTCAGTTCTGCTGCTTGTACACACTATGCCAACATTTCCCAAACTTTTTACAGACCATTAAATAAGTATTCAAAAATGGCAGGGATCTGTCATTTAAATACACCCCTTATCTTTTTGCCTAGGAGTTCCCATTGTCACATCATATAATAACTAGAACTGAAGAAGCTTCTTTGAGGGGAAGCGAAACATTTTCAAAGAAAAAAACCCAAGAAACTCTAAGTTGCCTTTTGGGGGAAAAGGCACCTTTTAGAGTTGCATTTGTATATTCTTCAACTTTAAAGAGTTTTTAAAATTAAAATTGGTACAACCCCCAAATTAGTCCCAAATTATTGATGTACTACTTGAGTTATCTTACCTAACCTCTGTCAACAACTCATAGCCCAAACCTGCTGGCCAGAGATGCTTTTAAACAGAACTCTCTTTTTTTTTTGGTTTTCAGCCATTGATCCATTTTTTGGAACCAGCTGACTGGCAGGAAATACCAGAGGGGGCTAAGATGACACGCAGGCTCTGGCAGAAAACATAGGGAGGCTGCCGTGAGCCTCTATAGACCATTGATAATCTATAAGTCATAGATTGCATCACTGCATTAAGCAAATACACACCTATCCAATGACTTAATATAAATTGCTGCTTCTACTGTATAATGGAATAAATATAAGCTCTACCAGTGGTGGGATTCAATTTTTTTACTACTGGGTCTGTGGGCATGGCTTGGTGGATGTGGTGTGGCTTGGTGGGCGTGACAGGGGAAAGTTACTGCAAAATCCCCATTCCCTCCCCACCCCACTAACCTGCTTTCCAGCTCCATTCTCCTGTGCAGGGCAACAAAAGGGACTCGGGAGGCAGAGAATAGAGGGGGATGAGGGCCAGTCAGAGGTGGTATTTGCCGGTTCTCCAAACTACTCAAAATTTCCGCTACGGGTTCTCCAGAACTGGTCAGAACCTGCTGAATCCCACCACTGCCCAGGACTCTATTAAGTCCCACTCTATTCATCCTCTCCAAGCAATCATCCCCAAACTAGTTTCATAACAATTGTTTGGTCTGAAGCAGAACTTCTCCTGAATGCTGAATTCTGCCCGTTTTTCAGATGCAGAACAGCAGCCTAGCCAGCCATGATGTGGTCTTGGAGTTCTACGTACTATGGCGTTTCCTGGGATCAGGAAACTTTTATACCTTCCAGGCTGTCCTCATACTGCAGGTTGAAGTTCTCGTAGGAATCCCAGCGGACTATAGGATCAGAGATACTGTAATCCACAGCAACATCAGCATTGTTTCTGTAGGTTTCTCGGCCTGTGGGGGTGGGGGGAAAAAAAGAAGGTGGCCCCAAGAAAACCAACAAGCAGTCTGCTTCTCGTATCTTAAATTAAACAATGGAGTTCCATTTTTCACAGCAAAGAAGGAAAATGTTTGTTGTGCATCACCATTTTATACATATGTGTGGAAAGACTAGCTGAGTAAATTTTTTGTCTGATGCAGGTTACTTTTCAGGCTCACCAAATTCAGTGTCCGCCTGAGTTCTCTAAAACAGGGTGTCAAACTCAATTTCATTGAGGGCCGCATGAGGATTGTGTTTGACATTGGGGAGGGGGGCGTGGCCAGCTCAACATCATTTGTGTCAGGGGCACCTGTGGTGGCCAAGTGCTAAGGCAGGACTTCCCTCAGACCTTCCCTCCCTCTCATTAGAATGTCCTCCCTTCTCCTTTTTCCTTCACTTTTCATTCTCCTTTCTCCTCTTTCCTTCTTTTTCCTCCCTTGCTCTATCCCATCTTTCGTTCTTTTCCTTTGTCTTTCCTCTTTCCCTTTCTCCTCTCCTGACCCTTCTTGGATGCTCAGATGCAGAAGGGGAAACATTTCTCCTTTTGTTTTGTTTTTAATTTCTTCTGCTAGCCCTCTGCCAGTGAAAATGAAGCCCAGGAGAGTTGCACATACCCCCCTCAGACTCCATTTTTGCTGGCAGAGGCACTGCAGGCTGATCATTCGCTGTTTCCAGGGCAGCCCTGCGGGTCAGACCGAATCCGGTCTGCGGGCCTTGAGCTTGACACCCCTGCTCTAAAAGGTCTACCATTTGCCCAGCAAAACTAAGTGCCAACTGTAGCTGCTTTTTTCAACACTAAATATGGCTGCCTTTTTAATTGCTCCACAAGGAAGCCTGCTGCTTGCTGCGGCATATTGTTGATCCACATAAAATGCAGCCAATGTTTTATTTTTATGTTTTTGCTCCTGCTCGCTAATAGCAAGCTAAAATTTGGGGAGGGTTACATGTTACCAAGCTCTCATGCAAGTGGCATTTCCCAGGGCACACCTCGGCTTTCTCTTATGTAACTGAATGGTTGCAAAAAGGCAAGGTGTTCTCCTGATAAACAACTAATTCCCACAACGCTGTCAAACTACTTAGTAGGGCTGTATTACTATTATCCTTCTTATCTTTCCTATTACCTATATTTTCTTATCTTCTTATTATAACTTTGTTGCTTGTATTTTATGATTTATATTGTTTTATTTAGTATCCTAGTATGATTTATGTTGATTGCTTATTTAGTGTCCTATGACTATCACTAAGTGTTGTATCTTATGATTCTTGATGAATGTATTTTATGATGATTATGACCATGTTTATCACTGGTTGCTTGTATATACACTGAGAACTTATGTACCAGAGACAAATTTCCTGTGTGTCCAATCACACTTGGCCAATAAAGAATTCTATTCTGATGACAATGTTGAAATCTGGGCAAAATTGGTCAACTACTTACACTGTGGACATGTTTATCTCTTTTTCAGAGAATACTGTATGTAGATGACCTTCCATGGGTATGCATAGGGACAAAAATAAGAAAGCAAATTCTATAACTCTCACAATTCTCTTAGTAAATGTAGACATATAAACATACTGATCTAAGAATATACTGAATACCTTCAAACAAAAACCTCAGGTCTATGGGACATAGTGATCTTTGGCAATGCAACAATTAAATTGCCCTCAGGACATTATTTTAAAAAGATGCAATAAAACAGAGATAGGAAATCTTGTCACCCAATTCCTTGAGCTGCTGAAAGACACTGGGCACTATCTTCTTTTTCATGGGTTGCAGTTATTTGAAGAATGAAATAGAGTGTTCTTTCAGAAGAGGGTTAAGAGTGAAAGCAAATTATTTGTCTCCCTGAGGCCTCTCTGTCCTATTCGGGTGTTTATTTTGGGGGGGAAATGAAAGAGTAAACATTGTGATATTAAAATTTAGCCTCTAAGCCAAAGAGGTCAACCAAAAATAGAATTTTATTGTTTTTCATTCTACAAGAACAAAACCTTCTAGATTGTGGTTGGCTGCCTCTCTTCTTTCCATTTCCTGCTGCCTTCTCAACTCTTTGTCGCAATCACAGAATATATTCTCCCCTGACCATAATTTCAATTGAGAAAACATACAGCAGGAAAAGCTGGCAGCTGATGCTCTGTCTGCTGCCAAAGGAGTTATGACTGGTGCGATAAGAATTAAGATTCTAAACACACAGAAAGCCTTCTTATCTCCCCTGCTAAGTCTTGAACTCCTGAAGGAAAGGTTAAACAATTAGCAAGTACCCAGAAAAATAAATAGATCCCAAGGCACTTTCTCTGCACAAAGATCAATAGAATTTCCAGGCCAATAGCTGCATTTCTGCATCTCCTGCAGGCAGGAGACCAAAGGAAAGAAGCTTAACATGACTCTATTGAGCTGTGATAAACGGCTATTGATGCATTCAATGGACTGTCTTGATCACAGCTGACCTTTCTCAAAAACTGGTGCCCTCCAGATGTTTTGCTTACAACTACAGGAGTTCCAGGCCAAATGAAGACTGTTGATTCTTCCCATCTGGAGTGCTATTTTTAATTAATCCCATGCCTCCATCATATTTATCTATTTGTGTTTCTACTCCACATTTCTACGCTGTCTCAAATAGGCAGCCTTCCATGTAAGTCTGACCTTGCTTTACTTCAAGAGAGATGGATGCCTTGGGTCTAATTCTGTCTTCTTTAGGATTCAAAGGGCTGCTGTTTATTGTACTACATCCATTGCTCTTTAACTGCTGTTCACTCACCTTTAATCTTCTCTGGACTAGAAGAGAAGACAAATTCCACACTTGCTTCAAAGGGAAATCTTTCATCTATGGAGGGAGGAAGAACAGAGGAATAGTTCAGTACATTTGGCCTGAACTGTGTCTAGCCAAAGTGTTCACCTTCCTTACATGTCTGATTTCATACAGATTTAGTTTATAATTCTTTATCATGATAAGAAATGCAACAACCTTTCCTATCCATAATGCACTTGTCTAATAAGAGGAAAATTCCAAAGAATGAATCACACTAAACTCACACAAACTATACAACTCTCTGGGGACCATAAAACACTTTTTGGCCACTTATGATTTCAGGAATATTTTCAAGAGAAGAAACAAAACACCACCATCATGAAAACAACACATCCTGGGATAAGATGCAACTATAAATCACAACAAATTACAGATGCATTTTAAAAGCTGCATCAGTGCTCCCAGATGGATGCAACCCTGAATTGGATGTCTAACTGAATGGTTCTGCCAATAAGCTAAAGCCATTACCACCAATTAAAAATTCCCCTTAGGGAACAATTCTACCAATCCAGAACCAGATGTCATCAAGACTTCAAGAATAACAATAACATAATAATCAAGAATGCCAACAAAGCAGCTGTTGCCATTGTGAATAAGGTGGATTACATCAAGGAAATCAAGAAGCAACTCTTCAACAACACCACATTATAGCAACTTCACTTCTCACTTCTTATAACATCATATCAGAGATATTATGCAATCTGATGAATGAGTTCATAAAAACAAACATTGTATTTCCATAGAGACAACGCCAGAGTCCTGATTAGGCATTTTCTACCAACTTGCCAAAATACACAACCCTAGTAAACCAGGCCATCCCATTGTTTCAAGCATTAGAAAGATCACAACTGGAAAATCAGGTTTCATGGACTTTGTGTTCAGACTTTATACACCAACACTCCCAGCTGCATAAGAGATGCCGCAGTTTCCCTAAGAAGACTAGATATCATGGATCAGGGGTCTTCAAACTTAACAGCTTTAAGACTTGTGGACTTCAACTCCCAGAATTCCTCCTCCAGTCATGTTAGCTCAGGAATTCTGGGAGTTGAAGTCCACAAGTCTTAAACTTGACAAGTTAGAAGATCCTTGTCATGGATGGTCAGCAAAACAGCACCATTTTAGCCAACATATATGTTGGTACATCTCCAACAAACAAGAATTTCAAGCCACCCTGGACATCATCACCATGCCAAAGAACATGACTTACCAACAGACTGGGTTACTTTGTTTTCACACATAACCTACTTCATTTTTGACAATGCAAATGAGTGGCACAGCTTCCAAATGAGTGGAGCAGCCATGGGCACATAGATTACTACTCCATATGTCAATATCTTTGCAGCTGATCTAAAACAACACTTTCTCATGTCTTATCTCCTGAAATACTTCCTTTATTTGAGATTTACTTATGACCTTTTCATGATTTGGACCCAAAGAATTTTTCATCAAATTCTATCATGATTTTGACCTCCACACTCCCATGAACTCACCTTCCACCTATCTATAGAATAAGCCCATTATCACAAAGTTGCCACAAAGAAGAGGGAGTCAAGCTATTCTCCAAAACACCTGAAGGACAAGAAGCAATGGGTGGAAACTAATCAAGGAGAGAAGCAACTTAGAACTAAGGATAAATTTCCTGACAGCTAGAACAATTAATCAGTGGAACAACTTGTCTCCAGAAGTTCTTTTTAAGAAGAGATTGGACAACCAATCGGACCGGTCTGGATTCTGATTGGCTAGAGTCTGACGGGTGCGAAGCATCGGGTCTTGGAAATTCCATCTGGGAAGAGTTCGATCCTGTGACTCTGGATGAAGTGGATGGGATCATGAGGAGGCTGAGTGCCGCCACGTGTTTATTGGACCCATGTCCCTCCTGGCTGGTTTATGCCGCCCAGGAGGTTACACGAGGCTGGCTCCAGGCAGTGATTAATGCTTCTTTGAGTGAGGGATGCTTCCCCTCCACCTTGAAGGAGGTGGTGGTGAGGCCCCTCCTCAAGAAGCCTGCCTTGGATCCAGCTATCTTGAACAACTTTCGTCCGGTCTCCAACCTTCGCTTTGTGGCGAAGCGTGGTGGCCCGCCAGCTTCTGATGTTCCTAGAGGAACATGGATCCGTATCAATCCGGTTTCAGGCCCAGGTACAGCACGGAGACGGCATTAGTCATGCTGGTGGATGATCTCTGGCAGGCTCAGGATACAGGTTATTCCTCTATCCTGGTCCTATTAGACCTCTCAGCGGCTTTTGATACCATCGACCATGGTATCCTGCTGCGGCGCCTCGGGGGGATGGGAGTGGGAGGCACTGTTTTATGGTGGTTCTCTTGGGCTGCTCACAGACGGTGTTGGCAGGAGGATTGAGGTCAACCCCGAGGCCCCCTCACTTGTGGGGTGCCTCAGGGGTCGGTCCTCTCCCCCTCCTGTTCAATATCTATATGAAGCCGCTGGGTGAGATTATGTGTGGTTTTGGGCTTTTTATCTCCACCCCAAACCCACCCAGTGATGCCCTTGACATGATGTCTTGGTGCCTGGAAGCAGTATGGGTCTGGATGGGAAGGAACAGGCTTCGGCTCAACCCAGCCAAGACCGAGTGGCTGTACGTACCGGCATCTTGGATTGTCCAGGATGTTCCATCTTTGGTCATGGGGAGAGGTGTTACCCCCTATGGAAAGGTTGCACAATTTAGGCATCCTCCTGGATGCACAACTCAATTTGGAAGATCATGTTGGAGCTGTGGCCAGGGGGCATTTGCACAAGTTCATCTTGTCTGCCAGTTGCGCCCCTATCTGGACCGAGATGCCTTGTGTATGGTTACTCATGTGCTCGTTACCTCCTGTGTAGACTACTGCA
Source organism: Naja naja (assembly GCA_009733165.1). NCBI lineage: Eukaryota > Metazoa > Chordata > Lepidosauria > Squamata > Elapidae > Naja > Naja naja. The sequence goes on from CM019149.1 coordinate 172,345,333, forward strand.
ATGCTCTATACATGGGGCTGCCCTTGAGGACCACCCGGAGGCTTCAGCTGGTACAAAAGCGCACGGTTGTGATGGGAGTGTCCCGATACTCCCATGTTACACCCCTCCTGCGCGAGCTGCATTGGCTGCTGGTTGCCGTCCGGGTGAGGTTCAAGGTGCTAGTCATCATTTATAAAGCCCTTCATGGCTTAGGTCCGGGGTACTTGCGGGAGCATCTGCTGCCAGCAACGACGTCCGATCGCCCGGTGCGCTCACACAGATGGGGCCTCCTCAGGGTGCCATCAGCCAGACAATGTCAGCTGGCGGCTCCCAGGGGGAGGCCCTTTTCTGTGGGAGCACCCGCCCTCTGGAACCAACTGCCCGTGGAGCTTCGGGTGGCGCCTGACCTCCACTCCTTCCGTTGTGACTGAAGACTTGGCTTTTTCGATCAGCCAACCTGGACTGAAGGGGATTTTAATAGTTTTAATTTGTCCTAATTTGTCTGTGGGTTTTAATTGGTTTTAGGTCTAGTGTTGGGGTTTTTAGATTTAATAGTTTTTTTAAAGTTTGTATTTTTTTGTTTTTACCATTGTAAGCCGCCCTGAGTCCTTCAGGAGATAGGGCAGCATAGAAATCCCAATAAATAAATAAATAAATAAATAAATAAATAAATAAACAAACAAACAAACAAACAAACAAACCATTTGTGTGAAATGGTATAGGACTTCCTGCCTGAGCAGGGGGTTGGACTGGAAGACCTCCAAGGTCCCTTCCAACTCTGCTATGCTATGCTATGCTATGCTATGCTATGCTATGCTTTATGCTATGCTATGCTATGCTATGCTACGCTATTCTATTCTGTCTTGATGTCATACACAATGGACATATAACTACCACTTTATACAGGTAACCTACAAATCACCATGCATATCTTACATGCTTCCAGTTTCTACCCAGAAAACATTCCCACCTATAGCCTAGAGAGTATGCTAGAACTGCGCTTGTTCTGAATCATTCGACAGCAATGCTCAGTTGATGGAATTGAACCAAGTTTCCAAAGACTGAACTGCCTACTCAGCAAGATCAATAAACTAATCAAAAGAGCCAAATTGATTCTCAGGTAGGGCTTATTAAAAGACAGGCCATTAAAGCAGAAAAAGATAACACCGCTAGTTGTCACCCACAGCTCATAACTCAAACTGCTCAAATGGCATTATTAATAATTTACAGCTCATACTGGATAATGACACTTCACTTTTTCAGACACTGGATGGCAGATCCGTACTTGAATACAGACAACTCGAAGTAAACTCTCCAATAAGAAACAACAGGACCATGGTGCCAACAGGGGACACTGCTCCAAACCCAGATTTCTACTTTCCCCCCAAAACTCCATCTCATTTATACCAATAGCACCACCGTGGACCCCAACAAGTATACACACAAGTGACAGTCACTTTCTTGTAAGATGGATGGCTATATAAATATAACATAACAACATAGCCTAGCCCAGCCCAGCCCAGCCCAGCCCAATGTAACGTAATGTAACGTAACGTAACACCTAACCTAACCTAACCTAACAATCTGACCTCATATAACATAGCCTCTACAAGGTTTTCTCAAATGTAATAAATGCCACCATCTGCTGACCATGTTCCTCTGGATTCTAAGAAGGACAAACATTTGTGCAAAAGAATTGAAGGACATAAGTTTAACATAAGGACTCCAAACAAGGACAAAATAATATCAGAACATTTCAACCACCTAGGACATTCAACCGAAGATCTCAGTGACCATTTGGGGAAAAAGAGAGACTTTAGCAACACAATTGAACAAGAGGTTGCTGAATTCACCACATCAAAAGTACTTACCACTAGAAGGCAGTGTATATGAACAGTTTCATCCTTATTGGGACTCATCAAATGTGTGTAGCCAGCTTTCTTTTATGGTGCCCAAACCCTCTAACAGGAATTGAACTCATGGACCCTTGCACTATTTAGATGACTACAATTTCAGACAATCTCAAAAGGACTCAACAAACACTGCAATTTTTTCAACATATCATATTTGTTAGAGGATAAATTGCTTGTAATTTGTAACCTGCATCATTAACCTGTTTCCCCTTCCCATTCTCTTAGCCCCACCTCATCCTAATTTAAATCCTTCCTCACTCTAGTCACATTCGTACATTTGAGGGAGTGGGCTGCAACTCCAAAAAGCTTATGCCATGCAGTAAAATGTGCCAATTTGATTGCTTATTGTACCCTATGGCTATCATTAAGTATTGTACCTTACGATTCTTGACGAATGTATCTTTTCTTTTATGCATACTGAGAGCATTTGCACCAAGACAAATTCCTTGTGTGTCCAATCACACTTGGCCAATAAAGAATTCTATTCTATTCAATTGGAAAAAAGTGCTATCTGACTCCTGGTACTTCGCCTTACGTGCCTGTAACCCTTTTGCCCCATGTTAGCATGCATGGCTGTTTGCTTGCTTCTCTGTTCCAAAATTCAGCTCTCGGCTCACCTCTCCAGGCTTCATCCAGCTCGTCTTTGCTGAACCAGAGTTGGGTGCTGTGGATGGTACAAGTGTGAAACTGGACCCGAAACACAACATCTCGCTCTCCTCCCTGCAGATGCTTATGGTAGCATTTCACCTGGAGAGGAAAGGATGACCGAATCAGTAGAGAGCACACCTTTTCCAGCCATGTGGTCCGACTTTCTCAACTCTGCTCATTTAAACGTAATAGTTATTTGCAGTGATTCACAAGCATACATTGTGTAAAAAGCTCTAAATCATAAAAAATTCTTCTGTATTTTTCTATATAGCAAAGCTATACAGGTAGTTCTTCACTTATAACAGTTCACTTAGTGACCATTCAAAGTTATAACGGCACTGAAAAAAGTGACTTATGACTATTTTTCACACTTACAACTGGTGCGGTATCCCCAGGATCCTGTGATCCCCTTTTGCGACCCGGGATCATGTGATCCCCTTTTGCGACCTTCTGACTTACTAATTTAATAACTGCAGTGATTCACTTAACAAATGTGTCAAGAAAAGTCATAAATTGGGGCAAAACTATATATGTATGTGTATGTGTATGTGTGTTTTCTTAAGTTTTCGCGGGTATTTATATGTATGGTATTCAGCTTTGTTCAGGTATTTTCCCACATCACTATAGTTGTGCTTTTAAAGTTGTAGACGTTTCAGAATCTCATCTGCCATCATCAGGCTTGTGTATTGGGTTCGTCTGTGTGTCAGGCTTTTGCAGCAAAAGGGGATCCACAAAAGGCTGAAGGACACACAGCCACTACCTCAGCCACACAGGCTCTTACGAAAAAGCCAACCAATCAACAAACATCAACTCCATCAACCAATCAAGAAGCAACAACACAGCCAACAACATAGCCAACCAATCAGCAAACACCAATTCCATCAACCAATCAAGAAGCGACAACACAGCCAACAACACAGCCAACCAACCCGCTTACAGCAGAGCCAGCACACCACACCTCCCCCTCCAGTATTTATAGAGAAAAAGCAGCTCAGATCACGCTTTGCTGGCACAAGCACAAAGCTGAAGACACCAGCCTGAAGATGGCGAGTGGGATCTCGTCAAAAGCGTCGGTATTCTCAATCTTACACGGGACAAGACCCGAATACACCAAGACCTACATACGAAAACAAATATATATAATCTACGAAAACATATATATATATATTTGTTTTATTTGTATGTGTAGGTATTATCCAAGATTGAGAATAGATTTCAGATCACTTCTTTCAGGCTGGTGTCTTGCCAGCACAAGCACAAAGCCGAAGACACCAGCCTGAAGATGGCGAGTGGGATCTCGTCGAATCATCGCCAAGATACTCTCAATCTTACATGGGACAAGACCCGAATACACCAAGACCTACACACACACACACTCACACATAAAGTTCTTATGCCAGCCTGAATAGAAAAGGCGGTAGAGATGGGCAATTAACTCAATATTTTTACAGAGGGATATCATTAAATCTCATTTTTAACAGTGATTAAGGCAGCATGTGGGCCATGGCTAATGTGAAATCTCTCCTTTACTTGGGGCAAAGAATGCTGGCAAGATAGGAAGCCACTGAAAAAGATCTTTCAAGTAAAACTGAGCTATGTATTTTGGGTTAAATCTTTTTTTTTCCTGAAGATCTTGATTTTTGATCTGTTGTTTCAGTTCTGACAGGGCTTTTTCAAACTTAGTTGAAGTTTACACATTAAGTTCACAAGCCACAGGATTTTAAGTCTGAATTTATCTCAGCTGTCTATAAAGTTAGGTTAGGGAACAACATTAAAAAAAACCCTAGCTACAGGTGAAACTCAAAAAATTAGAATATCATGCAAAAGTTCATTTATTTCAGTAATGCAACTTAAATGGTGAAACTAATATATGAGATAGACTCATTACATGCAAAACAAGATAGTTCAAGTCATGATTTGCCATAATTGTGATGATTATGGCTTACAGCTCATGAAAACCCCAAATCCACAATCTCAGAAAATTAGAATATTGCTAAAAGGTTCAATATTCTAGGCTCAAAGTGTCCCACTCTAATCAGCTAATTAAGCCATAACACCTGCAAAGGGTTCCTGAGCCTTTAAGTGGTCTCTCAGTCTGGTTAAGTAGGAATCACAATCATGGAAAAGACTGCTGACCTGACAGTTGTGCAGACAACCATCATTGACACCCTCCATAAGGAGGGAAAGCCTCAAAAGGTAATAGCAAAAGAAGTTGGATGTTCCCAAAGTGCTGTATCAAAGCACATTAATAGAAAGTTATGTGGAATGCAAAAGTGTGGAAGAAAAAGGTGCACAAGCAGCAGGGATGACCGCAGCCTGGAGAGGATTGTCAGGAAAAGGCCATTCAAAAGTGCTGGGGACTTTCACAAGGAGTGGACTGAGGCTGGAGTCAGTGCATCAAGAGCCACCACACACAGATGGATCCTGGACATGGGCTTCAAATGTCGTATTCCTCTTGTTAAGCCGCTCCTGAACAACAAACAACATCAGAAGCGTCTTACCTGGGCTAAAGAAAAACAGACCTGGTCTGTTGCTCAGTGGTCCAAAGTCCTCTTTTCTGATGTGAGCAACTTTTGCATCTCATTTGGAAACAAGGACCCAGAGTATGGAGGAAGAATGGAGATGCACACACTGCAAGATGCTTGAAGTCCAGTGTGAAGATTCCACAGTCTGTGTTGATTTGGGGAGTCATGTCATCTGCTAGTGTTGATCCACTGTGCTTCATTAAATCCAGGGTCAATGCAGCCATCTACCAGGAGATTTTGGAGCACTTCATGCTTCCTTCCACAGATGAGCTTTATGGGGATGCTGACTTCGTTTTCCAGCAGGACTTGGAACCTGCCCACACTGCCAAAAGCACCACAACCTGGTTCAATGACCGTGGAATTACTGTGCTTGATTGGCCAGCAAATTCGCCTGACCTGAACCCCATAGAGAATCTGTGGGGCATTGCCAAGAGAAAGATGAGAGACATGAGACCGAACAATGCAGAAGAGCTGAAGGCCGCTACTGAAGCATCCTGGTCTTCCATAACACCTCAGCAGTGCCACAGGCTGATAGCTTCCACGCCACGCCACATTTAGGCAGTAATTGCTGCAAAAGGGGCCCAAACTAAGTACTGAGTACATATGCATGCTTATACTTTTCAGAGATCCAATATTGTTCTATGTACAATCCTTGTTTTATTGATTGCATGTCATATTCTAATTTTCTGAGATTGTGGATTTGGGGTTTTCATGAGCTATAAGCCATAATCATCACAATTATGACAAATCACGGCTTGAACTATCTTGCTTTGCATGTAATGAGTCTATCTCATATATTAGTTTCACCTTTTAAGTTGCATTACTGAAATAAATGAACTTCTGCATGATATTCTAATTTTTCGAGTTTCGCCTATATATGGCTGCCTCTATATGGTCTGCCAAGCCTTGGTGGTAGCACTACCAAGCTCTGAAAAAAATGGATTGAACAACTCTGAAGGCTTCCAGAATACAATATTTGCAAACTTATGCAACACAGAGGAAACCACTCACCCTCCCTGCTCTATTGCTCTAATTTGCTACCTGAACATGCATATTGCCACTACAATAAAAAATATGAAAAAAACTTATGAAGTTTTACAATTAAAATAAAGGGGTGCAAATCAATGGAGGAAGGGATCAGGTTTGGTTTTTTTAGAGAGTAACCCTAGGAATGGAATCAGATGTTGCTTTCAGATTAGGCAATATAACTTTTCACCTCAGGAAAAGATGGCAAGAGGTTACCGTTGGCAATTTCAGCCACTTTATCATAGGGTGTTGCATCAGCCCAGCATGTATTAGGAAATTTCAGACCGATGTGTGCTTGTCTTTCCACTCAGCTCCCTGAGCTCTTCTGTTTGGAAAAGCTGTCAAGTCCATCTCTTTCAAACTCAACTCTCATTTGCACCTATCAACTCCTGGCGCCTTGTTATCTATTACCTGACAGGTTCCAGCATGTGGCGGTTCCAGCTTTAGACTTGGGCCTTTGAAGCCCACCACCTCCCTGCTCTCAGGTATGATGAGTTGCATGATGAGCTTAGTCAGATATTGGATTCAAAGAGAAGTCATGATTCCCAGGTTTAATGCCTTTTCAAAATGCCCTGCCTGCACACGTTTGGTGATCAGTGGGCTTGTGCACATGCTGAGTTTCAATAGATGGTTAAACCTAAGGGTCTGACCGTCAGTCAAAATCATTTCTGAATCATAGCAGTACTCTGCTTGGCTGACAGTTTCATGCCAGCTTGTGACATTCAGAAATGCGGAGGGCAGGAAAGACAGAGGTTTAGCCTTGGTTTACTCTTAACACACTCTGCAGAGCTGAACCAGGAGTCTACCAACTAGTAACAAACTAGAACAGAGTCCAGGGATGCAAATGTTGGGGATTGCCAACATAAAAGTGGGAGGTAAGCAATTTCTGAGTTTTGGGGAAAGGGAATGGGACAACTTGCCACAGCCAACTTGCACTGACCAGCTCATCTCAACCAACTCGCTGCAGGACAATTCACTGTGGCCAACTTGCTGTGGGACAATTTAACAATTTTATTTAATTATTTACAATAAATAAAAAAATATTTAAATTTTTGCCACATTTCATTCTGTCCCTCCTTTTTCATCCTAGCTTTAATTATTCCAGTCCATCATTTCTTTGATATTAATGTAATTCTTGTCCTGCAGAAAGTTGTCCTGTGGTGAGTTGGCCATAGCGAGTTGTCCTGTAGCGAGTTGGCCATGGCAAGTTGGCTGTGGTGAGTTGGCCATGGTGAGTTGATCATAAGAGGACAGCACTCATATGGCAAGCTGTGCTTTCTACCTTCCAAATCAACTTAGTGTCTCTGGCAAAATAAACAGCTACACAGAATAAATTTGAAAAATTCCAGATATGCACAGTGAGTTGACTTAAAAAATAGGAACAACCTGGAATCTTTACCAATGAACGTGTTTTAAATTTTTGAAAGAAAGGATACACACTGTGACTCTCTGAATCAACTTTTGAAGTAATTTGAAGTGCACATTCCTGCCTAAGTATGCAAGAAATGCATAGCAAGTTCAAACTGAGATCCACCTAACATAGCTAGTCTTTTAAAATAGGAATTCCAGTGCCCAGCAGGCAATATCTGGCACACTGAAAATTAGCTACTAAGTGGCTTCTGTGAACTCCTGGATTGAGCACGCATATTTATCAAGAATCACTATACCTTATTTATTTTATTTTTTTATCTAAAGTGTGCAGAGAAGAGGAACAAAGATGATGAAGGGTCTGGTGACTAAATCATATGATTGAGGGAGCTAGGAATGTCTAGTCTATCGAAAAGAAGGATGGGAGACATGATAACTGCCTTCCACTACTTGAAGGGTTGTTACAAAGAAGGGGGATTGATTTATTGCCTAAGACACCAGAGGACAGGATAAGAAGTAATGGGTAGAAGCTTGTTAAAGTGAGATTCAACCTAGAAGTAAGGAGAAATTTCCTGACAGTGAGAACAATTAATCTATGGAATAAGATTAAGTTGTGGGTGCTCCATTATTAGAGGTTTTCAAAAACAGACTGGACAATCATTTGACCAGGATAGTATAAGGTCTCAAGCCAGGAGTGTGTGTGTGTGGGGGGGTGGACTGGAAGAGACTCCTTCCAGTCCTATGATTCTATGTTCTATTCATTCTCTAAATAATAAATACAAGGATAATGTAAAATCTCCATTTGCATTATTTTCCTTTGCTCTCCTGATTAAGGTATTTGGCATTGCTATTACTAGACTTGCTGGGTTCATAATAACTGCTACTATGCCAGTGGTAGCTAACCTTTTTTGGGCTCCTGTGCCAAAAATTGTGTTCGCGCTTACATGCTTGCACTCACGTGCCAGCACCCAGAAGGCAATGCATGCCCCCCGTCCCCTACGCATGCACGCGCAATCCCACCCACCCACCCCCGCTGCCCCCTTACCTGTACTGCGCCTCAGCTGATTTTTGGCTGGTTTGATGCCTTTTTTGGCCTCCCCAAGGCTTGAGGAAGGCTTCTGCAGGCTTCTACAAGCTTTGTAGGCCGAAATCTAGCCCTATTTCATCACTTCCTGTTTTTCCGAAAATACCAGAAGTGACAAAACGGGGCTAGATTTTGGCCTACAAAATGTGTAAAAGCCTGCAGAAGCCTTCCTCAAGCCTTTGGGAGGCTGAAAAAGGCCTCAAACCAGCCAAAAATCAGCTGTGAGGCGCGCACATGTGCAGTGAGGTAAGTTTGCCTGCAGCTCGCATGCCGGCACAAATGGCTCTGCGTGCCACCTGTGGCACACGTGCCATAGGTTCGCCATCACGGTACTATGCAATACCTTGGTTTTAAAATAGATCAATATATAAACCACTCAATTTATCAAATGGATAAGAGGCTATATGTGATGACTAACACAGAATCCCTTCTCCCTGCAGCAAGCACAATCACTTGGCAGTGTGTATTACAGCAGCAGCCCCAAACCTTTTGGGCACTGGTTCCACAGAGAGAGGCTTTTCCACAGACCAGAGGAGCATGGTTTTGTGTGCTGTCTGCATTCTGCAGATGGGCTTTTGCTTATTTCCATGGCCCAGGTTCTGGCATGCTATGGTCTGATGCAATTCCATGGACCAGGGGCTGGGGACCCCTGCATTACAGCACATAGCATCATATTATAAGCCATTGTTACATATAAGTTGGCACAACCATATATTATGCATGGACATCATACCGTACATTGTCTGGTTTTTGCACTGTTCTAGGAAAGAGAAGAAGGAAGGACCAAAGAATGGCTGATGGCAGCATCACATTCTTCATGAAATCTAATTCTGCCCTTAAATCCTGAGCCACCGGCAACACTCACCATGACGTCTCCCTTCAAGAGCAAGGCTGGCTCCAGGGTGATACATATCTTCTGAGTTCCACTGGCACCATGGAGGCTACTGCATGAATAGAGGAAATCATAAGTTGAGGTTAAAAGAAGACTAGCCTACAGTATGCCCTTGTTACTTCAGAGGCATCTTAGGTGTTTGATCTAGAGAAAACCAGCTCGTACTTACTAGATCCCGGAGGTATAGACCAGTTGCATGGATTGATAGATCTTTAGGAAAGGTTGATAACCTAGAAGAGAGAAGATGGGCCAGATGGATCAAAAGGCAAGAACCCATCTCCAGGAAATAGAAGAATGATGCAAAGGGAAAATTTCTATCATAGAAACAGTGCGGCAACAAAGGACGTGCATTTATAAGTGATATACTTGGTAGAGAAATATAGACATGTGTTTCCATTCCAAACAGAATTATGATTGTTTGCATCTGTATATGTATATGTTAAGTTTGCATAAAGATACAGATGCGGAGTGCTTCAGCTCTTAGTTTTATTGTGACTTCAGCTCAGAACAGACCCAATTTGGCTTAGCTGAGGCAGCTATATATAGCCGGCTGCCTCGGCTGACAGCCAATCAGAGTGCAGGGTTTTCCCGCACTTTTAAACCAATGATTTCAAACACTTTACAAGAACAACCAATCAATTCAAACTCTGCATACATAACACCCCTCCCCACTAGGTTTGGTCCATACTCAAACCCCATCTATCTAATATACTCTTGCAAATAGGTGGGGCTCTTACGTATGCTGAGACCTACGTGGTTCAGGTGTTTTAGGGTTCTCACATTGTGAGGGAAGAAATGTGTCTGTGAACATCTCCTTACTTGGACTTCTAGTATTGTTATAACCTGTTTGGTTACTGCAACCTGGTCTCTCCTCCCAATCCATCTCCAACCCAATGTCAGCACCTAAGTCTGGTAGTGATGTGCAATCTTCCATTTGTAAAAATGGTTGTTGGCACTGTGACAGGTTTTGGGATGGTTCCTGTCGTGTTAGCTCGTTACACATGGGGTTGATTCTTGCTTGCTGATTACCCTCATAATCCCCCCTTCCCCCCTAGAAGAGGCAGTAGGTATGGGAACCAGAGAGGAGCAATGGCGATGCTCCTGAGGTAGTCTGGACCGTAACTGATCTATGTGCCTGCTCCAGAGGACACCATCTTCAGTTTGAACCCTGTAAGACCTGGGGCCTGTAATTTGGGTTATCTCTGCAGGAATCCATAATGGTTCACCCACAAGGTTTTTTTGCATAAACAGAATCACCCACAGTGAATGTGCGAGTTTTGCTAGTGGAATCTAGTGGTGCGTTGGGTGCGTAAGTGGGATGAAGGTGGTCAAAGGGAGATCTGAGTTTCCTACCCATCAACAATTCGGCTGGGGTTAAGTTAGTTGATGGGTTGGGAGTGATATGCTGGACACTGAGTCGTTTTTCAACTTTCTCAGTGATGTCCCCTGGACCCAATTGTTGGAGTTTCTCCTTGGTAAATCGTACCATGCGTTCAGCCCGGCCGTTAGCCAAAGGATGCCCAGGGGCTGTAAGGGCATGTCTGATACCCTGCTGTGCTAAATATGATTCAAAAAAGTTGGAAGTAAATTGAGGGCCATTGTCAGAAACAAGTACATCAGGCAACCCATGAGTTACAAAAAGTTTCTTAAGCTGTTTGATAACAGCATCTGCTGTGGAAGTGTGCCCTCTGGTAGGGCCAGCAAAATCAATGTGAATCCTGGACCATGGGCCCCTAGGACATTCCCATTCCTGTTTGGGGGGAAGAGGTGGAGCAGGCCTGACTACCTGACAGTTGGGACAGGATGCAACCCAGTTTTCAACCATTTTGTCAATACCTGGCCACCATACATAACTCCTGGCCAATCCCTTCATTCTGACAATTCCCGGATGACCCTCATGTAACATTTCCAAAACCTCTTTCTGTAGTTTTGCAGGAATAACCACCCTGTTACCCCACAAAATACATCCTCTTAATACAGATAACTCAGTTTTTCTGGACTTAAAAGGTTGGGAACCTTGAGGTAGATCTTGAAGTGGCCAACCTTTCTTAATCCAGCCTATAACAGGAGCCAATAAAGTGTCTTTGGCAGTCTCTCTGGCAATTTCAGCAGCATGGACTGGAAGTTTGGCAACAGTTTCCAGAAAAAAGGTGTAAGATTCAGGAGCAGGGTCCTCAGTGTGTGAAGGAAGTGGGCAGCGACTCAAAGCATCAGCCCAATGTCTTTTCCAGGTCTGTGGATGAGTTTGTATGAATAAGCAGCAAGAAATTCAGTCCATCTCAGCATTCTTGGTGACAGGATTGTGGGCGTTGGTCTGTCTCCTGCCACAATGCCCAAGAGAGGTTTGTGATCTGTCACAATGGTGAAGCTTCTCCCATAAACGTACTCATGGAACTTCTTGACAGCTGCCACAATTGCCAAAGCTTCCTTGTCCAGTTGGCTGTAATTTCTCTCTGCTTTAGTCAAAGTGCGAGAGTAAAATGCAATAGGAGCTTCCCTTCCGCTGGGAAGCATGTGGCTCAACACCGCCCCCACTCCAAAAGGGGATGCATCACAAGTTAGTACAACAGGTAAATTCTCAGAAAACTGTATCAGTACACAATCAGAAGTGATTTGTCTTTTGATATAGTTAAATGCAGCTTCTTCTTTTCTGCCCCAGACCCATGCAGATTTTTTATCCAGTAATCTGTGTAAAAGTTCTGCAGTGGTTGCTTTCTGAGGTAGAAACATATGATAGAAATTAATAAGTCCCAGAAATGCTTGCAAGTCAGTTTTGCTTTTTGGCCTGGGGGCTTCTTTGATTGCCTGAACTTTGGCATCTGTGGGGTGGATGCCATGTTTATCAGTCATGTAACCCAAGAATTCTACTTTGTCAGTTCTTAGTGTGCATTTCTCTTTTTTTACTTTTAACCCAGCTTGTTTGAATCTGGTTAGAACTTCTTTGAGTTTCTCGTATAATTGAGTGTCATTTTCAGCAGAGATTAAAATGTCATCAAAATAAGGCACCTCCCCTGGTAACCCTTGTAGCATTCTTTCCATAAGACTTTGGAAGATGCCTGGTGCCACACTTACTCCAAATTGTAACCTTTTGCATTTGAAAGCACCTCGATGGGTTACAATGGTTTGGGCTTCTGCAGTTGCCTCATCTACTGTTAACTGCTGGTATGCCTGGGCCAGATCCAGTTTGGCGAAGACTGTGCCCCCACCCAGAGAGTGTAATAAATGATGGACCACTGGAACTGGATATGCGCTCTGTTGTAGCACATGGTTCAATGTCCCCTTGAAATCCCCGTAGATTCTCACCGAGCCATCCGCCTTGACTGGTGTGACTATGGGTGTCTCCCACCTGGAGTGGTCAGTGGGCTCTAAAACCCCTTGGGCTATTAGTTTGTCTAATTGTTCATCTATTTTTTTCCTTTAAGGCAAATGGTACCCTCCTGGGTTTTAAACCGATTGGTTGTGCCTTGGGGTCTAGGTTAAAAGTGATAGGGGTCCCCAAGTACTTGCCTAATCCATCGCTGAAGACCTCTGGAAACTCAGACTTCAAGGACTCTTCCCACTCAGTGTTGCTCACGTGATTGATGCCAGTCACTTCGATGCCTAGCGGGTTGAACCACTCCAGTCCCAGCAGACTTGGGTGATCCTTGTCAACGATGGTCAGTGGTAGGCGTTTGATGTGGCCCTTGAACTTCACATTGAATTCTCTTGTGCCAACTACTGGAATCTTGTTCCCTTGGTAGTCTTTAAGAGTTAAGGCCTGCTTCTTGAAGTGATTCTTCTGGATGTTTGGTAGCAGTCTGTGAATAGTGTCCCATGACACCATAGATAGATATGAACCTGAGTCCACTTCCATTTGGCAAGGCCTTCCTTCAATGAGAACCTTGACATGCACTTTTCTGTTATTTAAGGATGATGAATGACCAATGGTTACTGTTTGATGAGTTTCATTCTTGCCAATTGCTTCTGTGCTGCGCCCCATTTTCTCGCTGAGGTTGTTTGGCTTGACTTCTCTGTCCTTGTTGTTCCCAGCAAACTTCCTTCTGTTTGGTGGAGTTCTGGATGATTTGCAGACTCTTGCAATGTGCCCTCTTTTTTCACAACGGAGGCAAATGGTGTCTAGAAATTTGCATTCCGTGCGGGGGTGGTTACCCCCACAACCTATGCAGTGGAAATCTCACCTCTTTCTTCCAGATCTTTTCTTTTTCACTCCATTCTGAGTCTGTAAATTCCTTCCTCTTCTCCACTGTAATCAGACTCAGATTCCACCTCATCAAAATGGGTTGTAGTGGTCTTTTCCCCATCAGAATTGCCCATAGTCTTGTTCATTTTCCTCATGGCTGCTGCTGAGGATTTGGTGGCTTCCGCTGGGGATGCTTCTTCTATGGCTTCTTTCAGCGTAATTTTGGGCTTCATTAACAATTTGCTCTGCAAGACCTTGTCTTTAAGGCCCAAAACCAAACGATCGCGCATGGCCTCCTCTAAACTGTTGAATTCACATGCACCCCCAATGTCTCTTAAACTTGCCACGAAGTCATTTACACTTTCGTCTTCCCTTTGATTGTGGCGGTAAAACTCATGCCTTTTAATGAGGCACGATATTGGGGGCGCGCAGTGTGCCCTTAAAAGCCTTTCCAGATCAGGCCAAGCCATTACCTTTACGTCTGCTGAGCCAGCCAGTGCCTTCGCCATCTTGAAAACCGCCGGACCACAATACGTGAGAAAAACCACCTTCTTCCGCTGCTCAGAAATGGCGGCCAGATCGCTTCCTTCCAGGAACATCTGAAAGCGATCTGTATACGACTCCCAGTCTTCCTTCGTTGGATCGAACGGTGCTGGGGGGGTGTTCAGCGCAGCCATCTCTCTTCTTCTGTTCCGCGTTGCCTTCTCTTCAGGGGAATCCCACCTTTGTCGCCAGTGTTAAGTTTGCATAGAGATACAGACGCGGAGTGCTTCAGCTCTTAGTTTTATTGTGACTTCAGCTCAGAACAGACCCAATTTGGCTTAGCCGAGGCAGCTATATATAGCCGGCTGCCTCAGCTGACAGCCAATCAGAGTGCAGGGTTTTCCCGCACTTTTACACCAATGATTTCAAACACTTTACAAGAACAACCAATCAATTCAAACTCTGCATACATACAGTATATGTCTTAAGAATTAAGTTTGAGTCCTTTTCGTATAAGCAGGAAGGAAGGGTCTCCCTCCTTCTTGAAAGTCAGGCTTTCAAGATTCTGGTATTATAAACTGAATCCATAAATTTAAGTTCTAGCATCTCTTGTGGTGCCTGTTTCCTACATTTAGGGGATGAAAAACGTTGAGTTTAAAAGGAGATAGAAATATGCACACACCTCACTAAAATCCAGCAATTGGATCAGGAGCACTAAGTTCAAAGGGAGGACCCCGGAAAATTGCACCACAAAGCACTGCTGCTTTACTGCCACACATACCAATATCTGCTCGGAAAGCAACGCATCTTGTTTTGAGGTATCAACTTTACCAGCCTCATTGCAGTAAACAGTTCAGTCAAAAACACTGCTGTTGGGACAGGAAGTTTAAAAGTGATATACTTTCCTCCTGTCTCACGGACAAGAGAAAAACCCTTAGCTGAGGGTATGGAAAGAATCTAAGTCAAGGATCTGTGATAAGTTCTATTGTTACAAAGGGGTATATTTTTTTCTGTTTCAACCCTAGCTCTCTCCTCTTTTAAGTTTATTCATGAGACAGGCTGAATAAATTCATTTTTCATTTAAGGGGTGCTGGTATTATGAAATTTGAGAATCCCTGCCCTATGGATGAAGAAAGTAAACTATCTAAATGTTTGTTGCTCTGTGAGAGAGATGGGTGGTCTCTAAATCTGATATATAAATAAAAATAAAATATAAATGTGGGCCACGTTTTTGCAGTTTGGAATCATAAGCATGCATGGCTTGAAGTCTGAAAGGAATGGCATAAGAGAAGGATTTAATGAATATTGTTTTGCAGCCCTCTGATGCTTACCTCCTCCACTTTCAAAAGTAGGAATGGCTGGGAGCAGGACATGGTGCAGAAAAAGGGTATTGCTGTTCATCTTGATTGTGCCTGAGAGAAGCCCACTGAAATAATGAATATACCTACCACAGAGAAAAGAAAGATAAAGAGATCATCCATGTAAGAATAAATGGGTCTAAATTCCATCCATACAGGCAAATGGCCAGCTGCAAAGTTTTAATCTTTTACATGTATTGGTTTCAGACTATAATTAAATATACTATATTGCAATTTTACTTAATAGCATGAAACATTTCAGAATGTATTTACTATAATATTATTAGGGGAAAAATCTTAACATGTATGAGGCAACATCTCTCTAATAACAGAATCTAATAACAGACATTAAAATATAAGTAGTCCTCAATTTACAACAATTGAGCCCGAAATTTCTGTTGTCAGACATTTGTTAAGTGAGTGTTGCCCCATTTTATGTCCTTTCTTGCCTCAGTTGTTAAGTGAATCACTGCAGTTGATAAATTAGTAACCTGGTTGTTAAGTAAATCCAGCTTCCCCATTGACTTTGCTTGTCAGAAGGTTGCAAAAGGGGACCATGACCTTGGGACACAGCAACAGTCATAAGTATGAACCAGTTGCCAAGCATTTGAATTTTGATCACGTGATAATGGGGATGCTGCAAAGGTCATAACTGGGAAAACAGTCATAGATCACTTTTTTCCAGTGCTTGTAACTTTGAACAGTCACTAAATCAACAGTTGTAAGTTGAGAACTACCTGTATTAGTTATCTGGTAAGAACTGGGAAGTAAAATGAATTACACAAAAACCAATGGGATCTGTAGGTGTGGGGGTGGAGGCAAGATGGCTTAAACTGATATCAGGAATGCAGTGTTGTGATATAAGCTGCCCCACTCCTTTTTTATGGGCATTACAGCATTGCCTAAATGCTCAAAGAGCAAAGTTTGTGGCATGACATGCAATACAACTTTCATCAATCTGATTAAAGAAGAGTTCCTGTGGGTGCTGATGATAGAAGCCATGAAAATGATGATGCTTATTTTTGCCCTTGACTCTCATAACACAATTTATTTTTCAAAGCTTCAGCCAGGGTGGCTATGAAATTTGAGAATTCTTCATCATCTGAAAGGCAACTTTCTATTTCTTAACAAGTAAATTCATTTCTTTCTTCTTCCTAAATGTGGACCATTTCAAATATAATTTTACTTATCTGCGGCCCCAGATAATGAAATAGTTGTACTGTTATAGTGCAATATTAATATAGTGCAAAATTAATGCAATATCAGGGGTTTTCAATCCAATGTGTAGAATGTGAAGGATGTGTGTTTGTGTTTATTTTCATAGTCATAATGTACACTGAAGCTAACTAGTTACCAAAGAGGAGAAAAATGGGCATGTGACAGAAGTGCCTCTTTGACTTCCACTGCTCCACTGCTTGTAACATTGCAGTCTAAATACAGACATCCACGACTGGGATTCAAAATTTTAACAACCGGTTCTATGGGTGTGGCTAGATGGGAGTGGCTAGGTGGGTGTGGCCATGTGACTGCATGGGCGTAGCTTCTTCTCTTTTTTTGCAGCACCCCCGCCATTCTCCATTTTGAGGCATTCCTGGGCCTCAGGGAAGCCTCCTGGGCGAAGCAGTAAGACAGTGAGGGGAATCCTGGCACAGCTGGTTGTAGGAACAGCTGATTGTTGGGAGTGGGGAAAAATATCTTAAGGAGTAACTGGGCAGGGAAGAACGCAGTCAGCGATTACGGGCATGTGCAATATGGACTGACTGGGAGGGGAGGGGTGGACGGAGAAGGGTGGGGCCAGCCTGGGGCATAATTTGCCAGTTCTTTGAACTGTGCAGAATCATAACAACCGGTTCTATAGAAACTGTCCAAACTGATAGGATCTCACCCCTGCAGACATCATGGTTCCAACCCCTACAACTTCTTGACAAAAGCATATCAACTATGGGCAACCAGTGTCTTCAAAGAGAAGCAAGAAAGCTTTTTGAAAAAGCACCTTTGGGATAACTGTGACCTGGATGACTGAAAATCTCCATAGATACTAAGCTATATACTTTGGGATGAACAGTCTTTGAATGGTGTGGAATGGATTTCCGGAGAAATTGCAGACTACAGAAACCATTTGAGCTTCAATTTGAGGTGTAGACAACATGGACTCATCCCCAACAACCTGCGCTTATGTTTGGCAGTAAGGGGACACAGGGCAGAGAAACATCCTGTGGGAGGCACAGCTCCACAACACACTCCTCTCGGCAGTTCCAAGAAGGCTCCACACCCATTTGCACTACTCAGGTGACTCCAAGGACACAGATAAACCTCCAAGTGGCCTGAACAACTTTCTAAAAGAATGCAAATGACCAGCAGTCTGCAAGGAATATAAATCCTTCCATTCCCCACCATCCAGTCAGAGCTGAAGAGTTTCTTGGATGAGAAGCGAAACATTTTCAAAGAGAAACAAGAAAGTTCAATTGTCCTCTTGAAAAACCACCTTTGGGTATAAGATTCAAGGTCAACTTACATGACATGGGTCTATACAGAACTTGCCTATCAGCTAACTCTGTGAGAAGAGACAGGAAGGGGCATCATGCTGGCTACTGACGTGATACTTGACCAAACTGGAACTGGGACTGCACCTTCCGCCATGACTTGAAGACCTGGTTATTTCACCAAGCCGGGCTGTGACCTATGGGTGGGGTGTTTTAGACTTCATGGCTTTTAATGTTTTGTATTAATTGGGACCATTAATTTAATTCTTTTTTAAATATTTATTGTGTTTGTTTTATTGTAGCGAGTCTCGGAGATGGGGCGCATATAAGTCCCATTAATAAATAATAAATAAATAAATAAAGATAAAGGGTGCAAGGCTCACCTCTTCTGCGATGGCTGGAGGGAGGCTGCTACTTTGTCTTCACAGAACTTGCGCATAGTCAGTGTGCTGAGGGCCTGGTCTGCACTGAGGAGAGAAGACAAGAAAGGGGCATAGAGTTGCATTTATGCATTGGCAGGTTATACAATTGACAGGTTACAGATACATTCGGCCCACCAGAAATGTAGCTTAAGAAGAAAGCTGGAAAAAGAGACTGAGGAAAGAAAGGAGAAGGAAAAAAAGTGTCTGTCAGGGATAGAGTAGCCCCTCTATCGTTCTCCCTTGCTCAATACCTTGCAGAGATTTTGCTGTAGTACATGTAAGAGGCTACGATCACACCCGTCTTGCCCTTGTTGCCCTGGCACAAAGAGAGAACATGTTATACTGGCATTGGAATCATCCATGGTGACTATAAATTCAGGGGTATGAAAAGTTTTAGCAAAATATAACAGCCATCTTGGAGTGGGGATGGGAAAGCACAGAAATGGGAACATGAAAGAAGATACATTATTTTTGCCTCACTTAATCTGTTTACTGGATTCAGTGTGTATAAATACAATTCATTCAATCTGTTTGTTTCTATAATCTCACTATACTGCCAGTTGGAAGCTGTTCTGCATCACCACTACATATGAGGGCGAACCATCCAATAATTGTTCAATGACCTCCTCCTTCTTTGTAAAGCTGGGGAAGACTAAATTTTCCATGGAAGAAGTTCCAGGCTGTCCAGAAAGCCTCCAAGGAAAGCTTTTTAAAAGTTGCAATTGAAAATAAAACAGAGATGGAAAAACCTATTAATTATATTTTAAAAAATGAGAACGAACTCAGAGAACGGTTATTCAGCCTGAACACGTCTTAGCAGACAAAAGCTATTGGTCATAATTAGGAAAAATAAAAGTCGATTTGGTGTATTACTCTCTTCTTCTCTATCCAATCTGGGAATGTAAAAACCTTTCTTCACTTACCAGTAGCTTTACAGATGAAAAGTAGTTCAATGTCTTTGAGGAAATCGCTAGAAAGCAGTGGTGGTATATTACCGGTTCAGCCTGGTTTGGCCGAACCAATAGCAAAATTTTTACTGATTCAGCCAACTGGTAGTAAAAAAACACTCAGCTGAAAGGAGGGGAAAATCGGCTTTTCTTTTCTTTCTCCTCTCAGCTGATTGGCACGGCAGGTCTCAGCTGGTGTAGGGAAAGCTGCACATGCGCGCACAATCACTGAGTCAGTAGTGGAACAGGTAGGATCCCACTGCTGCTAGAAAGATGTGGGAAATGCGGATTAAGTTTCCAGCTCTGATAAAATAGAGGAAAGTTTGCATGATGACACTTCATTACACTAAGGATTTTGGCAGGCATATAGACTTTCAATGTTTGACTAATGAATTAGACAACCTGATGTCCTGCTTACCTTTCTATGAGCAGAATAAAGCAAAGGTATATATACGTAACGGAGGTATTTCCTCAATCTAAGTCTCTGCAGTTGTCTTGCCTTTCTCAGAGGACCTTCTAAGCTGCTGACTTTGAGGACATACAAAAACCATTCAGCTAATGATTCTGGAAAGCCAGGATCTCATCCCTTTGCCCTAACAACAGGCGCCTTATTTCCCCTTTGTTCATCGTGTTTCTTCCTTATATGTAAATATCTATATAGTAATCAGGAATTTGGGAAGATTTTTCTCTGACCTTGCAGTGAAGGACAGCCACATGCTGAGAGTCTGAATTTAGCCAGGTCTCCATGGCTTTGCAGATGGAACAAATTTTGTCCAGCGGTGGAGCATGCAGATCTGGCCAACCAAAATCTTGCACCTGGACCATCGAGGAGAAAGAAGCATTGGCATTAAGAACACGCTGAGGTATATAGAGAGGAGACAAGCTTTTGGAGCCGGTGAGTACAATTTCTAGCCTATAGAATGGAACTCCTATAAGAAGCAAAGGGCTTTTCCTCACTGAGTCGAAGCAAAAAACATAGTGGCATGCAATCAGTTGCTTCCACTGATGACCTTTATCCCACCTTTATTGGTTGCTGTCATTGTCGTCACTGATAATGTGACTCTAATTATAGCTAGGAGAGAATGCATTAGAAAGCCTTACAGCTTTTATGCAACTTTATGTACCTTGAAAGTGTCCTTGGATAGAACTGTCAGAAGAAGAAAATTGCATTTTTACCATTTAACTATAAAATGCAAATGAGCACTACTGGCACTCTTAGTATACAGAATAACAAGATAGTAATAGTAATAATAATAATAATAATAATAATAATAATAATAATAATAATGTGAGCTCTTTGACTACTCAACTGCTAGTTTTTAAAGGTTTAACTCTCCCAAGTCTTACAGCCAAGTAACTTGGCTTGCTTTAAACTAAAGCAAACATATTCAACATATCTGGTTTTAGGTTCAGTCTTGGGTTCAATTATTATGATTCCTGTACTGCATTTCTATCTCCTTGAATTGCACACTTTATATCAGTTTATAACAATAAAGTAGAACTATACACAAGAATAAAATAATACACAGTACAAGAATAAAACAAATGAAACTGAGTAAATATATACACGTTTAAAAAATTCAAAAAATAGCCTGTATTGTGTCTAAATATACCAACATAGATGGTCTTGAGCACAATAGGCCCTCCAGAACAGCTTAGCTTTAATCACTTTCAATGAAATTAAATGGAAAATTAAAATTATCTTTAAAAATATTGCTAGATACAATTTAGCACCATATGTAAATATTTACTGTGCAATATATCATTCCTTCTAGGATTAATGCCTGTTTCTCTCCTTTCCTTTTGATCAGCTGAGGATGAGAATGATCAAGTCAAGCTAAATGAACAATCTAATTACTTTACTTTAATCACAGAAAGTAGAGCCAATTTATGAATTTCTACCATGTGCAAGCTTCTAATAACCTTCGAAACAGTTTCAGTTTACGTAGATGTAGTCTTAATTTAATATAAGCATCTTGGCCCCAAGTGCTCATCCCTCACCTTAGGGTTCAACCGGATGATGTCATGTCGTTTCTCTGATAAGTTGAGGAGCTGTTGACATAAAGAAGCATTTTTAACAGTTTACTCTACCAACCCAACTTTCAACTAACAACCTGCAGCATCTTGATCAGGACGTTTTTAAGCACAGTTACCCCTGTGATTTCACCCCAAATGTTACTCTCTCTTCCCAAATAAGCTTGTTAAGTTGCTTGGCAAAAAAAAAGTTTAATGGTTCCTTATTCTATTCTTTTCAGTCAAAATATAGCTCAAGGGTCTTCAAACTTGGCAAGTTTAAGACTTGTGGACTTCAACTCCCAGAATTCCTGAGCTAACATGACTGGAGGAGGAATTCTGGGAGTTGAAGTCCACAAGTCTTAAAGCTGTCAAGTTTGAAGACCCCCTGATATAGCTCCTCCCCAGCCCTGCCCACCCAGCATATAGGCTGCTCCTATAAGTGAACTTTATACAGAAGAGTTCTTCAAAATGGAGATAACCTTAATGCTTTACGTGAGATGAAATCACGAGACCTTCAAAATGAAGATAACACCAAGGCTTTACTTGATATGAAATCACGAGACCCTGCAGGACAAAACGATCATCCTTCCTCTCTATCTCAGAGGTGAAGCAGGCGTTTTTCACACATTCACTCAAACCTACATAGAAATGTCAAGTTGGCTCCTTCTTTAGAGTAACTCTTCTCTCCACTCAATTGATTTTTCTGCTTATCATCATCAACATCAGGGGTCCCCAAACTTGCCAACTTTAAGATTTGTGGATTTCAACTCCCAGAATTCCTGAGCTAACATGACTGGAGGAGGGATTCTGGGAGTTGAAGTCCACAAGTCTTAAAGCTATCAAGTTTGAAGACCCCTGATCATCATCATCATCATCATCATCAACATCATCATCATCTCCTTGGCCTCCTTACCAGATACTTGTCCTCATGCTTGGATTTGAGCATTTGCGCCACCTCTCGGAGATTGCTACGGTAACGTTGTTCCTCCAAAGCAGGAGGAAAAGACACAGAGATGATCCGTTCAGTGATGTAGATGAGGTCAAAATCATATTTGTGCTCCATTACGTGATCCAGACTGAAGCTTCTGAAAGGAAGAAAAGCAGAAAGCATAAGGGAAATGGGACTCCAGAAAACTACAATCAGCACTGAAGATTACAGATAAATTAACTAAGAAAAAGAACTAAAATCTACATAGTTTACCATTTGGCAAACCTAATTTTCAGTGGGATCTCCCAATAACACAGCTGAAAGCGAAATATCGCAATGGTGCAGCTACCAATAGAAGATGATATCTGTAGCTCAGGGTTGAACTGTGGGGTCCTTGGTGCTCTCTGAGCTTGGTGGTTTTCTTGCAGATGGTTCTTTGACATCATCAGTACTAGAAGGGAGTGGGATTTGCTCTCTACTTACATACAAGAGGTTTGCCCTATTCGTGTTGGTAGGAGTGTTCTTGCTGGTTCCTTGATTAGGCTGTTCTTTGTTTTTTTTACTGTTTGAATGCATGTCTAAAATGATAGTTCCTTGACTGGAGTATTGTTTACTGTTTGACTGTTGTTAATCTTGGTGATAATTTTTGCTTATCTGGGTGTTGATTGCTGGGGAGTTGGTGTTTTGGACATTTTGTTTCCTTTTTAGTTTTTAATTGCCTCTTTTGAATGGCAGGTAGATGTTGTTTAAGAGCCGTGATGGCGCAGTAGTTAGCATGCAGTGCTGCAGGCTACTTCTGCTTACTGCCAATTGCCACCAGTTTGACAGTTTGAATCTCACCAGGCTCAAGGTTGACTCAACCTTCCATCCTTCCAAGGTGGGTAAAATGAGGACCCAGCTTGTTGGGAGCAATAGGCTGACTCTGTAAACTGTTTAGAGAGGGCTGTAAAGTACTGTGAAGCAATATATAAGTCTAACTGCTGTTGCTGTTGCTATTGCTATAGCTATGTGCCTGTTGGTGGCTGATTTGTCTGAGTGCCAGGCTTCCAATTGTTCAGGTACCTTAAATCAGTATTCAAGAAAACCAGGGGTTCATCTGATAGCCAGTTCTAGAGGCAACCAATGCTTTTCTTCATGTGCTTTTCGTAAATTTATATCCTGCTATTCCATATAGTGATAGAATTGGAAAGTGTCTTGGAAGTCTTTGCATGTAATCTTCTGCTCTCTGTAGAAACCGCAGCATCTATTCTATGACAAATAGTCCTGCCCAACTTCAGCTTAAAAACCTCTGATGAGGAAAAAAAGTACTGCAACCGATTCTTCAATTGATAATTTGCATCAATACAAAATATAACAGGTTAAAAAGGTAGTTATATAAATGTATCAGAAACACACATACATATACACAGACTTGCATATTTAGATAATGCTATATAGAATTGTAACTGTTTATTGCAGGGGTCTTCAAACTTGACAGTCAGGTTTTATGGACTTCGTATTCAGACTTTATACACCAGCACTCCCAGCTGCATAAGAGATGCTGCAATTTCCCTGAGAAGGCTGGATATCATGGATCAGGGGTCTTCAAACTTGACAGCTTTAAGACTTGTGGACTTCAACTAATTTGCAGTGGTCTGAGGAGGGAGGGACAAGAAGTCCGGCCGATATCATCTGAGCTGAGTTTGATCCTGTTTCCGAGGATGAAATGGACAGGATTATGCAATGTTTGAGTTCCACCACATGTTTATTGGACCCGTGCCCTTCCTGGATGGTGTATGCTGCCAGGGAGGTCACATGTGGCTGGCTCTGGCAGTTAACGCCGAGGGCGGTGGTGAGACCCTCCTGAAGAAGCCTGCCCTGGACCCTGCCGTATTGAACAACTTTCGTCCGGTCTCCAACCTTCGTTTTTAGTGAAGGTTGTTGAGAGTGTGGTGGCTCAACAGTTTCCGCTTTTCCTGGATGAAGCGGACTATCTAGATCCCTATCAATCGGGCTTCCGCCCGAGTTCAGTACAGAGACGGCATTGGTCACACTGGTGGATGATCTCTGAGGGCGGACAGAGGTTTTTCCTCTGTCCTGGTCCTATTAGATCTCTCGGCTTTCGATACCATCGACCATGGTATCTTATTGCGGCGCCTTGAGGGGTTGGGAGTGGGAGGCACTGTTCTGCAGTGGTTCTCCTCCTACCTCTCGGGCATTTGCAATCAGTGTTGGCAGGGGGCAGAGGTCGGCTCTCACGTGTGGGGTCCCACAGGGTCGGTCCTCTTGCCCTCCTGTTCAACATCTATATGAAGCCGCTGGGCGAGATCATCCGAGGTTTTGGGGTGAGGTATCATCAGTATGCTGATGATACCCAGTTATACATCTCCACCCCAAACCAAATCAGTGATGCCCTCTCTGTGATGTCCCGTTGTTTGGATGCGGTATGGATCTGGATGGGCAGGAACAGACTACAGCTCAATCCAGCCAAGACTGAGTGGCTGTGCATACAGGCATCTCGCTCCAGTGAGTATATTCCACCTTTGGCCATAGGGGGAGGTGTGTTACCCCTGTGGATAGGGCGCAGAACCTGGGGGTTCTCCTGGACTCACGGCTCAGTTTGGAGGAGCAGGTGGGAGCCGTGGC
Organism: Naja naja; assembly: GCA_009733165.1. Lineage (NCBI taxonomy): Eukaryota > Metazoa > Chordata > Lepidosauria > Squamata > Elapidae > Naja > Naja naja. The sequence continues at coordinate 172,370,210 of CM019149.1, forward strand.
CAGGGGGCCTTTGCCCAGGTTCGGCTGGTCGCCAGCTCCGTCCTTATCTGGATCGAGATGCCCTTCGCACGGTCACTCATGCACTTGTTACGTCCCGACTCAACTACTGCAATGCTCTCTATGTAGGACTGCCCTTGCATACCATCCGGAGGCTCCAGCTGGTGCAGAATGCGGCCGTGTGGGTTGTGATGGGAGTTTCCCGATATTCCCATGTTACGCCCCTCCTGCGCGAGCTGCATTGGTTGCCAGTTGCCCTCTGGGTGCGATTCAAGGTTCTGACGTTAACATTCAAAGTCCTTCATGGCATGGGTCCGGGGTACTTGCGGGAGCATCTCCTGCCGATATCAAATACCAGTCGCCCTGGGCGAGCACACAGGTTGGGACTCCTCGGGTTGCCATCCACACGACAATGTCGGCTGGTGGTGACCCAGGGAAGGGCCTATTCTGTATCGGCCCCCGCCTTATGGAATCAGCTACCCGTTGAGCTCCGGCTGGCTCCCGATCTCTCCTCTTTCCGGCGCGATCTAAAAACCTGGTTGTTTTTACAGGCTGGGCTGGACTGATCTCCTAGGGGAGAGGGTGGGTTTTAAATTCGATTTTAATTTGGTTTTATAGTTGTATTTTGGCTTGTTTAGTTTAATTTCTTTTTAAATAATTTGTTCTGTGTTTTTTATCTGTGAGCCTTGAGTCCTTTTGGAGAGTGGCGGCATACAAGTCAAAATAAAATAAATAAATAAAATAATAAACTCCCAGAATTCCTCCTCCAGTCATGTTAGCTCAGGAATTCTGGGAGTTGAAGTCCACAGGTCTTAAACTTGCCAAGTTTGAAGACCCTTGGTTTATTGTATTAACTTTTACATTTTCTTTTTCTTCTATATTTCTTCACTCATTTTTAAGCACTTGTTATGTAATTTTTTAATCATGTACATAATTTGTAGTTTTGTTCTTTTTACTCCTTTCTTTTTTCTAGTCATTATTTTAAAAACAATAAAAATTATTAAAAATTGATTGCATCTACTAGTGAGTTTCTCCTAACATTTAATTGATTGCTTCCTTGCAATGCGCATTCATGTACTGTAGGTAAGGTTTTCTGAAACAACAGAGACTTTCTGAAGACTCCAGTCTCCAGTGAAGCAGCTGAGACACAGGAAAACCTTCTCATTTGTGAAGATTAGGGGCCTTAGCCTTGACCCAGAATATTTTGGCCAGTAAAAAGACAAATGGAAGAAAATGCTTTTCTTAGATCACTAGATTTGTTTAAGGACATAAAGCTTGCTATCACAGAACAATGGATGAGGAATGCATGACATATTCATATCTAGTCCTTATTAATGAAAACTCTCTTGCTAGTGGTGAGTCAAAGGAAAAGAGGCAATTCTGATGAACCTTGTTAAAAATTTCTCTCTTCTACTGATTTACTAATTGCATCAAAAGGAGGCAAGTGTACAAGCATGATAGATAAACGATTGAAGGGAAAAAAACAGTGTTTTTATACATGATAACTGCAGTGAGTTGCATGCAGCGAGATGGAAAGACTTACAAACTCCCACAATGGAAGAATGGATGATGAAATTAATGGAACTAGCTGAGATGGTAAAATTAACTACTTTGATTAAAGAAAAGACTTTGTCTAGCTTCGTTTTTATGTGGACACCACTTTTGAACTTTTTGCTAGAAACTGCATGAAATGCTACATTAATTTTGGGAGTTGACAATTAGAAATGTTTATGATTGTGGAAATACTGTGTATTGTTGAATGTTACATCAAAAGGTTATTTATGTTTACAATTGTATCGAAGAAAGTTGGAAATTACTCTTTTTAAATTTCTTTTCATTCTTTTCTATTCTTTTGCACATTCCTGTCCTCTATTTTAATTTCTTAATTCCTTCTTTGTTTTGATAGTGTTTTTGTTTTTTGTAGAAATTTAATAAAGTGCATTTTTTTAAAAAGGGAGGCAACTGTGCTTACCTTTTTAGAATGAAGCATATGTATTCAAATTCCTTCATTTTTCTCCCTCATTATCATTAACTTAGACAACTTAATGGCATTCTCCATGATATCCACAGATGACTGGCATCATTCACAACTGATTAAGTAAGTATTGGCACTTTCTTGTCTCTCTCCCCCTCTCAATAGACAAACCTAAATTTCAATGCAGTACTAATCCATTTTCTTCTTAGTTCTAAAATGACTGCAGTTACTCATGTGATTAGCTGAGGATAATGTTAGTATAAGAAACCAAGAGAAGAAAAAAATAAACTGCAGAGAGAGAAAACATTAGAGACTACATGAGAGAAAGAAAGGAAAACGTATATTTTCACAATAAATGGATTCCTCTCCTTTCTAACAGTACTATTTTCAACCTGGAAATCAAAATGCTGTGGCTTACTATTTATCTCATAGCTAGTTAACCAGCTAATGCTTATTTCTAGATCTAATTCTGTCACCGCTAAATGGGGTAAAAAGTTATTTCTAGAACGTGTAACAATTTAAAAAGGATTCCTTAAGGGAGAAATCCTACATGCCAAATACTATGAAGCATGATATAGGACGGGACAAAGTACATATCTTCCTGTGTACTCCCTTATTTCACTTGGAAGATGGGGAATAGTTCAATAAGTTTCTATTGAACTCTATGGGTTTCCTCTGCACGCAGTGTTTTATATGCTATATAAACATTTTTTCTTTTCTTTTTGTATCTTAAAGTCAGTTTTTTTTACTTCTAGGGACTGCCTGGGTTAATCCTTATACTTTTCTTAGCAAGGTTTGCTATTGCCTGCTTCCTAAGGCTGAGAGAGAACGACTGACCCAAGGTTATATAGAATGTACAAATAATATGTACTGAGAAATATAATGTGGGTGATGAAAAACTAATTGTTAGTAAGTATCAAAATATCCCTTAGTTCAGGTGTTCTGTGGTAAATTGGAATGCTGTTTATTATAAAAAGTGATAAAACTTAATAGTCAATATTTCTGCAGTCATAATTCCAAAACTGCCTGCTATTTAAAATCACAATGACATTTTATTTGGATATAGATTTTGGCAAATTTGGAACGGGATAAAAAGGATGAGAAATGACAGCAAGTCCCTTCATTCTATGAATATAATAGTTCCTCTTTCCTTTTGCTCCTATCAAAATGACCAATCAGATTTAGTCCTTATGAACGTTTTGTATGCGTGTTTTCTGCCATTCAAAAGTAAAAAATTAAAGAGCCTCACAACTTGGTTTCATATGACTCTATGATAGTTTTTGCAGCAACAATATAAAAGCAGTTTTTCACTGCCTCTTCCAGGATGTTTATTTTAAACTTATTTCCCAGTTGAGCCAACAGATATAAATTTCCTGGTGGTCTCTCATCCAAGCAGTAACCAGGACCAGCCCTGTTTAACTTCTAAGCTCACACAAGATTGATTAGAAATGGGCATCTTAAAGATAATTTAGATAATTTAAATAATTGTGTTCTCTAAGATTTCTTCTTTGCAAAAGTTGCAAGATGACCTCTGGTTACAAAGATAGCTCACCGTTAAAACAATAGACTAACAGCAAGTCCTCCCCTCACCATCCCTGCATTTCAAGGCCAATATAATTATTTCATATCAGGCTGTACCTGGGCAATGTGTTTCGTTGCTTTGCAGTGTTGAGGGATTTGGTGGAGCCCTGAAAAATAAGAAAGAAGGAAATAAGTCAGCATCTAACAAATAAGTATTGAAAATATTTTACATGCAGCAAATAAGAGCATAATGAATGAAAATATTACCATGTAATGAATGAGCATATCATTTAAATTTTGTTTAAAATGGAATGAAGGCTATTGCTGAGCGCATTGGGTTGAAAATTGTAAGCCACCCTGAGTCTTGGAGAAGGGCATATATAATTTAAAAAAGGAAAATATTCACATTTTTGGATCCATGCTGAATATTTAAGAACTCCAACTAGTGTTAGCCTTTATTGTTAATTCTGAGGGACCAAAGATTTGTCACTTCTTCAATCTTTCCCTTAATCTGAGGGTATCTGAGGCAATGCCTGAGTAGCGCATCACTGTACTTTTGTGTCTCTGAGTATGCCTGCAACTCAGTATTGACTCCTGGTGGCTGTCTGGACAAGGCCCAACAGTTTTCTTGGCAATGATTTTTTGGAAGTAGATTGCCCTTGCCTGCTTCCTTGGGCTGAGAGACAGTGACTGGCCTAAGGTAACCCAGCTGGCTTTGTGCCTAAGGTGGGACTAGATATCATGGTTTTCTGTTTTCTAGCCTGGTGCCTTTAACTCTAACACCAAACTGGCTCTGATATCTGTATTAGAACAATAGTCCACCACAAAGTAAGTACAAAGTCAGTTCTTCTACCAGAAAGGCAAGGAGACAAAACTGAACACCCTAATTTGACCCAAGAAATAGAGATACCTTTTAATAATGTGTCCTGATTTTCACATGATTTTAATGACGAAGTCACAAAATAAACGAGGACTTTAAGTACAAACGCATTAACTACAAAAACAAAAGAAAAATCTTCCCACGCTCCTAGGGATTAATGTCAACATAATGGCTGAAACGCCAGACTATGGGACCAGGAGGTTCAGAAGAATAGCATCAAACAGAGCCTTACCAAATGTTCAATGCGCCGGACTGGGGCTGTATTCCGTCTCTAAACATATGGAAGAAGATGGCATGTGTTTAAGTTCAAATTAAAAAAACAGAGCATTAACAACAAGATTGTGTGACGATGCTGTATGTACAGTTTCAAAGTAGTTCTCGGTAGGAATGAGAGCTACTAACCACAGAGCTGAAGAAAAATCATGCAGTGGCAACTTGTTTTGCCAAGCAGATCATGCAGTAGTTTTCCTGCTAGGATAAGCCATTGAAACAATCTACCATGAACACACTGCAAATTGCTCCCTCCATTCCCAAATCCATCCAGGACACAAGTCACTGCTACATAGACTTCAAAGAGTAACCCATATATCTGAGCAAAATCTGCCAGGGTTTTTCCTTGGTGTCTCACCTCCTTTTAACACAGAAGTAGAAACGATTTTGCTCTGGGGACTGCAATTCTTCCCCTCCCCCCTCAATTAGACTGACACTCCCAATTCTATTACCAGCACGGGATAGTCCTCAACTTATAACAGTTCATTTTGTGATGGCTCAAAGTTACAACAGCACTGAAAAAAGTGACTTAGGACCATTATTCACACTTACAACCATTGCAGCATCCCCATGGTCACATGATCAAAATTTGTATGCTTGGCAAGTGGTTCATATTTATGATGGTTGCAGTGTCCCTGGGGTCAAGTGACTAGCAAAATCAATGGGGAAACCAGATTCACTTAACAACCATATTAGTAACTTAACAATTGCAGTGATTCATTTAACTGTAGCAAGGAGATCGTAAAACGGGGCAAAACGTAACAAATGTCTCACTTAGCAGTAGGTTTGGCCTCAATTGTGGTCGTAAGTCGAGGACTAGTATCAATACCAATACCATTATATATTTATCATTATGCATGCTTTTTTAAAAGGATTTTTCTAAATCCCAAGTATTGAACAATAGTGGGAACCAACTAACTTTTTTGCTGTCCTAAATCTTCTTCTATCTAAATTGCAGGACGTGGAGAAAAAAGCTTTGTTGATAATCACCTGAGGAAATAGATTTTGATCTACAAAAGCTTATGCGATAGCACACTTTTAAGCCATCACAATATTTCTATGTTCAGCTGTCCACTAACATAGAAGGAGAAGAGGATTTGCAGTGAAATTCAGGCCACTTCTTGCTCACACAAGAGCAAAAACCAAGAAGGCAAGAGCTCAGAACAACAGCTCCAGATCCGACGGGCTGCATGGAAATCTTGGCCTTCCTTGGTCCCTTCACAGAGTTTTGCAGCCTCCCTTGCACTTCTCAACCTTCCCATCAACAACAGTGCACGTGGCTTCACTTCTGCTGAACTCTCACACGCCACCTCCCACCTTTGTGACGATGGCACCACCCATGAATGGGGTGGCCATTCACACTCCAATGGTTTGCACCGGTGGAACAGGCACACAGAGACCCAAGTTTAGATTTATTTTTGGTCCACACAACGCAAGCGAGAGATCTGGCACACACGCTGCTTCAAATCTGGGAACAGCACATGGTCACATGAAAGCTTAATTGCAAGAAGGGAGCAAAATAAACTAAAGGCAAAGAATCAGCTGATTCAAAACTCTTGCCCTGCTCCCTTTTGGTATTAGATAAAGTTTACAGTTTTGTTGTCTGGTGGCAAAGATGGGAGGAACCTAAACTAATTAGGGGAGGACTAAATGGATCTTCACATTCCTATCAATCCTCCTTGCTCTTGCGGAGAAAAATAATTAAGGTGTAAATACACTTTCCCCCCCATTCTCATTATCCAGTAGCTGTAATTCTTGTGAAACCTGGTTCAGAGATAAGGAGGAAATACAGGTAATCCTCAACTTACAACAGTTTGCCAGCCGCACCAACAGCCTGAAGAACAGTTTCTACCCGTGGGCTGTCAGACTTCTGAATGGAAAACAGCTTCATGTCAACATAGTATGATAGACTTGCAGGGCCAGCGCGTTGTGCAACAAGGTCACATAGTGTAATAAGATTGGGACTGGGTTGGGGACTTCTGTCCTGAGTTGTGTTGGGGGGGGTGCATGAAGGGAGGCTCAGCCAATCTCATTGTACATATGTTGTACTCTGACAATAAAGGAATAATACCTGTGTCCCCCAAGGTCATGTGATTCCATTTTGTGACCTTTTGACAAGCAAAGTTAATGGGTAAGCCAGGTTCACTTAACAACAGGGTTACTAGTATATCAGCTGCAATAATTCATTTAGCAACTGTGTCAAGAAAAGTCATAAGATGGGGCAAAACTCACTTCTCACTTAACAACAGAAATTTTGGGCTCATTTGTGGTCACAGATTGAGGACTATCTGTACACACCCTGCTCTTTTCTTTTGCTTTCCAACTGCCTCTCAACTAAAGTGGCCAGGGCAATATATTGTAGATTGATTCTCTTAAACCAGAGACATGGGAGATGGAAGGGTGGAGGGGAGAGAATAGATTGAACTATCTCTACTCTGAAAAAGCCAAAATAGGAAATATTTGGTTAGTTCAACCAATAAGCTAGCCATTATGCCTAGGATGATCATCTAAATCTGGCAAGTCCAGCCTATATATATTATACGCTGCCCAAGACTATACCTCTTCACTCAATGCAACCCAGGCCAAGCCAAAAGGTTGGACAAGCCTGATCTAAATGGAAACGATCAGTTCAGACATGTCATCTTGGATATAGAAATGCATGCATTACTTCACCATTTGGATAGCAAAAGAGAGAGAGAGAGAAAGCAAGCATTCACTGAACAGAAAAAAGCAGTTATTTATAAAGTGCACTAAATCAACACATGTCCAAGTTATAGCGGAAAAAGAAAACTCACTCACAGATACAGTACATTTTGAATGGTGATGCATCTACAGAACACAGGTTGCTTTGTTCTGTGAGCAGCCCCCTGCCCTAAAATAATCTTGCGTCAGGGAGTAGACAGAATCTTTCTGTGGGGTAGGTAAAAGCTGGGAACACATTGCTGTACGTGTAAAGATTGGGAAAAACGGTTTGTGAAGCAACAGAAACAGCTCCAACTCATTCCTGACTAAAGTTTTTCCACCTCTTTAAAAACGAGTAACGGAGTGATAAGAATCAAGCACTGGAAGTATTTTAAAGAATACCTAAATAAATTAGCAACACAAATTTTGAATTGGGGGTGGGAATCCTGAGCCAGCATGCCATATTCTAAAATATTGGAAAAGAATGAAAGAGCAGGGTACGGGAAAATCAAACAATTCCTGCATGCATCCAAAACTTTTGCAGAAACGGGCAATTATGCAAGATCATAATTCAGAAGAGAAACACCTCAGGCTAAATCCTCTTTTTAAAGAGGCAGCGACACAAAGCCACTCTTGGCAACATGTTTAATTTCCTTAAGGGCTATGAAACTCCCAGCCCACGGGCCAGATGCATCACGTGCTAGCCACGCCCGGTTTAGCGAAGGGGGGAATGTCCTGATACATCACGTGACGCCACCGTGACGACATGAGTTTGACACCCCTGACTTACATGCACTTATCCACAGCTTACCTGACAAAAAAACAATAAAGCATCTTGGCTCACTTTAAGCACCAGCGTTTTTATTATTGCCCGAAGTCTTCAAAGCACCACAAGGGCCCTTTGTCAACTTCACCACAAGAGGCTACCCCTCCTTTGCCCTCTGGAAAGTATTATGTGGGTCAAGTGGGTGGCAAAAGATCAGGCACTTACCAGTTCACTTGGAGGGACGGGCTGGCAGGAAGATGGCACCTAGAAAAGAGAAAGGGAAAGAGATGAGCCCCGGTGCGCATGCTGGTTCAGCTTTGAAGTCGCCAACATCATCCACATCCCTCCACCCAACGCCGAGACCTCCTCCTTTTCCCCAGAGTAGGATGTGGGGCAGATGGGTAGGAGAGAAGTCTCTTGTCCCGTCCCTGGCTCCCCTCTTCAAGAAGCAAAAGCTTCCCCATCCGGGTGTTTCCCTTTGGCTGGGGCTGGACCCTTCCAATAACAGCACACATTACAGGCAGCAATTCATCAGGCTGCAAGGCAGCACGGCTAAATCTGGCACAGGGGGTACCGTAGAGAAAAACAAACACAGAAGCGCGCCCCACCCAAGAGGGAAGAAACATTGAGGCTATTCAAGCTGCTGCGTTTCCCTCTCGCCTGGTGCAACTGCCAGGGCATTCCTTGTGACCCATAAGAGAGCAAAGGGCTATTATGCCCCCTCCTTATACACCCTTTGCCTCCTGTGGTTGAAGAAAGATAAAGAACAGAGACCCAGGCTGATCCTGTGACACAGGTGAGACCTCAACTCCACTTGGGGTCTTCCCCAACCGTAGGTTGCCCCTAACATAAAATGTATTAACTCCAGATACTTCCAGAAAATGGTTTCGTAACACCAGCACCTGGTCTCCTTTTGTGGACTTTTACAGAAGATGATTTCCGATGATTTTGCACCCAACTTCCACTTTGAATCTTCTTATTTCACAAGCAATCTTTCTTGTTATTTTTTGTCTTTCTGCAGCAAAACTGCTCTAGGGGATAAGATGGAATAACTGCACAATATCCAAAGCATAATCTTTTGGGAAGCCCTCTCAGATCCTTTCCTCACTTTTGCTTCTACTGGGTCATGATGTTCCCTTCACTGGATCCCCATAAGGTAGCCTTAAGTTGACCATAACTTTGCTGCTGTTAATGCAGTTTTTTTTTACAAGGGTACAGTGGACCAACCATTTTGTGAGTGGTGCAGTTAGATCACCCCTAAGGAGTGGGAGGAGCCAAGCAGCTATTGGCTAGTGAGACTTCTAAAGCCATTCTGTTTTGGACAGGGGAGAATCCAGTTCTCTCCTTCTCCCCTCCAGATCTTTAAGACTAGCCCTGACTCTGTGACCTAGATCAACCAGGCCAGCAGCTGACCAACAAAGGACAGCAAGGTCAAGGGCTGAAGTCTGATGGCAATTTCCCCATGCCTGACAAGTTGGTTGGCTTCTTTGAATGTTGGGTTTAGCAGACATTGGAATTGTGCTAAACCCATGTTCCAAATTCATCTATCAGCTGATCCTCGGACTCCTTTTGAACATACCCACCCAAAACACTTTTTAAAAAAATTCATATTTATATGCCGCCCTTTTCCGGAGACTCAGGGCAGCTTTCAATTTTTGGAGCACAACCCAATGCGCTCAGCAATAGCCTTCATTCCATTGTATATGCCTGCTTATTACTAAGCGGCATTTTTACAAAGTCAGCTTATTGCCCCAACAATCTTGGGTCCTCAATTTACCTACCCTGAGAGGATGGAAGGCTGAGGCAATCTGACTAACATGGCTGGCTTCTGCTGAGTCTCGGAGCGCGGCAGAAGGTTTGAGCGGTCCGAGAGGGTGTCAGGGAGGGGTTTTTGTAACCCCCAGTACCTAGCATCGTCACTGGTGGGCTCAGGGAGCCAAATGAGACCCTCGGCGTGGGATTCGCTGGGCTCTGGGGTGAGTGGGGATCGGTGACATTCCCCCCCCCCCTATGGAGCTTGCGGAGGTGCCGGCATGACACAGCAGCTCCGGGTGCAGTGACGACGAGCCTAATGGTGTTTTTCCTCCTCCAGGGAGCCGGACGAGATCCTCGGCATGGGACCCGCTGGGCTCTGGGGCGAGTTGGGGATTGGTGGCATCTTCTCCCCCCATTTCCTGCACGCGGAGCTTGCGGAGGTGCCGGTATGACGCAGCAGTGGCTCCGAGTGCAACGACGAGCCCGACGACGTCTTTGCCCCCCGGGCCTCTGAATCAGCTGGAGCGTGGTTTTGAGGCTGCAGCTGACTCGGGAGAGGTAGCCCTGAGGACACGAGGAAGATCAGGAGTGATGGTGGCGTCTGGGGCGATGGCAGCAATGGCGGTGAGGATGGCGCTGTTTGTGGCTAGCCCCTGGCCTTTAGTTTGGTCAGAGGGCCAATGTGACATTGTGGCTGCCCCGGGCCTGGCCTGGAGTGCAGCGAGGAACATGGCCAATCCTTGGTTAGCTGTTATGGACAGAGGCTCTGGCCCCATCCAAAGGCTGTTAAGGGCTGTGCCGATTTCATCTATGGCGGTGGGAGCGATGGCGGTGACGATGGCAGCCCTACTGGCGGAGTGGATGGAAGGCCAACGGACGATGGTACGGGACCCGAGGTTGGTTAGTAGTAGTGGTCCCGGGGCCACCGTTGACTCTAGTCCTTTCCTGGGCGGCCCTCGCCGAGACGCCTATTTTCTGCCCTGCCGCCGTTCCCTTGCTGCTCCCTATGGTCTGACTCTGGATTTTTCCACTGACCACCATGTTTGGTCACTCTGCCTTATTTGTGTTACTTCTTCCACTTATACCATCTGTTTCATCTGTGCCAGCTACAAGGTACTTTAGCTACTGGGACAGAATCATCTATACCGTACCACAGGCCATGGAAGGGTGAGCTTGGACACCCTAGTGACCTGGGCCCGGGTTCCCAGTGCCGACTGTACACCCTTGAACTTGGTTTGTGGCTATTGGATTTTGTTGTGTCCCTCGCCGTGGTGAGAGAACGTTAAGGGGGACTCACTTTCTTCCTAGATAACCATTTAACATCTTTTAACCATCTGTCCAACCGGTACCCATCGGGATACCAGGTGAGAGTGCGTGGTTTGATCCAGAGGAGGGTCTCAAACATCAACCACAGGACTGCCATGAGAGGGCAGCCTGGTTCCTGGACCCCCCAATGGGTAGCACCTAGGACTCCACCAAGTTCTTATATTCCGGACTTTTTTACTTCCATCTGCAGACCCTTGCGGTTCCTTGACATTTTAGATCAGTAATATTCAACTTTTACAGCAGTAGAACTTCAGGCCCTTAGAGGCTCCTCCTCCAGGATATGGCCTGCTATATTATCACCGCCTACCTCGAGGATGGGTTATGGAACCCGAGAGATGGCATGGTGGGAGTTGGGTTGGGGTTGGGGCTCTAAGAAATAAAAAAAGAGGGTCACTAGGGCCCCTTTAATCAAATTTTTAAACAAATTTTAAGCAGGTTAGGGAGGAGGGTGGGAAATGATACCGGAGGGTGGATCGCAGCCTGTCTCAGGGGGAGGGTTGGGGCCGGTGGGGGGTCTGGAGTGCGGGCCGGGACCGGATCCCTAGGGTGGTTGGGATCAGCAGGAGACGATGAGGCATAGGCCAGATCATGTTGGGAGCGTGCTCGCATCTTCGAAGTGGCCGGCTTCCCACCCTATGACTCCCTCCCTGGGGGCAGGGGAATGGGACCCTGGGCTCAGGCTGGTGTATTTTAATGCCAGGTCCATGGCTAATAAGTCTTCCCTCCTCCGCAGGTGATTGAGGAGGAGGCTGGACCTGGCCTGCATCACCGGACCTGGTTGGGGCCAGAGGGAGGAGTCCCTCTGGTCGATCTATGCCCCCCAGGTTTTGGATTCTGCACTGTCACGGCTCAGGGAGGGGTGGTGGAGTAGCTGTGGTTATTCGGAGACCCTGACTCCAAGGGAGGCTGTTCCTGAGATAGGCGGAAGTGAGACCCTCCTCCCGAGATGGGGGCCTGGTGGTCGTGGGTTTGTTGCTGACATACCTTTCCCACAGCTGTGTGGCAGCAACCCTGCCTGGCTCTCGCCCTCTCGGGAGGGTGGCTGTGATCTCCCAGGGCTTATTGTCCTGGGTGATTTTAATCTGCCCTCCCTGGGGGGCTGGTTTGGCCCAGGAATTCATGGCATCCATGGGGCCATGGGCCTGACCCAGTTGATTCAAGGTCCCACTCACGAGGGGGAAACACTCTCACCTAGTTTTTGTCTCTGAACAGTGGCGTAGTGATAGAGGGCAGGCCAGTTGTACAATACTGCCCGTCCCATGGTCTGATCACTATCTCCTATGGCTGGTCTTCCAACAGGCTGCCCCCCACTGCTGGGATGAGGAACCACTTAGATGGTTCCGCCCCAGACGCCTGATGGACCCTGAGAGGTTCCAGGCGGAACTGGGGTCTTTCCCCACATCCCTTGCCCACAACTCTGCCGAGGACCTGGCCGCTGGCAGCAGGCTGCTGGGCCTGCCCTCGAGAGGGTTGTCCCCATGCGTCCCCTCACACACCATGGATCCCAGGTGGCTCCTTGGTGCACTGAGGAGCTCCAGGAGATGAAGCGCCATCGGAGGGGTTTAGAGAGCAGGTGGAGGGCCACCCGCCTCCCAACTGATCGAGCCCAGCTAAGAGCCCATATTAGGACTTACCTGGTAGCTATGAGGGTGGCAAGAAGGTCTTATCTCTCCACCCTCGTAGCATCCAGATAACCCCAGCCAGCCTCTGTTTAGGGTCACCCGTTCCCTCCTACATCCGAGGGAGGTGGTGGACCCTCTCGGGGAAGGGCTGAGGAATTTGGTCAATATCTGTCAGATAAGATCATGTGGATTGGGCGGTTGTGTTCCACCTTGCAGTGGTCTGAGGATCGTGGTGCAAGCAGTCTGGCCGATGTGATCTGGGCTGAGTTCGATCCTGTTTCGAGGATGAAGTGGACAGGATTATGCGCGCCTGAGCTCCACCACATGTTTGTTGGACCCATGCCCTTCCTGGTTGGCTTATGCCGCCAGGGAGGTCACCTGCGTGGCTCGGCAGTGGTCAACGCTTCGCTAAGGAGGTGTCTTCCTCTGCCTTGAAAGAGGCTGGTGAGGCCCCTCCTGAAGAAGCCTGCCCTGGACCTGACCAGTTAGACAACTTTCGCCCAGTCTCCAACCTTTGTTTTCTGGCTAAGGTGTTGAGAGTGTGGTGGCTCAGCAGTTTCCACTTTTCCTGGATGAAGCGGACTACCTAGATCCCACCAATCGGGCTTCCGCCTGGTTTCAGCATGGAGACAGCATTGGTCCACTGATGGATGATCTCTGAGGGCCCGACAGGGTTTTTCTCTGTCCTGGTCCTCATTAGACCTCTCAGCGGCTTTTTGATACCATTGACCATGGTATCCTTTACACGGGGCTGGGAGCACTGTTCTTCGTGGCTCTCCTCCTACCTCTCGGGCGTTGCACGGTGGATAGGGGGCAGAAGTCGCCCCAGGATCTGGATGGACGGAAACATGCTTCGCTCAACCCGCTAAGACTGAGTGGCTGTACATACCGGCATCTCGGTCCAGGCAGGAATGTCCATCGTGACCATAGGGGAGTGGTGTTGCCCCTGTGGATAGGGCGGAACCTGGGGGTCCTCCTGGACGACGGCTCCAGTTGGAGGAGCAGGTGGGGCCGCCACCAGGGGCCTTTGCCCAGGTCCGCTGGTTCGCCAGCTTCGCCTGTTTCTGGACCGAGATGCCCTGCGTATAGTCACTCATGCCCTTGTTACCTCGCGACTTGACTACTGCAACACCCTCTATTTAGGACTGCCCTTGCATACCATCCAGAGATTGCAGCTGGTGCAGAATGCGGCCACGCAGGTGGTGATGGGAGTCACCCGATTCTGCCATATTACCCCCCTCCTGCGCGACCTGCATTGGTTGCCGGTTGTACTTTGGGTGAGATTCAAGGTTTTGGCTTTAACATTCAAAGTCCTACACGACATGGGTCCACAATATTTAAGGGAGCGTCTCCTGCCGATATCGAGTGCCAACCGCCCTATACGGGCACACAGGCAGGGGCTCCTCGGGGTCCCGTCGGCAAGCTGGTGGTCCCCCGGCAGCGAGCCTATTCTGTGGCAGTCCCTGACTTATGGAACCAACTGCCTCTAGACCTCCTTCTGGCCCCTGACCTCCGCACCTTCCGCCGCGATTTGAAGACCTGGCTATTTGACCAAGACGGGCTGTGACTACCTTACGGGGGGGTATGAGATAGTTTTAAAGTATTTTAATTCGGTCTTATTGGACTTTATAGCTGTTTAATTCTTTTTTAATTATTTATTGTATCTGTATGTTTTAATTGTGAGCCGCCCCGAGTCTTCGGAGATGGGGCGGCATTTAAGTCCAATAAAATAAACCTTGAGCCTGGTGCAGGGATTCGAGCCTGCACTAATTGCAGGCAGCTGGAACTTAAGTGCTAGGCATTTCACAGCCTGCACCACCAAGGCTGTTGCACAAAACTTGCATGAGTTTTGACCAGTGGCTGACATTCTAATGAAGCCATCTGGGGAAAAAACTCAGTTCCTCCCAAACTTCAGCTCAGTGAAGAAAAGTGACAGAGGATGCTTTCCCACCAGCTGGTGATATTTGAGGAAGCGGGAGGAAAACGAAGAAAAATCCACCCCACCCCATCCATTTCCTTCATGTGCCCTTTACACAGTGAACAATGACAGCAGCCTTTATGGTCATTGAACCTATAGCAGGAGAGGGATCACCAAGGGAGGCAGCAAATCGTATGTTAGTATAGCATTTTGCTGGTTCAATGATTGATGGATAACATGTTAACTTGGCTGCGACAAACATCCCTTTTCAGTCCAATTGTACTCCAGCTGCTGAGTATCTCCTGCCTATATACAAACAGGCTAATAATATTGAATTCTACTGTATAGTGCAATATTAATGCAATATCAGGGGTTTTCAATTCAATGTATAGAATGTGAAGGGTGTTTGTGTGTTTGTGTTTATTTTCATAGTCATAATGTACACTGAAGATGGTATTTAATTTCGTTGTACGAGGTGCAATGACAACAAATTAAACTAAACTAAACTAAACTAAACTAAACTAAACTAAACTAAACTAAACTAAACTAATACAAATAACCCTATACAGGAATGTTTGGACACTTGTCTAAATAGAATACAATTAATTCATGGCTCTTGCTGAAACCAAACAGCATACTGAAACATAGAATGCAAGGTCAGATAGGTACCCTCCATATATCTGCAACCACAAACTCTCATAATCCCTCCAGAGCCAAGCAGCTGATAAGATTTATAGAGCCAGTTTGGTCTAGTGGCTAAAACGTCAGACTAAAAACCAGGAGACCTCAATGGGCTGTTGTTGTGGGGACATGTTTGGCGCTTTGAGCCATTTATAAAAATAATAAAGATGGATACAAATAAATAAACAATACACCAATTCCCTGGAGAATGCTACATTGCATCCTCCTGGGTATCAATTTAACAAATTCGGGGTGCTCTGTTCTTGAGTCAGAGCAGTGGTAAGCCCCACTTAGTTTTCCCTGCAAAGATTCCTGACATTTAAAGAAGGGACACCTAACCTGCCTCCAAGCAAAGTACTAACATCAGTTTTACTTCCACTTATTTCCCATTTTTAGGAGATATAGTAAAACTGATGGATGCTCACCAGTCCAGGTCTTTATTTGTCGATATGCCTAATGCAGATAATGAGCAAAGCTTAGTTGGAATAATGGTGGGGAACGGGGACTATCCTCCCCAGTTTTTCTTCTGCCAATCATGGCAACCATTCTGTGAAAATGCAGATGACTTGCTCCCCAAATTCCACAGGTCCGCACTAGCCTATAAAGATTGCCTGACCTTGGGCAAGCAAAGAGCCACTGAAAAAGATAGTTTGAAGCAGAAAAACAACAATATTCATGCCCATCACTCTTCTGCCCCATTTCCACCACAAATGCTCTTCCTAATAGTTGCTTCCTAGTCTTCACAAAATCCCAAACATTTTAGCAAGGAAAAGCTAACAAAATTCCAGTTCATATGAAATGGTGTGTTGCACTTTTTATTAAAAAAAAAATCTATATGGTCACTGTATTACGTGTTTGAATTTACCAAGTAATTCATTTGCTTTCTAATAAGAACAGCAAACATGGCTAGATACTTCTTTCCATAAATAAGATCCTTTTTTCCCCAAACAGAAAACTGAGGTTTTATTTAAAGTCTAAAGGATAGATTAAATAGAAAAGCATGTGTCTGGACTGTTTAATCTGCCATAATAACAGACTAATCGTCCTCTTCTCTTCCAACATATTTTTTCAGATCCAATTCCAGAAATATTACTTCCTTATATTACTATCACTAGAATTCTGTAAATGTATGCTAGCTGTAGAGTTGACCACATCATTTGAATTTTTAAAAAGATTCCCTTTTGTGGGTTGCAAAAATTTTTATCCAGTGAATGAAAGATCAACCATATTCAGAATAGATAGGATTGTGGAAGTATTCCAGTTGTATACATTAGGAAAGAATCTATATGGAGTATTATAGCTCCTCTGGTCATAACTTCATACTATGTAACCCCCATCTTAACTTCTTATGGTATTTTCCTTCCAAATTCAATCCATCCCTATCCTGTTCTTTTCATCATAGTTTTTTTGGGGGGCTATCATATACTGAGGGGTTCATTTTCTTTCAAAGTTTGGTGCTATAGTGAAACCTCAGTTTACTGGATCTTGAAACAATGGATTTGGAATCTAAATTTCTCATCATGATTGCCCAAATTTCTCATCATGATTGCACTATGATACCATCATGCACTTGAGACAATCACATTTAATGGACCATTGGGAAGAGTAGACAATTCTTTCCCCACCTATTGGCCCATTAAAGTTTTACAATAACAGTTTTCCCTGGGGATGCTACCTAATGAAAAGTACATGTTGTTTCCAAAAGCGAGCAATCATCCAGAATGTTTTTATACCAGCATTGTGAAACTTTCCTATCATCTTTTCCAAGTTACCATATTGCAACGTTCTCTACTCAACAGCGTATCACCAGAAATCACATCAGTATGAATTTGCTGTCCATATTGCAGGAAACGTACCTTGCCTCTGTTCCTTCTAACCTTAATTATGGCCAACATCCTGACTTAATCCAACACTCAGGGTCTTCCTCACTGCTGAGCTGAAGGGTTATCTACATGACCTTGATCCATCCATTCTATACCAGAATGAAGTTTGATGCCCCATCATTAAT
Source organism: Naja naja (assembly GCA_009733165.1). Taxonomy (NCBI): domain Eukaryota; kingdom Metazoa; phylum Chordata; class Lepidosauria; order Squamata; family Elapidae; genus Naja; species Naja naja. Next base: position 172,387,611 of record CM019149.1, read on the forward strand.
TTCTATTGCCACAACTGACTTTCTTCCAAAGTAATGGGTAACAAAACCTTCATGGTCAGGAAATTCCTTTTTGAGTTTGAATTTCCCGCTTCCATCCACTAGTTCTTGTCCTACTTTTGCACGCACTGCAGAATAAACCCACCAACCTTATCTTCTGTAACACACTTATCCGTATCAGAAGGCTGTTATCATGTCTCCCCTTAGTCTTCTCTTCTTTAAACATAGTTATTTTAAACATTCTTGTATAGATGTAACTTCCAAGCCTCTTATCACCTGTATCACATTTTTGATGTCTTTTTTCTATCGTGGCAATCAAAATTAAACACACACTGTTCCAGATGCAGCCTGGCCAATGAAGCATAGAGAATAGCTATCGCTATCATTAATGGCACATTTATTGATTCATTAAATTTATATGCTGCCCACCTCAATGTCAAACAACTCTTCTAATGTTGTTTGTGAAAATTTTCAAAATCGGTATAGAAATTTCACTTCCCACCCAAAATTTTCCTTATAGGTTTCCCTCAATATGATTCCATTGTTGTAGCAGTTGTTTCCGTCACTGATTTGGGACACTATTTTTCCACAATTGTCTTCTTCCTGGTTAAGTATCTAGGCAAAGTTATAGAATACATGTGATGGCATCGGGACATCCCATAATCAAATCAGAGTAAGATCAGGATGTCCTCATTCAGAAAGGGAGAGAAATGCTGTCCACGTTTTGACTCTCAAAATCGTTGAAACAAGGAAGTTCATTTTGATAAAGAGTGAAACTGTTCCAAAACATCGTCCCCTTTCCACTTTGGAGTAGATTTGTTTATTTATCAGTTTTTGAAACCTTTCACACAAATGCTGCTCCAAGACAGCCTATTTGGCCTAGTGGTTAAGGCACCAGACTGGAAACTAGGAGGCTGTGAGTTCTAGTCCCACCTTTAGCCATGAAAGCCAGCTGGATGACTTAAGGCCAGTCACTTTCTCTCAGCCCAATTCACCTCACAGGGTTATTGTTGTGAGGAAAATAGGAGGAGGAAGGTGTTGGATATGTTCCCCACCTTGAGTTATTTGTAAAAATAACAAAGGCAGGAGATAGATAGATGGATGGATGGATGGAGAGAGAGAGAGACAGACAAACAGACAGATATTAAAAAGGAACTCTGCAAATTTCAGGCTTCTCTCCAGCTCGATACCATGCTCAAACATTGCCCACAAACACAAATGTCATGCACAGCCCATTGTCCTGTTGTTAAACTGAGGGCGGGCTGTGTGGGAGTTTTAATGACTGTTTTTTAGTGTTTTAGATTATAATTGGGTTTCTTATAGGATTTAATCTCTTTTTAATTGTATATTTGTGTTGTTTTTATTGTACACCGCCCCGAGTCCTTAGGGAGATGGGACAGCTTAGAAATCCAATAAATAAATAAATAAATAAATAAATAAATAAATAAATAAATAAATAAATAAAATAAACAGAATAACAGAGTTGGAAGGGATCTTGTAGGTCATCTACTCCAACCCCCTGTTCAAGCAGGAGACCCTGCACCATTTCTGACAGATGGCAGTCCAATCTCTTCTTGAAAGCTTCCAGTGATGAAGCTCCCACAACTTCTGAACAAGCTGTTCCATTGGTTGATTGTCCTCATTGTCAGAAAACTTATCTTTACTTCTAAGTTTGAATCTCTCCTTGATCAGTTTCCACCCATTGTTCCTTGTCTTTTCCCGCTTGTCCAGAACGCCTCATCCTGATAACGAAAATGGCTGAAAGAGTTTTTGCTGCAGCTGCTCTGGGCTGAGTATAACCAGATTGAGTCTTCCAACTGAGCTTTCCTGCATGTATGCTTTTAATTAACTGTTATGACTACAGTAATGTAATCATTCAGGCTGTTCGGCTTTAATCACGGTTGAAAAATGTTCTTGGCCAAGGGCTGTACAGTTTGCCGGACTGAGAGTCCGTTTGCATATAGGAATTGGACGCGTTACTTCACACACAACACATCTCACACATAGCTCACACACCTTCCTAAATAACCTTCCCTCAGACCTACATACAGGGAGTCCTCGACTTGCAACAGTTCATTAAATGACCATTCCAAGTTACAACGGCATTGAAAAAAGTGACTTGTGACCAGTGGTGGGATTCAAAAAATTTTTTACTACCGGTTCTGTGAGCGTGGCTTGGTGGGCATGGCTTGGTGGGCGTGGCAGGGGAAGGATACTGTAAAATCTCTATTCCTCCCCACTCCTGGGGGAAGGTTACCACTGGTTCTCCGAACTACTGAAAATTTCCGTTACCGGTTCTCTAGAACTGGTCAGAACCTGCTGAATACCACCTCTGCTTGTGACCATTTTTCACACTTATGACCATCTCCATGGTCAACGTGATCAAAATTCAGATGCTCGGCAGCTGACTCATGTTTGTGACGGTTGCCATATCCCCCAAGATCATGTGAACTCTACAGCTAGCATACATTTACAGGCGGACCTTCTGACAAGCAAAGTCAATGGGGAAGCCAGATTCACTTAACAACTGGGTTACTAACCTAACAACTGCAGTGATTCACTTAACAAATGGGGCAAGAAAGGTTGTAAAATGGGGCAAAATTCACTGTAAAAATATCTCTTAGCAACAGAAATTTTGGGTTCAATTATGGTCATACATTGAGGATTGCCTATCTCTTCCGTCTTTCATCCATATGCCATTCACAAACAAGAGCCTCAATGGCGCAGTGGTTAGAGTGCAGTACTGTAAGCTACTGCAATTTGGCAGATTGAATCCCACCAGGCTCAAGGTTGACTCAGCCTTCCCTCCTTCCGAGGTGGGTAAAATGAGGACCCAGATTGTTGGGGGCAAGAGGCTGACTCTCTTAAACTGCTTAGAGAGGGCTGTAAGGCACTATAAAGCGATATATAAGTCTAAGTGCTATTGCTATTGCCTATTTCACTCAAACATATATCATTCTCTTATCCACACCTCCTCATTGCTTCTGCACTCTCTCTCTGCCACATTATCCACACTACAGTACTTCTTCACACTCACTTCCCCCTCATTTTTTCTCTCGAGCCCACAACTCTCTCAAACTTATTTTTTCCACATATATTACATGATTCCTTGTGACCTCACTTTCCTCACATTGGTTGCGCTCCTTCATATACACTTCTTCAAACATATACTATTGGCTGATCAAACACTCACATGTACATTCTTCTTTTTCAGGCAGATCCAGGTTGATTATTATTGGACTGGAGACCACAAGGTAATCCCTGGCCTGCAGGCTATAGTGGAATGTTAAAAAAAAGACTGGAAGAATGCAGTGACAAGCTATTTCCATAAAAGTAGTCCTTGACTTATGATCACAATTGAGCCCCAAATTTCTGTCGCTAAGTGAGACAGTGTAGTTGTTAAAGTAGTAGCAGGATTGTTAAGTGAATCTGGCTTCCCCCCTGATTTTCTTTGTCATTGGAAAAAGTGATGTCATGCACCTGGTGGAGACTGACTCTGAGGGAGGGGAGGAACAGCCGACTGGGAGTGGAAGTGTGGCTCCAGTGGTTGTGGAGGAGGCTGGGGAAGGGCAGAGGCCAGCTGAGCAGTCAGAAGAGGACACAGGCCCATCCCCTCTCCATCCTAAGGCACGCAGGGAGGAGAGGATAAGGGAGAGATGTGGTCTACTTGGGAGGAGAGCCTTGATCCTCTTTATGGGCTGCAGCTGTGACAGCTGGATAAGAGGATGGACCTGTGTACGGGTGGACGCTGGAAACAAAACATGGAAATATCTCTAGTTGATGGTTCCTCTCTGAGTTTGGCGTCCTTCCCAGTGTGTGTTCTGTTTTCTGTGGATGTCCTCCAGCCCTTATCTTGCCTTGTTTGTGTTGCTTTTTTGCTTCTTCTTGTAACTGTTTGTGTGGGAGTTTTTTGTCTTCCATCAAGGATATTCGGAGCTTGGAAGCAAAGTGAAGGAATAAAAGGGGCTTCACCTGTTTTCTGTGACTGTGTTTGTTTTGTATCCCACCCTGGGTCATCACAGGTGATCACATGCCCTTGGGATACTGCAACCATCATAAATATTGCAGCCATCATAACTCAGTTGTCAAGTGTCCGAATTTTGATCACATGACCATGGGGGAAATCCTGCAATGGTCGTAAGTGTGAAAAATGGTCATGTCACTTTTTTCAGTGCCATTGTAACTTTGAATGGTCATTAAATGAAGTGTTGTAAGTCAAGAACTACCTGTAGGTCAGTCTGAGGGAAGGTTATTTAGGAAAATGGTCATGTCACTTTTTTCATTGCTGTTGTACCTTCAAACGGTCATTAAATTAAAGGTTGTAAGTCAAGGACTACCTGCAGTGCTGCCCAGAAAATTATTTGAGTGAGCCCATGAGATCCCCAGGAAATGAGTTCCCCCGGAAGGAGACTTAAAGCAAAGGGGAGCCTTTTGAACTGAGAACAGACTGCAATTCTCTACTGCATTTTAAAGATTTGCAAGTACTGTATATGCGACAGGTTTTCTTACGTACATCTCTAAAGCACTGGTAATAATCGAATTGTGTAGGGAGTTTTCTAAAAATCTCAGTTGCTTATCTCTCATATCTGGAAAATGCACAATCAGATCGAAGAAATGGAATTGGGTGAAGAATTGGATTCACCCTGGGTGTGAATCCAGAGATGCAAATCCAGGATTGTGGCGGGAGTGTAAATTGGCAGGTCAGGGCCCTTGCCAAAACCAACTATCAACACATTTTGAAATTGCACTGTGTTGGAGCCAGGGTACAATTAAGCAAGCAGCCTCTATTAAAAAGGGATTCTGGCTGGGCTGTGGCACCAAGTGTTTTGTTTTTTCATGTCTTAATTAAAAAGGGGGAAAAAAAACCAAACCTCCATCAGTGGGGAAGCTGTCTTCTCTTCTCAAGCCCTAGGGCAGGGGTCCCCAAACTTGGCAACTTTAAGGCTTGTGGACTTCAATTCCCAGAATACTCCAGCCAGTTGAAGTCCACAAGTCTTAAAGTTGCCAAGTTTGGGGACCCCTGCCCTAGAGGAATGGTTGAATCAGCCAGATTCTTTGGTCCCACAACAAAGGAGGATTGTCAAGTAATCTGAACCATTTAAACCACTCTTTGTCTTAGAACCAAAAGAAATTTTCCACCTATTTTTCTCTCTCTCCCCCCAAACCTTTCTTCACCTTGGTGCCTTCCAAATGTGTCTGGACTTGATCATTGCTGCACCCCAATTCTGGATTATTCAGGCTGGTTCAAACCAATCTCTACTAAATAATGTCTAAATTGGATGTCAGTGAAGGGCCTTGGTGGTGCAGGCTGTTAAATGCCTAGCACTTAAGTTCCAGCTGCCTGCAATTAGTGCAGGCTCGAATTCCACCAGGCTCAAGGTTGACTCAGCCTTCCATCCTCTTGGGGTAGGTAAATTGAGGACCCAAGGTTGTTGGGGGCAATAAGCTGACTTTGTAAAAATGCCGCTTAGTAATAAGCAGGCATATACAATGGAATGAAGGCTATTGCTGAGCGCATTGGGTTGTATCCCAAAAATTGTAAGCCTCCCTGAGTCTTTGGAGAAGGGTGGCATATAAATGTAATTTTAAAAAAAAGTTAAAGGAAAAGTGTACAGCAGACATCAATCATGTGTTTCAAATCCTATTCTTTGAGTGAAACATATCGTGGATTCTAACTGATGGGAGGCTAACCGTCCAACCCAACTCCCAGTATAAGATCACATTTCAAAAATTAGGATTTAAGTGCCACTGAGTTAAAACTTCCAAATCTTAATTCCAGGAATTATTTTCACAGGTGAACCACTCGTTTATGGAAAGGGTGGCTGTTTCTTCAGTTATACCATCACAAAATCCACGATACACCCACAAAAGAAGTACATCCACAAAAACAGCGGTGTGTGTCTATGTCAGGCCATTTGTGAAGTACAAAAAACTACGGTAGCAATCAAAATAAATATCAGCAGTTGAATTTTCAAAAGCAGGAGGAAAAGATATGTTGACTACCCTTCCCCAATTTAGAGCTTGCTATGTGTATGCTGCATTACAGCTCCCCAAATTCCAATCAAAAATATAAATAACTTTTGTTCTGATTCCCATCCTAGCTGCGCTTGATATGGGTTCACCTCTACTCCAGATACAACATGAAGTCCTTCCCCAAATACAATTCCTCCCCCTCCCCATCCAGCTTTCCAAACCTTCATCTGTGGGAAATTTTGGGGATGCTAAGCAGATCTTGCAGGATTGATGCTCTGGAGGAAGTTTTGTGCTATCCCTCCTCCTTCTGCTTCCTTGCTCCCCCCCTCACCATTCATCTCTCAAGCAAACCACAGCCTGGGAAAACATCTGGACCAGCCCATGGGACAAAGGGGGGAGGTCATCAGGATGTGGGAAACTACAGGAGAGGCTAAAATGTTGGCATAGCTGAAGAGCCTAGCCCACAGCCTCAGCTGGCCTCCTTAATCAGAGAAAACATCTCTGGTTTTACATGCTTGTTACAACTGCTAAGCAAAGGGACCAAGTTTTGAATGGGGAGAGAGGGAATATTTCTCCTCTCCCCCTCTTCCACATGCTACATATGTAGGCAAGGAAGCACGGAGGGCAGGTTCAAGATGACCAATATGTCTGTTCTCAAAGGGATCCTATCTTGATCTCAGGATCTGGGCCAACCCCCTCCAAGTACAGCGAAGAAAGAATAAGTGAGCTGTACCATTCCAGGCTGCAAGTTTAAAAAATTGGATTTGAATCCTAGATTAAAACAGTTTAAACAACTTAGTTTAAACATTGAAAACTGAAGCCCATTACTATAAATAGTTTGGGAAGGAGCACACTATTTGAAAGTCTATCCACCCAAAGGGGTTTTGACTTCATCAAGGGCTGCAGGTTTTGGAAATCATCTAGAATAAGTTTAGTCCTGTGGGTTCATTCATTCATTTTCTCTCCAGCATCATCTCATCTCTTCTTCCTTCCTTCCTCCTTCCTTCCCAGAGGTAGGGATTGGATTAATTATTTGCAAAGGACTTTAAAAATTGAGCTGAGGTTGTTTATGCTTATTTATATTAATTCAAACCTGTCCAGGCACTTTAAACTAATTTTTGGAACATTGCATGCAGAGCTTTGTCCAGATCCATCTGGTTGACACATCCTGAAGACAGCCTTTGTCAGTAATATCTTGAAACTCCTTCACTCACATTATTTTCTAGAAGCTCATAAAAATGCTGGATTGCTGTTTCTAGTTTTCTTCAGCTAATCTCCAATTGGTTTTAATTGTCTAAAACAGCTTTTAAAAGTCACCTTGAGAAGGTTTGTTCTAAAACTGTCTTCATTCAAAATTAAATAGAATCTCTAGGAAGCTGACCCTATCTCTTATCTTCCCGAAGTGCTAGTTTTCTATTATTAAGAAGGTTTTTTTAAAAAAAGGTTTTTTTAAAAGTTTTCAAGACACATTCCACCCCAACTAGAGGCTTTGGCTGGCTGTTAGTTAGAAAGACCAAGACTGCTAGATGGACTAGATGCAGCAGGGCTGAAATGCTTGCAGAGCAAAACAATTCCAGATGTCTTGCGGAAACAAAGCCAGTCCAGATGCCTACAGGGGAAGGCAAAAAGTGACAACGTCACAAGGAAATGCAATTGGAGGCAACTCACAATGTTTTCCAGCTCCCACTTCCAACTATCCATCAGGTGCTGAGAGGAAACACTGCCTGGAATCATCCAAAGGGTTTGTGTGCGAGGAGGCAAATCTCCAATGTCTTCCCTAGCAAGCTCAAGCCAGTTGAAGTCCAAGGAAAGGCAGAGATGTAAAGGGATTGCAAAGAGGACGTTGCAAAATAAATTGTCCTGAATGAGTCACTCCAAAAGTTAAGCCATCCACCCTGCACAAAGTTTAAATAATTTGAAAAACATGCATGACCGAGAGATTTCGTTTAAATAGGACAGGGAAAAAGCTTGTTCTTAGTTTTATGATAGTTAATTATTTTTTTAAATTGTTTTTTTAAAGTAACTATCTCTACTGCCTTGGTAGGACATCTCACCATCTGTAAAAGGTTTCCAAGACTGCCAATGGGGGCGGGGAGAGGGAGGGAGAGACTAAGTACCTATTATCTATCTATCTGCTAAAGTGTCCTATACAAGTTAAACTGCACTCCGGGTGATTTCCTGGATATATCCATGTTTTCTTGTCAACAATAAAGAAGTGGTTTGGAATTCTCCTCTGGAACTTTTTAAAACTTCCCTGTCAACTTTACAGACCTAGGATTTTTTTTTCATATCCAAGCATTCCATCCAAATACTGACCTTATTTAGCTTTTTGGTATCATCCAAGGTCAGCTGAGCGCTACCCTCAAACTCAGCACACATAGAGTAGCTACCATGCTCATTAGAATAAAAGCGGGAAACCAAACAAATATGAAAAAAAGTATATTCTCTGAATGCTCCAGGGATTTTAACTAATTCCTTTGCTTGGTGTCTAACAAGCAGTAAAAAGAATCACCACAATCCATATATTCATTACATAGCTACTAGATGACTGCAAAGATCCTTGCCTGCAATCACAGCCTATCTAAGTTTCGAAGTTGAAAGCACTAGAGCAGAGGTCTCCAAACTTGGCAACTTTTAAGACTTGTGGACTTCAACTCCCAGAATTCTCCAGGCTCTTTCTGAGAAGTCATTAAAGCAGTGACATTCTCTGCTTATTTAGCTGTCATTTCAGAGTGTGGCAGTACAGCTAAAGATCTCTACTAGTGACTTCCACTGTTGTCTAGAGTCATCCAACCAGCATGGACAAAATTCTGCATTGCCCTAGGGATGGCTGAATTATGCTAGAAGGTGCTAGAGTGGAGAAATAGCTGCAGGGGAGAAGCACCATAATATAGGAAGAGCCAAGCCTAATTCCCAGCTGAACTAAAACACTGACCTTGGTGCCATCACATTTTCAGCCTAACCTTCTTCATAAGTCTATGATGGAGATAAAATGGAAGAGGAGCATGTCCAAAGCACTAATACTGAGTGCTTTAGAAGAATGTAAAGACACGAAGGTAATAAATGCCCAAGCAAATGGATGCCTAAACATAGAAAATAAAATGAAATATACCAGCTGGGTATACGGGTGATCTAGGTAGCAATCTTAGATAATAACCATTGATCTTTTTATTGGACAGAACATAAGTTAATAACTACTCCATACACCTAACTGTCCCATTGACCCAGCTTCCACTCATTAGCATTACTTCTAGGGAAGCAATGCTGCCCCCTTGTGGAGAGGGAAGAAAGGACATTTCTGCTAAAAAAAAGCAAAACCCGATATTCTACGCACCTGCTCCAAGTGCCAAATCTCATGCCAGTTCACATGCAGATCTTCTCTCTGCCCACAGTCCAGGAGGTTACCCAGATCTTTTGACTCCTTCTCACTCCAACACAGAGCTTCCCAGCAGAGGGAACCAGCAGCACTAGCTGTGGACGGGGAACCAAAACGGCACTACAATCTGGTCTCTTGATGCCTCGGTTGCTTTTCTCTGTTCCTCAGCCTCCTTCCCTCCTAAATTCCTCCTAAATTCAAATATTTTCCTTCCAGAAAGCAGAGCTGCATTTACGAAAACAGCCTCGTTTTTTTGGTGAAAAGGAAGAAAAAAGTCCCCAAACAGCAGACTGAAAGTCAAGTGGCTTCTCCTCCAGCTGCAGTCCTTGGCTTCACTCCAAGGCAAACACCGCTCCATAATTACACAATTTAGAAGAACAGCCCCATGCTGGCTTAAAGGGCCAGAGATCCAGATCTCCCAGGTCTGCCTGGTCCAGCTCCAGAGGCCATCCCTGAATGAAGTCACATGAGGTGACACATTGGAACCGAACAGGTGTGTGCATATGCATCCAAGGAATCAGCTCTCAAAAGCCTTCCTGGATTGCATTTCAGGATATCAGAACTTAGTCCCATGGCAGGTGTAACCTCACTTGGTTTCCTTCCTGTTTCCATTACCCTTGCAAAAAAAAATAAAATCCCAATCTGGATCCCCATAACATCTTTGAAAAATGCATCAGTGTTTTTGACTCTGATTGAATTGTAAAGCTGAAAACAGATGGAGACAGCTAGCAAGGTTAGAGAGAGATGAGTCCTAGTGAGCCATCTGAGGAAGAACACTGGATACTGCAGCCATTTGGTGATCTCTAGATATCTGGGAACTATATTTTTAACAATCTCCCAGAAAATCTGAAGATGCTGTTATACCCCTGCTGAACTTAAACAAAAAAACAAGACAGGAAACCACAGCAAATGCATGTTGAGGATTGGTTTCTTCAAGGGATGGTTGGAAAGTACATAGAAACTAAACTAGTTAAACTCAAGGCAGGACATATAATCAGCTTTGTGAACTATGGATGGGTGGGTGGAAGGAAGGAAGGAAGGAAGGGTGAGAGATCTTTTGTTTTAGAAAATACACAGACTACACTAGGCTAGAAATATTTGATAATTCTTTTTTCTTTAGTTTAATTGTGTCTGATTGTGTTCATATTTGGGAAACCTACGAGGGAAGCCTTAGTTGAAAACATAAGACCTTCACATAACGTGAGAGCTTAAAAATGCTTGAATTTCTCTCTTCCTTTCTTCCACCCATAACTAAAGTTCCATTTGCAAACCAAAAGGCCCCAGCTACAGGCAGGCAACTCTGGAGGTCCCTCTGAGGTCATCTCAGTTGACCTTTACCTCTTGAATCATGCCTTTCCCCCATTAATTACAACTGTCCCTGCTGCTGCCATCCCTTGAGTGAACATGGCCCTTGAGAATGAACAGCCCTTGGCCATCCAATGCTTCTTTCCCGGAATTCAACCAAGACTGAAGCTGGAGACTTTGTGAAGATTACTGTCTCTGTCTCTCTCTCTCTCTCTCTCCAGCAGCTCCCACTCCCTGCCCCACTCCTGCCATGTCAGCTTGCCTGACAGTGAATTATCTGCAGGGAGGGGGAAAAAATCCCAGCCTGAAAGCAAGGAGAAGCTAAATGACCCCTCCATCTCCTCCCCAGTAAGTTCTCCTCTTCGGTTTCTGGGGAATAATCCAAAGCTGGAAGACAGGCTGCAGCTCATTGAGATAGCACAGGTACCTTTACGCATAGGTGTATTGCACTCCCCCCCCCCCCACACCTATGAAACCTTAGTTGCCAGGGATTGATCTGAGGTTACCAACAGGGAAAGGCTACAAGATTGACTGATGAGGAAACTGGCTAGAGTCTCCTTGTATGCCAGACTCTCTGGAAGAAATAACAAAGCCAGGATGCCCGGAATTAACTTCGGTCACCTAATTTTTTTGAAATTGATTACTTGGGCACATCCAAAATGTATTTCAGTAGGATTTTTAATCCCAGTTTTGAGTAAGCTTTTTAAATCTCAGCTTTGTGGTAGAAGGTAGAGAGTGGGCACCTATGTGCTCAATGGTTATAAACACCTAGTGGCCACTTCCATGTGTGAGTAGCCATTAGAGATTTTAAAAGTTCTGAATACTTTTTTTTAAAAATTACATTTATATGCCACCCTTCTCCAAGACTCAGGGCAGCTTACAATTTTTGAGCACAACCCAAATGCAGCCTTCATTTATTCCATATATGCCTGCTTATTATTAAGCGGCATTTTACAAAGTCAGCTTATTGCCCCCAACAATCTTGGGTCCTCAATTTACCTACCCCGGGAGGATGGAAGGCTGAGTCAACCTTGAGCCTGGTGGGATTCGAGCCTGCACTAATTGCAGGCAGCTGGAACTTAAGTCCTAGGCGTTTAACAGCCTGCACCACCAAGGCTCTTCTCTTGAACATGTCTGCAGCTCAACATGAATGGGGTAAAAGAGCACTCCTTTAAGTTATTTTGCTTTTATTCCTCTCTTCCATAAGCATGTTTATGCAAGAGATGGGGAAATCATTTTCTCCCCTTTCAAAATTGCCAACCTTCCATGCAGCAACCACATTAAAGAAGAGACACTTTTGCTTGGAACATGCTGTAGATTCAAACAATGAGCAGTTTGAGGAAAACTAATAAGTAGAATGAGGGTTTAGTGGCTACAATTAGCGGGGAGGAATGGGTGGGATAGAGGCAGTTGCTCCCACAAAATGCAAAGTCTATTGTCCAAAAGGACTGGACTCCAGAAGGAGAGGGTAACTATTTTTTTCATAGGAATCAGAGGTGGTATTCAGCAGGTTCTGACCAGTTCTGGAGAACCAGCAGAGGAAATTTTGAGTAGTTCGGAGAACTGGCAAATACCATCTCTGACTGGCCTCGCCCCCGTCTATTCTCTGCCTCCCGAGTCCCAGCTGATTGGCTGGGTCTTCTTTGGTTGCCCTGCACAGGAGAACAGAGCTGGAAAGCAGGTTAGTGAGGTGAGGAGGGAATGGGATTTTGCAGTAACCTTCCCCTGTCATGCCCACCAAGCCATGCCACACCCATAGAACCCATAGTAAAATTTTTTGAATTCCACCACTGATAGGAATGTAATGTTTTTTATTTTATCATCCCGAACGATGACCCAAATAATTCATGGAATAGGGCATCTTTTGGGTGAGAAACCCAGTACTGTATCACTCTAGCTTTCTTCTGAACTCAGTTTGGAAACACAAGGACCTTCTGAGTAAAATAGCTTTGGTAAAATAGCTATTGTAGAGCAAGCAGTGTGACACCCACTAAATACGGTACAGTTGATGCAGCCACATAATTCTGTTTTCCAAGCTGTATTAAAAATGTAGGCAGAAGGGCATAGGCCAACCTTCCTCCCCTGCATTATAATATTCTCCAGCATGGTCTTCTCTAGGTTCACAGAACCATAATTCCCAGAATCCCCCAGCCAATATGAGTAGAATTTTCCAGATGTGCAGGCAAATGGCCCTGATGTTGCAATAGCGTTATCACATGTTCAACCATAAGCATTACTGTACTGCTCCATAAAAAGCTCAGCAGTAATTGGTTTTGTCCTCTCTGCTTCATTTTTTGCAATCTGCACACAGGAAATTCTTGCACTTTAAATCAGGGAATTCATGAAGTGTATTCCAAACGTATAAACAAAGATACCTTTGCTGATGTCAGCCTATGTCTCCTGTTTATCTTAGCCCTCTCTTAAGAAATCAGACTCTATATGGGGATTTTTTTTTTACTGGAATGGAATCTTGAGAAGGACCAAATGACTCATCCATAGATATTTCCATAAAATCTTAGCAAGCTGAAATGTGAGCGAGAGGGAACTCCAAAATACCCAGAGCATAATAAAATCTGAAAGTCCTTATCTTTTTTGTAAGGCTGTGGCAAAACGAGAGAAAAAAAATAACAATCACAAAATACCAACTCTCACCATATTTTATGGCCTTGGATAAATACAAGGAATGGAAACAATCACATATTATAGGGACAATCAACTCAGTGACTTCCAGATATTTGGCAGTATATCTTCTAAAATTGCTGTTCCTGTTGGCCAGGACTTATGGAAGATGTAGTTCAAGTCATCTGCAAACCAGATGGCTTCCTTGTTTGTTCCAGCTTCCATTCTCTCCTCTTTTCCTTTGTTTCCACTCGCCTCTCCTTTCGGTGGCCGTTTTCCTACTGTTGAGTTTTAGCTGCCTCAGAGCATTCTAAGATTATCCTAACATCCTGCAGTGATCTCAGAAGCAGAAACATAATGCTTTCCTCCTTCAAAGTGGGATCCTCAAAGAGCACCCTCAGAAGTGGTTTTTGGAAGCACAATGAAACTCTTCTACAGGCAGCATTCTGCACTTGAAGAACAACAGCAGGTTGTGACGTGTGGTGGAGACGGGTGGCATGCAATCCCAGCCCTAGGACCAACAGACCCACACAAGGAATGGAATGTCACTTGTGGGAGTTCCACCACTCCTTGCACCCTTGAGCGAATTTTTGTGACGTGGAGTTAGAACAATCAGAAGAAATAAACACGCATGCTCTCAGAATGTAGGATGAATTATACAGGTTATAGTACAAAATGTGATGCAAACCCACCAACCCGCTGCCAAAAATACCATTTGGAGCACCCAACCAAATGTTTCCGAGCACTTACCTTGGCTTCGCATTTTTTATGGCTTGCCATTTTGCACACTGCAAGAGAGAAAAAAAATAAAGAAATATTTCAGTATTCAGGGTAACTGTAAATGTGGACAACTTCTGATGCTTTGGTCCCAAGTACAGGTAGCCCTCGACGTACAACAGTTCATTTAGCGACTGTCTGAAGTTACAATGACACTGAAAAGAAGTGTCTTACGATCATTTTTCACACTCACAAATGTCGCTGCATCCCCATGATCATGTGATCAAAATTCAGGTGACAACTGATTCATATTTATGACGGTTGCAGTATCCTGCAATCCCCTTTTGTGACCAGCAAACTCAATGGGGAAGCCACATTCACTTAACAACTGTGTTACTAATTTAACAACTGTAGTGATTCACTTAACATCTGCATCAGGGAAGGTTGTCAAATGGGGCAAAACTCATTTAACAAATGTCTCATTTAGCAACAGAAATTTTGGGCTCAATTGTGGTCGTTAAGTCGAGGACTACCTGAATCTTGTTTTCTTTTTTTGTGCAGAGCAATACTGGGTAAAGCATACTGGGTAAAGCTACATTTCAGGTATTGTGGGGGTGCTAATGTCTTCTCTGTTGTCCTCACTGTTTATTATTATTATTATTATTATTATTATTATTATTATTATTATTATTATTAATTGTGTAGTGAAATTCATTTTTTTAAAAGCACCCAGATTAATGAAATGGCAGTCCTGGTGTGAACCACTATAAAGAAGACTACACCAAAGTTTTGCCTTCACAAAACCCTTTCTGCATTTTCCCACAATATAAGGAATACAAACAAGCCAACAACAGAAAAACATCCTACCTCTGCACACAAGCCCTTGGGCTTCTATGGATTCCTTGCACACGATGCATGCCTTTTTCTTCTTCTTGAAGACCTTCTCTTTGAAGTTGTGAGGCTCCGACACCTTTCCAGGCTGAAAGGACAAACAAGAGCAGAAAATTGGATGGTGCAGAATTTTTTTTGCATAGATCAAGGGAGGCAGCTTCCCCTCAACACACACATGTGATGCCATCATGAAGCTTTCATTAATGGGTCCAGGACAACTCCCCACAGCCAACTTACCATGGCCAACTCGTCATGGCCAACTCACCAACTTGCTGAGGCCAACTCGCCACAGGACAAGAGTTACACTAATATCAAGGAAATGGTGGAATAGAATCATTAAAGAAAGGATGCAAAATGAGGGACAATAGGAAATGTGAATGACAAAAATTAAAATAATTTTCTAATTGTTTTAAATAATTAAATAAAATTGCTGATTTGTCCTGCAGAAAGATGTCCCACAGCAAGGTCGGCCACAGCACGTTACTCCTGTAGTGAGCTGGCCATGGCAAATTGTCCATGGCAAATTGGCAGCGGTGAATTGGCCACATCAAGGTGTCCCTGGTGAGTTCTCCCATTCGGTTCGCCAACATGGGGCTCTCCAGTATGTGGAGATGTCAGTTTCCAGAATTCCACATGGGAACTACACATCAGATTTGAGACATACTTTATAAAAATTCTAGCCAAAAGAATTTTTTTTGTATTCTGTACACAAGAATCCTTCTGAAGAGAGGTGGATTCAGTAGGTTCTGACCAGTTCTGGAGAACCGGTAGTGGAAATTTTGAGTAGTTCGGAGAACCGGCAAATACCACCTCTGACTGGCCCTGCCCCCATCTATTCTGTGCCTCCCGAGCCCCAACTGATCGGCTGGGTCTTCTTTTGTTGCCCTGCACAGGAGAATGGAGCTGGAAAGCAGGTTAGAGGGGTGGGGAGGGAATGGGGATTTTGCAGTAACCTTCCCTGGAGTGGGGTGGGAATGGAGATTTTACAGTATCCTTCCCCTGCCATGCCCACCAAGCCATACCCACCAAGCCATGCCACACCCACCAAGCTGGTAGTAAAAATTTTTGAATCCCACCACTGCTTCTGAACATTAACTCTCATCTTATACTCAATATTGGGAAAGGCCCCAAAGACTTGTATTGTCATGGTTTAATTTAAATCCATGCTAGATTCATGTCCGTCTCCAAACAATTTGGATGTTTATTCAATCCAGAAAAGAGTAAGTGGAGTTTTATCTGTTAGGGTCCCCTTACTTATTCTGAGCAGATATGGATTGTAGTACATTATAATCAGTGAGAGACAGAACAGTATTATAAAGACAGGTTGATGAGGTTAGAATAATTTAATTGGAGGGAAAAAAACTAAAGAGAGTATCAATATATTTCTATTTTATTATCTACATTATTTGTAATTTCTCAGTGTTTTTATTCTTTCATTTATAATGTACATACTGGCACATCATGCTTTGAAAGGTAACTGAAAACCAATTCTGGATTTCTTTGCACATGGAATTAATGTGTAGCATATTTCACAAGATCCAGCAGTAAGAACCAACTTAGATGCTGGTTTTGTTTTTTTAAGGATTAAACAAATTCATAGAGGTTAAGCTTAGCAACTACTATTAAGCTTACCGTAAAACAAAAGCCGCTGTCAAGACATAGTGAGTCTCCAGCAGCCATAAGCAACAGGGAATTTTTTTTATTTATTTTATTTTATTTTTATTTTATTACAAGACTTCTATGCTGCCCTATCTCCCGAAGGACTCAGGGCGGCTTACATTAAAAGACGAATACAAAAATTACAAAAATTAAAACCGAATTAAATTGAATAAGAAATCTCATGCTAAAAACAAAACTAACAACTAAAAATCCCCATCCCTCTATCAGTCTGGGTAGGCGAGCTGGAAAAGCCAAGTCTTTAGGTCACGGCGGAAAGATCTAAATAAGATCAGGGGCCACCCATAGCTCCAGGGCAGGGGTGGCGAACACGCTCTCGAGCATGCGCTTCGGCCAAAATGAATGCGCTCTTTGCCTCTTATATTATTATATTATTATTATATTATATTATTTTGTATACTGTGGCTCTTTGCCAAGTTTGGATTTTGTTATGCTGCTTCTGAGGAGGGATCTCTGAGGAGAGATTTCCAGGTAGTCCCGCTGCGTCATCCCGTCTCCCATCCCTCGGAAACAACTGCACGGGCCAGCGAGCGTGGTGTGGCTCTCTGACTCTCACAGTTTAAAATTGTGGCTCTTTGTGTCAAACTTGTTCGCCACCCCTGCTCCAGGGGAAGTTGATTCCATAGGGTGGGTGCTCCCACAGAGAAGGCCCTACACCTAGGGGCCGCTAGCCGACATTGCCTGGCCGACGGCACCCCAAGGAGGCCCTGCCTATGGGAGCGCACGGGACGTTGGGAAGCCGTTGCTGGCCACAGGGCTCCCTGCAAATACTCTGGTCCTAAGCCATGAAGGGCTTTATAGGTCAATACCAGCACCTTGAATCTTACCCGGAGGGCAATTGATTTCTCCATCCTATTTCCCCTCTTTCTAAAAGTACTTGTTACTCAACCTCTGTTGGAACATGTTAAAGAGATGCAGCTCAATTATATCTTAGCCATTATAACTGTATTTCTGCTCAACAATTATAACAGACCATGACTAGAGTAGTAGTTCTAAAACCAAAAGGATATATTTTACTTTTCAATAGTATGTGTATTTCACAGATTAAAGCATTAACATATGCGGCAGCCTTAGTTTGTTTTAATTATGGCTTATTAAAGTACAAACTATAGTCACCTAATCAAATGCAACTAAACTATAAATCATGGATTATAACTCCAGCTAGCCAAAGGCACTAGACTAGAAACCAGAGCCTGTGAATTCTAGTTCCACCTTAGCCATGAAAGTTGGCTGGGAGAACTTGGGTTAAGAACTCTCAGCCTAACCTATCTCACAAGGTTCTTGCAGTGGGGAAAATAGGAGGAGAATATAGTACAATATTACATATGTTCGCAGCCTTGACTTATTTATAAAAGTAATAATAAAGGCAGGATAAAAATTTAATAAATAAATACAGTATTACACTACTTTAACTAACATTGTTTAATAAGTTGACAAGATTCATGCAGCATACTGATTCATCATTCATGATTCAGCATTCACAGTGTTATATTACCCCACCACACTAAGCCAAAACAAGCCAACTCCATTGTGAATTGATGCAACATGTGAACACAAATCTCTGTTGCAACTTTTTAAAGCTGGTCCTTGCATGAAACAGTTTATCGAGGTGTGTATAAAAAACACACCCATGTTCACATACATCCACACTCATGCATGTACAGATATTGCCTAATTATGTCAGAACTCTTTTTTAAATGAAGTGATCAATTAAAATCGAATTAAACCTATAAGCTCTAAATTCGATGGATCTCAAACTGACCCAACAAACTAAAATTTGTTTAGCTGAATCCATTGATGAGTGTTTGTTCTATAATATGCAAGGTCTTGCAAAACACAAACTCAAAATTAATCCACTTTCTTGAGAAGGAACAGAAGATGACTGGGAACATTGTGACATGCCAAATAACAATAACAACTGTGCTGAACATTTCCCCCACAAAATGCAAACCTTGCATACGCTCTCCACAAATTTCAAGAATGTGCGTGCTAAGGGTTCATGAGATAAATCTTCATGAAATGCTGGGTGCCAGGTCAACAGTCAATGTTCTGTTGGAAACAGCTACATATCAACCAGATTAATATGTTTTCTCAAACTAAACAAACAGAAGGAACAAGAGCTGGTGTTTTTTTCTCTATTTAAGACTTGAGAGAAGGTGAGGGAATGCAATAAACAGCTTCAACCTTAGCTTAAGGTTCAATGCCTCTATATAGAAGTCCTTTTTTAGTTGGTGGCACACCATAATTTTATTTAAAGGACAAAAGAACTGGCAATTCTTTGCAGAGTTTTAAGGAGTCTTGCTGATATGATGTCAGGTAGGGTCATCAGACATACAACAAAAAGAGGACATGTCCTTATTATCCTCATGTCCTCTATCTAGCAGAAATAACTTTAAATTGAAATATTGCTTGGCATTTTGAGGCAGGAATAACTTTAAATTGAAATATTGTTCAGCATTTTGAGTTTCTTTTGGTTTTGGGGGAAAGCAGGGACCATTTGCATAGCATTTATCATACCTTTAATAAATAAATAGTGATTCAGACTTTTGTGTACTGCAATTAACTCCAGATTTATGTTATTTTCTAATTCCAGCAATTAGCTTCAATCCAGCCCCTTCAAATCTATGATCATAGAATAGATCACATGATGAGTCATATTATTTCTATGATGAAATTTGAAAAGTGTGCCACTGTCAATGCTATATTACCATAGCATTTGTTCCTGAAAAGAAACAATATATTTGTTTGAAAAATATTGAAATTTGAAAACTTTCTGATGCTAGAAAAAGTAATTTCATATATATGTAGACCCAAGTACATTTTTTGCAGTGTTTCAGTGAATTTTTCTGTTGCTGATGCCAAGAAAGTTAAACAGTTAGTGGATTCTCCTTTTCTCACATTTGTCCTTCTTTCTAATTGTCCATGTCCTCCTTGGCCTGTTCAGATGCCTGATAACTCTAGGAACAAGGCCTTCTCTCTAGTGGCACTGTAGTTACAGTCTACGCTGTTCAGAGATGTCTATAGAGATTCTCAGTCATCCAAGTCATGGTTGTCCCAAAGGTGCTTTTTCAAGAGGCAACTGGACTTTCTTGTTTTTCTTTGAAGACGTTTCGCTTCTCATCCAAGAAGCTTCTCTGACTCACAGCTGTTCTTCTTGGATGAGCTTCTTGCTTCTTGGATGAGAAGCGAAACATCTTCAAAAAAAACCCCAAAAAGTCCAGTTGACTCTTGAAAAATCACCTTTAGATTGAGATGAGCTTCTTCTGAGCAACCTTTTAAAGTTTTAAGGCAATAAGCATGAGAATGTAACAAGAGGCCTGCAGGGCAATGAGCTTTCTTATCACAATGGTTGCTGCCAGAGAAGCTAGAAAGAACTATTTAGAGTGGAGGAGAAGATAAATCTGAAACCAGAAGGCTTTGGCTGCACTCTGGGGATAATAGGAAGGCTGTCTCATGAGGTCATGTCCTTTAAGATTAGTGAGGTTCAACTGCAGTCTGACCATCAACAGTATTACTATTTGTCATGTCCATTCAGCCCACTTCCCAAGCATCTGAATCATGGAATTTGCCTTCCTTTGCAGCAATTAAACCCTATGTTTAGTTTTTCATTGAGATGTCCACCATGACACAAAAACTCCTGTTCCTGGTCAAAAACTATCAGCTTAGATCCCCATCCCTGTGTTTGGAAAGTCTGAATTTATAATGCAATCATTCTGTACTTGCTTATATTCGATTGTATTTGCCATCTTGAGGCCAAATCATTCAATTTGCAAAGATCTGTGTGGAAATTGTTCTGCAATTTCCTACAGCCTGACACCAGTAACCTTGTCTGATTCACTATTTACTCCCTATGCACCTTTATAAGCAAATTAAAAATAGTTATCCTAATATCACTCCCTTGAGACCCATTTTCTTCATGTTGAAAATGGCCCATTAATTCCCACTTTCTATTTCCTGTCCTTTAGCTAGTTACCAATCTATGAGAACACCTGTCCTTTTATTCCATGACCACTGAGTGTGCTCAGAAGCCAGTGGTGAGAGATTTTGTCAAAGGCTTTTTGAAAGTTTGTTGACTTATCCCTGTCAACACACTTGTCGACATTCAAAAAGCAAATGCCATGTTTGTTCCATTTCGGCAAAGATGATTCTTCTGGACCTTTGATTATTTGTGTGTCAGTAACATTACCTATATTTTACTAAGAATTAATGTTAAGCCACATTCAGATCCCTCTGAAAGAAACTGAGCATCATTGCTTGTTGCTGTTTTCCAGTTCTTGGCAACAAATCTTAAAAGTTGCATACATTTGTCAGAAGATCAGCAACTTCAATATTTTAGTTCTTTAGGATGGATGGATATCTCCTAGACTCATGAATTACTTATTTTTAATGTGTCAAGTTTATAACTATATCTATGGTTATCTTACCGTATTTTATCTTAATTCATGTGATTCCATTCCTGAAAAATGTAGCTCAATGTGTAAATAATTTCATGTTATTTTAACTTAGAATCAGTTGATCAAGAAGACTCTTAGTTATAGAAATGCTATTATTACTCAGAAATTCTAAATCTTTCTTCGGGATACATAGAAAATAAGTCATCATTTCATTGCTTGTCCATTCTTTAAGCAACTCACCTACTTTTTAATCATTATTGAGCAATAATATTCATACCTTGTAATATGAAACGCTCCTAAATGTCAGCCCAAAATCTATGTAATATGCATGCCTACCAAAACACAAGCACACACCCCAGTGTTATGAGGAAATTCTGATTTCTGTAGTATAAATTATGGCAAATTATTGCAATCTGATTTTGCCTAGTTTCCTGTTGTTAATTCATTTTGGTTCTTTGTTCATGTTAACTGAATTTGAAAGTGTGTAACTGTACATGTGCAGCAGTGGTGGGATTCAAATATTGTTGCCACTGGTTCGGTGGGTGTGGTTTGGTGGGCGCGCTTTGCGCACGTGCACACACTTTGCGTGCACGCTTGCACCAAATGGGCACTTTGCACAGGCGCAGAGACGTTCTAACTTGCCTCCTACAAGCCTGCACGATCTCGGTCGCTTTAGCAACTGCTGCGCAGCATTATTCTGTGCTGTGCGAAGGAGCTGCGCTTCAAATTCAGCACATAAAAGTGAGTATGCGAGCCCGGGCGGGTGGGTGGGCCCAACAGCAGAGCAGCGGAGAGAACCGGTTCGGTCTCTGCTGCTCATTACTCCTACCGGCTAGCCAGAACCGGGTCGAACCAGTTGAATACCACCACTGATATGCAGGAATATTTGTTATTTTAAGTGAAATTTGTAGGTTATTGTTATGTATGCAGGTTTAAAGTCATTGGTTTAGTTTGAACTGTTCTTGTAAAATGTTAGAAATGATTGGTTTAAAAAGTGCAGGAAAACCCTGCACTCTGATTGGCTGGCAACTGCGGCTGCTGGCTATAAGTAGCAGCCGCAGCCCAGCCAAAGTGGGTTCGTTCTGAGCTGTAGTCACTAATAAACAAAGAGCTTGAAGCACTCCGCATCTGTCTCTTCATGCAAACTTAACAGTTATAATGGCCAGTTGTGACAAATATTTTCTTGATTAAAATGTATATCTTTGCAACTGAGAGGACTACACACATGAATGTCAAAGTAGGATTTCCTAGAATGGTCAATTCTGTTTTCCATATCCCATTCTGCAATTCATCAGCATTTCTTCAGAGTAATATATTTCACATGTTCTTTGATTCCTTTATTTGAATCAAAAGTTGAAAAAACTTTGCAAAAAATCCCCAATAAAAAATAAGGAATATTATAATCTTCACGCGGAATTTGAAAACAATTCCTTACAAATGTTGATGGTTGTGTAACAGAAATTATATTAAATGAGATGGAATGAAACAGCTAGTAACATTAAATTATATTAAATGAAATTCCTCTTAACATGGATGGACTTACATGGCTTTTTCCAATCATCCCCTTCCATCCCAGTCCTATTTCGCCAACTGGCAGCTGCTAAAGATGACATCTTCCAGCATTTCCCCTAATTTTTTTTTCCAAATCCTCAACCTACTTAGATAAACCAGAACAGCAGTCCTGCTGGAAACACAGCTGCATTCCAACTCCCAACCCTCCCCCTCTGAGAGAGAGAGAGAGAGAGAGAGGGAGGGAGGGAGGGAGGGAGAGAGAGAGAGAGAGGAGGAGGAGGAGAAGGAGGAGGAATAATAATAATAATAATAATAATAATAATAATAATAATGGAATGCTGCTCTATGTTACCATGCAGCTTCAGAAATTGACAGCTGATCAAAACCATGATCAGCATTCTCACCAAGAATCTCACCAGCTTTTAGGCTTACTCAAACCAAATAGTGCCCATAGTAACAATAAACAAGCTTTGAAACACTGATATACCCTTCAACATTTCACAGATGAACATAGGGACATTCCTGTAAACAACACACATCTGATTCTCATGTCAGCCGCGCTCTTTTCCAGTAATAGTTGTTGCTGAAGAATGGATTCTGCTGTCTATTTGTTCTACCCTAGCCTATGCCTCCATTATTTGAAAAAAAAAAACAAGAGTGATTTTAAAAAGGATTAAAGGTCGAATCTAATCTCACAAAAGAATTGGTGATGGAGCAGTTATGCTACAAGCAGCTATTAAATCCAATAAAGGAGAATATTTTTGTAGCCCAGGATTGAAATGAGTGGTCCTTGGTGCTCTCTGAGTTTGGTTGTTTTCTTGCAGATGTTTCATTACCAAAACTAGGTAATATCATCAGTACTGCTGATACTGCCTAGTCAGGGTAATTAAACATCTGCAAGAAAACAACCCAGCTCAAAGAGTACCAAGGACCCCTAACTATTAAATCTTTTGGCTCTATTCAGAAAAAAAATTAAGCAAGGAGTATAATAAAATTATACATGGTATGGCAAACCAGGGTATGAAAAATTTCTCCCTCTGTCATAATACTGGAATCTCTTTAAAAGTGAATAGTGAAGAATTTGGAACAGATTATACCTAATTACTTCAGAGAGCCAGTTTGGTAGATGTAGTATAGTAGTTGAGGCACCAGACTAGAAATCAGGGGACCGTGATTTTAGTCCCACATTAGGCATGAAGCTAGTTGGGTGTCCTTGGGCCAGTCCTTCTTTCACCGCTCTGGAAAGAAGGCAAGGATAAACTACTTCTGGAAATACTTACCAAGACAACTGCAGGAACTTGTTCAAGCTGCCACAGGAATCAAAATTGCTTGAAAGTACACAGTCATTTATTCATACAACGCACAGTTAAATGATGGGCTTCTTATCTACAAAATTAATTGATGATTGCTTATAAAGATCCAAAATGAGATTGTTCCAATATAAGAGGTAAACAGAAGGTACAACATGCTCTCCTATTAGATCTCTGGCTGATTCAGAGAGGCAAACATTCTTGAGTCTTCCTTATCTAACCATGGCAACCTTTGTGAGAAAGAACATTTGGGAGACCATAAGAATGAATTTTGGTGTGAAAAAACTTCTAAACTGGGATTCTGGTAGTGATCATAAATGCTGACTGGCTATGTGCTCAGGCTTCCAATGCTTGAACTTTCATTTAGGACCTGAATGTTAAATGTTAAAGTTCTGGTAAAAAGAATCACAGCAACTTAGAGCCACAAATTGGATGTCTCGCCCAACCTGGGACTACAAATCCTAGAATTTCTATCAGTTCATCAGCCATATTGGCTAGCAATTCAGGAAGTTGTCTTCCTAAGACTCCATTCCCCAACCATCTGCCCTCCCACCCCATCTCTGCATTTAAACTTGCATAAACCCCAGCCATCCCAGCCGAGATGAAGAATTCTCAATGGTAAATCATGCACATCAGGAGGGCATCCACATTAAGGAAGTCTATCACCAAACATCTGGTGAGCATCAGGTTGCAGAAGGCTAATGTGCATCAAGTCTTGCCAGATTCTGGAGTCAAACAGAGTGCTTGTGGGGAAAGCCAGCACAATATAGACCAGAAAGACCTAAATTAAAATTCCCATTCACCCACAAAACTCGGCCAACCAGAGTCCTACAGCATGGGGGGTAAACCTTGCCTCTGACCTTGGAGATTCTCAAGCTATGCCTATGATCCAGCAGTAGTATGTCAAAAAAAAAACCCAACAAAAAAACCCAACCAAGTTGCTCAGCAAACAGAAAAATTTCTAAGCTTTTCTCTACCTCTATTTCAAGATGCATTAGTTCCTTCTAACTTTTGCTAGTAGGTCATACCATCAGCTCAAGAATTACAATGGCAACAATGAGGATAGACAGGATTAGCAAACTGGGTCTGGTCTCTGCTGGGGATGTTGGTGACATGGCACGCCTGACTTTCTCAGCTTCCCCTTACTTCCTAGGGCTCTGCTGAAAGTAAACTAGGGGAAAGTAGGAATTTGATATGCTATTCTGAGCTTCTTTTGGAGGAAAAAGCAAGATGCAAAGTGATTAAATAACAGAGAGAAGTCTATCCACTACTAAACAGAGGTGGAAAATCCTGTCCCGTGAACAGAAAAATGAGAAAGGAGCCTTACGTGTGCCAGAATTGATCTTGCTTGAAGGCACAGGCAACTCAACGGAAGGAACTCAGCTGCTAACAGAAGAAAGTATCCCAAACAAACTGTTGATTAGCTGGCTTGTTCATGGTTGGTAGCAAGAGAGGAGAAGCAACCAATCATTACAAGAAAACTCTTTTCCCTCAGCAAAAGTTCCAAACAGAAGCAAGTGCAATGCAATCCAACAATTCTTCTAGGGTGAGGTTGGGAGCAGGGTAGGTACCTAGCCCTGATGACACAAGGACTGGAAGGACAGAGCTAGGAAAGCGGCCTGAACAGCCTAGCAATCGAGAGGTTTTGTGGGTTATGTAGATCTCTCCTTGCAAGGAAAGGAAGACAAGACCGAAGGGCGGTCTGTATGAAGCTGTGTATACACAAGGCCTAGTGAATGGACCATTCAGCCAGGGACCAGCATGGCAGCAGCCTTAACTATAAATAGCTATGAATGGTGCTCTTTGTTACTGATCTTCTTGCTGGGAAAACGAAGTTGCTACCTTAGAAACAGAGCCGTTTACAGTCAGAAAAAAAGAAGCCATGGAAGATTCTTTCCATATATGATTTCTGTGGTGAAATTTCTATATGCACAGAGATGAGAAGTTTTGATACTACTCACTATGGAGGAATGGTGGGTGAAATTGACTGATTTTGCTGAAATGGATAAATTGGCTTATTTGATTAGAAAAAAAATACATTATCTACATTTATTGGTGACTAGAAGCCTCTTATGGGCTTTAATCAGCTCAAATGAAAACCTACAAAATTGAAAGGAAAGTGGGGGAAATGGCCGCCAAACCATCTCCCCCAAGTTTCTATATGTCCCATCATCTGGACTGCATTTTCATCATTACAAAGCAAATTTAATTTAATTGTTTAATTTAATCTTATTTTAGCTAAGTAGCTTATTGTGCTGTTTTTAGTTGTGAGCATGAGTCCTTTTGGAGAGGGGGAGGCATACAAGTCAAATTAAATAAATAAATAAATAAATAAATAAATAAATAAATAAATGCATTTGGTTGGACAAGGCACAGTTTCTATTTCATTTGTGAAGAAATCAAGCTGTAGAAGGTTTTATGTCTTCTCAAAGCTTCTGATAACTGGCTTGGAAACGCCAGCAAAGGGTTCTTGCTCTTTTCCCTTTGCGTGGTCAGCAGTACAGGGTCTACCAAGAACTTTTCCAACTTACATATTTGGGTTTCTGTGACCAGCTTGTTTGGGACACAGAGCAGCAAACTCTGGCCAAGTTTCTTGGCGGTTCATATGGGCAGACCAATGGCTTAAAATTCACATTGCAGGCATCTTAAAAATTGGCCCTAGATCCTACTATGGGCAATATGCTGAGGGGATGCTCCAATGTGGACTTTCTGGGGGAGGAGGAAGAGTGGTCAAACTGAATGTTAGAACTAACTATTCCAATCTCTATGGATTTACTCAAAGCTCCCTGCCCTTTAGAACTACTGTATTTCAACAGAGATGGTTAAAGAGGATGACCTCCTTAGAGAATCCTGTTCTAATAAACCTATTTACTTTATTTCATTTGGTTCTCTTTTCTCAAAGCCCTCGTGATATCATACCTGGGTCCCTCTCTCCAACCATTTTAGCTTCACCACCAACTTGTGAAGAAGGTTTAGCTGGGAGTGTATAAGCAGCTCATCCAATGAACTGTAGGGCTGAATGGGAGTTCAATCCCAGCTGACCTTGGCTCTGTTCTGATGAGATACCCACTAAACCACACTTTCTTCTCTTTTTTTCCCTTTCCCATCCAGGTATTATGTTTGTCTCCTTGCCAAATGGGATAGGATTCTCTATAACTCAGACAAGGAGGTATATAACTAGCAGCTCAAATGTATTGTTTTTATATATTTACAGCATGTATATAATTATATATTAATTTCATATATATGTGTGTGTGCACATTAGTTACACATCTTTCTTATCTATCTACCAATATCTATCTATCTATCTATCTATCTATCTATCTATCTATCTCTATATCTTATCTATCCATCCATCCATCCATCCATCCAAATATGTCACACAAAATAAAGGCCCACAAATTGTTCCATTGTCTTTTAAATCAAGTTCATGTGAAATCATCATTATTTTATGGGTGGCATGCACTATTCTGCAATATCTAACTCCACATTGACAACTCTTCCATTTCTCCTCTCAATGCTCTGAATCTTTCTGTCCACAAAAAGTCCCTTTAGGAGTAAACACAGGAGTAAGTGCACCAGTCCTAGCCATTTATCCAACTTCTGGCTCAAACAGTTGCTAACAAGGTTTAAATGCAGAGAAAGCGCTAAAAACATAGCCACTCCTGGGAACCCAATCCTTTAACTCCCTGGTGTCATAATTCACACAAAAGATAATTGTATCCATATAAAAGGATGTTGACTATGACCATCCCAAACTGGGAGACCTCTGGATATACAGAATGACAGCTCCTTTAATTCCTAGTACGAATACAGATGACTTCAGCTCCATGAATTCCTGTCATCTCAGCCATTGGAGAATATCAGACTGGGGAAGATTGGCTGAAAACAAACAAACAAATGGGACAACGAAGCCACACACTCACAGCATAAAATATTTCCAAAATGAGTTAAATCAGATCCATCTGTATTCACTGAAAAAAAGGCGCATTAGCTTAGCTTCCCTGATCAAAAAGAGGGCATATCTCATACAAGTGACACGTACATACAGAAGGCACACAGCCCGAGCAATTTGCCTCACCTGCATTCACCAAATCTACACCAAGTTGTGGAGAAGGATGCTCAGTTTGGATGGCAGGGTTGCGCCAGGCGTCCTCAGCTTTTGCCACGAGGGGAGGAGGATAAGCAAAGCAAGGAGCTGGCCAGGCGATGGCTCTTTCGTAACTGGACTCCACGCAGAGCTGGGGCACCAGTTCCCCCCTCCTCCTTGCACTGAGTCCAGAACAACATGTTTACTCACTGAACTTGGTTGTATTGCTGTGAAATGAGTGCCTGCTATTATGTGTCAGCTGAATTGCTTTTTCCCCAGCTATACTTCAGGCCTGTCATGTGAACGGGCTGTGTTTACCCTGCATCCACCTACAAGGGTTGAGATTTGGTATCAGAGAAAATAGACATTTCGCCATCCAAACTCATTGTGGGAATTAAATATATATAAAAAAACCAGGGGCCTCTTCTGAGGTCTGCCAAAATCTGGAACAATGCTTTTTATAAAATGGGTGGGGCAGAGGAAGAAGAAAGGTATGGATCATGCGAGGAAGAGGTAGGCAATTTTTGATGGCCAGAAGCCACATCTAAATGTTTTTGTGCAAGGCGAGAGCTATAGAGGGTGTGGGAGCCCAAAACTGATGAGGAAATATCCTTTATGGGGGTGAGGTTTATATATATATATATGTAGGTCTTGGTGTATTCGGGTCTTGTCCTGTGTAAGATTGAGAATACCTTGGCAACGTTTCGACGAAATCTCATCCGTCATCTTCAGGCTGGTGTCTTCAGCCTTGTTCTTCTGGGAGAAGTGTGTGATAGTGGCTATTTTTCCCTTTTAAACTCCAGAGTTGGTTGTGTTGTTACTTCTTGATTGGTTGATGGAGTTGATGTATGCAGATTGGATGGCTTTTCCTGAGAAGGTCATCACACAGCCCATCACCCAGGTCGTTACAACACAAAAGGCTGAGAGACACACAGACAGCACCTCAGCCACACAGGGTCTCAGGAAAAAGCCATCCAATCTGCATACATCAACTCCATCAACCAATCAAGAAGTAACAACACAGCCAACTCTGGAGCTTAAAAGGGAAAAACAGCCACTATCACACACTTCTCCCAGAAGAACAAAGCTGAAGACACCAGCCTGAAGATGACGGATGAGATTTAAACGCCAAGGTATTCTCAATCTTACACGGACAAGACCGAATACACCAAGACTACATACCTTTACCGTGAAAATCTACGATATATATATATCTTCCTCAGGTGTTTTGCAGGTGGAACATTTTTATCTGCAGTTGTACTGAGTCTCTTTGAACCATAACAGTTCAGTTTTATAGGCTTCCTGCTTTAGAATGGCAGGAAACAGCACCACTGATTGTGCTTCCAAGATTCTCACACATATCCCAGCCCCCAAAATTTTAAGGGCAATAGGTGATTCCAGGGCCAAAGAATGTTCATCTTTGGAAAAAAATAGGCATGGGGAACAGTGTGCATGTAGAATAGATTAGCATTATGGGAAGCATGATTTTCTCCTGCTTTTGCACAGGTGGCCCTGATTTTACAACAGTTTGTTTAATGTCTGTTCAAAGTTACAACGGAACTGAAAAAGTGACTTATAACCATTTTTCATACTTAAACTGTTGTGACATTTTCATGGTCACATGATCCAAATTCAGACGCTTGGCAACTGACTCATATTTATGATTTCCAGAGTGGGGGGTCATGTGATCCCGTCTTGCGACCTTCTGACAAGCAAAGTCCATGGGGAAGCCAAGATTAACTTAACAAACGTGTTACTAATTTAATAACTGCAGTGATTCACTTAACAAATGAAGCAAGAAAGGTCATAGAGTGGGGTGGAATTCCCTTAACAGCTGTCTCGCTTAACAACAGAAATTTTGGGCTCAATTGTGGTCATAAGTCGAATACTACCTGTTAGAAGAATATCTCATTCCTGGCATCTCCAATTCAACCAACCAAGTCACGTATCAGACAGTAATGCTGGGAAATGCCTTCTCTACCCAAGTTGAGCCACTCAGAGTTTACGGTAAAGGTAGTCCTTGTTTAGCAACCACAATTAGGACTAGCAATTGGGTTGTTAAGTGAACTGGTCACTGTCAGGGTTCTATGGGAAACCACAACTGTTCTTATAATTTTACTTCAGCTTTCCTTTGCTTTACAGACCTATAAAGGTCACAAAATGTGAGGATTGGTTGCAAAATTACTTTTTTCATCAGCCTTGTATCATGCAAATGGTCACTAAATGAGGCAGTTGCTAAACAAGGACCATTTGTACTTGTAAAGTCTGATGAATTTAATCTTCCCTGACAAAATGACCATAGTAACAAACTTGGAAGGAGTAATAAGCGAGATGCATTTAATTATATATTGATCTGCCCAATAATAATCCTATTAATTTCCATTTACTATTATTTATTCCACACTTTAGAAGCTTATCTGTCTCATAGGCAAAATAAGGAATGTCTTGCCCTTACTGTATCTTTAGAAAAATGGCAAAACTCCACACCTCTCTTTCACTAATTGTTAGTTGAACTGATTTGGTTTTCAACTGCACTGTTTTAACTCTTATGCTTTATCGTTGATAATTTTTATCAGGCCTTGAATGTTGTCTGAACGGGAAGGCAGGATCTAAATCTAATAAATAAATAAATCAAGAGTTTGAACATGAAGAATGAAGGGCTTATGCCCTGCAGCCAGGACTGAAGACAGAGCTGACGGAGAGAAGTATGGAGGAACATCACACAGACAGAGGAATAAGAGAAGTAGACAATATTTTGCGGCAGCAGAAAGGCAGATGATGAAAAGGGCAAAAAGGTGTGAAAGAAGAGAACAGAATGGAATGATGTGGCTGTGGCAACCATGCCGAGTCACAAAAATTGGCCTTCCTCTACTCAGCATAATTTGTGCACCAGTCCTTAACACATCATTGGAGCAGTGGTTTGACTGAATCACTGGCGCAGGCTGTTCTCATCTCTGGCTGGTCTAGGAAGAATGGGAAGAAGGAAAAAGCCCTACAGGAGAGGCAATACACAAAGAAGGCTGCTATCCTCTACATGTTAACCTCAGTCACAGTCATGGGATGCAGAAAGGGACAGTACATTCCCAAGAGAGAAGATGCTGAAATCTGGGACATGGGCTGCAAAATGGAATGTCAGGCATGACAAGTTCCACTTCCCTTTCACACAGTTGTGGGAGGGAAGGATCTAGGCAGACAGCTAGAAACAAACACAAATGAGAGAACAGACATAAATTGTAGAGGTTTTTTTTTGGCAGCCTTACACATGTAGGCATGCATCTATCTATTATCTACTGGTCTATTGGGAGAGGGAGAGAATCAAGATCAATGTTTTTATAAAATTTTCTCTTGCAGTATCAATGCTGGATTAGAACACTTCTCCATCTACCGGCAGTCCTCGATGTACGACCATAATTGAGCCCAAAATTTCTGTTATTCGGTGAGACATTTATTATGTGAGTTTTGCCCCATTTTATGACCTTTCTTGCCACAGTTGTTAAGTGAATCTAGCTTCCCTGTTAAATTTTGCTTGTCAAAAGGCTGCAAAGGGGGATCACCTGAACACACAGGTTCATAAGTGATGAACCAATTGCCAAGCATATGATTTTTGACCTCCTGGTCATGGGGCTGTTACAAAGGTCGCAAGTGTGGAAAATGGTCATGTCACTTTTTTCAGTGCCCTTGTAACTTTGAACAATCATTAAATGAACAGTTGTAAGTTAAGCTCTACCAAGTTCCAAACCAACGATTTGAGCCACAGGGGGAAAAGGAAAACAATTGACAAATGCCCATCACAACAAGCCACAATTCCCATCCTTGCCTTTGATGTCACAATGCATATTTTGTCACCTTGCAAATGCTGCGATTAGGAGCTTATATGGTTTGTGGTGCCTACATTTCTATGTGGGGCTGACAAGAAAGAGCCTTGGTGGCTCAGGCTGTTAAATGCCTGCTCTTAAGATCCAGCTGTCTACAATTACTGTAGGCTCGAATCCCACCAGGCTCAAGGTTGACTCAGCCTTCCATCCTCTCAGGGTAGGTAAATTGAGGACCCAAGATTGTTGGGGGCAATTAGCTGACCTTGTAAAAATGTCACTTAGTAATAAGCAGGCATATACAATGGAATGAAGGCTATTGCTGAGCACATTGGGTTGTATCCCAAAAAATTGTAAGCCGCCCTGAGTCTTTGGAGAAGGGCGGCATATAAATGTAATTAAAAAAAAAAGCGAGGTTAGATCAACTCCAAACGGGGATACACACACCACAAAAGCTGCTGAGAAACACAAGAATCAGAAGGTGGTGCAACTGAGCCGAGCTACATCCTGCAGACTGGTCATCGTAAACAGGATTCTGGACGTAAGAAAAATCAACCCACCAAGTTTTTCTAAGGAAATTGGTATCAAGCACAGCTCCATTCCAACCATATCCTGCCTGTGCCTTTGGCGGCAGTCTCTGATTAAGGATGAGAGGCTGGAGGCCTCCAAGCAAAACTTGCCCATTCTTATCGCTGGTCATCCAAGAGGGAAATACCGAGATACAGGAGAAAGAATAGATATGATGCAGGCGATTTGTTGATAGGCCACCACGCATGAAGGAAGCAAGGGCTCTGAGTCAATTCCTCCCATTCTCTTCTCAAAGCAATCCTTCAGAACATAAAATGGAGCCACAGTGCTCCTAAAAAACACAATCTCTGGCAGTTTATGGTTAATCGTGGTAATCTCATGAGAAGAGTACTGCACTCCTCAGCTCTCAATAGATTACCTTATGCCATCAGGCTTGAAATTTTGGACCTAGACAACTTGGAACTATGCCGCCTACGGACCTAAGCTTAGTACACAAAATTGCCTGCTACAACGTCCTAACTGTCCATGACTACTTCAGCTTCAACCACAATAACACATGGGCAAACAATAGATGCAAACTCAAAGTAAACCTCTCCAAACTCAATTGCAGAAAATACAACTTCAGCAACAGAGTGGTCAATGCCTGGAACTCACTACCTGACTCTGCTGTTTACACCCTCAAACCCCCAAAACTTTAACCTTAAACTGTCTACCGTGGACCTCACTCCATTCCTAAGAGGTCTGTAAGGGGGCATGCATAAGTGCACCAGCGTGCCTACCATCCCTGTTCTACTGTTCCCATTTATTCGTACTCATTTACTATGTATATAATACCTGTTTATACTTATATGTTTATATGTTATGTTCATACTTGTACTTGTTTTCTCATACATGCTTGACAAACTAAACTAAATAAATAAACAAATAAATAATCCACGGGCAACCACAGCAGTGTTCTCCAATTTCCTGCACAACTAAGTTGTGTAAGGAATGGGAGGTTCCCAGCCAGCTGGACACAGTGTTCCTTAACTCCGGAAAATCAGATGGGAATTGGTCAAAGCTTAAGAATAGAAGGCAGGGCTCCGAGGCCAGGAACAAAAATAGGATTTGTCAAGCTATCAGTGCTTTAAAAAAAAAAAAACCCAACCCTCCCCTCCCCTCCCCTGCCTGCCTGAGAACAAAACTCTCAATATTGCCTGTTTCCCTATGGCCAGCAAATTAGTTGGCCAGCTTTCCTGCCATGCACAGCTCATCATTGTAGAGAGGAAAGCTAATCCGGTCTGTTTCCTTGCCATACTTTATGATTAATGTCATTTCCTGGCTCTCACCCATCCCCTTCTTTTCCTTGCTTTGGGCTTTCCAGCTCTGTTTGGAATGAAATGGTAGAAATGCAGAAAGGTATGTAGATGCCTGGGCATTCTTCTCCCCTTCTTTCTTCTTTGGCTGCTTGGAAATTGGTTGGCTAGGCAAACCCCCACCTTTTGTACATGAAACCTAAATCAAAGGTTTGGAAAACTTATCCAAGAGACCGTCCTTTTAATTACATTCCTGGACATTTCAACATAATTGTTTAGCAACAGGCACGACCAACTCTCTCAGCAATGCCGAAAGCACAGAAGCCAAGTGGTCATAAAAGAGCTGCCAATTGATGCAGGAGATGACAGACAGCGGGTAACATACGGTACTTCATCCTTTCTTTTGTGGCCTCTAAAGCCTGCTAAAAACTGTCAAAGCCAATGCAAAGTGCCTAATTACAGTGCTACAATTATGGAGGAGAAAAGAGGAGGAAATTATGAGTATTTGGCCTCCCTCTTGAAACTGTTGCCCTGCCTCTTGTGATACTTAGCGGCTTCAAATATAGCTTTGAAAAATTGTGCATTCCCTGGGATCCCACTTTTTTTTCCTATTATAGTGTTCAGCTTTAATCCAGTATTTTAATAAGTAAATTCTCCCACAAGCATCGAAGTAAAATGCAAGGTTATCACAAAGAAATGTTTCAAAACCTGAAGCACTGGATAGGTTGGCCACACAAATGTACCAATTCCATCCCTCCTGTCTCAGGTTTGTTAAAAAACAAAATAACTCGAACAAAGGATTTCCCTTCTGGTCTGCATCCAGATAAAGACAAAACATCAGCAGTTTAGTTCACGAAAAAGCTGTTGCTTTCAGATGCCCAAAATACTGTTTTCAGGTTCTCCAAGAGTTTCTTATTATGTCCCATCACAGATGTATATAAATATGTACACCTGAAATTGACCTAGCCTAGATGCAAATACCATTCATGGGACAACCAAAACTGAAGAAAGCCTATAACAATATAAAGCTATTGAGCCCAAAATTTATCTTGCTAAATGAAACTTTTGTTAAATGAGCTTTGCCCCATTTTACGACTTCTCTTGCCACAGTTGTTAAGTGAATCATTGCATTTGTTAAGCTGGTAACACGATCGTTAAGTGAATCTGGATTGACTTTGGTGGTCAAGAGGTCACAATTAAGAATCACATGACCCCAGGACACTGCAGCCGTCATTAATATGAACCCCTTGCCAAGCAGCTGAATTTTGATCACGTGACCATGGGGATATTGCAGTGTGAAAGTATGTGAAAAATGGTCATAAGTCTGAGTGAAAAATGGTTCATTTCACTTTTTTGTGAAAGTGTGAAAAATGGTCCTGAGTCACCTTTCTCAGTTCCGTTGTGACTTTGAACAGACACTAAATGAACTGTTGTAAGTCGAAAACTATCTGTTATGTATGTAGGTTTAAATGTTATTGGTTTAAATAGTGCGGGAAGAAACCCTGCACTCCCATTGGCTAGCAGCTACTGACTGCCGGCTATAAAAGCCGTAGCCTTACCCGGACGGGTCCATTCGAGCTGTTGTCATTAATAAAGTCTTTTGCTGGAATTCCTCGCGTCTGACTCTTCATGCAAACTTAACACTGGCGGCGAGGATGGGATTTCCCTGAAGAAAGACGACGAACAAGCAACTGGCGAGATGGCTGCACTGAACACCCCAGCACCGTTCGATCCGGCGGAAGACTGGGAATCGTATGCAGACCGGTTCCACATGTTCCTGGAAGAGCGATCTCGCCGGCATCCCGAGACGGAAGAGGCGGTCTTTCTCACACACTGCGGTCCGGCAGTCTTCAAAATGGCGTTGGCGGGAGCAGCAGAATTGAAGGTAATAGAATGGCCCGAATTAGAAAGACTTTTAAGAGCCCATTCGCCCCACAAGTATCGTGCCTCATTAAGAACCGAATTTTACCGTCGGGATCAAGGGGATAGCGAGTGTTAATGACTTGTGGCAAGCTTAAGGGACATTGGGGTGCTTGTGACTTTACCAACGTAGAAGAGCCATCGTGATCGGTTTGTTTTGGGCCTTAAAGATAAGATCTTACAAAGCAAACTGTTAATGAAACCAAAATCACGTTTAAAGAGGCTATTGAAGAGGCTGTTTCAGCAGAAGCCACCAAGTCCTCAGCTGCGGCCATGAAAAGATTAACAAGGCCTCGAGCCAGGCCTCAAGCCATTCTGATGGGGAAAAATCCTCAACAACTCATTGCAAACAAATAGACTCTGATTCGGATAGCAGTGAGGAAGAAGAGGGATTTTTAAGCTCAGAATGGAGAAAAGAAAAGACTCTGAGAAAAACAGGCAAGGATCCGTTTGCAGAGGCTGTGGGGGCCACCCCGCACTGAATCAAGTTCTTTGACTCCATTTGCCTCGTTGTGAGAAGCGGGGCCATATAGCCAGAGTCTGCAAATCATCCAGAACTCCACCATTCAGGAAGAAATTTCCTGAGGAAGATTTTAAGCCCAACAATTTAATTGGAAAAATGGGGCTAAATCAAAAGCAAATGGCAAGAGTGAAACTCACCAAACAATATCCATTGGTCAGTCTTCACATTTAAATAGCAGAAAAGTACATGTGAAGGTGTTTATTGAAGGGAGACCGTGCCACATGGAAGTGGACTCAGGCTCTTATTTATCTATGGTGTCATGGGACACTATACACAGACTCTTTCAAGAATTCAGAAAAACATTTCCAGAAGCAAGCACTGACCCTCAAAGACTACCAAGGGAACAAGATTCCAGTAGTTGGAGCGAGGGAATTCAACGTGCAGTTTAAAGGCCACACCAAGCGTTTGCCACTGACCATCGTGGACAAGGATCGCCCAAGTTTGCTGGGACTTGAGTGGTTCAAGCCACTTGGCATCGAGGTGACTGGCATCCATCACGTGAGCAGTTCTGACTGGGAAGAGTCCTTGAAGTCTGAGTTTCCAGAGGTCTTCAGCGAAGGACTGGGCAAGTATATGGGGACCCCTATTGCTTTCAGTTTAGACCCCAAGGTGCCCCAATTCGTTTAAAGCCCAGGAGGGTTCCATTTGCTTTAAAGGAAAAATTGATGCACAATTAGATAAGCTCATCGCCCAAGGGGTTTTGGAACCTACTGACCACTCCAGATGGGAAACACCCATAGTCACACCAGTCAAGGCTGATGGGTCAGTGAGAATCTGTGGTGACTACAAGGGACACTTAACCATGCTGCAGCAGCAGCGCATACCCTGTACCTGTTGTGCATCATCTGCTCCATTCCCTTGGCAGGGGTACAGTATTTGCTAAACTGGACTTAGCTCAGGCATATCAACAATTAACAGTTGATGATGCCACTGCAGAGGCACAAACAATTGTGACTCATAGAGGTGCCTTCAAATGTAAAGACTACAATTTGGAGTAAGCGTGGCACCTGGCATTTTCAAAGTCTTATGGAAAGAATGTTGCAAGGACTGCCTGGGGTAGTGCCTTATTTTGATGATGTGTTAATCTCTGCTGAAAATGACACTCAGCTTCAAGAGAGACTCAGAGAAGTCCTTACCAGATTCAGAAAAGCAGGTTTGAAAGTCAAGGAAGACAAATGCACTCTCAAAACAGACAGAGTTGAATTCCTGGGGTACATGATTGATAAACAGGGCATCCACCCCACTGATGCCAAGGTTAAAGCGATCAAGGAAGCCCTAAACCTCGTTGCAAGTCAGATCTGCAAGCCTTCCTTGGCCTTATTAACTTTTATCACATGTTTCTACCTCACAAAGCATCTATTGCTGAACCCTTACATCGTTTACTTGATAAGAAGGCTGCTTGGATCTGGGAAGGAACAGTCAGCATTTAACAGTATTAAGAGACTAATCACGTCTGATGCTGTGTTGATTCAATTCTCTGAGAATTTACCTGTTGTTCTGACTTGTGATGCATCCCCTTTTGGAGTGGGAGGGGTTTTGAGCCATAGGCTTCCCAATGGCGGGAAGCCCCAATTGCATTCTACTCTCGCTGTCCAAAGCAGAGAGGAACTACAGCCAATTGGACAAGGAGGCTTTAGCAGTTGTAGCAGCTGTTAAGAAATTTCATGAATATCTGTATGGCAGGTCATTCACCATTGTTACAGATCACAAACCTTTGCTTGGCATCGTGGCAGGAGACAAACCTACACCTATTATCCTGTCACCAAGAATGCTGAGGTGGACTGAATTTCTTGCAGCCTACTCCTACAAACTGATTCACAGGCCTGGCAAGGACATTGGACATGCTGATGCACTGAGTCGTTGCCACTACCTTGCCACAAGGAAGACTGTGAACTTGAGACTCACACCTTTTTCCTGGAGACCGTTGCTAAGCTTCCAGTCCATGCTGCTGAGATTGCCAGAGAATCTGCCAAAGATGCTGTGTTGGCACCTGTTATGGGCTGGATTAAGAAAGGTTGGCCTCTTCAAGATCTACCTCACTTTGCTCAACCTTTCAAATCCAGGCAAACTGAATTATCTGTACTAAGAGGATGTATTTTGTGGGGTAACAGGGTGGTTATTCCTGCAAAACTGCAAAGGGAGGTTTTGGAAATGTTACATGAGGGTCATCCTGGGATTGTAAGGATGAAAGGTTTGGCCAGGAGTTATGTATGGTGGCCAGGTATTGACAAAATGGTTGAAAACTGGGTTGCATCTTGTCCCAATTGCCAGGTAGTCAGTCCTCGCGTCTGACTCTTCATGCAAACTTAACACTATCTGTAACACCAAACTTGCTGTCATGCTGAAATGTGAATGGACTTACAGAAACATTTTTATGGGTGTCTTGATGTGTTCCATTTTTTTTAAAAAAAAGCCTAACCCCAACCAAGCTGTTGTTAACCTTCAGGGCAGTCCATGGAAGAAGTTTCTGCACCACTCCCTGATCATCTCTGTCCTTCGTGGTCCTTCCCCATTTGTCAGCTGCTGATTAATTTCAAGCTCAGTAGCCACACAGAAGGAATCACTGCAAATGCAACTGAGTTTGGAGAAGGAGCATTTCCTATATGGTGGGAATTTGTTCCTTGTCCCACACTCCACTCCTCAATCTTTTCCTGCACAGTCGAACCAAGATATCCTAGCACCGTTCTATCTTTGTTTTTAAAATGAACAGGACAGCTTCAGCTCTCATCAGAGAAGGGCGATCATTTCATTTAATTCCCAAGAAAACAAATCCAGTGCAAAGTTAGGATACATGTGATAAGGAGGGGATTCTATGCTGCCGATCACCTGTATCTATTGGTCAAGTGGAAGGAGTTTGATCAACACAATTGATGATGTTGTGAGAAGGGCAATGAGGTGCTCTAAATCAGCTGTTGAGGTCAGAGTAGAAATAGCAATAGCAACAGCAATAGCACTTAGGCTTATATACCGCTTCACAGTGCTTTATTTATTTATTTATTTATTTATTAATGGGACTTATATGCCCCCATCTCAAGAAACACAACAACAACAATAAATAAATAAAAGCAGATTAAACTAAATAAGCCCCATTACAATTACAGTACACTCATAAAATATCCCTTAAAACTATCCCATAAAAAACCATCCCGTCCCAGAAAATCACAACCCGGATTGGTTAAACAACCAGGTCTTCAAGTCATGGCGGAAGGTAGGAGGTCAGGGGCCAGGCAGACTCCAGGGAAGTTGGTTCCAGAGGTCTGGGGCTGCTATAGAATAGGCTCGTCGTTGGGGGACCGCCAGCCGGCATTGGCCAGCCGATGGGACCCCAAGGAGTCCTTGCCTATGTGCTCGCACAGGGCGGTTGGCATTTGATGTCGGCAGGAGCCCCCTCTAAGTGGTTTATAGCATCAGCCTATTGCCCCCAACAATTTGGGTCCTCATTTTACCAACCTCGAAGGATGGAAGGCTGAGTCAACCTGGGGAGATTCGAACTGCCAAACTGTGGGCAGACGACAGTCAGCAGAAGTAGCCTGTAGTACTGCATTCTAACCACTGCACCACCAGGGCTCAAGTATCCTTCATAAAAGAGGTTGCTTAGGGTGATAAAAACCAACATAAGTCAGTTATTCACATGACCAGTGGACAGCCATAACCGACTGCATTCACTCAAGAAAACCTATAACAGTAACACCAAATTTGCTGTCGTGCTGAGATGACTCCCTCAATGAAGCAAACTTAATACAGGATACAACTGACAGATGACCAAGGAGGCAGACAGATGGGCAGGCAGGCAAAGATATTTACAGGCAGAGAGAGAAGAACAGAGATCAACTGATGCTCACAGGAAGTTGTTAGATTTATCAGTCATTCACTGAAAGACCACCACATCAGCAGCTGCTTAAGTCCAGGCAGAGTTCTTCTACTGCTTGTGAATCCTACCAGATCCCTCCTGAGTTGCAAGTTCATCTTTGGATTACCTGCATTGATGGTGCTTTTATACATTACTCAACAGACCAGGCACTTCCTTCTCCTGAAAGCCATCATACAGCAATAGCAAAACAGGGAGCTTAGCCACCGTGGTTGAAAAGCCTGCTTTATATGGCATAGTAAACAGTACAAGAAAGCCTGCAGGCTTAGCAGAGTATACGAAGCAAGTCCAAGAATTCTAACATGAAGCATATTGGCAGAGCATGAATGGCCAATATTATTAGCCTGGTAGACTCAACTTTGTGTTTTTAGTAACACCTTGAGTTCCACCAGCCCATTCATAGAAGATTTCATTCCTTATTTGTCCATTAAGGCTTCTTTTGCAGCAATCTAATTTGGAAAAAGAGATTTCATTGTTGCTACTACATATTACCAAATGTGGCAAATAATTACTTCTTCAATTAAGTAATAAGGTTTACTAGGAGATTTCCACCACACAGGTGCCTACTGTAGTTTCCTCCAGTTACAATATTAAGTTTGTGTAATGAGACCTGCAGTAGGAGGAAGTTTGGTTTATAAGAATAGACTTGTTTTCAGAGTGAGATGGGTGGCATGTAATTTAATAAATAAAAAGTAAGAATGTTTCTATTCATGTGCTCTGTTGATGAGCTGGGGACTTTCCCAACCAGTTGTAAACATGCATCTGGTAAATGCTAACTGTTAGACAACTAGAAATGAAGAACGTTTGCAGATTGTGGTGAGTTTTAATTTGTTATTTTTCTTCTCCTGAGCCAGAAATTCTTGTTAAATCTTTCACTAGCATATTTCTGCAACACTACACCTGTTTCAAAACGTGAGGGGTCCTTAATGAAATAACATTGGGCAAAGAGGGATTACTTTGTGTACCATTCACCATATTTAGCATGCACACTGCAGCTGCACAAGCATGGCTGAAACATCTGGAGCTGCTGCACTATTGCCATGGGATACTAATGCAAGCACCCTTGGGCAGTTTCCTGCCCTATTAGCTTTTCTAATATTTCCTAAGACTTTGCTACAGACCTCACAGTGTAAGGAAGGATTACATGGTTGGGGCCTTTCAGGAGGAGGATAGCTCAGCGATTTCTCCAGTTCATTTCCTGTTTACTCAGCATTCTCAGCTCTTCTGGAAAGATGGCCAGAGGTCTTCCCCCAGAGGAGTAAGGTCATTCCTAATAAACCATAGGAAAAAGAGTTTTTTTCCCAAAGAGAAATCTATTAGTACACAAGATAATCCCCAGCTGAGTGCCAGTAGACGGAAAGCTTTCTCCCATGTTCATTTGACATTTATTCAAGAAGAACCTCATCATGCAAATCTTGTGTCACAGATACACACCCATAGGTGCAGATTGGAAGCAACAGGCTATGCCAAATATGCCTGGTGCTGGGTAACCTTTTGCAGTGAAAAGCCACAGAGGATATTAATACTGTTGCATGTTCCAAAATTCCTCTAGTTTGGGGCAGGTGACTGGGCAGGATAATTATGTAACAAGATCACCAGTTTGTGTGTAGAATGTTGACTTTTCTAGACTGAATATGCCCATTTTTCATTTGCATCCTATCCCAAATTGGTGGGAGCGGTACAGCTTATTTAATAATTTGCTGTTTAATTTTGAGGATGTGACTTCTGGGGCTCTAAAGCCATGGGTGGAACCCAACATACTGATTCCAAGATGTTCACCATTGCTCTTCATAAGGCAGGACGTAGGAACAATTTGGGGGAGTAAATGGATTTTTCAGAGAAAATGTAGAAAGCAAACATTAAAAATGGATGAGCCCAGCAGCTGGAACAAAAGTATACAGTTTCATCTTTTCTCTCTCTTCCTGCCAGCATTTTCCTTCCTAACACTTCTTCAGTAGTCTCTCTCTTTCTCTCGCTCTCTTCCCATCTCTTTGACACCCCTTCCTGGAATGCCACCAAGAAAGGCATATCTAGATTTTTGTGCTTTTTGGAATTTGATCAATGAACATCTGAAACCAAGTTGAAGTTTACCTGCCCTTGATCATAAAAGCAGTCTATAACTGGAGATCTGTTCCTATTAGTATTAGATTTATTTTCCACCCTTATTTTGTAAAATACATAATGCTCTTTCTTCTTGTTTCCCCACAAAAACAATGCTGTGGTTGGGCAGAGAGAGGGTGATTGGCCCAGAGTCACACAGTTACTTTTAGTGTCTAAGGAAGGACTAGAACTGTTAAGTATATGTTCATAACGTAATTGGGTTGACATTATATAAAGCACATATATATATATATTTTGCTGGCACAAGCACGAAGCCGAAAGCACCAGCCTGAAGATGGTGAGTGGATCTCGTCGAAACATCGCCAAGGTATTCTCAATCTTACATGGGACAAGACCCGAATACACCAAGACCTACATACCTTTACCCGTGAAAATCTACGAAAACATATATATATATATATGTTGACATTAACATTCAAAGTCCTTCATGGCATGGGTCCGGGGTACTTGGGGAACATCTCCTGCCGATATCAAACCAATTAGCCCTTGCGAGCACATAGGTTGGGACTCCTGGGTTGCCGTCCACCACGACAATGTAAGACTGCGGTGACCTGGGAAGAACCTATTCTGCATCGGCCCCGCCTTATGGAACCAGCTACCTGTTGAGCTCTGGCTGGCTCGATCTCTCCTCTTTCGGCCTAGATCTAAACCTGGTTGTTTTTATAGGCTGGGCTGGACTGATCTCTAGGGAGAAGTGGGTTTTAAATCGATTTTAATTTGGTTTTATACTTGTATTTTGGCTTGTTTAGTTTAATTTCTTTTAACTAATTTATTGTTCTGTGTTTTTATCTGTGAGCAGCCCCGAGTCCTTTCTGGAGAGTGGCGGCATACAAGTCAAAACAAA
>CM019149.1:172431382-172686257 GCA_009733165.1 Naja naja
TATATGTAGCTTTAAGGAAATAATACTGTAATGCATTATGCTGTGTTCTGGTTGGTTGAATAATGCTGCAAGTTGCCATAAGAGGGAGCTGTGGATCATGGTTTAACT
The DNA here is from genome assembly GCA_009733165.1 of Naja naja. Lineage (NCBI taxonomy): Eukaryota > Metazoa > Chordata > Lepidosauria > Squamata > Elapidae > Naja > Naja naja. Next base: position 172,431,491 of record CM019149.1, read on the forward strand.
CTCTCTCCCACTGAAGCTGTCTCCCACTGAAGCTGTCTCCCACTGAAGCTCTCTCTTGATGCTGATACTGACTCTCTCTCTGACTGGGCTGATACTAACTCTGTTTACTTTGATATTCTGTTGATATGTAAGATTATCTGTTGTATTATAGTTTGATGTTTTTCTGCTGTAAAAGACATGAAAAGTTTTGTCTGCTGTAAAAGACATGAAAAGGGTAAGAAGACTCTATAACTGGATACTGCTGGACTGTTAAAACGTGTATGACCTGGACTGTTTAGTGGACTGTGCTATTTCTTCGAGTAAACATTAACACAATTTGGTGTGTCTCTGTGTGGCTGTGTATTTATTCATAACTCTTCTCATATCCGTTTCCATGTGCATATCCTTGTTACACAAGGGTTACTCTGCACATATCCTAACAAGAACCAATGGTGCGCTGGAGCCAGGAGGCACCAGCTTGCAAGAGCAACTGATACATTTTTGGGAATGCCCCTATGCTTAGTGCATCAATCAGTTGTTTGGTGGTTGGCACAAGGCACGATGGTGACATTGGAGAAAGCAGAGTGGGTTGTTAAATACTTACCAGCACACCACAAACTGGGACTCCCAGGCTCCCAGAGATTCTATTGGCACCTTAACCACAGCACCAAAACTGGTCCTCAGAATCTGTTAGTGGGGTTCCAAGCAAATTAATAACTGCCTATTTTTAGCTTTAAAAAAGATCTACCTACTATGTGAAAGAGACCTAGGTCCCCCTGCCATCTGCTCTCCCATTCCTTTTACTCCTGTAACTCTGTTAAAAGAAATTAGGTTTCTTTCAAGACCTGAAGAAAAAGAGAAAGGAGGATGAACAAATTAGCAGTGAAATCAGGAAGGAGACACTGCAGCCATGGAGTTTTTAAAAGGCAAGCAAGTACAGTATTATCTCCAGGTTTAAAAATCTGGCATCCTTGATTCCATCATATCAACCTTTTCCCATCCTTGCATGATCCAGATGCACTGGGATTGTAGGTCCCCCTAGTTCCCAGTTAGTTGCCCCAACACAGTTGGAAGAGGTCAAGTGAACGTGGTGATGCAGATTACATTTATGCTGCTTGCAACAGCTAATCTCTTACTTGATCTTTGACATGTGCAATTGCAAATCCTTACTTAGTAGTGTAATAATCAAGCAACTTGAACAGATAACTATTAACAGCCCCAAGATCAGAACAGCCTCACAACCTGAGGCCCAAGCCCTTCAATGCAGCTTCTAGGGCCCTTCCGCAAATTGCTGCCAAATTGTCATTTTTAATATGGCAGACAGGGAAACCAGTTGCTGCCAAAGAAGTAACCCTCTTCACGGCATTTCATTATTTCAGCTTTTATTTAAAAGGCGATGAAATCAAGTTTTGTTTCTGTCCTGGCCCTGTCTGATTACTGAAGCTCCTGGCGCACCACTCCAAGACCTGAAAAAGGTTGTTGCCCCTAGAGACAGGGGCAAAAAACGAGCAGTCCACAGGCAGCCCTTAGCCTGCAAAGATGAAGTTCTTGGATCCTAACATGAAGTAGACTAACTAATGTCCTGCTACTATTAATGGCACAAAGCCAAGCACTCTGCTCCTGTTTGCCAGCTGATCCTTGAACCGGTAGGGTGAGAAAGAAATAGAGATGAGATGTGTATTTGTTAAGTAGTGCAGTGTGCACATCAGGAAAAGTCTGCTTTGATAGACAGTCCAAACGGACTCCGCAAATGCCTGCACAATTGCCACCAGTTAAGGGCCACACCACAAAAGTGGATGACAGACAAGGCATTTGGGGAGGGGGAAATCAGAATAAACTACAGGTAGTCCTCAACTTATGACCACAATTGAGCCCAAAATTACAGTTGTTAAGTGAGACATGTGTTAAGCGAGCTTTGCTCCATTGACTTTGCTTGTCAGAAGGCAGCAAAAGGTGATCACATGTCCTTAGGACATTGCAAGGGTCATAAATGTGAACCAGTTGTCTGAATTTTGATCACATGACCATGGGGATGTTGCAATGGTTGTAAGTGTGAAAAATGGTCATAAGTCACTTTTTACAGTGCCATTGTAACTTGGAATGGTCACTGAAGGAACTGTTGTAAGTTGAGGACTACCTGGATTGAACCTGGATTGCAAACATCTGGGTAACCACTGGATACCAGCAAACAGAAAACTCAGCTTTTACTACCACCTTGAGTTAATCTGGAGTTTTGTGCTCCTAGTTCAGAAATCTTAGAGGAAATGTATGCACTCATCCATCCATCCAGTTATATCACCCTATAGCACTTCAGCTCCAGCATACAAGTATTTTCTATGGAGGCAATTCCCAGGATCATCAGATGAGAAGCAAATCATCAAAGCAGGGAAGAGCCCAAAGCAGTAGACACTGCACATTCCTATGCCCTGTTTCAAAAATATTCCTTTTCTCCTGTTTTTGTATGAACACTACTCTAGACTCTCAAGTGTTAAATTATTTTATGCACAGGTTAAATGATTTTATGCACTGATTTAGTCACGTTTCATTTCAGACATTCTCTTTCACCAAAACTAGAGTGAAGCTTATGTGCAACTGATCAAGATTTAACTTAAGGGTAGCTCATCTGATGCCCTCCAGATGTTTTGGATTTTACCCCCATGAGCCCCACCATGGCTAAGACAAAGGAATTGGGGGTTCCCTTGTCCAAACATCTGGAGGACATCAAGTTGCTTGTCTGATTTAACCATTCAAAATCTCAGCCAGTTTTAAAAAAAAGCAAAACCAAACAAAGCTGTTTCTTAAAATACATATCAGGAAATGGCTCAAACAGGCTGACATGGCATTTGGCCAGCCAGCTTTCTCCCATCTGGGGTCTTAAGACTATGGCAATACAAAGCAAATGTCAAAATTAGCTCTCAAGCACGGAAGCACAATCCATCAGGCGGGTTCATCCTCCTCACCCTCCCCAGTATTTTCGCCTTTAACATCGTTGTAACAAGAAAGAGAACCCAATGGAAGGGAGTGTGTGCATGTGTGTGTGTGTGTGTGTGTAGGGAGGGAGCACACAATAACTGTACACTTTTAGAAGAATCGTCATGTTAGGTCAGCCAGAGGAAAAACAAAATTAAAGCTCTTCGTTTGTACTAAACTTTTTGGGGCATAGCAAAGCAAGAGGATGTTTCAGCAGGAGATCAGAGAGAGAGATCCTAGTTACTGGCTACTTTCTTAAGTTGTACAGTGAGCAAAGTTTCCAAAAAAGAGAATGATGGACTACGCCAGCCAATTTACTGCCCCATTAACTCTTCCAGCTTACCTCATTCCGTACATCAAATATCTTGGAAAATCAAAGACGTTCAGCAAATAGCTTTCCGTCCAGCCTGTCTGGGGATGATGGGAACTGATACTACCAAATCCAGCCAACACCATGTAGCAGTCAAAGGCTGCTACACTATGAGAAAACCACATCTCCCACCCAATCCCTGCCTTCCTCCTTCATCCAAGAACATTCCCTGCTTTCCGAACACCTACCCGGCAGCTACTTGGTATTCGGGCACTTTCCCTTCTCCCCAGGGCTCTCAGGAGAGTTTCCACCGTGTTTCGAGGCTTCATGGTGACCGAGGAGACAATGACATATGAATCCTACTTGTGCCTCTGAGCCATGGCTTGTCGAAAAGCTTTGAGAGCAGATCCCACCACCTCACACCACCAAGACATGCCAGACCTCTACACAGTGTCAGGAGCAGCCGTCAGGGACACTTCTGTTGGCTTCTCAAACCAGCCCAGCCCTTGGAGGATGTGAGGCTGGAAACAATGAGGTAGGAGCCAGGCTGGGCTGCGAGTTCAGGGCAAGCTGTCAAGGGAGCTCCATTTCCTGATTCACAATGGTTCCTTCCCCTTGCAGGGAGGCAGGGGAAAAGGAAGAGGCAGCAGCAGGGAAAGAGGGATGGAGGAGGCCCTGGCAAAGATGCAGAGGGCTCTAGTCAGCTGTCTCCAAGTGTGGGCCTTTGAATAATCAGCAACTCCGAGGAGCCAGAAATCAGAAAGAGGTTGGCAGAGGATATAAGGAAAGAGATAAAGGAGACCAAGGATTGCATATGGATTCCAAATGTCTCTGTCTGTCTGTGTCTGTGAATGGTGCAGGGGAGAGACTATTGGGATGACTGACTGTCAGAATGGCATTTTCCTCAGGCACACACAGAGATACACACACAGAATTCCTGCAAGTAGAAAATGAACACTGGAGCAGTGTTCTTCAACCTCAGCAACTTTAAGAAGATATGTGGACTTCAATTCCCCGAATTCCATGGCCATACTGCCATGGGAGTTCTGGAACATCTCAATTGGCCGAGGTTGAGAAATATTGCTCCAGTGAACTAATTTTCTAGTATTTGGTGGTTTCATTTTTCCAAAAAGGGGGGGGGGAGAATCGAACTGCTGACAGCCAGCAGTCAGCAGAATTAGCCTGCAATACTGCATTCTAACCATATGATTATTATCCAGTTTTCTTGGCAAGGTTTTTGGAAGTGGTTTGTCATTGCTCTTTACATGGGGCTGCCCTTGAGGACCACTCGGAGGCTTCAACTGGTCCAGAATGCGGCTGCACAGGTTGTGATGGGAGTGCCCCGATACTCCCATGTTACACTCCTCCTGCGTGAGCTGCATTGGTTGCCGGTTGCCCTCCGGGTGAGATTCAAGGTGCTGGTACTCACCTATAAAGCCCTACATGGCTTAGGACTGGGGTATTTGCGGGAAACTCTGCTGCCAGCAACGACTTCCTAATGTCCCGTGCGCTCCCACAGACAGGGCCTCCTTGGGGTGCTGTCGGCCAGATAATGTTGGCTGGCGACCCCCAGGGGTAAGGCCTTCTCGGTGGGAGCACCCACCCTCTGTAATCAGCTGCCCCTGGTGCTTCGGGTGGCCCCTGACCTTTAATCCTTCCATCGTGGCCTGAAAATATGGTTTTTCCAGCTTGCCGACCTGGACTGATGGAGGGGTGGGGTTTTTAGAGGCAGTCTGTCAATTTTAACTGGTTTATTGGGATATTGGTTTAATTGTTTTTTAATATTTGTATTGTATCTTTTTATTGTTGTGAGCCGCCCTGAGTCCTTCGGGAGATAGGGCGGCATAGAAATCCCAAAATAAAACAAAATAAAATAAATAAATAAATAAATTGCCTGCTTCCTAAGGCTGAGAGAAAATGACTGACCCAAGGACACAGAGCTGGCTCAGTGCCTAAGGCAGGATTAGAACTCACAGTCTCCTGGTATCTAGCCTGGTGCCTTAGCTACTACATCACATTGGTAACCAAAAATAAATAAATAAAGATCCAGCAGGACTTTAATTGTCCTCTGTAACTCCTCTCATTTTCCTCTGTCAGAGGAAGAATGTTCTGTTCATCTCAATCATATATAGATAAATAATTCATGTCATATTTGCAGAATTGAAGTGACTTTATAAAGCACTGCCCTATGCATGGTTCCATCTCCTACTCTGGAATAATCACAGTATATGGAGAGGAAACCATTATAGAGAGGGGTGTCTATGGAGATTCTCAGTCATCAAGGTCATGTTTATCCCAGGAAGCTTCTTCAGTTCTGAATGAATGGTGGAGAATGGATTTGGTTTGAAAGAGAGGTCAAAGAAGCCATCTAACATTAAAACTCAGGAGTCTTCAAACTCCTGACTTGTGGACTTCAATTCCCAGAATTCCTCCTCCAGTCATGTTAGCTCAGGAATTCTGGGAGTTGAGGTCCACAAGTCTTAAAGCTGTCAAGCTTGAAGACCCTTGTTAAAACTGAATAGCCTTCTCTCAACAGAGGGGGGAGGGATATGACACGACCACCTATCTCCTGTTTACAACACCGTCCTTTTAGCAGTTCTAAGAAGGTTTCATACACATTTGCATTATTCAGATGAGGGTACAGATAAACCTCCAAGTGGCCTCAACTATTCTCAGAAAGAGTGCTAACAACCAGATGACTGCAAGGAATATACAGGTGAAACTTGAACAATTAGAATATCGTGCAAAAGTTCATTTATTTCAGTAATGCAAGTGAAACTAATATATGAAATAGACTCACTGCATGCAAAGCAAGATAGTTCAAGCCATGATTTGCCATAATTGTGATGATTATGGCTTACAGCTCATGAAAACCCCAAATCCACAATCTCAGAAAATTAGAATATTGTGAAAAGGTGCAATATTCTAGGCTCAAAGTGTCCCACTCTAATCAGCTAATTGAGCCATAACACCTGCAAAGGGTTCCTGAGCCTTTAAATGGTCTCTCAGTCTGGTTCAGTAGGAATCACAATCATGGGAAAGACTGCTAACCTGACAGTTGTGCAGAAAACCATCATTGACACCCTCCATAAGGAGGGAAAGCCTCAAAAGAAGTTGGATGTTCCCAAAGTGCTGTATCAAAGCACATTAATAGAAAGTTATGTGGAAGGGAAAAGTGTGGAAGAAAAAGGTGCACAAGAAGCAGGAATGACCGCAGCCTGGAGAGGATTGTCAAGAAAAGGCCATTCAAAAGTGTTGGGGAGTGGACACAAGGAGTGGACTGAGGCTGGAGTCAGTGAATCAAGAGCCACCACACACAGATGGATCCTGGACATGGGCTTCAAATGTCATCAGAAGCGTCTTACCTGGGCTAAAAAAAAACAGACCTGGTCTGTTGCTCAGTGGTCCAAAGTCCTCTTTTCTGATGAGAGCAACTTTTGCATCTCATTTGGAAACCAAGGACCCAGAGTCTGGAGGAAGAATGGAGAGGCACACACTGCAAGATGCTTGAAGTCCAGTGTGAAGTTTCCAGTCTGTGTTGATTTGGGGAGCCGTGTCATCTACTGGTGTTGGTCCACTGTGCTTCATTAAGTCCAGGGTCAACCAGGAGATTTTGGAGCACTTCATGCTTCCTTCTGCAGATGAGCTTTATGGGGATGCTGACTTCATTTTCCAGCAGGGCTTGGAACCTGCCCACACTGCCAAAAGCACCAATGACCGTGGGATTACTGTGCTTGATTGGCCAGCAAACTCACCTGACCTGAACCCCATAGAGAATCTGTGGGGCATTGCCAAGAGAAAGATGAGAGACATGAGACCGAACAATGCAGAAGAGCTGAAGGCCGCTATTGAAGCATCCTGGTCTTCCATAACACCTCAGCAGTGCCACAGACTGATAGCTTCCATGCCACGCCGCATTGAGGCAGTAATTGCTGCAAAAGGGGCCCAAACCAAGTACTGAGTACATATGCATGCCTATACTTTTCAGAGGTCCGATATTGTTCTATGTACAATCCTTGTTTTATTGATTCCATGTAATATTCTAATTTTCTGAGATTGTGGATTTGGGGTTTTCATGAGCTGTAAGCCATAATCATCACAATTATGACAAATCACGGCTTGAACTATCTTGCTTTGCATGTAATGAGTCTATCTCATATATTAGTTTCACCTTTTAAGTTGCATTACTGAAATAAATGAACTTTTGCACGATATTCTAATTTTTCGAGTTTCACCTGTAAATCCCTCCATTCTCCACCATTCACTCAGGACTGAAGAAGCTTCTTGGATGAGAAGTGAAATGTCTTTGAGCAAAAAGCAAAGTCCAGTTGCCTTTTGAGAAAGCACCTTAGAGAGAAGGATCAAAGGAAGCCTTATGTCTCTTCCACACTGAGCCTTAATAAAAGCAAGATACCTACATGGAATTTTGTGCCTCGTGGCCTTCCATAGTCTGATAAGGAAGACTACTATACTTCCAAAATGTTTTAGATGAAAAAAAGGGGGAAGGAGTGAAGGAACTGAGCAAAGACAGAAAAACTCCAGCCCAACTGGAAGGCAAGATTATACAAAGATGAGTAACCCCACCTCCTCCAAAGTCAAATGTTCAGACTAGTTCTAGGTTGCAAATTGTCAAATAATTTACTTTGCCTCTAAATACTGTAGACAATTGGATTTGCTGGCAGTACCTGTTTTGTTGTAAGCTCTATCTTGGGGATACTATTTTCTCCAAAAGGGACTGCTATTCAGTAGACACAGAGAAATCACAGATTATGACAAATCAAATACTTGAAAAAGCTGTCAGTTCCCCTTGTCTGCATGATTAGTCACATTGCCATGTATAGATTTTCTCCTGTGGGAGGAATATCATGTCCAAAAAGCCACCAGACCTTCATCTCAGCAAACGGAAAGAGGGAGAGACAATGAGAAGTCGGTCTCCTAATACATAGCTGGAGATTGCATGCTTCTCGCAGTAACTTAATCCTGCTGGGTCATGTAGGCAATAAACTTCTTTAACAAAACTTTGGATGTAAATCCATAACTCTGCAGTTGAACCAAGGAAGTCTACAGAACAATGTTCAAAGAAGCATTTAAGGATTACAGCCATCAACAATGGTAAAATATTACTGTTATCTGTAGTACTACTGGTACTATTACAAGCTAAAAAGCCAGTGGTTATATCAGCAGTATGCGTAAAGACACTGGAGCCCCATTCAGTTATCATCTAGTCACAATTTTTTGGACTCTTAACTCTTTATAACTAAGAGCATGGAATCATTGGAAGAGAATATTTGTAGCTCAGGGTTGAACTATAGAATCCTTGGTGCTCTCTGGGCTTAGCTGTTTTCTTGCAGATGTTTCTTACCCAACTAGGTAACATCATCAGTGCTAGCATGGTTAAGAGCATGGTTTTTGCATCACCATGGATGGGGTTTTACTGAAAACAAAAACCTAGTTCCTAAAGGATCTTTCTCCACTAAGGAGCAATAGCATTGTTTGTTTGTTTGTTTGTTTATTAAATTTCCACATCGCACACCTCACCTAAGTGACTCTGAGGATTTTCCATCCTCAAGCATTATATTGGCATGAAATCTGCTGTCCCCATTGCCAATCCATGGTCTGTTTTTATAGCTTCTCTTCCAGGTCACTGCCAGTGAAAGTGATGGGTGACAAAACCTAACTGATTTTACATACCTTGGAGGAGTCTAGAGTAAGGAGCAAAATAACACTGGCTACAGCTAAGGATACAATAACTCATGCCTGTCTCATTTATGCACTAAGGATAAGATAAAGATATAGCATTCCAAGAACTAGCTGAAAAAGAACGTTGTCACATTCTGTTGGACAGGGGTTAGGCATGAATATAAATATTGTTTAAAGTGCTGGAGTATTAATTTGTAATACATACATACATACATACATACATACATACATACATAAGTACATATATACATACATACTCTGGTACAGGGAGCTTCTGATAGACCACCCTGGGCACCATAAATAAAAAGCACACTGCTTATGCTCTTAATGTTTTTTTCCTCCTCTTCGAAAGAAAGGATTATGGAAGAAGTGCTGGGAAAAACTGACAATTGTCATTGGAAGATGAAATCATCAGGATTTCTTCTAAAACTCCACGAGCAACTCAGGCCATGGAAAAATAAGTCTTGGGGCCTGGAAGGATTCCAAACCAAATCACCCTCTCTCTCCTGCCTCCTCAATCTGTAAGCTAAAATACTATTAGGCATCCATTATCACAGCACTGCTAAATGGTTGGAGAGCACTATATCCATTCCATGAAGTGCTGCGGAGATTACTCATAGCTCATTAAAAACGTATCCAATTATTTGGCTGAGATGATAAACTAAACTGATGAGCAGGGCCATCCAGCCAAAAGAATCAACGGGGCTGGCTAATGCCCCAAAGTTGGCTTCTCCATTTGGCTAGAGCAAGGGGGAAGGGTGTCCACACCAAAGGTAAAATCTCACCACTGTGAACTTGGCCAGTGCTACATGGGAAAAATACAATTCTTAAACAATCAGACCTCTCTCTCTCTCTCTCTCTTCCCCCTCTCCCCCCCCTCTTCTCCCCTCTCTCTCCCTCCCTCTCTCTTCCCCCCTCTCTCCCTCTCTCTCTTCTCCCCTCTCCCTCTCTTCCCCCTCTCTCCCTCTCTCCCTCTCTCCCTCTTCCCCTCTCTCCTCTCTCTCTCCCTCTCTCTCTTCCCCCTCTCTCCCTCCCCCTCTCCTCTCTCTCTCTCTTCCCCCTCTCTCACCCCCTCTCTCTCTGTCTCTCTCTCCTCTGTAGGACGACTGGAGGAAGTATTATGGTAATGAACTAGAAGCAGACTACTTTGCCAAGGAACTTGGTATGAGAGAAATGCTGGAAATAAGAAGTTCCATGTGATAAAATGACACGTGTGAACAGCTATCTTTCTGCATTTCTGCATGTTGATAACCAATCTTCTCCAGCTTGATAGTTGCCATTTTGTTATCGGACCATCTTGACAGAGAATTGTGGATGACTGTGTTCATCAAGTTAGGAAGTTTGGAAATGGAATAAATGCTAACCACATACACATCCTTATGAAAGAACATTGATTTATCTGAGGTGACATGCATTTCTTATACTCTGGGCTTGGAGATAACAGAATGGAACTCCCTCAGTCTTCCCCAATGAGACTGAGCTTATCTAGTATCTAGTGTGGGAGACAGGATCATCTAACCAGAATGCAACCTGAAATAGTCCTCCAATTATAGCTAATTGTCATTGTTGAGTATTTGTTACTGCCCTTGGGTGAGTTCCAATATCGCAATGATCACTGCCAAGGCATAGATAGAATCAGTTCCTAGTACCACTAGATACAATTTCTTGTTTCTCAGGATTGACCCCCTGCTGTTAGATTTACAGTATATCCTGCCAATCCTTCAGGTATCAGACAATGTATCCTCCAACTTTTTTTTAATCACAGTAACTCTGTGAGGTATATTGGGTGGAGAGTGATTGGACCACCAAGTGAGCTTCTGTTGTTAAAGGAGGACTTGAATCTGGTCTCTTTTATTATGATCCCAACATTTTTACCTTTTATGCCATACTAACCAGCTAAAATCACACCTGGGATGTTCTAACTGCTCTTCACCTCTTCACCTATACTTGATTACTGGACAGCAATTTAATCATCCATCTGGACTGAGCATCATTTCTCAGGTTTCCCAGCTCAGAAGCCTAGGAGCTACACAATTTGGGAGCTCATTTGGAAGATACCAGACTGGGGAAGACTATTTGAGAGTGTGTTAGAACTTGTCCAATGTATCTGTACACACAAACCTGGAGTAATCATGGCTATTTGAAAGCAAATCTTGGTTTTAAACCAAGCGAATCTTTGCTGACTTCAATTTCAGCTGAGAATTGGATAATGTAGGTTCCTAAAAGAATGAGATAGTGCCTCTCCATTACACAACCCAAAACTGGTACTACAATTCAGGATTTGTAGCAGCACTATTTTGAACAATGCCCTTTCAAACCAGAACAAAAGCTTTTATTCAATAAACAAGTGCCAGAATTAGTTCAGCACTGGGCTCCTTGGTGCTCTCTGACCTCGTTTGATTTTTAGTGGTAATGCTAATGCTGATGATGTTACCTAGTTTTGGTAATGAAATGTCTGCAAGAAATCAAGCAAGCTCAGAAAGCAGCAAGGACCCCTCATTTCAACCCTGAGCTACAAATATTCTCCTTTATTGGTTCAGTAGGTTTAAGATATGTATTCTTATCAAGAACTTAAGCTACACGCCTCTTGTGATGAGAATATCCTACCTTCTCAAGTTTGCCATGACTGGGACTATTTAAGGGAGAACTGCTGCACTTTTATCTAGGCTTAGGGGATTGTGGTGGCTCAGAGGCTTAATGACACTGGAACTGCTGGCCAGGAATGGTCTGCACTCTGGCCGTTCGAGCCCTGCTTCATGAGACAGAGTGAGCTCCTATTGATCAAGTCCTAGCTCCTGCTCACCCAACGGTTCAAAAGCATGCACTATTGAGAGTAGATAAATGGGTACCACTTTGGTGGGAAAAACGTAGCTGTGTTCGTGTGTATGGAAAAAGCGGAAGCCAACACTGGACCTGCAACGCAAGGTAAGGCGAGGTGAGGCAAGACTAGATCAATGAAGGAGGCCAAAGAGCCAGCAACCCTACCGCTGCTAATCAGCTGGTATAAGCTATTTTGCCCCCTGTGATGCACTAAGGATAGGCACACAAAAGCTGAACAGAATGAACTAGCAGTGTAGTCTGTCAGGACTGCACTGAGTCTAGCATTTGTAGATTTCCCTGATATGCTAAATAAATAAATAAATCTGGGATTATCTCATGAGAATGACTGTGAAAGTGGCCATGGGAAATAGTCAACCTTTTTGGCATGTAACTCTTCCTTTTCTGATCTTGAATGCCATGGGATCCTGCCCTTTTCATGTTTAACTTCAAGGGAACTCAAGGAAAATGGCTTTAGAGAGAAATTAATCCCCATCAAGTAACTTGAAGGAATTGTTAGAAGCATATTATCAGATGGTAGAGGAGGGACAGAGCTCAACACTGACTGGAGAAGGATTGGCAGAGCTGCAAGCCAATACTGCACTTCTGAATACCTAGGATGATCCAACAAATTAAATGCAATACTGAACCGGAAAGATGTGCTTTCCCAGTTTCTCTTTGCTTCCAATAGATTGGCATGCAGAAATGCAAGCAGCTTTGTGGGAAGGACAGAGTCCAATAGTAATAAGTGCACAAATATCTGGAGTACCCCTTGAACACCATTGGAATTGATAAAATCATCACCAGTCAATTGCAAAAGGCAGCTCTACTTGGAACAGTTTACATCTTGCGATGATACCTTTAACACCACCGAACAACGTCTGCCTATCCCAGGACTCAATAGGCAGATAAAAATGCCAAATCCTATCTAACAATCGGCTGACTGTGTGACAAACCATGATAACAGTAACTCACTGTGATAGTCTTGTAAAATAAATCCTTCAAGTCATATTCATGTTCAAATATACAAAAATAAATAATCCTTTTCCCCCTTGAAACTCACTTGTTAGCCACTGCCTTCTACCAGGAAGTTTCTTCCTACTTCCTACTCTAGCTTATAGTCCTTGGATTTCTTGCTAGTCTCCCCTCCACAAACTTTCCAGATATTGTTTCTGCTTACTATTTTGGGGACCAGCCAAGGTTAACTGCCACCTGCTGGGGATGAAATGCCAAGCTCTGCAAATAGCTTCAAGAATTGAGGAAAAGGAGAACCAGAATAGATTGAACGCTTGTTTACATTTCCTGTTAAAGTAGATGAATCACAATCAGATTTATCTAGACTCTAGATAAAGTCTTAAATTTTTGCTCCATTCCCATCATGGCACTTTTTACTGGAACCATTGGAAAGCCATTCTACTATGGTATGGTTTTCAATAGTGCCTCTTCCAAACTTACATACATTTCGTTTTTGATTATAACTCTGGGACATTTCCAGATTTGTGAAAAACACCAACCATTAGTTTGCCTATGGCAAGTACAAATACACTCAGAGCAAGAAAACAAAAATAGTTTTGTAAAGCGGAAGCACATTGGTTCTCTTCTATCCCCTTTCAGGATATTAAAATGGTATACATTTTTAAGAGGTGGGACTGCCCCAAACATCTCCATTCTAGTTTTTATGTAAGCTTCACTTTGCTGTCTTTGTAAGTTATTTGCTCGCTATCTCTTTCCCTCCAGTGCTGTTCTGTCACTTCCTTGCTCATCACCTCTTGACCAGAGTCCAAATGAGCAAAAGAGGCAGCTAAGAATAAAGAACCATATCTGGACACTATTACTAAAAGCAAGTGCATAGCTTGCTTTTAGTTATGGTGCCTAGCAAGTGCCTAGCCTTTTGACTTGGGTTAATAAGGAATGAATGGTGAATCTTTCTAGAGGATCTGCTCAAGATAAAATATAATGTCCTTATATTAATAACATTACTGGATGTCATTCTATTACTGTGCAATTAACTCATCTGACATTTCAACCTTTCAGCAATTACTGCTTTGGGTACAGTAGAATCCTATAAAATGGACACACCATTATAGATGTTTCTTTAGTCCAACTTTTCCAACAGCTGCAAAGGATCCTATATCATTACTATGTGTTTGTTTCTGGATTCAAACAGGTTTGTGCAAGAGGACAGATGTAACAAGAGACTTCGGTTTTCAGATATATACAGGTAGTTCTCATTTAGTGACCACAATTGAGGCTGGCTACTTGGTCATTGAATAAAGCAGTCACTAAATGAAACTGTGACTGTGCTTATGATCGTATTTCAGCTTTTTAGCCCTGCCACAGATTGTAAATGTGGGAATTGGTTGTTGCTTTTTCATCAAAGTTACCCAACAAGGCAGTCACTAAATGAGGAGTATCTATAAATCCAAATATTAAACGCTAACATAGAACAAGGGAGGGGCTGTCATCTTCTTGACGGGACAGGACAGATGATAAATACAACAACCTGTTGCTTTCCAAGCATTGCCCAATTCCCGGCATTTCTCATCATAGGCCATGATAATCCAGTGCCACAGGTTGCCAATGTCTAAGCTGGTTCCCTGGACTGATGCAGCACAATAGTTCTTACTTTTTTATATTTAAAACACAGATCTCTGCAAATGAACCCTGAACTGAGCTGTTTAATAGTTTTATTTTTTAAAATGTTAATCATCTTTGCAGAAGGGGGGAAGATATCAAGAAATGTGGAACAAAAATTTAAAAATCAACACCCTCCATCTCTCCAGCAAGCTGCCTTCATCACAAGCTACATTGCATTCCCTTACCCGCAGAACTTCTTTCTAAACCAGTGTCAGCCCATCATGGGGTCTTTTATATTAATACACAAACTCTGAATCTCTTTCTGCATCTGCCCATCATTTGAAGTAAGAAGAAGGGCTCTCCTGAACATTCCTGGAGCTCCAAGAAAGGGCCTGATAAGGACCATACACTGTCAAAGACACACACACACACACATACACACTTTGCTTCTTGCTTACCTTCATGCTTTCTCTGCACCCAAATTTGTGGCTGACAACTCTACCGCTGTTCAGCTGGTGATAGGTTCTGAGCTGGCCTCCATCAGCAGGCCCCCTATCTCCCCACTTGCCTTAGTCTTCCTGGCAGAAGAGTGCTCCAAATGTCCCTGCTTGTTATATACAACCTGGGAGTCTCTGGGCTCTGGGAGCCTGAACAGAAACACACCCTCTCCTCCGCTTCTCTCCTCTCCCCTCCCTCTCTTCCTTTTCTTTCTTCCACCCCCTTGCAGCCCCTTTCCTTACCCTCCTAAAGCAAGGAATGGTCATCAAATTCCATTTCCTGCTGGAGGCATGAAACTCTTAGAAATCCTCTAATGCGCAGGCAGAAGACATTGAATTAGAAGAGCCACAATACAGCACACAACACACCTATGTTTGGTTTGCCCCCATGTTCTGAGCCAGCCCCTGGGGGAAAAACAGGTCTTCAAAAATAATGTTTTCTTTATTCAAAAACTAGACAGCACCCACATCTTTTCTCTTTTGGGAGGGGGGAATTACCCCAAGGCATTTGTTCCTTAAGAAACCAGTGTGCATGTGGCTTGAGTGTGTGAAAATATACAGATTAAACATTCCTTCTGAAATCTGTCTCCTCTGTCTGTCTCTGTCTCTCGGTCTCTCTCTGCCTTTGTCTCTGTCTCTGTCTGTCTGTCTCGTGTGTAAAGAGAGAGAGAGAACAAGTTTGTTCAGAGCTCCAACACCCGAGAACCGGATGATTAGTAGTGTGACACTGATTGGTTCAAAGTAAGCAAACAGATGCAATTCTGTCCCAACTGTATATGCTGCAAAATGCAACCTTACCCTTCTGATCATGTAGATGACCTTGCTGGAGAAAGGTTTGGCTTATCAAACCAAGGACAGCATACAGAACACTTGCGAAATTATGAGTACGCTACCCTGAATGTTCATACCCATGGAAGGTTGAACTAGAATTGTCTTTATTAGATGATTGAAAGGTGCTTCTTGAGATATGTAAACCTTCAACTGTGGGGCCTGCTTGCAACTGTTGCTCTTTTGAGCTATTTTTAATCCAAGCTGTATTTTAAGAATGTTCTAAATCTGTCCCTAGCTGTTACATGAATATTAATACAAGAATAATTATTCTTTTATATTAATGCATGGCAAAGGAAGGAAGGGAGGGAGGGAGGGAGGGAGGGATCCAAACTATAGCTTTATTTGAAGATACTTTTAACTAACTATGGCTAAACAGAGAAGTACCTGGTGGCAAACCTGATTTAAATGCCTTACATTACAATCAAAAATGCAAAATCAAAACTTTGCAAGGGAATTTGTAATTACCGGTAGTAGGGCCCTTGGCCTTTTTTGCAGCCATCAAGGGACAAAACATGCATTGGAGACAAAGACAAGGGCTAGAAATGGAGAGAATACATACAGAGTGTCTCCTCAATGTAGGTATGTATAGCAACTTAGCACTCTCTGCTGCCCTGTTGCTATTTTTATCTTGCATTGCATTTTTTATACATCAAAGCCTTCTGCAAGTCATCCTGGCCAATGTCTCTAAGCAGGCTGGGAAATTCTGGGCTCAGCTTCAGAAACACTGCCCTTTAGGGAAACAGAATTGTGGTGGTGGGTAGGTGGTGGTGGCAATCCTGGACAATATAAAAAATCCAGGTCTCCTTTTTTTTTTTAAGGAAAACCCAGGGTATGATAAAGCGTTGTTCCATTTTGCTTTCTTCAGGACGAATGCTGCCATCTTCTGGTTAGATATTAAACTGCATGAGAAATAAAATACCCTAGAGAATAAATTCAGAACGGAATTTATGCTAAAGTCCCTTTTGTTTCCAATGCTCCATTGTGCTGCTACACACACACACACACACACACACACACACACACATGCACACACAACTGTGGCTTTCTTCTCACATGTCCATGAATACAATGCAGTATCCTCTGTTTGTAAATTTTTTAAAAAAAACCCTACATCAATGCATAGTATTATAATTGTGGGAGAAGTTGGAGGAGTATAAAGGGTTCCTTGTACTTTATCATCTGTGTTTATAGCAGAACCCACATTGAAAGCCACAAATACAACTTTACAACCCCATGCAATATGGAAGGTCTCACGGACCATTTTGAACATTTCTTCAAATAAATCTTCTCTAAATGAGTGTGCTGTTCCACATTGGCTTTAAAATAACAAAACTGAATTTTCATTCGCAGCTGTGCCTATCTAATCACCATCATCATTGTAACTCCCTCCCTTTCCATAATTGAAGGAGAGGAAATGGAGGACAACCATGAATTCCTTGCTTGCAAATGCTTGGCTACTAGCAGCAATAAAAAAAGTGAAGTGAAAAAAATTCCTGAAGCCTCCATGGCACCGAACCGTGCCAACATTGTAAGATTGCAAAGCACAAAAAGCCATCATCAAGGGACACAGACATCAACAATATCTAAAGTCATAAAGTGGGTTAGAGGGGAAAAGTGGCGCGCAGAGAGACTCTTATGTTAGCTTGGAGAGTGTGTTGTGTGTCTTGGACATCACATTACCAAGAACAATATCTTATATACCTTGACACCACATGGCTTTCTCCACTGCGTGTTTTTCTACTGAGCTGTTCTAAGGAAGTCAGTAGTGCAAGGGGTAGGATTCCTCACTATGCTATACAGTTAATTTGGTTTTATTTCTGCAACTCTGAATAGCATTACTTCAAGGAGAAAAGGGTGAACGACATACTGGTAGTCCTGACTTTATAACCTCAATTGAGGCTAGAATTTCCAGTGCTAAGAAAGCTGTTTAAGTGAGTCATGCTTACATTTTGCCACAATTGTTAAGCAAATCAGTGCAGTTAAGTGAATTACATGGTCACTAAGTGAACCTATCTTTCCCCAATGACTTTGCTTTGTCTAAAGCTGGCTGAGTAGGTTGTAAATGGTGGTCCCATGACCCAGGTAGAATAGGATAGGATAGAATTCTTTATTGGCCATGTGTGATTGGACACACAAGGAATTTGTCTTGGTGTAAATACTCTCAGTATACATAAAAGAAAAGATACATTCATCAAGAGTCAAGAATCATCAGGTACAACACTTAATGATAGTCATAGCAATCTGCTTACCATACCCTATACAATAAGCAATCAAATCACACTTGGCCAATAAAGTATACAGGTAAATCTGTAGCCAATGTAAATATATGCCGGTTGCCAAGCGCCAAATTTTGATCATGTGATTATGGGGATGATGCAATGGTCATAAGTGCAAGAGCTGGTCATAAACCACTTTTTTCAGTGCCGTTGGTTGTAAACCGAGGACTAACTGTATTTAAGTGGTAGTTCATGATGGCCAACTTTTCACAATTACTTGTCTGCCCGGTCTTATTATTTAGTTTATTTATTTATTATCAAGATTTATAAGGCTATGCAACTAACGTTCTCTGATTTTGAGGGGCATGCTGAATACAAACAAACAATAACATTCCTCTCTAAAGTTATGTAGTCCTCTACCACAGTTTTGCTTTGAAAGGAAAATGATTTAAGTTCACTTTTGTGTTGACTTACAAGTCCACCAATTCACTGAAGGAGATCCCTTCAAAGCATCCAGACCAGCTATTTTGTGTGTATTCTTTACACATTATTTTGTCACTATTTTCATAGGATTTAATGAAATGTCTCCAGTAAAAATTCTCTAGGAAGTCATTGCAGAGGCCAAATATCATTTCTGTACATGTCTATCCCTCTCCTAGATATAATATTACCAAATATATTTTTAAAAATGCATTTTAATCTGCAACACTATCCAATACAGACTTTGATTACTTTAAAAAAAACAAGATCATCAGATAAGATTGGGAGGGGGATTTTGTAAGTAAAGATTTATATCTTGATTGGATATGTCCTTAAGTACTTTTTTACTCTTTGGAATATGAGAAGGATATAAACAATATTATCTGAAAAAAAGCAAAGTCTGCTTACGGGGGGAAAAAATCAGTGTGATCAATATCCAGCACAGTCTCAAAATGTTATTTTCTCTTTTCACCCACCTCCTGGAAACAATTAGACCCACTGAGATTCATTTTCTTCTGAGTGTAGGTTTCACTGCAACACTCACATCTGGGGCTTTCAATGTTTAAATCCCCTGTCAAGTTAATAACTCTCTTGTTTGGAAAAGGAGAGAAAATGGAAATCATTAGATCCTGGGTCTGCTGCAGTCCATCAGGTAGGCTGACCTAAAACAGAGAAAAGGCCCACTGCTTGTTGGAAAGAATTTCCATGATTAAGATGAATATTTTATCTAGAGTGCTGTTTTTGTTCCAGACTGTATCTGTTTTGACAACTGATGCACCATTGAAACAAAGGCAGAAGGATATATCTAAATTTATATGGAATGGAGGAGGGTGGAACATAAGTTAAATATAGAGTGCTATAAGAAGCAAAGGAAAGAGGATTGGGTCTGCCTGTTTTGAAAATGTATTTTACAGTTTGTTGTTTAGTTGGATGAAAGAGTGGGTGTTGCTGAGAAATAGAAGGCTTTTGTAACCAAAACAACATCATCTGATATTTGGGAGACATAGATATTTGAGGTATGATAAAGCTAGGGTTAATATAGATTTTAAAAACAATTACAGATAGTCCTTGACTTATAACCATTTGTTTAGTGATCTTTCGAAGTTACGACAGCACTGAAAAAATTAATTTATGATTGTTTTTTACACTTATGACCATTACAGCATCCCGTAGTCAGATGATCAAAATTTGGTCACTTGGCATGTATTTATGATAGTAACACACTGTTCCAGGGTCATGTCTGTAACCTTCTCAACTGACTTCCAACAAGTAAAGTCAATGGGGGAAGCTAGATTTGCTTAACAACTACACAATTCACTTAACAGCTGCAGTGATTCTTTAACAGCTGTGGCAAAAAAAGTTGTAAAATGGGGCAAAACTCTCTTCACAACTGCCTTACTTAGCAACACCAATGGTGAATTCAGTTGTGGTCATATGACAAGGAGCACTTGTTTCTCAGGCAAGCCATATTGAGAATAAGAAACAGATACAAATCCAGATTGTGCCCCAAAAAAGCTTTTGTGGTTCTTAGTTTAAGAAGCATTTTTTTAGACAAGAAATGATAAGTAAATGTAAGTGGTTTACTTATAGTGAGATATTTGTAGATCAAAGATCAGGTAGAACTGGTAGGTGGAGTTAAACACGCCATCAACTGCATTGCCACAAGAGATCCAGGTTTAGCCCCTCCTGAATTCCATTGACTCTTATCTAGAGCCAATATAGTGCTGACTGTGAGTCAACTAGACTCTTGTATATAGATTTGAATAAAGCATCTATGCTGCAACTTTATGAAAGGTCCTGATCCTTTGTGCCTGATATGTTAAAGCTTTTTCAGTGGGAATATAAAATAAAATTGATTGCAGGAAGTACGATTTCAGCAACAGAGTGGTCAATGTCTGGAACTCACTACCTGATTCTGTTGTCACATGCTTAAACCCCCACTCCTTTACCCTCAAACTAACCTCTATCGACTTCACCCCATTCCTAAGAGGTCTGTAAGGGGCGTGCATAAGCTATCAATCGCTGCTTACCATCCCTGTCCTACTGTCCCCAATTATTAGTTTCTATTTCATGTATTTAAACTTATGTTTATTCTTATTTCTATTATATTCTAAGTGTTCGACAAAATAAGTAAATAAAAAAATAAAATAAAATAAAATAAAAAACAATGGGAAAATACATGGCTGAAATAATTTTTATAAAGTGATGTATTATTGGCATATGTCACCAGAGAAACTGTCTAGAATGTATAAAGGTATCTCAAATGTATCTTGGAAATATGAACAATTTGAAGGAACATTTATCATTTTTGGAATACAAGCTTTCTGTAAAAAAGCTAGAAAGTTTTGGATATAAATATATACATTAATTCAGAAGACCTTAAATATTAATATATAATTGAAACTGGAGGATTATCTTTTGGAAATGTTGAACAAACCGCTGGAAAGAAATCATAAAACTTTGAAAATTGCAGCAAAGTTATTACATGCACAAAGATGGAAAGACTCAATATTACCTAGAGTGGAGGAATGCTTTGTAAAAATAGTGGAACTTGCAGAGATGGCTAAATTGACTTCCTTGGTTAGAGAAAAGACAATATTTACATTCACTGTAGACTGAAAAGCACTAATAGACTTTTTGTGTGAAAAACAAAAAAATGAACTTTTAATTTATGGTTTGGATAATTAGAAGAAATGGATTATAGCAGAAAGATTTTTTTGTAACTAAGGAGTAAGAGGTAAATTTCTACTTATATTTATTCCTCCCCTCACCAAAGTAGATTATAATAAAAAGACTTTTTGTAATCATAAAGTATGAGGTAATTTTGTACTCATAATTGTTCTAAAGAAAATTAAAAAAAACATCCAGCTCAAAGCATAAGCTGTTTCAAGAGTCTTCAAAGATAGCTAGGGGTTTGTGGAGAAAATGAGAGGTGAAGAGTGAGAAGACACATACACACGTACAGATCTGAATTAAAAAGGGAAAATGAACAAAATGAACTTTCTCCAGATTTATAGTTCCAACAATATTGTGTCTTTATTTTTTTTAAATGCACCAGGTGGGAAACTTGCTGGCACACAGAGCTATATACCTACTCCCATGATCTGAAATGCATTTCCCAAATCCCATATTACTTTAATACAATGATTCGATTTAGACTGCAGAGTTTGTGGCTTCATTACAATGCAGGTTGTTTAACATTCAAGGCTTTGCAAGTTAAATATCAGTCTAATTTTCCTTAACATTAGAACTAAAAATTCTTCCTTCTCCAGTTTTGGCAAATCCTTGTCTACTTGTTCTCCTGGCTTTGTCAACTTTTCCAAGTGAGGCCCTTGGACATTAATGACAAGTGACTTGACCTTCCAGGCCTACTCAGAATTGTAAAATCTAAAATTTCAAATCTGAAGTGGTTTCCTAGAAAGTAAGTGAACACAATGACTTTAATGGTTAATCATTGGTAGCTTGCTTCATGTATTTTGTCAGGCCCCTATTTTAACCCTTGTTACCCGAATGCATAAAACTTGCCTTGTTCATACATAATAAGCAAAAATGAATGCACTCAGGTGCACTGTTATGTCAGAATGTGGCCTATTACAGCAGAACACAGCTCAGCTGGTAAAGCAGAACTGACATGCTGGGCTGACCCAGGTCAGCTTAAGACTTAGCAGCTGCATTCATACAACATACCAGATTTAAGGTGTGGACCTAATGAGTAACTAGATAGAAGATCTTCAGGAAATCTTAAGGCTGTAGGCTAGCTGGAAGTAGATCCCACAAGAAGCCAAGCACAAACCTCTTTTGTTGTTTTTCAAGACACGAAATGCTTTAATAGTACCAGGAATTAAGCTTGGCTTGAGGGAACCTGCTGTGCTAACTGTTCAGTTGGTTTATGATTTGATGTATTGGGCAAAGAGCATTCAAGGACCCAGTTAAGTGTCTGATGTGAATGCAACCATTCAACCCAAGAAAGGTGTCAATTTGAGACAAAAAAATAAGGACGATGGGAAAACAAGAAGACTTTTCATTGACAGTACTTGGCCTGTTCTTGCTCCACTCTCAAATACCGCTGGACTGAAAAAAGCATTTTACTAGAAAAAAATACAATTGAGTAGGATGATTCAGATGAGCTATCCAATAATGCATTAAAACCAACAATTTACTAGAAACCAGGAGACTGTGAGTTCTACTCCTGCCAGGCATGAAAGCTGACTAGGTGACTAGGTAAAGGCCAGTCTCTCACAGTCCAAGGGTTGCTGTTGTGGAGAAAATAGGAGAAGGAAAGAATATTAACTATGTTTACCATCTTAATGAAATATTAAATTATATTAAATAATAAAAAGGATATACAAAATAAAATAAAATCTGCACAAAAACCTTGTCAATATGCACAAAATCCCAGATAGAAACACTGTTTATTATTCAGCTTGTTGACTGGGAGAACTACCTACCTATTCTTAATGATATTTGCTGTCCCCATCTATGTATTCTAATTTGCTGCTAAATGGTACTCTCCTGACTATGTATCTATAGCACATAATAAACTAAGTGATTACTGTAATTGAGTCCTATGGTTTGTCCTCTCCCTCTCCTGCACATCACCAGCCAAAGAAAATATCTGAGAATCACAGTGTTGACTGTCAGTCCTAGGTTCCTTCTAGGTCTGGAACACAAGCCAAATTGCTTCCTCCCTCCTCCAAAGCAGACTGGAATCACAGAAGAGTTGAGCTACAATCTTTTATTTACAATGCCTCTCTCTCTTTCTTTTCTTTACAAGCAACAAATGCAAACTCAGGAAGGCCACCATGCTATATTCCACTACTAACACTATCACTAAACTGGTAAGAGATGAGAACTGACAGACTGCCAGCTTGTCAGTCTAGTATTACTATGCAATTTCACAGATGACTATATAGTATAATAGCCTCAAATGGCAGGAAAAATGTGGCCAGTTGCAAGAAGGAAGGGCCCAAATGAAGATAAGAGCATCTCACAAAGTTCACATTGATTTTTAAGAGCTCAATATTTTCCTCTTTTGTTTTACCTTTTTGTTCCACCGCTCTGCAGTGTGTGGGTAAGGGCACACCAAAGGAAAAAAAACATTCACATCATTGGATTTAAATTCAAATTCAGTTCAATTCTGTTTGTTTGTTTGTTTTATGCCCCACCATGCATTCTGAAGCACAAGGCAACATGCATAGGGTTTTCCTACTTTAAGTTTGAACTACATAATTAAATACTGCCCATATGTTTAATTATTTCCCTATTCTTTCTCGTAGCTTTTGGAGAGGCTGCATATGTTCTGTGTTGGATGCACAGATTTCCTGTATGTGCGTGTGAGAGCTCTTGTGATGAGAAATCTGATCTTGGAAATGAATAAGTGAAGCCACTATTATGACTGGAAGATCTTACTTCCAGAAATGACATTGTAGATGTGTATAGAGAGCCAAGTTAGTGTAGTAGTTAACGGATCAGGCTAGAAACAGGGAGAATGTGAGTTCTGGTCTTGCCTGAGGCACAAAACCAACTGGGAACTTAGTGCCAGTCACTTGCTCAACCCTAAAAGGAAGATAATGGCAAAACACTTGCAAAAATATTGCTAGGGTAATTCAAGGGACTTGTCCAGGAAATTGCTAGGAATCTTTAAAAAAACCTAAATGGCAAAAAAACTATAATAACCTCTGGCTACTTATATTCCTATCAAGAAGAAAGTCCAGGAGCATGTGATCCATACATTTGTATTTGTAGGGAGAAAGGGAGAAGAAAGTGACCTCAAATAATCAATGCTTTCTGGACATAATTGTATTTTGTGCTCTACATCCAGAATCTTCTTATATCTGTCTTTCCTTGGTCCCAGTCTTTCATCCCTTCCCCCTCCCCATAGTTCCTTTCATTTTAACATGCAATTAGTTATTTAATTATCTGGACTTTATCTTAGGAACACAAATGACATTGACAGGCTGTCCCATTTGTCTTCTCCAGATAACTGCACAATTTCCTTTTTTCTAACCGGGACTTTCCAAGCACAGAGTATGGCCAACATCAAAGGGAACAGAAAGCCAGAAAAATTCTAACAGTTCTATCTATTACTGCTTCTATCATTATTCCCATATGCATAAACTACATCAGCATAGGAATCATAGAGAGCCAGTTTGGTCCAGTGCTTAAGGCACAAGGCTAGAAAGTAGGAACTGTGAGTTCAAGTCTTGCCTCAGCTATGAAAGCCAGCTGAGTGACCTTGCGCCAGCCAGCCTTTCTCAGCCCATCCCATGTCACAGGATAGTTGTTGTGGGGAGAAGAAGAGGAGGAAGGTATTTTGGATGTTTGCCATCTTGAGTTATTTGTAAAAATATTAAAGGCAGGATACAAGCAAGAAAGCAAACAGATTATAGTAATTATTTGTTTCCCCTCCTTCTCCTCTGTTTTCCCAACTGTATTTTAAAGTTTTTTTGCTATTGTTCCTTCTCAATACATGCATAACAATTTGCATCTTGAGTATGCGTCAGTACTTCCTACATTTCTCCTTGTTGGTGTAATGCAGTACGTTGGCTTGCAAAATCAACCTCTAAATCAGAGATTCTAGCTTTTACAGAACAGTGTAAGCACTCTTGGGGTAAATCTAGCATAAGGCAGGGAGTGCCATAGGTATAATTACAGCTGATAACTGATAAAGGATTATGTGAAAGCCATAATGGGAAGCAAGAGTCGATTTATATACAGGTCCATTTTGTAATGACCATGGCATAGGAAAGACTTGGAACATAAGCGGAGTAACAAGTAAAGACCATGAAATAGCAAGTCAAATGAAGAAATAAAGAAAATAAAATAGGTATGTCTTAGGTATATAAAACTTACAAAAGGGGAAAGGGTGTAATAGATCTGAATAGAAGTGACCTTACTTTGTGGATTGGAAATGATGAAAGCATTAAGAGAAGGGAAAGTGTAGCTTAAATTACAATTGAAAGAGCTAATATGTCAGAAAGTATGAATTTTTTATCTTGATTGCTATGGGTATGTATGAAAGCAGGAACCTAGAGGTCAGTAATAGCTACATGTTCTATTCCAGAGAATGGTGACAATGGAAGAATCAGAGAGAAGTTTGGCAGCAAATTACTGCATTTAGAGAAATGGGATCAGGGGAGAAAACTTTATTTCCTTGGGTGATGTAAATAGATAAGTGGGGATAATGAGATTACAGAAAAAGTTACCCAGAGAGAATGGTGCTACTAAGCATCAAGGTAGAAGAAAGTATGTTTCACATAAGTGAATTAAACATGTTCCTCTATACACATATCAAAGGAAAGAATATAAAGTTAAAGGTATGGCTGAAATGAGGACCCAGATTGTTGAGGGGGGCAATATACTGGCATTGTAAACTGCTCAAAGTATGCTGTATGAAACGGTTTAACAGATTTAACAGATAATCAGAGTTGGAAGGGACCTTGCAGGTCATCCAGTCCAACCCCACCTCTCAAGCAGGAGACCCTACACTATTTCTGACAGAAATGGGAGTCCAATCTCTTCTTGAAAGTCTCAAGTGATGATGCTCCCATAACTTCCTAGGGCAAGGTGTTCCATTGGTTGATTGTTCTCACTGTCAGAAAGTTTCTCCTTATTTCCAGGTTAAATCTCTCCTTGTTCAGTTTCCATCCATTATTCCTTGTCTGGCCTACAGGTGCACCAAGGGCCTTGGTGGTGCAGGCTGTTAAATGCCTAGCACTTAAGTTCCAGCTGCCTGCAATTACTGCAGGCTCGAATCCCACCAGGCTCAAGGTTGACTCAGCCTTCCATCCTCTCGGGGTAGGTAAACTGAGGACCCAAGATTGTTGGGGGCAATAAGCTGACTTTGTAAAAATGCCGCTTAGTAATAAGCAGGCATATACAATGGAATGAAGGCTATTGCTGAGCGCATTGGGTTGTGTCCCAAAAATTGTAAGCCGCCCTGAGTCTTCGGAGAAGGGCGGCATATAAATGTAATTAAAAAAAATAGCCTGATGCCTTCCCCTCTGTGGCAGCCCCTCAAATATTGGAATATAAGTCTATAGCTATTGTTTATAATGAAAGTTTGAGAAAATTAACAAAAAATATAAGGAGACTAAGAGGTTCTAAATGTGGGAAGCATGATCGTTGTCAAGGTATTTGGGGGAAAAGTAGATATGGAAGAAAAGGAAAGAAGTAGAAGAAATGAAGAGAAACCGAAAGCATAGATCCTGCATGAAAAACTAAAAGATTAATCTCCCGTCAAAATGAATGGGAAGTTGACATAAAGAAAGAGGAAGGAGAAGCTGCGTAAAATAGAATAAATTCTATTGCTGCATGCAAGAAGTACATTCTTCCCAATAACATAGCCTATGACAAAAAATGCTTGGTGAAATGATCAAGTGAAAGTAGATGTGGACAAGAAAGAATGTATATGAGAGAATGATTGAGCCATAAAAAATATGGATTAAAAAAAGACATTTTGTAATGCATAGAGAGATAAAAAGAACACCACAAAGGGAATAAGCATTGGTTAAGATTAAAAGAGGCTGAGAAAATGCAGTGATTTTGAGGAAAATAACATAGTTTTGGAATTAGGTAAAGGAGGCTAAACAAGAAGCCACTAAGAGAGCGAACGGAATTAAAAATTAAACATCACTACCTTATTCAGGATGAAACCAATGCCAGGAAATGCTGGTAAAGATATGGGTAGACAATGTTAGATTAACAATTGGAATTGAAATAAATACTGTGGAAATTTGGCATCCAAGAAAAAGAAATGATGAAAATAATGACATAATTGCTCTGAGATGTTGAAGGATGATAAGACTGCAGCTGTACATGACATAACTGGAGAAATGTAAAAATGCAAATATGGTTTGCTTACGGAGTGGTTGTGCAACTTGTTTGACATGTGCAAAATGCATTTGGGCCTAAAAATAGGAAGAATGCCATATGTGTCCCCTTGTAGGAATGAAAAGATAAGAAGAGAGAATGCAAGAAGAGAGTAATTTGTTCGTTAAACAAACCTGAGAAGGAATTTAGCAGAATTATGAAATGTAATAATAAACAAAATTTGAGGAGTGTAGTATATGAGGTATGCAGACCAAATTTTTGCTCTTCAGCAGATTTTTGAGAAATGTAGGAATTTGAGAAAGTTCTAGCAACTAGTCAAAAGGCTTTTCTTGAAGACATTTCACTTCTCATCCAAGAAGCCTTTAAAAAAAGAAGTCCAGTTGCCTGTTGAAAAGCACCTTTGAGGCAGCCATGACTTGGATGACTGAGAATCTCCACAAAATTTGAGAAATGATACACTTGTTGATTTGGAGAAAGCATATGGCACAATAGGGAATAGACTGAATTCCATTAATGATACACTTGTTGATTTGGAGAAAGCATATGGCACAATAGGGAATAGACTGAATTCCATTACTTTGTTAATTAGAATTGAGAACCAGGTAGGAGAAAAACCTAAAAATAAACCAAATGAAGTAGGAATTGGGGTAGATAAAAATGTATACGGTGAAATAAGAAGAGATATGGTCAAGGATGAGCAGGTGCTGAATGGATGCAGACTTGATGCGAAAGTTATATTTGATCATATCATGAAAATGAATTAAGATTCATTTGCAGTAAAGAAATATGAAGGAAGAATAAATGGATTGAAATTTGGAGTTGATGACAATGTAAAAACAAGGAACTGAGCAGTTTAAAAAATAAAAGGCAATGTTCGAAGCAGAATGCGATGAAAGCAAAGAAGATTTGGAAGGATACAAATGTGCAATAAGGAGAGATATAGCCAATGGGGTTGTGTAAAATAGATTAAAGTCTGTTTCCTTTTCTTATCTTTAATGTCTTTGGCTTACTATTTCTTATTCCTTTTCTGCGCTCTGCATATACATTTCCCTTTCATAAAAATGTCCTCAAGAGCCCCCTCCCCTTAGATTATTTTTTTGAATAGGGGAATACTGTATTTGAAGGACTGAATATGTATGTGAAGTTTTGCAGATGCTTATGGCATTGTTTCACCAAATCAAATCACAGTCCCCATCTCCAGTTAGGCTCTGATCTCATCCACTTTTAAAATGCAGATCCTAACATGCTCTATAAAGGTTGGGGTGGATGTCACAAACTGTAAGTTGCATATCCTGCAGCACTAAGACTTGATAGATCATGCAAGACCATGTGCAACATTTATAGTTGCTTGAATGGAAAAACAATCAGAGCTCAACAAAATGAGGCTAGCAAGAGAGATAACGGTGCAAGTTCTTCTTCTTCTTCTATTCAGCTGTGTCTGATTCTCATAGAAATAGCCTGGACCAGTCCCTGCAGTTTTCTTGGCAAGAGTTTGGAAATAATTTGCCATTGCCTCCTTTCTAGGGCTGAGCAAGAGTGACTGGCCCAAGGTCAGCCATCTGGCTTTGTGCCTCTGGCAGAACTAGAACTTGGGTCGCCCAATTTCTAGTCTAATGCTTCAACTATTATACCAAGCTGGCTCCGAAATAAAGATGTGC
Organism: Naja naja; assembly: GCA_009733165.1. Lineage (NCBI taxonomy): Eukaryota > Metazoa > Chordata > Lepidosauria > Squamata > Elapidae > Naja > Naja naja. The sequence goes on from CM019149.1 coordinate 172,460,358, forward strand.
ATAAGGATGCATACTCTATAGATGGACAGAAAATACATGTTAAGTACACAAGTGAGAATCTCTAAGGAACCCCTGATGTGGGGTAGCTGAACTGCCATCTTCTGCTCTTCTATTTCTGTGCAGCTCTTACATGTAAATGAAGCACGTCTCATAGAAACACGTCAAAGATTTCTTTCAATTTGTTGCTTCCACTCCAAATGAAACTGAACTAGAGAAAGGTCTGTTCTGCAGAGCATCTTCTCAATCAACAGCAATTTTGGGAGATGGCTACAAAGGGAAGTAATCTAGCAAGAGGTGATTTGTCCATCTGACTAGGCCAATCCACCTTCAAAGTCACAGTGTCCTTGACTTGTATTAGAAAACTGATCCCAGAAAAACCTTTCTCATCTGTCATCCTGGTAATGTCCGAGTAAAGACCATGCAACTGGCTCAGTGGGCAATTGATTACAGCCTCTGCCTGACTCTCCCCCTCCCATTTCTTCATTTTCTCCCCATTAAAATGTCTGGGAAAGAAATAAGTGACTGCTGTGGAGTCCTCTGAACCTTCGTCAGCTTGGGGGGTCCTGGAGTTGCAAAGGATGGTGGGAGCTCTATCCAAGACAGCTGGAAGCTTCCAGGATAAACCCCCCTCTCTCTCCCACCAAGACTAAAAACCTCATAAGCACAACCAGAGATTAACCCTCTCTGTACCAAAACAGCTGTGTTAACAACCCCTTGCTGCCTACCACATAATCTTTTCTCATTGGGAGCCTATGGACGAAAATTCCAACCGTTAAGTATCAAGACTAGTGCTACTGCAGGAACTGTCTTAGTTCACTGAAAATAAAAAAAATCTCCCTTCTACCACTGTCCTAAGATTAACCTAAAAGATTAACAAGTAGACAACTCTAGGATCTTCTGAAGTCATGTTCCTCCACCATGCAGACTATGCATACCCTACTTTCTCACCCTCTGCAAAGCCTGAAGACATTTGAAATCTCCCTCTCCTCTCAGATCTGCTGGTGGCTTTCCTTTCTCTCATAAACAATGGCAACACAAATATTTGTTTAAACGAAAGAATGAATACAGTCAGAAGGAACTGGTAGGCAGAGAAGGGGACCTGAGGCATGAAGCTGGTCCTTTTCCTGCTTCTGTACTTAAAAGTTTCCCCTTCAGCAGGAGCTCCCCTCCAAATCCTTGCAGAGCAAAAGGCACCAGGGCAAAGGTGGCCAAAGGTTAAGCACTCCAATAAAGGAAAATATCTGTAGCTCAGGGTTGATATAAGGGGCCCTTGGTGCTCTCTGAGCTTGCTTGTTTTCTTGCAGATGGTTCATTACCTAAACTAGGTAACATCCTCAGTGCAAGTGATGATGTTACCTAGTTAGGGTTAGGGATGGGAACAACATAAAGCCTTCCTGAGCAGCTTTTAATCCCCAAAAAGGGCATTGAGCCCAAATTACTGTACACAGTTTAGTAATAGTAAGGATAATAATAATGTCTGAAGGGTAGTGAAGAAGATGTGCCAAAGCTAGTACACCCGGAAGGCCTACTGAGTACTGGAGAGCCCAAGTTGGCCTACATGAAAAAACAAATGAAGAACAAAAAAGAGACATGAGAACACAACTCATTACATGGCCAGTACATTTTTAAAAAAACTCACAAAGAAAATAGATAATAACAATACCTGGCTATGAATAAATGCAGGTAAGGTGAAGAAAGAAAATAATTCTGGTTGCACAAGACCAAGCCTGAAGAACCAATGCATACAAAGCCAGAATTGAGAAGACAGTAACATAAAGCAAGTATCACCTCTGCAAAGGAGCTGAAGAAACCTGGTTAGTTGCTGCAAGAAGATTGACTACAGACTGACTATAAACAACAGCATGACAAAGTAGCAACAATGGGGAATTGGAAAATCTGCAAGAATTATCATTTTCCTGCAATCAAAAACTAGTGGGACCATAAAATAGAGAAAGTAATAGAAAGTGAAGAATCTAAAGTGATCTGAGACTTTAGAATTCAAACAGGCACTGGGAGGCCATTTTTGCTCCCAGGGGGCTTCCCTGAGGCCCAGGATGCAAAAATGGAGTGCGGGGGCCCCACGCAGCACCCCTCCCTGCGTGCCCCTTTTTGCCTCCTGGGTGAAGCAGTAAGAGGGGGATCCCAGCACAGCTGATGGTTGGAACAGCTGATCATTGGGAGGAAAAAAGAAATACCGGTTTGGCCAAATGGGTAGCTGTTTTTTTATTACCAATTTGGCCAAACTGTAGCATTTTTTACTACCAGTTTGCTTGAAGTGGGCCAAACCGGTAGAATACCACCAATGCACCAGCCACAAAACACCCCAGATTTAATAATTGTCGATACCAAACAATAGGCCAACACTTACGACTAACAAGATGCATTCTGATTTGCTGGCTAGAAATGGAAGTCATTGCAAGATTGGTTAAAAGAACAATCCAGTTGGAGGTTAAGTTTTACTGAACTCAAATTGTATTCCTCATACACAATTAAGTCATGGCAATATTTTTCTCCCTTGTTCTCATGACATTGCCTTTACTTCATCCAGGACACAAATAAGATCACCTCAAGTTGTTCTTTGTATTAAAGTATTATTTCCTATTTATTCCAATATTATCCAACAACAGCTGCAAAGTAAAATGATCACCCATTATCTTGGAGAGAAGTCAGATAATTGACAAAGACTAGGAATAGAAGAATAGACTCAAGTAAGGCATTGATTACATTGATCATGGGGACAGCAAATGCTGTACTGAGATGGTTGCTGCCAATTCATGGATGAATTATAGCCCTTTATATAGTAGGGAGGAAAAGCCCTCCAATCCTCATAAAAATGGGCAACCTTGTTCTTTGCTGAATATACCAACAGTACCTACTCCAGATTGAAACATGATTTTTCTTTGATTGTCCTCTCAAAATTCTGCATGCACTATGAAAACAGGATCGTACTCAGTCAGAATACATTAACTAGTTAAATTAGCTTTGTCAGGATTATAGCTGCAGAGCAAATTCTTGTATTTATTTAAAAGATATTTTATCTCCAGACAGACATAGTTACGTGTTTTATTTCAACTTATATTGGTGCACTCCAATCCCTGACAGTGTAAGTCATCAACTACACTGTCAATGAAATATTCTAGATCAGTGTTTCTCAATCTAATCAGCCTGAAGATGTGTGGACTTCAACTTCCAGAATTCCCCAGCCAGCCTTGCTGTCCACACATCTTCAAACTTCAAAGGTTGAGAAACACTGTTCTAGATCAGGGCTGTCAAACTCCCGGCCCATGGGCCGGATGCATCATGTGCTGGCCATGCCCACGCCCACTTTAGCGAAGGGGTGGGAAGTCCCAATACATCACGTGATGCCGCTGTAACGAAGTGAGTTTGACACCTCTTTTCTAGATCATGTCCACAGCAAAAGCTGTTTAGGGAAAAAGGGGAAATGTATCTTCAAAAGTGGAATGAAGTAGGTAGATTGGGTGAATTTAAGACATCTCAAATGTAGGTTGGGGATGAAATGAAGGCAATGTCAAGAGGATGTGACATAAAATTTCCAGGGATATGGTCTATTCGTCCTGTGGCTGGGGAGTTAAGGCTCTTGTAAGATCTGGTTTTGGTGTTTATATTTCTCTCCGTCCTCCAATGGGTTTAATGTATTCCTCCTCTCCACCCCACCTCTCCTTTTCTCCTCGTAGATAGGCTGGCCAACACTGGCCCCAAATCACCCACTGAGTTTCACGGCTGAGTGATGATTTGAGCACAAGTCCTTTTCCTCTTAACATAGCGCTACAATTGCAAGTGGTGATCGAGGCAAAGATATCGCTCCTTGTGACTTCATGGACACGTCCATGTAAATTGCTGGGGCAGAAGTGATTTACCCTGGCTCTGTTCCAGGACCTTTTCTCTGACTTCCCAGTTTAGCCTGCAGTTTTGGAATATCCTGGTGGTCTCTCCCCATCCCCCCACTACTAATTAGGTCCAACCCAGTTAAGAGTTTTGAGATGACAGTAGATGCAATAATCCGTAAAGGGATTACGTTTTATCAGAGAACACACGCTATTATTCCTTGAAGCTTAGCCAATCTGTTTTAGCATAAGCCTTTGTGGCTTTGTTCAGGATAAAAAGGTATTGTTTTCAACCTTGTTTAGATGCAAAAACTGGCAGCATGGATTCCCACCATTTTAAGACACAAATGCTAAATGCTGTATTATAAGATTTAAAATAGGATTACATAGAGGAGAAAAGTAAAACAAAGTCTTAGAATTTACTTTCATAATCATGGAAAATCTGAAAATTCTGGTCCTTTTTGATAGGGCCCCAAACCACTGCCTCACACTTCCTTGATGTAAGTGTGTGTGTGTGTGTGTTGTTGATTACCCTAAATAGAATTTGGTATTCTCATCTACATGCTGTTACTACATTCATCTTGTTAAATAATGGACAAAGCAGCATCATATAAAGAAAATCCTAAACTGCATTTGTACAATAAAGGAACTGAAAGGAATATCGATCTAGAAGTCGTGTACACAGGGGATTGGGAACAATGCTTTTATGTAAATCATCTGTTGTCTTGCTGTTGCTACTGATGAGTTCTGCATATCAATGGCTTGAAAGTAAGTTGTTTTGTTTTTTAAAAAAGAAACAAGATCATCAGTGTTTTAGGGACACTGATTACAATCACATGAAATGGAAAAGATAAAAAAAATCCTCTGTAAATACTTGCCACGAATCCTCAAAGAGAAATTTACCATAAGGTTTCCATTTCTCTCTGTCGCCCTGTCTGTGAGACGGGGGAGCCTTATGGAAAATTTATCTGAGTGGCTCAGATCCCTATGGGAAGCAGAGGATATTACCAAGACTAAGAAACTACAAAATTTAGCATTGTGATGTCATTATGATGAAACTGAATATGTAATGAGGTTTTGAAGGATTGGGGGAGAGAATTACCACAGAATTTACCTCAGAACTTGAAAAACATTGCCAATCCTTGATTTATGGTTATATACCTGGCAGGGAAGCAGAAATTCTGTCTTTTTTGTTCCCTGAACTATTGCCAGACCATGGCTTAGATGATTTTGGCTCGTTTAGGGAAGTAAATCAATTTTTGAGAAAGTAGGTTTTTGAGATGCTAAAGGCAACTTCTTGTGGGTTGTACAGTCTTTGTTCTCTGCATACAAGACTTGGTACCAGAAAATAGCCACAAGTTTCCACCTCCTTTACCTCTAACATCCTATGACCAGAGGCATAACTTCAAAGAAAGCTTCCAAGGCTGCCTTCTTGGCTGACAAGGATGCCTCACAGCAGAGGCTTGGCAAATCCTTGGCTTGGATCCTTCACTTCCAAATCAGGGGCTACAATCCAAGCTGTGTAAACTGTGGTTTTGCTTAACTCCAGCAAGGGGGTTGTGGGCAAGGAGGCTGGGAACTGTTCATGATGGAATCTCAAAAATGATTGAACAAGACCTCAGGAATTCTGATTCCAATGTTTCCTTTTCGCTAGAGAGATGGGGAGAATAGGCAGAGAAATTCCCTTGCAATCAAGACTGGTAGGTCCTATTTCCTCTGTTAACTTTGCATTGCAGTTTACCAGTCTATCAAAGCAGGAGTTAAGCTCTAAAACAAATCAACACTAGTGGCATTTTTGATAACTAAGAATTACGAAGTGATCATTCCACATTAGTACATAATAGCAATAGCACTTAGGCTTATATATACCACTTCACAGTGCTTTACAGCCCTCACTAAGCAGTTTACAGAGTCAGCATATTGCCCCCAACAACCTGGGTCCTCATTTTACTGACCTCTGAAGGATGGAAGGCTGAGTAAACCTTGAGCCTGGTGAGATTTGAACTGCCAAATTACAGGCAGCCGGCAGTCAGTAGAAGTAGCCTGCAATACTGCATTCCAACCACTGCACCATTGTAGGCTCACCCTTCTAATGGGACCAGGCCAAAACACAAGAAAAATATAGTTCCCTGATATGTTTGCTGCAGCAACAGATCCTGAAATGGCTGCCATTACCACACCTATGGTTTGCCAAGATACAAATATATGGAAACTAACTTAATAAGCAATATTGTTTTGTCAGTCCCAGATAAATAAGAGAATTTGCGACATGTGACCTTTCACTTTCTAAATTTGCTAAAGCATAGAATTAAACTCCCCCAAAAAAAATTTAGGACAACTTTCTCCAAGACCCTGAATGCACATACTCTGGAAATAAATAGTAGAATTTAGGAACCGGAAGTAAATTGTAGAACTTTCAGAGGCCTAAGCTTACAAGAAAGGCAGCCAACATGGCCAGCAGCCAAGGAATTGTAAGTACTGCAATCTGACCACATCTGAGATACTATTGGTTACCCAGCTCTGAATTCTAGAGGAAGCAAAAAAGATTACAGGAGCACTTCTCAATTAAATGATCTTAAGCATATTTCATAAAATTCATTCAGTCTTATTCTGAAACCTTTTCTTCCCAAAGGAATGGATAAGAAAACAACCTTGATTGATTTACAGACTAAGACTACTCTGTTCGCCCTAGACAAGAAACTAAGCTCTCTTACTTTTGTAAAGGACCTGATAACTAGAATTTTCAGCTTGAATTCTACATTAGTCTAGATTTCAGTATGAATTAAAGTGGAACAAGGCAAGAAGGGTGCCATTTCTGGAGCTGCTAAGCACCAGAGACTATCTTTGTATCCTTATTGACATTTCCATTCAGCAACCTGTATAGGACAAGTAGATAAAATACAAACACACATGAACCTGTAGATATTAGAAAGGATTAAACACTGGAAATACCATACAGACTTATCTTATTGCACATCCTTTTCAAACAGGATGCAGGGAATTTCAAAATGAAGTACTCACCTGATTTAGACTGATCTAAAGGCCTAAGCAAGATCAGAAGAAGTTAGTTTTTGGATGGGAAGTTATATATGAAAATCAGAATCAAGGGCTAGATTAGAAAATAGAAAGAATATCCCTGAAGAAGACAATGGCAAACTACTTTTACATCATGCCATGAAAATTGCATGGCTCAACCAACATAAATTACTCAAAGTTGAGATCAATCCCAAGGATATTTGATTTGTCATATTGACATAACTGAAGAGCACTAAGGTTTGTAAGGACTAGAATGCATGTTCTATCTTTGTGTCAAATTATTCCTTTCTACTGTACCTTGTGACATCATAAACTTGTTACACACTTGGTCACCATCCATTGATGAAAGAAGGGGAGAGACAGAGAAGGATACAGATCTTGATATCATTCCATATTACTCTCCATGAATAGGACCTTAACTTCCACAATCCCCTTGTTGACTGGAAACAACTGAAGTGGCCATTCCAATACAACTGGAATGGTACCCAGGTTGGAGAAGGCTTGAATCATCTGATTCTCAGTGATCATTTTTTAGGATGCACCCCTAGATTAATTACATTTAGCTCTAGAATTCAGGAATACATTAACTAGAAACCTGGGATGCAATTCCATAGAGCTTTTCCAGACATTGCCAGAAAACTGGGAAGTAATCAAATAATTTTTGTAAAAGGACTTCTATTCCCACCTACTTTATCCTGTTTCTAACTCCACTTCCTGTCATGCTATATAAAGATCAAGTGCCACCTTTGCTCTAGAGTCAATACAAACATCTTCAATCTAATGCTCTCCACTTGGGCTTCATTGGTCCCAGAATCGTCCGACAAAGATTATGAGAGTTGTCAAACAAGCACAGCACATCTGGTTGCTACTAAACCTTGTGTGATCAGGCTATGTTATAGCCCTCTTTGCTGCCTCCTAAATAAGGCAACGTAGTCTGTGATTTAACTATGGTGACTGTTCTCCTGTCTATAAACAGATCTAGGTTTCTGTAGGATAGCCTTGTTGCTTCCCTTAGCTGAGCTGATTAGATGCAAAAATCCATTATGTAAAGTGTTATCCACTGTATTATAAGTTGAGAGGATGAAAACAGTATTTGCAACACAGTGAAAAAGGGGAAATAGATGCATGCAATGAATTGGGAATGGCTGCCATACAGAACTCCAATGTTACCCAGAAAAGAAGGGAAGGAGAGAAAAATGGTTAAAAAACTTCTAAGAGGGCAATGAATGTTTAACCTTTTCTCCAGCCAGTTTTTTGCTCCTCCTGTGGAACAGAATGAAAATGTCCCACTTGCTGCCAAAATCACAAGGGTAAAACAGAATGAAATCTGTTAATGGACAGAGCATATATGTGTCAGTTAGGAGCTGAGAAACAACAGGCAAGGAAAGCATTAAGCCACAGGAAGGCAGGTTGGTGTCTTGCAGCTCTTCAGGATTGCAACTCTCCAAATCTTTTATCATTGGCTTCCTATAGGCTAATAACAGTTGAAATCCAGGATTTCTACCCCTACACTCTTCCCTACAGTTCCACAGCGGGGGTGAGGGGTGATTCATGCTGAAAGAAATCCATTTTATAGCTTGACCAGGTTCCAGGTGCTACAATCAAGCTCCTTTGTAGCTGCCACTCTTTCAAGAGGCCTCCTTCTTCTCTGCCAGCCAGCCCCTCCAGAGATTCTTTCTATTGCTCACTTGTATGGATTAGGCGCCTGTGGGTTAGTTGCTGTTTTTTATTTCATTCAGTTCACCCCACCAAACAAGCATTGCTGCTGCCCAACTTGGTGTTCTTGCTCCAGCCAGAAAAACAGAAGAAATTCTCACATCAGGCTTTAGCCTCAAAAAATGCAAAGGTTGTACTCAGAATTGGCTCAAGGCAACAAAACACAGAGCTAAAGAGAAAGAAAGAGGGGCCCTTTGGGTGGGAAGAAGAGCCAAAAGAGGCAAAACCTCCAGCTCAGGCAGAAAAGCTAAGATCTCAACTCTGGAAAAAATCCTTTGAGAGGTACTGGGAAAGTTGATTTTGCAGTTGGGTGAGGGAGAGGAACTATGTTCATGAGAATAAAATATATTAGGGTGGGGTAACAACAATGAAAAAAACAGTCCTGGACTGGATAGGCAACCCAATATCCTTAAGGTTTGTTGAATTTCAACTCTCATCATTACAGGCAACATAGCAAATGGCAAGAGATTGTGGGTGCCATAATTAAGGCTATCAGATCTGGGCTGCAAGTATTACAAGTAGTCGTTAACTTACAACTGGTTGCTAACAACTGCATTTTTGGCACACAGTGACCAGTCTGCACTGATGGTTATTTGCCTGTGGCCGCATGACTGAGATTTAACATTTTTGCTGAAAACCAGCACCCCATAGAAAACAATAGGTTTGTTTAATGATCGCCGCATTCACTTAATGATCATCGGTTTCACTTAACTGCTGAGTTCAATTAGGCTCAATTATGGTTGTAAGTTGAGGCCTACCTGTAGATGGCAGCAAGAGATACAGAGAGAAACAGAAAAATTCTGACTCTTTGCTGCCATCTCATGGCCATCCGGAATGTTGTTACTCAAATATGGTAAGACTGCTTATAAATATCTGAAGGATAGCAACTTTCCCAAATCTATTTCAAATGTCCTTACCAGGTCCCAAAGATTAATTGTCTCAGGAAACCCTTCCATGAAATCTCATCTCATTCATACTCCAGACTTGAGTTGACTTGGGAGTAGGCTATCTCTTAATGGTAGAATCTGTATCACAGCACAACCCAAAGGGATAGCATTTTCCCATCACTCACTCAAGCAAAAGACCATCCATTCTCCTCTTCAGAAGAACTCATACTATTTTATATAAAAACACCCCCTGTAAAGGATTGGTGATTTACAGGGGAAAATGCCAGGAAAAGGGGATGGAGTCCAATAAACTGAGGTCAAATATAGCTTGTCCTAATGCAGATTGTTTAAAAAAATCTCCATACAAAATGAAAATGGTGATTCTTCCCTAGCAGGATAATGTAATATTTACACATATATTCAGTGGTGTAGTGGAGACAGTTTGTGCTAGCTCACGAGAACCAATTGTTCATTTTTTCTGGAATTTTGCAAGCCAATTAAGAACAGAGCTGAGCTGAAATACCTAGTAAGTGAGGTAGTAGCAATGTAACCAGCAGAGCTGGTAATTATACTTTTATCAGCATACTACAACATGTTGCATGTTCCCATCATTCATAACTTTTATCCCAGTAAGATGTCCACAGTAGGGTGACATAAAATATATGTAAAATAGCCTGTATATTTTCCTCCTCTCCCTACATACTCCCCTAGTATATTTTCTGTCTCTGAAGCCTTGACCAGATGCTTCAAACTGAACAAGTAATGTATTAGTTTATCACTCAGTCATGTATTGTATGGAGCCAGAAATGGATTAAGTAAGTAACGAATGGGCATTAGGGACATTTGCAGTAGGTTTTGCCCAGCTTTATTAAATGGGTTTTGTTCCTTATGATTTTCTGCAGAGATACTGACGTAAAATCTCTGACAAACTGTTGCAAGGAAGAAGAAATTCTAGCCAACCATGTGCTTTACTAAAATGTGAAATGCTCAGTCATGCTTAGGGGAGGGCATCTTAAACAAAATAAGGTTTCAGTTGGACTTTGGTTTCCCTTGGGCCTTTTCATGATTCATCCTTGTGCACTGATGAGATTATAAGAATTGGTACTTGGAGACAGAGCATAACTTAAGAAAGTCTATGTTTTAAAATTCTAATTAAAATATTTTAAAAAAACACGACAAAGAAATCTCAATGGGCATGGAGTGCTCTCTTTCCATTATCACCTGCTACTCTTTTTTTTTAAATGATGAGGCTGATTCTGGTTAAAATGTGTAAATTCAAGACTACCTTGAAACAACATATCAATTACAGCAATAAAAACAATTAAAAGACATAGTGTAACTTAAAGCTGATCATAAAAAAGCTACAAAATCAGAAGCAGTATAATTAAAATTAGATCTTAACTCTGAAAAAAGAAGAAAATGAATTTGCATTTCCATGGGACCAGAATAATAATGAGATGTACAAAAACATTTCCCATCATGGCTCCCAGATCTGAGCTGCAAAATTATCACAGGAAATGTTTTTTGCTGCCCTCTAAAAGGCGTCAGGATTTTTGCAGCCTTGATTTGTTAGCCTTACCTACAGCTCCTAAATATCTGTGTACATGCCAACTTTGCTCAGTGTGTTATTACTGAGATGTTCAGGGTTACTTTGTGCCTTTCATTAGAAGCTTCCTCCTCACAGTGCTTGGCCCATTATTTGTTTCTCATTCATCTCAACATTAATCATATATTTCCTCTTCATCAGTAACTTCAGTTTCCAGAGGTAGGGAAAACTTTAATTACTGGTTTACTCTCCATAATTTTAGAACAGCAATAACAGAGCCAGAAGTTGCAAGGAGGAAGTTATTAAGTAAAGTTACAGGGAAATTTATCTGAATATGACGAAGTGTAAGTAAAGAGGGGATGGGAACTGTTCAACAATAAAGCATTATAGTAGCATTGTGTACAATCACTTTTTAAATCCTGCTTCAAGCCCAATGCATAAAACAATATTTCAATAGCTCTTAAAAGAACATACTGTGGAAACAACTTATATCCAAACAAGATATCACTGAAATATAACCCCAAATGGAATTGTTCATTTCAAATATTTATAACTAGCCCAATTCATAGAAAATCCCCTGGCAGGTTACAACATATATAAAAATAGATAAAAACTATAAAACCAAGTAGCATAATTCATATGCTGATTTTTTTAAAAAAACAAAAAACAGATTAATAATCACACAGGCACTAACAAAATGGCGCCTAAGGGACTAACGGCATCAATAGGCTGAAGAACAAAACCCAGAATGCAAGAGGCTTTTACTTAACATGAAATGTGGGAAATGGCACTGTCTGGCCTCCAGGCAAAACCAAAGTGCCACAACATTTTTTTCATCTCTCCAAGGTCTCTAACTAACACACCTCTCCCAGCTGCACGATGATGTCTGATGTACCTGTTTAGGCAGGTACATCGTAGAAGAGATATTTAGATTCAATTATATTAAGCCTTAAATGTAATATCTAAAATCTTGACTGGTAATGTGTAGGCTGTTCTTTAAATCTTTGGTTTGGATCACAGGGCCTTTCTTTGGATCACAGGGCCATACTGCCACATTCTGTACCAAATCATCTCTATGGCCAGATCTACAGAGTGTGCCTTGTGACAATTCAAAGGGAAGATCAGCAGAGCATGGGCTTCTGTTGCTAGAGGGATGATCAAGATTTCACTAGAAATAAAATCCTTCATTGAAGGAATTGGGATTGTTCAGTCTTGAGAGGTAAAAACCAAGAGATGACAGCATTCTTCAAAGACTTGAAAAGATGTTACATGATAGAAAATCAACGTCTCTTTTCTACCGTTCCAGAGGGCAGGGCATAGAGGAATGAATTTAAGACATAGGAAAGCAGATTCCAAATGAAAGTTAGAAGAAGCTTCGTAGTGCTAAGAACTGTTTGATAATATGGTAGAACCAGTTATCCGGAGAGGAGATGGGCCGGCTTCAGGAAGATAACACTTTCTTGAAGATGTTTTAAGGTAGATTCCCATCCTGAGTGCCAGGTTGGATATAATGCCCTAAAATGGACCATTCCAATTCTAGAACTTTACAATTCTGAAAGGAAATATTTGTGATATCAAAATCATTCTCATAAACCTTAAGAATCTGGAATATCCTCTTCAGGCTATACCACTGACTCCTTTAAATCAAGAGGACAATTCCTGATGGGATACACCATCACCAGTTAAAACCTGACCATGAAAAGGTGATGTGACTATGATAAAATGGTCATGAAAGAAATTCTAAGCCTGAAAATTCTCTTTGAAAGATATCCAAGACCATCAAGATGGAGTACTGTTCAGGATGTACAGGATGGAATACTGTAACGCCACTTCTTAGACCATTTTAACTAGCTTGGTCAGGTAGGTTACAGGTATACTTATAACATCTCCAGCTTATCTCTCTAACCCAATACCAAGTACTTTTCCTCAAAACTGGTGCTAGAACAGAAGGATTCCCTCAAGAAGATGAAATATATAGGTGACTACAGCTCCTCCCACACCAGCGCTCTGGCCTAGAACAATGCTGGATCAAGTACCCAAATGAGCAAAACTGGGTAAAGTCAACTCCACCAAGCACAAATCTTAATGATACACACAAGGTTGGTATTCTCTTCTATATGCAAATCATGGGTGTGTGGCATTTTAAATTAGCACTACAATACCAGAAGAAAGTCATCCTAAATTCAGAGTTCTTAATCCAAATTTCTATTTCAGCAATTCACATTGTCCAGCCTCTTTTGTTCTTATGGAAAGTAAAAGTCTATTCATACTACTAGCATGTTTATTCATCTATACTGCTCTTTATGTTAAGCAAAACATTTTGCAATAACTATGTCTCCCTCAAACAAATAATTATAAGAGTCATAATTAAACCCGTTTATAACAAATAGAAAAATAAGGAACACAGAAACCAAGACCACATGATAGAGAGCTTTTTCAAATCTTTAAACCAGTTGAAAATCACTAAGCTGAATGGTAATTTGCTATTTTTTAAACGTTTTGAAGTTGGGTGGATGTTCCCCTCCCATCAAGATGTAGTCTACTAGCTTACCAGAATCTCTGAGGGCAAACTTCATTGGGTAGATAGAAATCCTCTATGGCTTTTGCATTGCTTTTTTCTAAAAATAATCAGCCTTCCCACAAAGAGGGCATAAATCCATTACCAATTACATAACTTCCAACATTTCTCAACTGGAAACAATACAAGAACTTGTGTGGGCCTGTAAGATCATTGCCTGCATGATCTGCAAACATATTAGGCTAGGCTAAAATGGGGTTGATAATTTATTTAGAAAGTTGCAGAAATCTGGTCATTGTATTAGACTATTGTGAGAACTTGGCCATTACAATAAGCAATTATATGACTTATTAATTTGGGTGACACATATTTTATGAACATAGCAATTGTGTCTTCAGTCCTTCTTTGGTGTCTTTGAAGCAGCTTTGAAAGATATCCTTCCAAAAATCTTTCCATGTATTTAACCTTGCTGAATTGTATTTTTCATGTTTATTTTAAACTTTTTCAATTTCTTTTCCTAATTCTTGTAACTATTACAAGATGTTCATTGCTTTAGAACATCTTATGAATTTAAAAAGGCAACATATAGAAATATATTTTGAAAATAAAAGAATTGTTATTTGAATGAAGGGCAGGCAAGGGAGATATACTTTAAAAAAAACAGAAAATCACCCACAGTTCTAAAGCTGAAATGAAGTAACTGTCCCAATTCATGATGGGGAGATTTCATTAGAAGGTACCTGTAGTTTTAATTTTCAAAGCGGTTCAGAAAGTTTTTGCTACCAATCATGTCTTTTCTTTAATAGCTTTTCAGGGGCCATGGATTACTCTTTTACAGCTTTTCCTGTCTTTGCAACTTCCCCACCCCCTTGGGAACAAATGGAAAGAGAAAAAAATGGTGCTCAGTGGCTGATAATTACTACAAGATGTTCCCCAACTATCATAGGTAGAAGTAGACATTTTCTAAAGAGGAAACCACTGCTTTGCCAACAACAAATCACTCCACTGAAATTCGTCAGAAAGATTAATCCTTGAAATCTGTCCCCTGTTTCAGGTTGTCCATTTATCTTCAACTTAATTTAGGATACAAAGTCAATAATATAGCGCTCACAGAAATAATGCATATGAACCTCTGAATATTGAAATTTAAAATTAAAGTACCTTTAAGAAATAAATAATGGCCAAATTTCTATACAATTTCATCATTTTATGGTTTCATAAAAATGTTGGGCATCTCCTCTGAGAAAACTTACTGGAAATCTATTGACCTTCTTACTTTTGATTTCGGGTAAAATCATTTGACTCTTGTGAAATTTAGTAATTTCACTATATTTCAGGCATATTTTCTTTTGGGGACAATTGGAATGTTGAGCAGATTTCATAATGACATTCAGACTGAAAAAACAAAATGTGGATCACTGATTCAAAAACTTGCATTCTCGTTACGATGCTCTAAAATCTGCTAATTCCTTTAATCGCAGAAGTGGTTTTCCATCTGGCATCCAAATAGGCCAAGCAAAGCTTTTGGCCCAGTCCAAATGCACATTTCTGTCAACAAGTCAGTATCCTGGTCCCAAACAAATTAGGGTTTGTAGACCATTTTTGTTTGAGCCTGGGAACAAATTGACAGCCAAGAAATAGCTTTCGCCGCCAGCAAGATACAGTTCTTTCTTAGGAAGCCCATTTAATGTTGAGATTGTCAGCTTATAGTAATAGCTTTCAAATGCTTTTCATAGGTAGTTTGGAATCTAACATGAGGACAATCACAATACAGGCAACAGTGGTAACATTATTGCTTTCTAATCTCACAGGCTGCACCTGAAATAACAATTGAAAAAAATAAGAAAAATGAACTTTGAGAAATGGATACTATGGTCACTGATTAATACAAATAATTGCTGCACTACGAGGGGATTAAAATGCCCCTGGTAGCTAAACCTACAATTGGAGTACCAGTAGTCCTCCAGTTATGACAATTGAACCCAAAATTTCCATTGTTAAGTGAGACATTTGTTAAGTGAGTTTTGTCCCATTTTACACCCTTTCTTGCCATATTTGTTAAATGAATTCACTGCAGTCGATAAGTTAGCAACCCCGTTGTTAAGTGAATCTGGCTTCCCTATTGACTTTGCTTGTCAGAAGGTCACAAAAGGGGATCCCATGATCTTGGGACACAGCAAAGGGTCATAAATATGAACCATTTGCCAAGCACCTGAATTTTGATCATGTGACCATGGGGGTGCTGGAAAGGTCGTAACTATGAAAAACTATCATAAGTCACATTTTTCAGTGCCGTTGTAACTTTGAATGGTCACTAAACGAACTGTTGTAAGTCGAGGACTACCTGCACAGTGCAGATGCAGAATCAGGTTAGATATCATCCTTCTGATCAACTGCACATTCTGCTATTTGGGGATTACGGTATAGGTGAGTAGCTTTCATCCATCTCATAGGGATTCAAGAAACAAGTTTTTTTTTTAATTACATTTATATGCCGCCCTTCTCCGAAGACTCAGGGCAGCTTACAATTTTTGGGATACAACCCAATGCGCTCAGCAATAGCCTTCATTCCATTGTATATGCCTGCTTATTACTAAGCAGCATTTTTACAAATCCAGCTTATTGCCCCCAACCATCTTGGGTCCTCAATTTACTTACCCCGAGGGGATGGAAGGCTGAGTCAACCTTGAGCCTGGTGGGATTCGAGCCTGCAGTAATTGCAGGCAGGTGGAACTAAGTGCTAGGCATTTAACAGCCTAGCACATAAAGTTCAGTTGGACATCACTTCCATGTCTGCATTTAATAGACAGGAGAACAGATGCATGTCCTCAGCATAGAGGTGACCAATAAAGCAATTAAAGTCTCTGGATATGTTTACATGCACATGCCACACAGTGATGGTCAGTCCACAAGGTGCTGCTGCCTGAGATGAGCATGAACATTTCCACAGTCAGGGAAGAAATGTGGCAGAGAGCCTCTTCAAGAGTCGTGATGGCACAGTGGTTAGAATGCGGTATTGCAGGCTACTTCTACTGACTGCCGGCTGACTGCAGTTTGGCAGTTTGAGTCTCACCGGCTCAAGGTTGATTCAGTCTTCCATCCTTCTGAGATCGGTAAAATGAAAACCCAGATTGTTGGGGGCAGTATGCTGACTCTGTAAACTGCTTAGAGAGGGCTGTAAAGTACTGTGAAGTGGTATATAAGCCTAAGTGTTATTGCTATTCAGACTGACATCTTTCCCAGTTGACTGCTTGAAGCAGAGAACCCATTCTTCCTCTTGAAAGCGCCAGCCCTGAATCAATATCATTTTTTTTAATTAAAAAAAAGCAAGGGAGATTGTGTGAAACAGCATTTATGGAAGAATGAGGTGGGCCTAGAGAGCTCCCACTGTATTTGAGAGCTGCCTTCCAAATAGGGGCAGGACAACCAAAATCCACCACCACCATGGGCTGCAGCTCATTTCACTAAGTACGGTAGCTTATACTCTCTGTGCCTGAAGAAGTGAGCTGCAGTTGACAAAATTTTGTGCCTTTTGACATGAAGACACTGAATGAAATATGTAAAATGAAATCATGAACAAAAGTTGATGCCTTAATCCAAGAGATGTAGCTTTATGACTATGATGACTCTCACAAATCACTGTTTTAAAATATGCCTTCTCCCAAATGTTCTTGGAAAGAAGAGTATTTTAATCAGAATACTTTATAGGTACATTTCAGGACTAATATACAGTCACAAGTTTAGCAATCCACTCAGAATAAGAGGAATAGGATGGCCTCTTTTGATGGAAAATAGAAGTTGGAAAGATTTTTGGAAGGCATCTAGGCTACTTTACAGCTCAATGCAGGGATTTTTCAAATCCAGCATCCCTGACATATGACTAACCAGCCCGTTTTTAAATATTTCCATCCAAGGGAAGGCCAACATCTTCCTTGGCAGTCTGATCTTCTAACCACTGACTATTAAGCCAAAATCTGATTCCTTGCTATTTTCACCTATTACGGTAATTCTAATTCCAGTCTCCACTGAACATCAGTCTGCTCTAACTTCTACAGTGCAGCCCTTCTGATAGGCAAAGACAATCCCACATCTCTTTTTCTCTTGAATAAACAAGTGTCTAACGGTTCTCATATTATGAATATCTCAATAGCTTTCTTCTGGCTCCTTCTATGTTACCAGTCTCTATTTGTGGTGTTTGGCTTATTTAAAATGACTTAGATGAGGAGCTAGAAAATGTGCAAATGAAACAAAAATATTATCGGGGAAATGGGGAATAGCAAACACTTTAGAGGATAGTATAAAAGGATTCAGGGTGATCATGAAAATTTAATACAATAAGAGAAAAGAGTAAGATGAATTTCAACAGTTAAAAACCCGAAGTCCTGCATACTGGGCAATAGTACATCTGCAAATGCAATCCTCAGTTGCATCAACAGAAATATAAGGTGATGCTCAAGAGAAGGTATTTTTCCCTCTTCTGCATTGATTAGATTATAGTTGAACTACTGGAGTGCAGCTTATCTGATGGGGACAAACCAAGATGATAAAGTGCCCAGAAAGGCAGGGGGGAACTAGGTAAAGGAATGGGATGTATTTAGCTTGGAAAAGAAGAAACTGCAAAGAAGGTAACAACAGTCTTCAGGTACCCGAAGGACTGTCATGCAAATACAGCAAAATTGTCCAGAGTTATTTCAGAAGACAGGGCAAAAAACAGTGGGCTTCAATTCCTGGGAAGTAGCGACAACAGTAGCACTTAGATTTATATACCGCTTCATAGTGCTTTTACAGCTGTTTACAAATTCAGCCTATTGCCCCCAACAATCTGGGTCCTCATTTTACCAACCTCAGAAGGATGGAAGGCTGAGTCAACCCTTGAGCCAGTCAGGATCGAACAGCTGGCAGTTGGCAGAATTAGCCTGCAATACTGCATTCTAACCACTGCACCAACACAGCTCTGTGGGGATTAAGGTATAGGTGAGTAGATTTCATCTGGACATTAGAATTTCCTAATGATGAGAAGGTGGTCTTCAGGATGGGCTCCCTTTGCTGGGGTAAAGCCAATAGCAGCTGGATGTTATCTGGCTGGATAAGATTACTCTATTTGCACGACAGTCCTTCAGGTACTTGAAGATAGTTCTTCTTTGCAGTTTCCTCCATTCCATGCTGAATACATCCCAGTCCTTCAGCTAATTTTTTTTCTTTCCAGGCACTTTATCGTCTTGGTTATAATCAGATATGCCGCAGAAGCAGATTTCTGGGGTCGGACTAGATAATCTCTAAGGTCCCTTGCGAGCGCTTCCATTCTACGCGTTTTGCTTGTAGAGAGATGCCTTCACATCCACCGGAGGCCGCCCGCCGCTGTTCGCGCTGCAGCTTTGGCAACCCTTAGCCCTTTTTTTTAACCCTCAAGAGGTAATAATCCTCCTTGACTCCTTTTGGCCTCACCGGAGCGCGCGGGCTTCTGAAACTTAACAAGCCGAGTCGGACGCAGAAGGCTCGCACACGGATCCTCAAGGCAGCCTGTCAAGAGGCCGCCGGTGCGCACGTTTCTCTGCCACCCGCCGCCGCCGCCGCCGCCGCCGCCACCCTGGGGAGCGAGCGCCTTTCCAGTGGCGGCCAGAAGCCCCCGAAACCCGACCCAAACGCCTGGCAAGCTTCAAGCCTCCTGGGACTTGTTTATATTTTTCACGCCCTGGCTGCCTCAAGAGGGAGGAAGAAAGCGCGCGCGCGAACCAAGCTGAAGTTCAGGACGCGCATTTGAGGGGGAAACGGCGACGGGGCAAAGAGAGAGCGAGAGAGTGACGGGAGGGTGGGGGGACAGGCAGGCGAAGGATGCGCAACTGCGCAACTGCCCCTCCTCGAATAAAAGTCTAAAGAGGCGCCCCCTTTAATGTAACGCGTTCCCACACAGGGCCACAGTCGGAT
Organism: Naja naja; assembly: GCA_009733165.1. Taxonomy (NCBI): domain Eukaryota; kingdom Metazoa; phylum Chordata; class Lepidosauria; order Squamata; family Elapidae; genus Naja; species Naja naja. Next base: position 172,479,831 of record CM019149.1, read on the forward strand.
CCTCTGACGCAGCCCGCAATTCCGCGCTCGCTCGCGCCGAAGAAAAGCCGAGGTCTCCCTCTCTCACACACACACACACACACACGCACGCACCTTGGTCAGTTGCATTCTGGCGGCGCCCGACTGGCTCTTGTCCTGGCGGCGTGCGGAGCAGCACTCGGGCCCCCAGCACTCGGACCCGCCTGCCCTGCCCATACGACCCCTTCTTCTGCTGGCAGACTCTTGCCCCGGTGGCAAGGTTGCGACTGCGGGTCTCCTCCTCGCCTCCCCTTTCGCTGCCGGAGGATCCGACTCGCCTCGCAGACTCCTCCTCCTTGTCCCTCTGCCCTCCCCGCCCGCCCTGTCCCCACCGCTCTCCATCTCCCTCGCAGTCGGAATAAGAATAGCAATAATAATAATAATAATAATAATAATAATAATAATAATAATAATAATAATAATAATAATAATAATAATAATAATAATAATACTGAGCTCCTGGGCCAGAGCAAACTCAAAAGCCCTGCGAGTTTACAAAAGCCTGGCCTGTAAACAGGTGGCAAAACCCGCCTCCAAAAGTGAAGGGAGCCCCTAGTGTGCAAGGTTGAGGGGGGAGTAGACCTTGTCTATAAAGGTTGGACCTTTTCGAGGAATAGCATGAACTGAGGAAGAGGGCGGGGGGGGGGGTGGAGAGGAAGATGGGCTGCAGGGAGAGATGACATACTACTCTTGGAAAGAGAAAGAAGATGGCTTGTCAGAATGCGTGTAGACTCCAGCTAGCGTAGCCGGATAATTGGAAACACATTACCCCTGGAAAATCCCTCCAGAGCAGTTTTTTAAGAGTAACAAAGAGGCATGTGTGCGGTTCAGCCAGATTCTGTATCCTGTTTCCTTCCAGTTTTTCAGGGCTCTGGGTCAGCGGTTTCATGGCCTGCCTCTCAAGAGAGAAGAAGGGGGAAGCAACCCAGATTTCTGCATTTTAAAAAGCAGGGATTGGGGGGGTGTATGTGTGTGGAGGGAACAAGGGTTAAGGGAGCATACGGCATGAGTAAATAAGTCAACTGAAAAATGTTTCTGTCAAGTTTTATACAGAGGAGGAGTAAGTCAACTTAAGGCTGCTGTCCATTGCTGGCTTACCTAGGGAAAGTTACTTTAGTGACATGATGGGACTTTGAGTAAGCATGCAGAGGATTGAGAGTCAGTTTGGGGTAGCCGTTAAGGGAGCAGGCTAGAAACTGGAGACTGGGAGTTTTAGTCCCACCTTAGGCACAAAGCTGTCAGCTGGGTGACATTGAGCCACTCACTCTTGCTCAGCCCTAGGAAGGAGACAAGGGCAACCTCTTCTGAAATCTTGTCAAGGAAACTTCAGGGACTGACTGGTCCAGGCAGTTGCCACTTAAAGGCACCTAAACAAGACAAAACAAACAAAAACTGCGTAAGATTGCTAAGCCTAGCTCGCTCTTGCAGTTCTTGGCTGCTGACCTTGTACAAAACAATTCAGTAGAAAAAGTTGAAAGCTCCTCCCAGCTTAACTAAAGGCAAGCTTTAAAAAATGGCTCCAATGCTTGGATTCTAATCCTTAGCTTTTCTTTTCTTTTTGCCTTTTTTTTAACAGTTAAGGATCTCTGGTCCTTGTGCTGGCAAAAACACATGTGCGTTGGAAAACATTTGTTATGGCCACTTTTAAGTTCAGATTGTTTTAAAGTACAGTACTTTAGCTGAATTTGTTTAGCTGTAGCCAATACTGTACCAATTTTAAATGTTTAAAACTGAAATATTTCTTGTTTGTGCTGTCTTTTAAGCTATTATGTGCTGGAACTCTGGTGACTGATTTATACAATTTTAGCGACCTCCAAACTTTAATAAATTTATAAATTAACAAACTAATCCCTTTATTCATTATAAATTCTGTTTCAATAAGTGAGGGCACATATTAATTTGTGAGCCTGAAAAAAAAGAGTGCAGAAGTGTTTGTTATTTAGATTTATGTTTGTTTATAGTCTATTATGCAATTGTGTAGTTACTTTTAAGTTTATAAAAATATGAATTAGATACTTTCCTTTTTAAACTACTGTGTGTCAGCTTATTTTGGCTTTATCGAGAAACTTTCACACACACCCATGTTGCTTCCTATTCTTAGAACTACAGTTTGGGGTTAAAAAGGTCTCAGTTTCACCCAGGTAGAACCAGGAAGACAGCCTGGGAGAATCTAGTAGATCCAGGCACAAATTTAACATCAACTTGGTGCCTGGAGTTTACAGACATATTAGACTCTGGGTTTTTATGAAGAAGTTCTCAGATGCTGCATGCTCCACAATAGTGTAGAGACAGAGAGAGTAGGACACAGACCATTAGAACAAAGCAAAACAGGTTGGGTCCAGGTTGGCAAAAGAATGAGACAAGCCTGTATACTTCCCCCTTATTTATTCAATCTATATACTGAATATACGTTAATTTAATTCAATTTAATTTAATAATTGGACTTGTATGCCTCCCCCTCTCCGAAAGGACTCGGGGTGGCTCACAACTAAAAATAACAACAATAAATACATTAAAAATGAATTAAACACTACAAGCCCACATAAAATCAATTTAAACACTCCCTCCCCGAGAGGTCAGTCCAGCCCGGCCTGTTCAAACAGCCAAGTTTTCAGATCGTGGCAGAAAGAGCGGAGATCCGGAGCCAAACGGAGCCCCACGGGGAGTTGGTTCCACAAGGTGGGAGCTGGATTGGAAATAGATGAGTGTGGTTTTAATATTGAAGGAAGAAACATCAACGATTTATACCCGTGATGGCGAACCTATGGCACACGTGCCAGAAGTGGCACGCAGAGCCACTTCTGCCAGCACGCGAGAGGTCGCCTGAAAGAGCCCCACTGCGCATGTGCACGCACCGCTCACCCAACAGCTGATTGTTGGGTAACTGGCACGCATGCTCAGGGGGCAGGGGGCAGGAGATGTGCACATGTGCAGAAATGCATGGGGCATGCCGGGGGGGGTCACACACACATGTGCAGGGGGCATGGGGGGGCCTACACACATTGCCTTCTGGGTGCTGGCACGTGAGCGCACGTGAGAGCGCACATGCAATTTTCAGCACAGGAGCCCAAAAAGGTTAGCCACCACTGATCTATACTATGACGATGACCCTACTTTGAAAGCTGAAAATGCAAAGGATATGAAAGCTGTAGAAATAAAAGTCGAGGAGCACAGTGAAAAAATCAGACTCAAATATAAAGAAGACCAAACTAAATGAATATAGGTAGAACAACTACCCTTAGAATTGACAAAGAAGATATTGAAGTGGTAGATAGCTTCAACCATCAACAGTAAAGGAATCAGCAATAATAAAGAAATATACCACAGACCAGTACTTATTTAGTGCAGCTGTGAAAGCATTGAAAAAGATATTCAGATGTTGTGATGTGTCTATACCTATAAAAATCAAAATTGTGGAAGCCATGATATTCCCTGGGATCATCATGGAGAAAATCTGTGTGATTGCTAATAGGTAATAAAGATAGTCCTTCACTTATAGCCAGTCATTTAGTGACCATTCAAAGTTACAATGGCACCGAAAGGAGTAACTTATGACCATTTTTCACACTTACAATTGTTGCAGCATCTCCATGGTCACGTGATCAAAATCTGGATGCTTCACAACTGGCACGTAAGGAAGTACCATACAAGCAAATCGTATTAATCGAAGTTCTGCATGAAGGGCTGGCCCAAGAGACATAGTGCATGAAGTATATAGGTAGTCCTCCATTTATGACCATAGTTGGGACTGAAGTCACCACGCGACCAGGATTAATTTTACAACTATTTTTTACTGCAGGCATTAAGTGAATCATATGGTTGTTAAGTGGATCGCAAGGTTGTTAAGCAAATCTGGCTTCCCCCATTGACTTTGTTTGTCAGAAGCCAGTTGAGAAGGCTGAAAATCACAGTCATGTGACCAGAGAGACTGCAGCCGCCGAAAATACATGCCCATTTGCCAAGTGCTCAAATTTGATCACTTGACTGTGGGGGAATGTTGCAATGGTCATAAGTTTAAGGAACATCTTGTAAGTCACATCTTTTTAGCTGGCATACCTTTGAAGCCTCATTTTGAAAGCAAAACTGCTTAGAAGGGCAGGGCAAGCTGTGTAATATCTGCCACTTCTCAATGTTGCGTCCCCTAGTGTTGCCATTTGATATGACTGCCCTGGTTGCCAGCCTAGTGCCATTAATTCCCACAATGGTTCAGAATTTCATTAGATCTAGACCACTGTGTAAAATTAGAATAGTACTTACTTATGATCTCCTAATGCTATCAGGAACACTAATTTTAGGGGAAGCAGGGTGGGGCTCACTGTAGATAACAGAGTTGGGAGCTAACAATTGTGCAAGTAGTCCTCAACAGCAGTTTGTTTAGTGATTATTTGAAGTTACAACAGCATTGAAAAAAGTGGCCGTATGGATTATTATAGAATGAATTATAATATGAAATAAAACCAGTAAGAATTGAGATTTGCTCTAAAGGATAATGTGGATTTGAAATTAAAGTCTAATGAGGATGTAACAATACATTAATATGACATGGAAAGTTGACAAATGTAATATGAATGTAAACTTAAATCTAAGAGGAAAAGACTATAGATTTTGTGCACAAGAAATACGTACCAACCGACACACTGTATAGTTGAAAGGTTTTATTTGTTGCTTTATGTTTATGTTTGTTTATGTTTGTTGTTAAAAAATAAAAAAAACCTTTTTATAAAATAATAACAATAAAAATAATAAAAGAAAGAAAAGAAAAAAGTGGTTGTTTTTCACACTTACAGCCATTATGGCATCCCCATGGCCATGTGATCAAAATTCATGGCCTTGATAGATCCTTCTAGAAAGGTGCTGGATTGTTTGGAATACAACTAGAGAAACTCTAATGCAGAATGAGAAGCTATTTTGTGGACATCGATACCATGAAAGGGGAACATGCACGTTTACATTACAACTGCAGGGCCCTGTGCTTGTGAAACAATTGCACAAAAGATAACATTTCAGACCATTTCTCCCCCTCGCCGCAGCTCTTTGGTAAGGAACCTTACCCTTGTACATACTAGATGCTTGTTTGGGATTAGGATGGAGTTTGTGCAACCTTGTCTGGGAGAGACCGGGCAAGTTTCACGACGAGACTTAATAGGAAGGCCTACTATGGAATCCCAGTGTCAAAAGAGTTAAATGCCAGATCAAGTGCCAAGGAGAGGTGAGCAAGCAGGGGATTAACCACCCACACAACCCGTAAATTGCAAGGGGTGGAGCTGAAAGGCAGCTTTAGGAAGAAAAAAAAGCAATCTTTCTCTCTAGGAGGATTTAAGGCTAGCACATACTGTAGATGAATTATGGACTCACTAGGAACAGCCTGTAGCTACATCTATTTTAGGCTAGCATTTCCCAGTTTGTTTTAATATTGTTCTTTTCTGTAAGCTGGGAGGGGTGTGTGTGTATCAGTTAAGCATAGGATTCTCAGTGCAAGGCAGCCATGGACTGCTCTAGTGTGGATTCATTCGTTAAGACACAGTTTCTCAGCCTAATATTGAGGCTTATATGTAACTCCCCAAACTGCTGAATAGAGCACAGCTGCTCCATGAAAGGATGTTTATGTTATGGAGGAATCATTTCAATGCCAGAGTTGGAAGGAGACAAGTGACAGCCACAGCACACATTTGGTATCGGGCTGTGCAAGTAGCAGGTGAGATAGTACATAGAACATAGTTGGAAGGGACCTTGGAGGTGTCCTAGTCCAGGGGTCCCCAACTCCCGGGCCATGACCCAATACCAGGCCATCACCTGTATTGGTAGCCTGCTGTTGGCCACCACAACCCACTTCCAGGAGTGTGTAAGTCAAGGGTCTTCAAACTTGGCAAGTTTAAGACTTGTGGACTTCAGCTCCCAGAATTCCTGAGCTAACATGACTGGAGTAGGAATTCTGGGAGTTGAAGTCCACAAGTCTTAAAGCTGTTGAGTTTGAAGACCCCTGGTCTAAGTGGTGGGAGAGGACACAGAACCATCCCTTCTCAACCACCCCACTGCCACTGCTTCCCACCAGTCCCTAAAGCCAGAAAGGTTGGAGACCCCAGTTCTAGTCCAGCCACCCCTGCTCCAGCAGGAGTTCAGATTTATCTTCTTCTGTCATTGCGCTCCAGCTGTTCTCTGTTTGTACCAGCTCATCATTTCAAATAATATTAAGACCAAAACTCTCTTCGCCATCTCTCCAAAATATTCAGGTTCACACTTTTGCTTAATTTAAATAAAGATACAATTAGAATTGCAAGAATTCGATGGAATTTCCCTCAGTATCCCTCATGCCAAGCCCATTGATATCAGAGCAAGCACCATTTTAGGGCAGAACAGATTATATATTTTAAAAGCAAAGTAATAATTTCATAGATGCCCATCAGTTACCCCTCCACTTAAAAATTGTTTACAAAGGAAGAAAGTAAAATCCAGTGAAAACCAGTGTGACTAAAGGAATCCAATGGTTGGGTGATCTTTTAGGATTAAATCATAACTGGCTTTCTAGATTCAGCTGGAACTACAGCTATCTATAGATGTTATCCACAACTTGTAAAATTTTCTGGAATCGGTTAGAAGCACAAAAGACAGAAGAGGGTAAAGCATCGTAACAATTAGAAATACCAAGTCTGAGGCCAGTACAAAGAGTGGTGCTAGAGGAATAAGTTCCAAATTTTCAATATCTTGCTTTACAAGAAGCTGTTGAATTTCTTCCTTCAAAGTCTGCTGGTGGAAAACAATATGCACTGCTATAACTTTCAATAAAATGGGTTTGATTTTTAAAAAAGCAATTAACTTTCAATAGTGTGTATAACCCTGGAGATTTTGTTCAGCCTGTCAGTTTTCATATCAGAGGCTGAAAGAAGTTTCAGCAAGCTAAAACTCATCAGAAACTAGGCATTCACTTATTGGGCAAGAACAGTTAAGCTTCCTAGTTCTTTATTGGTCGAGTGTGAAATTGCAAAATGAATTCAGTTTGGGGAGATAATTCATGTCTCTGTGATGAAAAAGACCAGAAAACTCAAGTTGAACATTAATCAGCTTTTTTTAAAAAATGTTTACAGCTGTGTTGATTTATTATGATTCAGAATAAAACAAAGCATTTATAGAACATCTCCATTAGAATTTTAAAAAAATGACAGGATAATAATATTTGAGGGACCAACAAGAGACGTCAGGCTGCTCAGCAAATTTTGCAGAATTCTTTTTCAAACTGGATGCTTGATACAAACTCATTGTGGTCGGTTCAATACAATGCAAGGCATGCAGTCTTCTGCAGGGAATAGACTTATGGTATATGTGGAAGAGACCTGAACTGAAATCTTGCATCCAATATTTAAACTTGGGCTTGATTCTCATGAAATCCTCATTAGGTTCCTTGGGAGAGAGTGGACCTGTCCCTGACTAGGTATTCCCACACACAGACACACAGACAGACAGAATCAGTTTCTGATTGTCCTCTATTTTCTATGGATTATGTAGATTTGATCATCTTTATCATGGCGAATGTTACTATACTCTATACTTCTGGGCACACTGAGAATATATCTGCTGAACAAATCTCCGCATTGGTGACAGGAAGGGCATCTGGCCATTAAAACACTCTGCTAGCTCCATTCAGTTGCCCAGTCTCCACCCCGCAAGGGATTATGGGGTTGTTAAATAAAGATGATGAGCTATCTATACTGCTGATCTATTTCTACAGTGAGGCACTGTTAAACATTATTAAGAAGAAAGCAACAGCATTTCATGCATTCCCCTTTTTTCCAGATCAGAGATGCTAACGATTCAGGTGGAATAATTTATGTGGGCCCACGACTGAATACATTCCATTTGCCTAGATCTTGGTTGGTGACTTCAGGTTCTGACTGTTTTCTCAAACCTGCTATGTTCTGCTGCACAATCTACCTTCTAGCCCTGTTGGACCTTGCTCTCTATCAGCTACAGCAGGAAGATGGAAATTGCAAAGTATCTGGAGCAGAGGTCTCCAACCTTGGTCACTTTAAGACGTGGACTTCAACTCCCAGAATTCCCCAGCCAGCACTGGCTGGGGAATTCTGGGAGTTGAAGTCCACAACTCTTAAAGTGACCAAGGTTGGAGACCCCTGATCTGGAGGGTAAAAAGGCTTGGGAAATCTGGCCTAGCACTTCTAAGCTTCTACTGGCCCAGGTTTCTTATGCCATTTAGAGGTCAGGAACACACAACTGAGAACGACTAAGCAGGCCAGCTTTTAATGTCTTTGACATCCTCTTCCATTTCTCTAGCTTGCGAATGCTTGATTTTTGTATTGTCTGTTTGAATTCATATCACACACAAGGATCAGATTTATAGACAAATTTATCTAAATTTAGTTACTCAATTTAAGTACTCTTTTTGGGATTCTGGGCTTGGGCAGGGAACAGAAAGGGGGCTTGTAGCCTGTCTGAAACTCTTTCACTTCTCTATTCCCTAATAAAAACAAATTGGACACACAAATGTTATTTTCACAAATAAAGCTAGGAAAAATCAACCCTTGGGGCCACAGCTGTATTTTTTTTTTATCCAAAACCAAACATTGGGTTGGTTGGAGCTGAGTTACAGACAGTGATGAGGCATTGCATCGGGCAAAAAAAATTCTCTTCCAAACATCTTGTAAACTTTTAATAAAGGGAGAGAGGACTTTTGAGTCTGAGTTACGAGGTGGGTAAAAAAAATATGAATAAGTGCCGTTCTTTTATATGATGATTCTCTCTCCAGCAGTCTGCAGGTTTTTTTCTGGCTTTCCACATCAATCCCAGGGGGAGACATCATGAGGGGAATTTCTGAGATCAGGAACAGATGTGCAATTGAAGGGAGAGAGAGACAGGACTCTCCACTACCTTTACAACGCTAAAATCTACTCAAAGTTACCGCCAAGAAAAATGAATATCATTTAAAGCTCTTTCAGAAAGAGATGGGAAAATAGCGTTTGCCCCAGAAAGTAAAGAAGGGATTTGCAAACTGAAAAGGACACCTTTTAGTAAAAAGATTAGCTCCTGTAGAGCAAGCAGAAACACCCCATACCTCAATTTCATTCAAAGGATACAAGTTTTCCCTTTGTTGTGGTGCTTAATTAAAGGGTGACCAAATTGTGGGAACGATCAGCCGGTCGTTCATTTTTATAGTGCAACTCAAACCCTATATTGTTGCTGTTCAGGAAGATAAACGCCAAATGTGCATATAATGGAGACGGGAGAAAGAGGCAGACCAGGGTTCCTTAGCTATAGAAGTTGACCCTGACCTCTGAAATGACAAGTCACGATTTGCAATCAGTTGCAAAGCAGAATCAGGAGGCGCCCTTTGTGCCTGGTGTCTAATGTCTGGATATGTAAGCCATGGTTAAAAGCATGGCCTATAAAGGCCTGAGCCTTTAGGGATGTTAAACATGAGCTTAGTGGGGGGAGGGGGAAACAGACAAATAGCTCTAGATTATGATTTCTCTACATCTTGGGAAGCCCAAACATGCCCTCGCTTCTTAACCAACAGCTTAGAATTTGTCATGTTGCCACCAAAACTCATCTTTGTTACATGTTTCTAAAAATGAGTTTCGCCTCAAGAGAGGCTCCTTTTTAGCTTCTTTATAGGTTCCTCTAGGAAAGGGGTGTCTGTTATGTATGTAGGTTTGAATGTTATTGGTTTATTTGAACTGTTCTTGTAAAATGTCAAATGGTATTGGTTTAAATAGTGTGGGAAGAAACCCTGCACTCCCATTGGCTGGCAACCACGGCTGCAGGCTATAAGAGGCAGCCGTAGCCAAGCCAGAACGGGTCTATTCGAGCTGTAGTCACTGAATAAACTCTTTGCTGGAACTCCTCGCGTCTGACTCTTCATGCAGACTTAACAGTGTCAATCTTGCGATGTATCACACTTCCCCCCCTTCACTAAACTGGGAGTGGGCATGGTCAGCACATGACACATCTGGGCTGCAGGACACGAGTTTGACAGCCCTGCTGTAGGATACCGTTTTTTCCACCAGGTGCCCTGCATCTGATTGATTGATTGATTGATTGATTTGACTTGTATACTGCCCCTCTCTCCAAAAGGACTCAGGGCGGCTCACAACTAAAAACAGACAATAAGTTAATTACCTAAAACAATATTAAATACTACAAGCCAATTAATCTAAAACCCATATAAAATTCCTGAATTAAATTTAAAACCACGCCCCCCAAGAGGTCAGCACAGCCTGGCCTGTTCAAAGAGCAAGGTTTTCAGATCGTGGCGGAAGGTGCGAAGGTCAGGGGCCAGATGGAGTCCCAGGGGTAATTGATTCCATAGGGCGGGCGCCGCCACAGAATAGGCCCTTCCCCGGGGCGCTGCCAAACAACACTGGGTCGCGGATGGCACCCCGAGGAGCCCTTGCCAGTGTGCTCGCCCAGGGCGGTTGGCACTTGATGCCGGCAGGAGACGCTCCCATAGATATCCCATAGATATCTGCATTGTCCTTTAGTTTCTTTAAATTGTAGCCAGCCTGAACAACAGCTGCTTCCCTCCTCATCCAATTTTGGAAAGTACTCTCTGTTCTGGAGAACCAAACCGAGACCAGTAGATTTAGTCCACCCTCATAACATGGGAAATTGCCTAGATGAATCTCAAGCCGAACCACAGTCCAATCAGATTATTAGAATTTAACTGGCTGCCAGGCGGACAAAAATGTGGCTAGTAAGGGAAGAAAGCATTACCAAGCTCCAGAATTTCCTCTGCTTATTGTCGTTGAACGAGGCGAAGAGGACATGGGAGGAGAGCAGAGGGAGCCTCACCCTATGTAGCCCCAAAGGAGTCAAAGTAAAACAAGCGGACTCAGCATTACGGAGCCATTTTGAAAGCTGCTGCCATGTTGGGACAGGAAGGGAGGGGGAGGGATGTTTGGAGTTGGATCTCAAATTCAAGATCGTTTAGAGTTCATCCTTAAAAATAGCCTGTTTCTGGTGTGTGCTGTTTACAAAAAATATTGCAGGGCATTCGGGTTGCATACTTCTCTCAGCACATATTTCTAGATCTGCCCAACAGTCCTGTGGCTCCTTGCCCTGCCCTCTTTCTTAATGCTGTATCATCTAGACTGGAGCCCTGTGACCATTGTTTCATCCAGCTGGAATTGCAAATTGCTTCACAACAAGTGAGGGCCGCCAAACCTACTCGATCAACTTCGCTCAAGTTGAAGATTTGTTTGCATGTGGTTTTTCAGAAATCATACTTGATCTATCGCAACGTTTCAGGAACCATTCCAAGCCCAATTCAAGACTTGGGGCCAAACCTAGACCAATGGGTTCTAACTTTCCATCTTTTTTGAAACCCTACCTGTAGAAAAGGCTACTGTAAACGCACGCACTCTCGGTTTACATAGGACACTGAAAACTCTTGCTGAGTCTAATCATGACCTGGCATGACCCAATAAAGCAGGGTAAAATTTAGTTAGCTTCCCATTACAGCTCTGCATTCCAGGAAAAGAGTCATAGGACAGCCTTTTAGGAGAAATGATCTGCTGTTACAATAACTTGAAGAACCCCTCAAAAAATCTCCAAGGAATTCCAGAGCTCTTTGGATCAGAGTTTGGCTCTTCAGATATGGCTGAATTACAACTCCCTGGATAGGCAGCGATAAAGCTGCAGTTCATCCACCAGGTAACAGTCAAAATGAAACACAAGGTTCCTGGAAACAAAAAGGGAAGGTCCTATGTTAGAGGCATGGGTTGTATACATTCTTTCAATTGTCTCCAGAGATTTTGCAGATATTTGCAATGCTTCAAAGAGAGTGGAGGAAAGAAACTGTTGCATTATATGCCATAAGGGTTGATGGTCTTCTGCGATAAGCGCCAACTGAAAACACTCAAAGAGATGAAACAACAGCAGAAAGACCAAAAGAAAAAGAAAAAAGTCACAGTGACAGCACTTGAACAAGGCAGGTTCACAGCCACTCTCCACCAGAACCTGGTTATTTGAGGAACCACCTGTCAAGGTTCTGACTAATGACCAATTCAGCACTCCGAGACTTGCCAACTTTCTCAAAGAACTGTTTTATTGAGTACACCATATCAGCACGAATGAAAGCAAAACCAACTCTGTTTCCCACAGTTTCAGTATAATTCAAGAATAGATGATTCCCTCCCCGATTGTCACAGGTCACATTGTCCAATCGGGTGTTCTGGTGTTTCCCTGGCAACTCCCCTTATTCTCTGGCCAGCACCTGTTGAGATAACCTTGGTTCCCATGGGATAATGCATTCTTATTGTCTGGTCTGACATTCCAGACCTCCTCCCCTCCCCACCAATACTATGTGGCAGCTGAGAACTGGAAAGATGGCTGCAGCAGGCATGGTCCATTTCGAAGTTGACATCACCCATCTCCAGTGGTTACTATCCACTCACTGCATTTGGCAGAGTAGATGCGTTCTAAGACTTTGCAATTAAATGTTGTCAACTTTTGGGACCAAGGAAGTATTCCTTCTCTGTTGCAGCACCTGCCCTCTGGAACAGCATCTCCCTGGAGATACGGATGATTCCCACTGTCCAAGGGTTCCAGAAAACTGTTATGGTAAGACCTGGCTGTCTTCCTAGGCCTGAGAAGGATACTTGTAGGATACTTGTCAAATCCTTTTTTCTGAATGTCGGGAATAACTCTTTTAATCCGAACACTGGTTTAGGTGTGTATTTTAATTTATGTATTACGGTGGATATTTTTTAAGCGCCCTGTGTCTTTTTGGACAAGGGCGACCTTTATCAATCAATAATCCTGCTGGACTTTTCTTTTCTCAGAAGGGTAGAGAAAGGGGATTATTGAAATAGACTGGGGACCCTTGAAAACTGAGCCCATACCCTGATTAATAATTCACACTTGTATCTGCATCTGCATTGACACCAGAGGTGGTGTTCAGCAGGTTCTGACCAATTCTGGAGAACCAGTAGTGGAAATTTTGAGTAGTTCAGAGAACCAGCAAATCCCACCTCTGACTGGAGATTTTACAGTCTCCTTCCCCTACAACGCCCACCAAGCCACGCCCACAGAACTGGTAGTAAAAAAATTTGAATCCCACCACTGATCTATATCATCTATACCAGCAGTCCCCAACCTTTGTGGTATGGTAGTGGGGAGAGGAGAACTAGGCCTTGAGAGCAGAGGGCTGGAGCACATGCGTGCGTGCTGGCCCGCCATTTTCATGAGTGGAGTGGTGTATGCGCCAGCCCACCACACATATGGCCCGCTGTCAAATAAGCCACGGTCTGGTAGTGGCCCATGGCCCAAAGGTTGGGGATCCCTGATCTGTACTACGAAAACTCTTGTTTTCCCATAATTCCTTTAATTAGGTGAAACAGTGCATCATAGTGCAACAGTTTTGGAACCAAGGTACCTCAAATGAACTTACTTACAGAAAGGGTCCAAAATCTGGGATTAATAACTTCCCCAAGGGAATGAAATTTCCCATAAGGAAACTCAATGAGGAAACCAGCAGTCATTTCCACTTCTGCTGCTTTTTTACCCATTTGCAGTCATCTGTTTCTCTGCTTACGTCAGGAAATATCCCTGAAATAATGACCCAACAGGGCACAGGTTATTTAGTCCAGAAGTCTCCGACCTTGGCCACTTTACGACTTGTGGACTTCAACTCCCAGAGTTCCTCAGCTCTGGGAGTTGAAGTATACATGTCTTACAGTGGCCAAGATTGGAGACCCCTGATCTAGTCCACCCTTACTTCATCCTCATCTATGTTTACACACCACACATGTATATATAAGCATGTGTACACATATATGCCTATGCACTAGCCAAACCTCTTCATCTGAGTAGATTCCTCCTGGGGCTGGTTCATGTGATGGTTTGCAAACTTTTCTTCGCCATGGGCCTCTTTTGTGGCCAGAGATCATAGCTCATAGGACCACCAAGACTTAATTCAAGATTTAAAGCACTAGACTGCATCAAGACCCACTGTGAAGACGTTGTGGTTCCCCAGGGGTCTATGGACCACACATTGAGAACCAGTGCCTTAGAGTGATGGCACCCCCATAAACAGGCTTCTGCTCACCCTGCAGGAAAAAGTTGTCAGTATGAAAGGCAACATGCATTGAGAGGGGTGAGATTCTACCAGTTCGGATCGGTTCAGGCGAACCGGATGTTAAAGTTACATCTGGTTTGCCAAACTGGTATTTCAACCAACCGGCTGGCCCTGCCCACCCCAACCTGCCCCTCACAGGAGTCTCCACGTGCCCCATTTTCGATGGAGGTAAGTGCAGGATCCACGCTGAGGCTCTGGGAGGGGGAAACTGGGCCATTCAGGAACGGGCCTGTTTCCAGCTTCCGGAGGGCCTCCAGAGCCCAGGGGCAGCCTCCGGATCCTTGGGAGGATGAAAACGGCCTCCCCCGGGCTCTGGAGGCCCACCGGAAGCCGGAAACAGGAAGTTCCAGTAGGCCACACCCACCATGGCCATGCCCACCCAGCAACCAGGCAGCGAACTGGTTGATGGGATTTTTGAATCCCACCCCTGGGGAGAGTTTAGTGTTTGTGAGGACTAATGGCTGCACTGGCCCTCTTAGCCCCTCCATTACTCCCCTGGCAGTGAAAGCCAGTTTTCGTATTTGCTTATTGCCTGTGTGACTCTTTAGCATCTCTCCGTGTGAGAGTGTTTATATTTTCATGGGGTTTTACCAGGACAGTGTTTCCTTATGGTTCTGAACTGTTTGCCTGCCTTTCACTGTATTTTTCATTTCATTTATACACTTTGGGAAAACACTCCAGCGAATTTAGATTGCAGGGTGATTAAAGTATTAGTGCATTCTGCCTTCCTGACATGGATGCCCTCACTTTCCAGCCTCCAGAAATGTTGCTATTGACTGCTTGTGAGCCCAGACTATGGAGGTTGTGGTCAAAAGCTTCTGGAAAGCATGAAGTTAGGAAAGGCTTCCAGTAAATTCGGTGCACTTTTCTCACAGGGATGCATGACAGTCCTTAAAGTAATAAACTCCACAAATAAGCTACTATGAAGGCGTGACTTAAAGGTGAAGTAGGTTGAGAGTAATAGGTTTTCCACTCAACTACAAAATAATATTATTCCACTTGCAATTTTAGGAAGGGTGATGGGGGAAATCTCTTGGTGGCTTTGGAGAAACTGCATATTAAACAGTGCATCTTGTCTTAAGAGAAAATGAAGAAGAAATGCTTTTTTATTATTTTTAGAACTTACGCTAGCACAGGGTGTGACTGGAATCACCAGAGCTATCAGGGACTCACCAAAAGTCTCTTCTTTTCTCCCTCTTTTCTTCCCAGTCCTCATCATTGGAATGTCCCAGCAAATATCAGATTGTAGCCAGACATGTGATCAGTTAAGCAAATATATATATCAGAGAGAGGTGGGAGAGAACTATAGCCATATTGCATTGATTGAAAGGAAGCTGAAATCTGATTTGCTCCTTGCCATAACAACCACAGCTTAATGAGCCTCGGTGGCTCAGTGGTTAGAGTGCAGTACTGCAAGCTACTTTTGCTGTCTGTCGGCTGCCTGCAATTTGGTAGTTCAAATCCCACCAGGCTCAAGGTTGACTCAGCCTTCCATCCTTCCAAGGTGGGTAAAACGAGGGCCCAGAATTGTTGGGGGCCATATGCTGACTCTGTAAACCGCTTAGAGAGGGCTGGAAGGCAGTATGAAGTGGTATATAAGTCTAAATGCTATTGCTATTGCTCTTTATGAAGAAAAAAAGGGCAAAACAACTCCTTTAGTTTTGGGGAATTAAGCATAGTCACATCTGCAATTCATAGCCTTACTCTGTATTGAGTGAGAACCCCTTGTCCTATAAAGAAACTGAAAATTAAAGATAGCTTTGGTAAAAATGAGATACAAGGTGTTGTCATTAACATACAAAGTCCTCCATGGCTTGGGTCCAGGGTACTTGCGGGAGCGTCTCCTGCTGGCATCGCATTCTGATCGCTCTGTGCTCCCACAGACAGGGCCTCCTTAGGGTGCCGTCGGCTAGACAATGTCAACTGGTGGTGCCCAGGGGGAGGGCCTTCTCTGTGGGAGCACCCACCCTGCGGAACCAGCTCCCTTTGGGACTGCGTTTGGCCCCTGACCTCCGCTCCTTCCGTCACAACCTGAAGACTTGGCTGTTTCAGCAGGCCTTGGCTGTTTCAGCAGGCCTGGACTGAAATGAGTTGGGGTGGGGTTTTTTAAGGGATTTTAATTGTATTTTATGGGTTTTGGATTTATTGGACTTGTGATCTAATTATTTTTTAATTAATTTATTGTGTTGTGATTTTATACTGTGAGCTGCCCTGAGTCCCTAGGGAGAGAGGGCAGCATACAAGTCTAATAAAAATAAATAAATAAATAAATAAATAAATAAATAAATAAATAAATAAAAAGATGCATCAAGAATGGTACTAAGGAAGGGACAAGTAACTTCTGAGCCAAACTATTGATAAACTATAACTTCCAACTTCCCTGACCAGCTGATATCCTGGAAGTTGTGGATGATGATGATGATCATGATGATGACATTTGAAGAGCCCCTGGCTTCCAAGCTCTAGGCTACTGGAGAGAGGGGAGCATTGCATTGGACATTAACCAGGTCCATTCCCTGAATCCAAGTGGTTCAAATTATCCACCAGAAGGAAAGTGCGGGGGGGTGTCCAAAATCAGTGCTCCCTGTGTGCAGAATTGGCAGCTTTTTCCAAGAGCTGCCCTTCAGAAGAGCCACAACAGAGACTAACCCTTCCTTCCCCACAGGAAATTCATTCTGCAGCCTGTAGTAGCTCCACTTGCTGATTTTGGCTGTTCTTTGGGGCCTGTGATAAGGAGGCGGGGGAAAAAAAGGAGGTGGCCTGGGAAGGGAAAGCAAATTTCAACCGCAGGTTGGTTGCACTGCTGGGCTCCGTGCAGGGAAAAAGCCATAAACCTTCCCTGCAGCCTGTGAGGGAGTACAGCCCTGGGGCCTCCAGAGAAACCTTCTTGTGTGGCAAGCGGCCTTCCCAGAGTCCTGGTTCTGCCTTGCTCGAGTGGCTCCGGCTCAGGGGGGAAAACGCCTCAGGACAGAAGGGGAGTGGGAGGGGCTGGAGCCAAGGAGAGGCATAAACCTACAAAATGTGCTTTATGCTACAAACAAGAGAGAGAGTGGGACAAAAGCATACAGGAAGCCCAGTAGGCAGGAAGGCCCTGGCTGCCATCACATATTCCAAGTTTATATCAAAGGCCTCCGATTCAAGAGAATTGTTTTCCACTAGCTGGATTCCATGTCTTTGATTATAATTCATTTGGCAAACACCCATTTAAATTCTCTTTCCCTTTTCTTGGGGGAGGCGGGGTGGTGGTGGATACAATCAGCTTCTGGCAAAATAGAAAATTCCTAGAAAAAGGGTTCTGCTGTTTGCAGTTTTAAGGGTGCCACCACCTCTACATCACAAGCATTTTACAGTACAAAGAGATATGCACATCGAGCCTTTGTTAAAGAAATGGCTATGGATGGTGACAGAGAATGCCTTTCTTTCTCTGGGGGCAAGGTGCATCCTTCCTTGGAAATACAAACCCTCTCAAGGCATCTTAATGCCCTATGAATGTGGTGGTAGAATATATCAAATAATAATTGCAGGAATCCAGCCCGGTAAGTTAAAGTAACTGAAAGGGCCGCAGCTAAGGAAACGTAAATCTTGGAGATTAAATTAAAAATAACGCCAAAGTGCCAAAGAAACAAAGTGCTTTCAGACTTCAGCCATGAGAGAGATAAAAAAGGATCTCTGGCTCTTCCTTGTCAACTGCTGGGTTTCCATGGATCCTGTGCTTCCTCAGCTTCTGACCAATCTCTCTCTCTCTGTGTAAACCACGAGATGCAGCAAAGGGGAGCCATGTGGTGTGTGAACTTCACCCGTGACTTTCTCAAGAGCAAACTGGAGAAAGAGGCCTCATTGTTAGAGCAACAGAGAGGCAGAAGTATAGCCCAGAAAGCAACTGGAACTGCCCTGATTTTTCTGATGATCTTTTTTCCCCAAGGGGTGTCTAGTTTGGTCTTGAAGTACATTTGTAACTTGACTTTCTTCAGGAGTTCAGGCTTATTCACCTTTTTAAAAATTTCAATCCATGGAAACTAGCTTGGGTAAATACTATATTTTCCTTTCTTTATTTTTTCCATGTTTATTTTATCCACCCTCTCATCTTACTCAGTTTGAAAGCCCCCCCCCTCCTTTTCATTTTACTTTGCGTATTAGAACTCAGTGGTTGAAGAGATTATACAAGGCTCCCAAACTCCTCAGCATTTGTCTTACACGCTTATTATACCGTGTTTCCCCGAAAATAAGACCTACCCCGAAAGTAAGACCTAGCACTATTTTCTAAACCTGCCCTAATATAAGACCTACCCCGAAAATAAGACCTAGTGTAAATCTCCAGTTCCAGGAAGACTTTTCAGGGAGCAACCGTGCACTCGCGAAACACCCCGCCCTACACACTCACACCAACTATTTGGCACCATAAATATATAAGACCTACCCTGAAAATAAGACCTAGTGTGTTTTTGGGAGCCAAAAAAAAATGTAAGACAGTGTCTTATTTTCGGGGAAACACGGTACATTTGTACTCTATGTGAAAGTGTACTGAACCTTAGGTGAATCTATTCGTTTAGACTTCTGGAAAATATATAGTAAAGAAAAGCTATATTTAATCATTCATGTATTGACTGCAGCTAGAATTATATTTGCACAAAATTGGAAAATTGAAAAGAACCAGAGGTAGTATTCAGCAGGTTCTGACCAGTTCTGGAGAACCGGTAGTGGAAATGTTAAGTAGTTTGGAGAACCAGCAAACACCACCTCTGACTGGAGATTTTACAGTATCCTTCCCTTGCCATGCCCACCAAGCCACACCCACAGACCCAGCAGTAAAAAAAGTTGAATCCCACTACTGATGAGAATGTGATCGGGAAAATATTAGAATGTGCAGAAATGAACAGGTTAACACTTGCAATTAAAGAAAAGGAACAAACTGAATATTATATGGTATGGGAATTATTTTATCAATGGCTGGAGGAAAAAAAAATGGAAGTTAGAAAATCTAAGACGATCAACGAAAAATAGTAAACATGGGAATAAGAATTAAATATGTTAAGAATTGTTATTATAATTAGATACATTATGTGTAGTAGTATGAAGTAAGAATAGAGTAATGAATGTGTACTAATTGTAATTATTATTTATTATTATTTATTTAGACTTGTATGCCGCCCTACTCCCGAAGGACTCAGGGCGGCGAACATACAAAAGATATACAACAATACAAATAAAAACAAGTCCAAATTACCAAAAGTTAAAAGAATAAAATCACTAAAACAACAAAATTAAAACTACCCACCCCCAGGTCAATCCAGGTCAATAATGGTTATTGCACAAGATATTTGTACCCAGACAACACACTATTTAAACGAAAGATGGAATGTTTGTATAAAATAAAATAAAAATTAAAAAAAAGACTTCTGGAAACGGAAAAATCGTTAGATCAGGGGTCCCCAACCCCCGATCCATGGCATGCCAGCAACCAGGCTGTGCAAACAAGTGAAGCTCCATCCATGGGATGCAGGCAGCATGAGAAACGACATCCACTATAGTCCACGGAAAAACCTCTCTCCACAGAACTGGTCCCTGGTGCCTCAGAGGCTAGGGGCCACTGCCTTAGATGAATCTAGAAACTAACCATCTGGAGAACTTTCCTGCCATTTCCTAGATGGGTGTCTCTTTGATCAAACTAAGCTTGTTCCCTTTTGAAGCTGCTGCCAAACAAGCCCATGTTTTATGTCCCACTGCCTCTGGTCCAGTCTACCCTCCTCCTTTTTCAATCCTGGCTCTCTCTTCCTTTCAGCACTGTTGCCTTGAGTGAGGATTTGCAGCGTCAATGGAAAATTCATCTGACCTGATTAATTTCCAGGACAACGCTTTGTAGCAGTCTAACCGTATTCCTCAATGCTGTACTGCTAAGTTTTGGGGGTTTGGGCAGGTAGCTATGATAAAGTATGTGTATAGGAATCCATGCCCTGAGCTCATAAGTGCGGGAAGAAGAGAGATGATGGGGCTGGAGAAAAGGGGAGTCTGGCTTTAGGGAATCAGACATTAGGAATGCATGGAAATTGAAGCCGGGCCTATTTTGGGAACAAGAGCTGAGCATGTACTGAACATATTATGGGAATAATCAGCATAATAACTTGTAGCATTTATCAGCACATTCCTCAAATGTTCCTTGTATTTCAGAGTACAGGTAGTCCTTGACTTACGATCACCATTGAGCCCAACATTTATGCTGCTAAGCAAGACATTTGTTAAGTGAGTTTTGCCCCATTTTACGATCTTGCTTGCCACAGTTGTTAAGGGAATCACTGCAGTTGGTAAATTAGTAACACGATTGTTAAGGGAATCTGGATTCCCCATTGACTTTGCTCATCAAAAGGTTGCAAAACGTGATCAAGTGACCTTCGAACACAGGTCATAAATACGCATCTGAATTTTGATCACATGATAAGGGGAGGCTGCAAAGGTTGTAACTGTGAAAAACGGTCATAAGTCATATTTTTCAGGGCTGTTGTAACTTTGAACAGTCACTAAATGAACTACCTGTACTGAATATCAATAATTCAAATCCCCATAAACAACATTCACCTCACACCATGGATAAATAGTGCTTACTATTTTGATATGGCAGAAGATGTCCATTAATCTTTAGAACAAGGCCAGCAAAAGGGTTATCAGATGGCAAGGAGGAATACTGTGCAAGGATTAAATGCATCATTAAGAAACATGGTAATAACAGCAGTGGAATGCAAGAACTGGAGAAATGCCAGAATTTAGAATCATAGGAAGATGTGGATTATGTAAACACAATGAAGTAGGAACTCAGTTAATTGTGTTTTGCAATTTGCAAAGGAGAATTCTTTGTTTATTGCCAACACCTGCTCCGAAGCAGCATAAAAACAGACTCTATGCAGGCATTGTTGATGGGACAACATTAGAAACAAGTAGTCTCAGTAACGGGAAATAAAAGAGAAAAGTGCAATCTAATCAGGCGAGGCACTTGCATGGATGAATTGTGAAACAAACCCCTAATCATTGTTAGACATACCGATTAAGCTTGAGAGAACGAAAGAGAGTAACTTTGCTGGCAAATTTTGAGAACATAGTCTGAATCACTGTTTTAAAAAAGAGAGAAATATTTAGTATGTTTTGGTATGCAAGAAAGAGCCTGAGGAGTTATGGAAAGAGGGAAGGTATATTGTGAAAACATATGCAGAAAGGGAATACTTAGTTCTACCCACGCTTGCCAGTAAGTTTATGTAGTAATTTGACCAAGATGCCAGAAGTGCAACCAAAGGCTGGTTTTATTTCAACTTTGCTGATACTAATCTGTGCAAACTGGGATCATTGCTACAGAAATTAAAGACTCATCCACACGCCTCCCAAACTTCAGCACCAACTTGTCCCAGTAACCACTTTAATATATATACATATCTATATATCTATATATCTATATCTATATCTATGTTTGTTTTTGTAGATTTTCACGGGTAAAGGTATGTAGGTCTTGGTGTATTCGGGTCTTGTCCCGTGTAAGATTGAGAATACCTTGGCAACGTTTCGACAAAATCTCATCCATCATCTTCAGGCTGGTGTCTTCAGCTTCTCCCAGAAGAACGAAGCTGAAGACACCAGCCTGAAGATGACGGATGAGATTTCGTCGAAACGTTGCCAAGGTATTCTCAATCTTACATGGGACAAGACCTGAATACACCAAGACCTACATCTATATCTATATCTATATATAATCATAGCAATAGCACTTAGATTTATATATCACTCCATAGTGCTTTCCAGCCCTCTCTAAGCGGTTTACAGAGTTAGCATATTGGCCCTAACAATCTGGGTTCTCATTTTACTGACCTCAGAAGGATGTAAAGCTGAGTCAACCTTGAGCCTGGTGAGAATTGAAGTGCTGGCAGCCGGCAATCAGCAGAAGTAGCCTGCAGTACTGCATTCTAATCACTGCGCCACCATGGCTCTCATGACATTGGTTTAATCTCATCCTATCTCATAACTGAGTTACCTTAAAGTTCCTGTTTGAAAGCCATGTTTTGCCCTTCTCCAAATTCCTATTTTGGGGTGGGTATGATCTAATATTCTCCGTCAACCATGTTGCTGCTGATGTGGCCAACAGTGAGAGATGCCTAGGTGCTCTTGGCTGCTTCTGGCTGCTGTTGGCATCCTCCCATTTCTTTCATTACTGAGAACTGTCTTCTGTGGTTATTTTGGCTTAGGCTGCAGAAGCACTTGGACATCTAGTTTCTGCAGAAGCCTCAACAATATTCACATGTTGCCTGAATGGTGTTTTCTGAAGGGCTTTTGAGGTCTTGTGCTACTTCTCAGAAACACAGCATTAGCAATCTTTCAGAAGAGTGCTAGATCTTTGTTCACAAGTATCCTAAGAGGTTAGGATAGAACAAACAAGAGGGACTCTTTGTTAATTAAGCTTGGGAAATTTCCAAGCACTTGCCTATAATCCTCTCACTCAGTGGGGAGAGCTGGATATCAATTTTCCTACCAAGAGACTATGTTTAGTGGGAGAAGAATTTAAGGTAAGGAGGATCCATCAATTACTTTTCTTAACATGTCTTGCATTTAAGCACTAGGGACAGTACCACTAGCAGTTGCTGACTAATGGATAGCACTCTAATATGGCCATTTATTTGGCTATGCCCTAACTTGCAAGCCAACTTATTGTTGCTCATGCTTCCTATAGCCCATTAACATGTCACCCTCTACAGATTATCATTGGAAGCATGTTTGTTCAGTTGTGCTTAATACTTATCAGATCAATGCTCACTTGGATTTATTTTCATAGAGAGAGGAAAAAATGCATATGGGTCTACTTGCAAAAAACGCTATTTGTATATTTAAAAGATGTCACTATTTTAAAAAAACCCATACCAGTGATTATTTTCGCTTCTTTAAAAGAAGATGTGCAACTGGTATATTGTAGCTCTTATTTGATTCAGCTATTTCTTTTAAAATGTATTATTTCATCTTAGTAAATTTATGATGGCATGCAGCAATAAAATATCAGAACAGTTACTTAACATTGCCGTAATCATTTGCTTCATTTAATACACCCTTCAAAAAAACCTCTTTGGCAAGGTTCTTTTTTTCTTCAACAGGTTATGACATATTTACCCGTGTTTACCTTCAGAAATGCCCAAACTTGCAAACTGTTACTAGTTTACCAAACTTGGCATTAGTCTGCCTACCCCCACACATCTGTATTTTATGAAGAGACCAATAATAACATATGCAAAAACCAGGCACCATTGAACTAAGCAAGGCTTACTTGTTCCTATCAGATTGGTTATCTGAACTTTTCCATCCTTTCTTGGAGATAAATTATACTGACAGAGAGGAGAAGAAGAAAGGGAGTCCACACATATTTGCAAGATTTCTACAGCCTGGACAGCAATTAAACATTCTCACTTATTCCATTCAGTTTTTAACAAATTTTTTTGCTAAGTAAGTGTATAAGGAGAGGCATTTTGAATCTTTAGGATGTTGCAAAATAGAAACCAAATACAGTATATATTCTGAAGCGTCCTGCTTTGGGCTTATAATTTGGGAATATAAAAACATCAAATCTAGAGTTGATCTTCCTCCTCCTCCTCCTCCTCCTCCTCCTCCTCCTCCTCCTCTTCTTCCTCTTCTTCTTCCTCCTCTTCCTCTCCTCCTCCCTACTTAAAATAGAACAGCAAAGTAGTGCAGATGTTTGCACATAACAATTAGCTAATAAAAGTTGCTCTTTTTCCAAACCAACCATGACGTCTGGTTGCACAGATGGATAGGAAAAGATCCCTGGGACAGCGGCCTAAGGTGACATGATTTGTCTGACAAGACATCCCCAAAGGTTGCACTTTATCCAAGCTGGAAACCAGAAAGAAGATGATAGTATATAGGAGCAGATGAATACATGGTGAATAAAAGCAATTGGCTCACAGTTCACTAGAGGCTACTTTGGAACTAAATAGTAAAAAGAGCCAATATGGAGTAGTAGTTAGAGAATTGGAGTCATATTGTTATGAGTCAGGTTCAAATCCACATTCTACTAGGTACCTTCATTGGCAACTTTTGGACTGTCACTACTTCCTTAGCCCAACCATCTGCTGTGGTGGTGGTTGCCTTGAGTTCCAAGAGGCGGAGGCTATAAATCTCATTTAAAGTAAATGCAGCCAATAAAAATAAACAATAATGTAAGAAAGGCCCTGGAAACTCAAAACAGTTTCAGACTCCCTCAGTTTCAGATGTTTATCTCCTCTACTCCACTCCAAATTACACAAAGGCAGATAGGAAGTTTGTTTAGTTGGGTGCCATTACCAAAAATAGGCAAAAAGGATCGGGTTATGAAAATAACCCATTCAAATAGGACATTCGTCATAAAGGAGCAACAGTCCAGCCTCCTAAAAGCTCAGAGCCAGACTCTCTCCGCACAGCTTCTGCCAATCGAAATGCTCTCACTCTGGGTCCCTTTTGCATGACTTTTCCGTGACTTGTGTCCTAGGCATTTGGAAGGGCCATTAAAATGTTGTTTTTTTAAGTCTGTAATCTCTTATTAATGAGCCAGTTCTGCTAAAGGGAGAAGACATGTTATTCCTCTAATTGTGTAACTTGACAGCATGACTCATATGGCTCTGGCCTACCTTCTAAATGCCAGGGGGGTGGGGAGAAAGGATGACTAGGTTGAAGAGGAAGTGTGTGTGTGTGTGTGTGTGTATGAGAGAGAGAGAGAGAGAGAGAGAGAGAGAGAGAGAGAGAGAGAGAGAGAGAGAGAGAGAGAGAGAGAGAGAGAGAGATGCTGCTGTGGGACAACTTCAGTAACAACCCTCCATGTATGATCCATGCTCCATCTTTGATTGGCCACAGTGCCTGGCAGGCCCTGCCCCAATAATTGCTGTACTGGGCTGTGGCCAGCTTATATACAGTTATGTCATTATACATACATACATACATATAAAAGCAAAATACCACTCACGTATCATCCCAAAATCTCCAGAACCGTAAAGCCTACAAACTTGAAATTTGGCACGTATGTTCCTCTTGGCTTCTAGGTGCTCACTAAGAAAGGGTTTTTCCAAATGACCATCAAAGCATTAGTATTTCCTATATTATTATTAACACGCTCTGATGCTAAGGAGTTCTACTCCCCCTCCCCACCTGAAAAGGAATCTGTTCCAAATGCAAAACACAAGCAGAGGAGAGGAGTTTCAGTTTCAGTTTCACAGCACCAAGCAGCTTTAGTACAGAACAGTTGAGCTAAGCCACGCCCAGGCTCCTTGCTGTCTCCTTCTTGCTCACACAGCAAATACTGCTTCAGTTTCCAAACAGCCCTCAACTCTCTCTCACACACTGACAGGACATTAGCCAAATGAATACCGATGGATGCTGGTAGGCAGAAGCAGAATTTCCGCCCCCCACACTTATTTTCCTCCCCAAAAACTAAGCCCGACCACATAGTTTTGTAATGAAGCACGGGTATTGAGTTAGTACATCCATAACTACAATTTAGAGGCTGGGCAGCTTACAATTTAAAAATAGGAACAGTGCAAAAGAAAAAAAAAGCCTTTTCAAATAAAGATCCTCAAGACAAACATAAACTAAAATTGCAACCAGCAGGAGTTCAGCCATCCCCACCCCCTCCTACCCCAATGCCTGGGAGGATAGCCAGGTCTTTAATTATTTCCTGAATATCATCAGAGTCAGAGTCATCTGGATCTACACAAGGATATTATTCCAGAGGGCAGGTGCCACCACACAGAATGTGTGCTTCTTGGGTCTCGGTAGATCTGTGGTGTTTTTCAAACTTAGCAGCTTTAAGACTTTAATCTGGGGAACTCTGGGAGTTGAAGTCCACCCATCTTAAAGTTGCCAAGTTTGAAAAATGTTCTGCTAGAGGACATGATTTTATCGACACACACAAAGCCAGCCCAGAATGCCTGGTCCCTTTCTGGAAAGGGATTTACAGAGTCGCCTGAACTGTGAGATGGACGGCAAATAAATTTGATACATGAAATAAAATAAAATAAAATAAATATAGGAGATAACCAACACCTTGAATTGCATTCAGAAACCAAGCAGTGCAGCTTGAGAATCAGGAATGTCTCAAGGATGGGGCATGCTATGTAATGGGGCATGCTATTTTCCACTGGTCGGCTAGTTTTAATAATTGTGTGGTTGTTTAATAATTGTAGGGTTGAACTAATTTCAACCCTAGAAGTTTGTATTCCATTCAGCCTTTACATCTCCCATTGGACTCCCTTTCAATTTCTGCCCAGGCTGGGGAAAAGACAATCCCGCTTTTTCCTCTGCCCACAGCACTGAAAGCTTCCCTTCCCTTAAGGTTTTTTTGTTTTTTAAACAATTTTAAGTTGCAAGTAGGAACATTGCTACTTTGTTTCTATAGAACTGAAGAATCAGTTCTTTATTGTTACAAAGTTTCCAGGGATCTATATAAAGGAAGTAGGAACCAAAAAAAGCCCAACAAATCCTTTGTTGCTTTGATTACTGGAGCATTAGAGCTACAATGGAACAAAGAGAAAAATTAGAAGAATAGAAAAGAAACAATTAGAATACAGTAAAGTGAAAGAAAAGAAATATATAAAGATGTGATTTCCCCCATATCACGATAAGTATGGACAATTTTAGTAACTCATCACCCTCTTAAAACACAACAGTCTTCTCATATGCCATTTTTTACCTCTAAACAAATTCATAAAATCTAATTTCAGTCTTTATGTCAGCAAAAGTCCATTAAGTCCACAGTGAGCAATATACAGATAGTCCTTGACTTACAACCATATGTGTAGTGACCATTCTAAGTTAGAGCAACACTGAAAAAATGTGTCTTACAAAAGTGACCAGAGCACAGGTGCTTGGCAATCAGTATGTATTTATGGCACTTGCATTGTCATAGGCCCATGTGACCACCATCTGTAACCTTCCCAGCCAGTTTCTGACAGGGAATAGAAGAGAAGAAGAAGGGAGGGAGGAGGAGAGAGAGAGAGAGAAGAGAAGAGAAGAGAAGAGAAGAGAAGAGAAGAGAAGAGAAGAGAAGAGAAGAGAAGAGAAGAGGTCTCCAAAGTCCTCAAGTCTTAAAGTTGTCAAGGGTGGAGACCCCTGGGCTAGACCATTGACAATAGGGATCCTTGATGGTTTTCTTGTAGACAGCACTGATGATGTTACCCAGTTTGGGTACTGAAATGCCTGCAAGAAAGCAGTCAAGCCCAGAGGGCACCAGGGACCCTCATTTCAACCTGACAAATTGATTGACAGTAGGGTATGAAGGGCAGGGCAGTCAGACCAGCCCACTCCAGGTACAGGCAATAAGGTGATGCACTGTCTGTGACTTGGGCAGAAACAAGGAGGCCATTAGAAGTGTGGAGTTGGGTCACTGCTGCTGCATGCTGACCAAATGGGTGGCATGGCACAGTGGCAATGAAGGAGGGAGGTTTTAAAAAGTGACCCACCCTGTGCTTCAAATAGGGTAGGCGCACTAATACCATAATAGAAATGGGATGCTGGGATTGGTGGTCTTTGGCCTGAAGCACGAGAGGTTTTTGTTTTTTTTGCTTTAGTAAGAATCTCCTTTCTTCCCATCCAGGCTGGGCATCATCTGCAGACCATCAGACATGGGGTAACGAATCCAGCTCTGTTTACAAGACCTTTCAAAACCACCCACTGCAATAAATAGAGGAAATATATGTCACAACCTCCTTTTTGGAAGTAATTTTAGCTTGGCTGTGTTTGGGGAGGGGTGGGGGGTTGAAGGGGCTTTCCACCTTCAAAAGGTCTCCAAGATCTGGAACTGATTACTGCTGAGCAAGAGGGAGGAAAGTAGAGATGACTAAGCTGTGAGAAAAGAAAAATACGACACCCGGCAGCAGTGGCTGGCCGGGTTCCTGGGGAAAGGAGTGGGCGAAGTTCGTAAAGCCAAATGTTTCCCCCGGGAGGAAGGGACACCTTGGAATCTTCCCCACCCCTACCCCCCAAGCTTCAGAATCAAATGCCTCTAGACACAACTTTGCTGTCGGTCCCACTTGGAGGCTTCTTCTCAGGAAGAAGAATGGGAAGTGGATGCTGGAAGGTTAGACGATGCTGCAATCCAGCAGGTTTCTTTGATATCGTTTATACTCTTGGACATCCCCAGGAGTGTGTACATTTCACACCATTGTGCAAAAGGCTTCTCATGTGTTCTTTATCTTCCCCTAGGTCCTAGCTCTTTTATTTTCAGGGAGCCAACACAGACAGGATGCATTCTCCATCGTTCAAGGTATCAGTGATGACTTTCTCCTCAGAACAAACATATACTGGGGATCTCAGTGTTACACCTGGCCAGGGAGAGTAGAAATGGGGGAACTCATAAGCATCCTTCCTGTTCAGAAAGCAGAGCGTTTGGTTGATGTCGAGTGAAGGAACCCAAAAAAGAAAAAAACAAGTGGCCTGATTCCAGAGATGGACACTGATTAGAATGACACATAACTTTTGCAGAATTGAAAAGGCTGTGCTTGAGGACAAGAAGCTAAACACCAGGGGCATCGCTGTCCTTTAACCTTTCCTGGGATGGGTTGCCCAAGGTGGCTGTTTTCTCTAGGGCAGGGGTATCAAGCTCAATTTCATTGAGGGTCACATCGGGATTGTTTTGACCTCGGGGGGCTCAGGGGGGCTGTGGCCAGGGTGGGTGTCGCCAGCCCAATGTCACTCATGTCGGGGGTGCATGTAGTAGCCCAAGCACTCTGCCAGTGACAACGGGCTCCCAAGCTCTGTTTCCAGCTGCAACAGCCTCCTGCAACCCTCTGCCAGTGAAAACGAAGTTTGGGAGGGCTGCGCACGGCTTTCATGAGCTCCCTTTCTGACCGTGATGGCCTCCTGCAGCTGTCTCCAGTGAAAACAGAGCTCAGGAGGGTGCGTCCAGCCCTCCCGAGCTCCGTTTTCGCTGGCAGAGGCACTGCGGGCCAGTCCTTCACTGTTTCTAGGGCGGCCTCATGGGCCAGATCTAAGCATCCTGCAGGCCAGATCTGGCCCACAGGCCTTCAGTTTGACACCCCTGATCTAGGGAGCAAGAATCGGCTACCACCTTCACCCCATTTTTGCACTGTAATAGTTCACTCCACCAACAATGGCAATGTCACGACTCCGCATACCATGCATAGAGCCGCGACAACAACATAAGAAGTCTTACCATGCCTCCCCATTGTGCTGACAGACATTAAGCACGTTACAATAACATCAGACGCCAAGCTATTGACAGATGCCCGCAGGGCGGCAAGGGGGCGGTAGAATAGGGACGTTATTAATGGGCAAGGGGGCGGGGGGGAATGGGTGTGCAGAAGAGGTGGAGGTTGGTCAGGTGTGTGAGTTGCAGGTGGGGGACGGATAAGCTATGTTTGCCTTTGCCATATTGTTACCGGATGTTGGGGAACAGCTGCTACTGAATGGTTATTAGCTAATTATGATTTACCATACTGTATAAATACAGCTCTGGCTGTGGTACATGCCAGAGCTGACTTTAATTGTGAATTTCTCATTGTTGCCCAACTTGGAGATGTAGAAGAACAATAAACCTTACTTTTGTGAATTTAGTGAGTGACTTTGTTTCTCCTACTCCGACCGCTGGATGAATGGCTGAGAGGCAAAGTAAATTTGGGTCCAAAGAACAAGTAAAAAGCTTATATTTAAGTTGGGTCCCTTGATAATGCTTTAAAAAGGGGGCAAAACATCTCCTCTCTGGTCCTTCCCATAACGTTGCTCTGTCATTGCAAAGTTACCAATAAAGGAGAATATTTGTAGCTCAGGATTAAAATGAGGGGTCCTTGGTGCTCTCTGAGCTTGGTTATTTTCTTGCAGATGTTTCATTACCAAAACTAGGTAACATCACCAGTGCAAAGTTCCCTCTGGCCTTTGGCAGCAAAACCATCATCACCATCATCCATCCCCTACCTCAAAAGGAGGCCTTCACCCAGTGGTGGGATTCAAATTTTTTTACTACCGGTCCTATGGGCGTGGCTTGGTGGGTGTGGCTTGGTGGGCGTGGCAGGACTCAGAGACTCAGGGCGGCTTACAATGTTTGGAGCACAACCCAATGCGCTCAGCAATAGCCTTCATTCCATTGTATATGCCTGCTTATTACTAAGCGGCATTTTTACAAAGTCAGCTTATTGCCCCCAACAATCTTGGGTCCTCAATTTACCTACCCCAGGAGGATGGAAGGCTGAGTCAACCTTGAGCCTGGTGGGATTCGAGCCTGCACTAATTGCAGGCAGCTGGAGCTAAATGCTAGGCATTTAACAGCCTGCACCACCAAGGTTCTTCTTGCATATAATCTCATGACATCTTTGGATGAAACTGCTAATATTTTATGAGGTTTGAAAATCTGCCAGTCCCATTTTAGGCCATGTGATAAACACTAGAGAGGATTCTTCATAGCACTTGTCTTTTTTTGTTATTTATTTTTTATCATTTCTGATGGAAACTGACCATGCACATCGTTTGAAAGCCTGCCCAGTGCACCAGTTTCATGGTTAGTCTCAAATGAACAAATCTCTGGAGCCACCAGAATAAGCCAATTAGACCTAGTGCTTATGTTTCAAATACCATTTCTCTAAATTTTGAAGATGTATGACACAGTATCCTAGTTTAGACTAAAAACGTTGGCATTTGTATTTTCTGTTTCAGTCCCCAGAGCAGTGGTTAGGTGTCAAGATAGAATATTTTTCCCTCAAAGCATTACACCCTCCTCTTTGCCATTCAGAAGGACAGTGATGGAATTTCTCAGTTTTCCTCAACTTTGTCATCAATGGTTGTCACCAGCTTCAATGAATTCTTCACAAGTTAGTGCCCGAGCTGTTTATCAAAATACAGACTTGTGCCTGAGGATTCAGATTTAATCTGAAATTTTATTCAAGACACAGAGGTCAAGGAGGCCCTGTGGAAAACTAAAATAGCATTTGGGAATTACCATTTAAATTACTTCAAACATTCCAGATCAAATCTATGCTATGAGCACTGTAGAAAGTTTTAAAAGTTGAGTTTGGATACTCCCAAAAGTGCTTTTTCAAGAGGCAACTGGACTTTCTGGTTTTTCTTTGAAGAAATTTCGCTTCTCTCTCTGAGAGCTGAAGAAACTTCCTGGATGAGAATCAAAACGTCTTCAAAGAAAAACAAGGAAGTCCAGTTGCCTCTTTAAAAAGCACCTTTGGGATAACCATGATCTGGATGACTGAGAATCTCCATAGAGCTTTAGATACTTGTTTTTGCCACTAGATGAACCTGTATCAGCCAAGAATATAAAAAGGTACATCATCTACTGTACAAGGGATTCCAAGAATATAATTTCTAAGTAATCTCCAAGTTTATTCTCTATGGCTTGCTTGCTGATTAGTAACTTCCAGATTGGAATTTATGAAGGAATTGTCAATAATCCTATTTCACAAGGTGATTAAATGTATATTTGTTATTCACCCACATTCTGAAAACATGGGTTTGAATGTCCTGTTCTGGAAAACCTCTGGAAGGTTGCCTTCAATAACATAAGTTTCTTAAGGTATTGAGAAGTGTTTCATGTATATTGATATCTCAGAAAAAGGGTTTGGCTGCAGTTGCACTGCTGTTGAAGATGTAGTTAAGGAAGTGGAACATTAATTCATATAGTTGAACTTTATCTTAACGCTTCCACATTTGTGGATGGAATCAAGAGAATAATTAAATTATTTGCTATGCATTAATGCTTATAGTCCTAGCATTTGGAATCTCTCAAGACAGGAACATATTTTTTCAGTCCTGAGGGCTAACTAAATAGTGCAACACTGGAAAGAAACATCTTCACTTGATTTGATCTACATTTGATTTATGCCAATGATTGGTTTATATTTATTTACATAAATAAATATAAATATATTTAAATATGACATAAAGATAAATATATTTTATTGGTTTATTTACACTTGATTTATATACCAATGATACCTGATGTTTGTCAATTTTTTGTTTTTGCTTTTCAATTTTTTTGATAAAGGGACAATTGCTGAAAAAGATTATTTTGGAGCATTATAATCATTTTTGGGGAGGATGGATTCCATTTATAGCATAGCTTTCCAAGTATTTTTTCCCCTTAATTATTATTAATAATTTTGAGTATAGTCCTCAACTTGTACCAATTCGTTTAGAGACCATTCAAAGTTGCAACAGCACTGAAAAAAAGTGACTTATTATTATTATTCATATTTATATGCCGCCCTTCTCCAGAGACTCAGGGCGGCTTACAATGTTTGGAGCACAACCCAATGCGCTCAGCAATAGCCTTCATTCCATTGTATATGCCTGCTTATTACTAAGCGGCATTTTTACAAAGTCAGCTTATTGCCCCCAACAATCTTGGGTCCTCACTTTACCTACCCCAGGAGGATGGAAGGCTGAGTCAACCTTGAGCCTGGTGGGATTCGAGCCTGCAATAATTGCAGGCAGCTGGAACTTAAGTGCTAGGCGTTTAACAGCCTGCACCACCAAGGCTCTTATGAACATTTTTCATAATTATGACTTTTCCAGCATTCCCATGTCATGTGATCAAAATTCAGAAAACTTGGCAACTGGTTCATATTTATGACGGTTGCAGTGTCTTCAAGATCATGTGATCCCATTTGTTGTGGTTAGCCGGCTGCAGGTGCGGACGGCTGAGAGCGAGGACTCAGATGAGGGGCCAGGACCATTAGGGAGTGGACTGCTGCCTTCAGAGATTGTGGGGGCTGGCAGTAATGATGAGCAGGTTCCCAAGGAGCCTGTGCCAAGTGCGCGCACACGCAGGATTGCTCACAGGAAAGAGCAGCTGCAATAGCACAGGCGACTCGGGAGTAAGGCTGCAAGGTAATGGCCTCTCCTTCAAGAAGATAAAAGCCAGCTGTGAATCAGACTTTCTTTGTAGGAAACTCCAGCCTCATGGACATTGCAGTATCTTAAGTTGGTATTTGAAGACTCTTGTGTTGTGAAATATTTATCTGTTATTCTTGGCAGCCTCGCACAGTTTTGGCGAGGTTTGTGTTTATCAAAGTTAATTAGTTTGCAGCAGCCTTTTAACCGGGGATTCGTAAGAATCATTAAAAGGTTTCTGTTCCCTTTGGTTCGTGTTTGTTTCATTGGAAAAGAAATACCGGAATTGCCAAGCAAAGTCAACGGGGAAGCCAGGTTCACTTAACAACTGGGTTACTCACTTAACAACTGCAGTAATTCACTTAACCACTGTGACAAGGAAGGTCATAAAATGGGGCAAAATTCACGTAACAAATGTCTCACTTAACAATGTATCATTTTGGGCTCAACTGTGATCGTAAGTTGAGGACTACCTGTGTTTAGGTCACAATTCTTGGATACCCTTTTTTTCCCCTAGGTTAATTGCAACTTTGATATAGTTTTACTTTAATTAACCCTAGGAAACAATGGACCACATATCGCTGGGGGAACAAGAGCAATATTGCTCTATAGCAATGATGGCTAACCTTTTTGTCGTTGCATGCTGAAAGCACGTGGGTGTGCAAGAGCGTGCATGTATGTCTGCACCCATAATGCAATGCATGCATGACCCCCCCATGCTCCCCCCGCCCCTTCTGCATGTGCTCTGGCCCCCACACATGCGTGGCAGATACACAAAAAGCAACTGGCTGGTGGGAGGAGCTCACACATGCGCTGGGGCAACAGCTCACATGCCCGCAGAGATGGCTCTGCATGCCACTTCCGGCATGTGCCATAGGTTCGCCATTACGGCTTTATAGTATCAAAGCATGGTTTTGGTGCTGTTGCTACCTCCTACTTGGGAATTTGTGTTTTACAGAATATGCATAAACCAATCCTTTATGGTTAGTCAGTTGAGCCACACCTGGAGTGAAAGTCTAGACTGCCTTAGGAACTTGAACATCAACCAAGCAAGGGAAAGTGGCAATGCAGATAAAAGTAGACATCACACCAGGACCTTCTTTTAGAAATTTTACACAGGGAGCCCAAATCATAATGAAAGCAGCACTGTTTTCTTCTGCCCTTTATAAACCAAGCCTTGATCACCATCTCCTTTTTTGGCAGAGGAGAAAACCGGAATTGGCTAAAGCATTACACAACCAACCAACTCCAACTTGTGCAAATGAGGACTTCATTTTGAAAAATGGAAAATAATCAAACGTCAGGGCCTCTCTCTGACACTTTCCCTGCTCTCCTTTCAGATAAAACAAACCAATCATTGATCAAAGCAAATGGAAGAGAGACTTCATTTGATTCGTTCAGCTTTAAATTTCGATAAAGTGCCACCTGTAAAACACTCAAGGAACTTATTCATGACCAATTGGGTGTTTGCTATAGCCCAAATGGAAGTGAGCATGCTATGAAATCATTTTATTTTTTATTTTTATTCTGCCTTTTGTCGTCTATGGCAGGGTTTGTCAAACTCGCAGTCTGTGGGCCGGATGCGTCACACGCTGGCCACCCCCACTCCCATTTAGCGAAGGGGAAAATAGTGGTGATACATCATGTGGCGATGCGAGTTTGATACCCCCTGTCTATGGAGATTCCCAATCATCCAGGTCATGGTTATCCCAAAGGTGCTTTTTCAAGTGATAACTGGACTTTGTTTTTCTTTGAAAACGTTTAACTTCTCATCCAAGAAGCTTATTCAGCTCTGACTGGATGGTGGAGAACGGAAGGATTTATATTCCTTGCAGACAGCTGGTCATTTGCATTGTTTGAGTCCTTGAGGCCACTTGGAAGTTTATCTATGTCCTCAGAGTCACGTGAGTAATGCCACAACACAGTCCTTTCAGCAGTTTCAAGAAAGCTCCATCCCCATTTGCACTACTCAGGTGATCTTGAGGAGACAGATAAACCTCCAAGTGGCCTCAATGACTTTCTAAAACAATACAAATGACCAGCTGTCTGCAAAGAGTATAAATCCTTCCATTCCCCACCAGTCAAAACTGAAGAAGCTTCTTGGATAGGAAGTAACTGCCCCTAGAGTTTCGGGTGGCCCCTGACTTCCGCTCTTTCCATCGGGGCCTAAAAACATGGTTGTTCCAACTCGCTGACCTGGACTGAGGGGTGGGGATGGGAGTTTTAATGTTTGTTTTTAGTGTTTTTACTGTTTTGATTATAAATTGGGTTTCCTATTTAATGTCTTTTTAATTGTATATTTTGTATTCTTTTTATGGTTGTACACCACCCCGAGGCCTTAGGGAGATTGGGCGGCTTGGAAATCCAATTAATAAAATAATAATAATAAAATAAAACTTCTTCAAAGAAAAGAAAGTCTAGTTGCCTCTTAAAAATGCACCTTTGGGTTCTGCCTTTATGATTTTTATACATAACTCAAGATGGTCAACCTGTTCCTTTTTCCTATTTTTCCTACTATAACAACACTATAAGGTGAGTTGGGTTGAAAGAGTGACAAATCTAAAGTCACCCAGCTGGTAAGGTGAGAACTCAGTTTCCCAGTTTCTGGCTTGGTGCCTTAACCACTAGATTAAATGTAGAAATAGGCACACTTGGCACATGAGCGGCATCCCTGCAAAGGCTATCCTGGACATGGCTGACACTTGCTCAACCTATCAGAAGCTCAGAGTGCAAAACACCCTGTACATTTTGCATCACCCTGTACATTTTGCAGCTGGAGGAGATGAAAACCCATCCATAACTAAAGGATATGAGCCACTGGAACAGAGGGACCCAGAACCCATAGCCGCTCGATTTTGCTTGGACTGAGTTGAAACCAATTGCACACTCCTGCCGTAACAACTAAAGAACTCCAACTCAGAAACTGCGTAAGAGCAAAAGAAGCAACACTTTGTATGGAAGTTTGTTGAACTAGCGTAGGGCTCATGCCCCAGCAAGAGGAATGGAGCCCATACAGGTGGTTCAGAACATAGCCCATTTCTTCTTTGTCATGTTCAGAACCTGTCAACTCAGAAACTGCGTAAGAGCAAAAGAAGCAACACTTTGCATGGAAGTTTGTTGAACTAGCGTAGGGCTCATGCCCCCAGCAAGAGAGAAGCTGGAGCCCATACAGGTGGTTCAGATTGGACATCTGTTCCCATTTCTTCTTTGTCATGTTCAGAGCCTGTCGACTTTGATCGCCACAACCCTTTGTCAGTGCATTTCTTTTGGCACGGAATATAGTGGAACATCAATAGCGTGCTTTGAGACTGAGAATGTCCGCCAGGACTGTTCAAGCATCCTGGCTGGTCAATTTATCGATATCTGCAATTGCCCAAGACACAACAAGGAAGATTAATAAATAGGAATGCCTTAGAAATGGGTGTGGAGCCAGCAACCTTCAGTGGTTGATCATAAAACATAGGTCCATAGCAAGGGTTGGTGGTTTACAGGACTCGCACAGATGCTGATTGTGCCCATCTGAAGGGGAAAGCTCTTGCAGAGCTGGCATTTATTTTATTTATTTATTTATTTATTTATTGGATTTCTAGGCTGCCCCATCTCCCTAAGGACTTGGGGTGGTGTACAATAAAAATGATACAAATATACCATTAAAAAGAAATTAAATCTAATAGAAACCCAAAATGTATTTAAAACACTAAAAACAACCCTTAAAACTCCCCATATAGCCCACTCTCAGTCCAGGTCAGCGAGTTGGAATAACCATGTTTTTAGGCCCCGGTGGAAGGAGCGGAGGTCAGGGGCCACCTGGAGATCAGGGGCCACCCGGTTCCAAGGGGTGGGTGCTCCCACAGAGAAGGCCCTACCCCTAGGGGTCGCCAGCCGACATTGTCTGGCTGATGGAACCCCGAGGAGGCCCTGTCTGTGAGAGCACAGGACAATGGGAAACAGTTGCTGGCAGCAGGGTCTCCCGTAAATTTACAGAGGAGAGCCCTCAGAGCCATGAGGATCCAAGCCAACTGCAAATCCACTGGTATTTCTACTGCAATATTGACAATTTAACAAAAGTAGGAGCATGAGAAATGCAAATAGAAATGAAAACCAAACAAAAGAAGGAAGTATCTCAAGAAAAGCAGATGTTCTAGAACAGGGTCTTTCAAACTGTGATCCTGTCAAATTCCATAAAAAGTTGATGGGATTCTGCAAGACTCCAACCCTTGGGCTGCAGCCAGAGGTGGTGTTCAGCAGGTTCTGACCAGTTCTGGAGAACTGGTAGCGGAAATTTTGAGGAGTTCAGAGAACCAGCAAATTGCCACCTCTGACTGGAGATTTTACAGCATCCTTCACCTGCCAGGCCCACCAAGCCACGCCCACAGAACCGGTAGTAAAAAAAATTGAATCCCACCACTGGTGCAGCCCACTAGTGGACTGCAGCTTGTTCAGAACCAGGTTGCTCAAGTAGGAGGGGCAAGTGCATGCACATGCAGCTCCACTAGTGCGAACAATGGGTGCTTTCACGCACTTGCCACTCACATGGAACCATCCCCTCTCCCAGGGCTAACCAAGCGGGAAAAGTTGGGGACTGCTGCTCTTAAGAAATTAAGGAGGAAACAATTCATTTGAACAGAGCCATTTTTCTAGAACTTTGCCAGAACCTCTTCATCAGGGATTCCAAGAGATTTTTTTTAGCTGACAGTTTCTGGGGGGAAAATGAAAATCTCTCCTCAGTTAACAGCCAACAAATATTACTCTGTGATAGTGAAGAAAGCCAAGATTAGCAGATCCCATGCCTCAGAGTATGTATAGACCAAGGGGAAGATTTGCCACCAAAATCTCCCAAGGTTTGGAAAGTTCTGAATGTAATTTGCTCAGAACAGAACCTCTTTCTGCAAATCTGGGAAATTGGTGAGGCGGACGCTCCTTTCATGCTCTATGCAAATAAATACGAGCACAAATGCAAGAGATTTAGCTGTAGGACTTTAAAACCTAAGAAATCAGCACTGACAGGGAACTAGCTCAACCTGATTCTTGATTACTCCACACACTCAACTGAAGCAAAACTCTCAGGTACCACTGAAAAGCAAGTCAGGAAGTCTCACCTGTAAGATTATGCCCAATTCTGTAGTGAAAGTCACATATTCCTAGCTCATTTGTATTCTGCAATGGAAGGTGTTATAAAATGTGTGTGTTGGTGATTTCAATCAATGGTTGCTGATTAACATTGTCATTCCAATGTTGAACTTCAGTTCTACATAGATCTGAATTTTTTCCTTTGTAGTGCCAGTCAAAAACACAACTGTTATTCCTTCTTACCATTCTCTCCTTCCTGGCCTGATGCCAGAGGCTGGCTTTGCCAAGAACATATATAAACCATTTGAGAAATATGGTAACGTAATAACCTAAAAACTGTTGTGCTTGATCAGCCAATATTCATGGCTTAATCCAGTGACCTATCAGATGCAACTGGCAAGTTCAATGAAAATGAGTTGGAAGTTTTCATCTAAGTATCTATAATAAAAGGGTTATCAATTGACTTTGGAAGAATTCATATAGACAAGTTTAATTTGCATAGTTTATTCTTGATGGAATTCAACCAACAGTGCAGAATATAAAGATCTGATCAGTGCCTCACTTGTTAGTTTGAGGTCACTGCTATTCTTAAAGCAAATAATTCAGGCTAGATTAGAAGTGGAGAACCCATACCTATCCATATTTTGCAAAAGTATTTGAAAAAGCTAAGTAGATTCCACCTGATTAGGAAGGGAGAGCCTTGAAGTCCAGGCTTAGCTGAAGTTGAGATTGATTTAAGGAAGTCTTCACATCTACTCATTGTGCAACTGCAACTGGCTTGGAACTCTTGAATAATTCAACACCTAAAATGCTAATTCCATACTCTTTGGGTCTGCAGAAAATGACTTCTCAGGAAAGAATAACATGCAAGATGCCAGCTCTTCAGCTCTCTCTTGTGGAATAAAAATAACTCGGTAGTATAAGTTAGATAGGAAAGCAAAACTCCACAGCTGGGTAGTTTTTCAAGGATATATATACCTAAGTTGTTCAGAAGTTTTGCTAACTTAGATTCAGGGCATTTTGTTAGTATGGAGTTGCTCACTGCAAAATTTAAAGGAAGTCGAAGTATTCTGGGCTTCCAAAGCAGTAAATTTAGTTCACAAGATGGTTCTTTGTAATTATATAATTTATAATTCTTTATGAATCATATACATATAGTCCTTAACTTACAAATTCATTTAGTGACAGTTCAGTTACAACAGCATTGAAAAAGGTGACTTTCACACTTACAACCACTGCAATATTCTGTGATTAAAATCCAGATGCTTGGCAACTGATTCATACTTATGCCTATTGCTATTTTCCAGGGTCATGTGATCTCCTTTTGTGACCTGGCAAGCAAAGTCAATGTGGAAGCTAGATTCACTTAACTGTGTTACTAGCTTAACAACTGCAGTGATTCAAGAAAAGATTGCAAAATGAGGCAAAACTCACTTAACAACTGTCTTGCTTAGCAACAGAAATTTTGGGCTCAATTTGTGATCATAAGTCAAGGATTACCTGTAGCAAAGTATATCCAAACTCTTTCCTATGAAGACTCATAAAGCTTCCAGCAAGTCATAATTCTGACAGTGTTCTTAATGTTGGTAAAAATTATGTCTTCTTTTTCCCCTTGTCTCCACTTGTTCCCTTGGCTCCAACAGAACTTAACACCTAAGACTTACTGCAACCCAGAGTTTCCAAAAAGGATGCATGCCATGGTAGAAGACAAGAGATGCATGTGCCAAGTCTGTGGTATCTCCTGTCTCCAAGATGATTTATGAATTAACCGTAAATGGCCACGGGATATTAAAATGGTAGCTTTTCACAGCTACTTTCTGCCTTTGCCAATTATTATCTGTTTTGGCCTTAAATCCAAAACGAAAGGGAGAAGAGGAGAAAATAAATTTTGGGGATGTCTTGATTTTTGAAGTATGTAAGTGATGTAAACCTTTACAAAAGCCAAATGAACTCAAGTCCAAACCCCACAACTCTTTAGCCCTTGACCATAAATTGGTTAAATGAATGAAATCTGTTTTGCTCCTTTAACCTTTCTTTCCTAAATCTGAAGAAATATTGATCTGCTTTTATAGCTTAAACAGAACGTTCAGGGAGCACCTTGGACACTTCAGAAAGCATTTTTAAAACCCAAAGCTATGAATGTCATGTATATTAATTTCAAGCTAAAGGAAACCAGCATACCTATATTGGCACTGCCCACACATCAGTATCAATCCAGTAAGACTCCGTTCTGCAAATAATCCTTAGGGAGGTGGGAAAAGATAGTGAGGGTGGGTCCAAGACCAGGAAGCGAGCCTAAGATTTGTTTTACTGGGAGTAAAAGAAACCTTTGCAAACTAAGGAAGAAAGTTTGCAGTCAGGTCTGTCATGATCTGAATCAAAAAATGCAATCTGGAATACACTCCGTACAGTCCCGCAACAGGCAGCTGGCAATCAAAGGCAAACCATCATTCAAGTAAAGCTTCTCCACTTCTCAGAGAAATCCTAATGGGAGTTTAAAATGACTCTAATTTAGAGATTCCCCTTTGTTGATCTGTGGAGGAATCCTGATCGTTCATGTATCTGAGAGCAGACTTCTCCTATCTACTGTGATAGAAGCAGCATCTTCTCAAAAGGACCTTTTTAGCTCTGAAGTCTTATTTTAAAGATTATTTTTATTTGGAGAAAAACAAAACAAAAAAAAAACCAAGAAGGGGTGGGGAGGGGAATTTTACATAATAAAAGACATCTCCCAGGAAGTCCATGCAGATTACAAATCATTTTCATAGAAGATATTTTGTACAAATTTTACATGTTTTTCAGAATGTGTAAAACGCACCTCAATCCACTCATGAACCTGTCCTGATAGTAGAGACAGAATATTCAAGATTGCTGGAAGAAAGAGAATGCTTCTGGGATTTGCAAATTAGCAGTTTCTCTCCAATACAGCTCCTCACTGTTAAAAGACTCAAAGCAATCATGCATTTCAAGCCCATCTACTGCCCTCACCAGGTCTCATCCCACTTTCCATCTCCCATCTTTGAGAAATGACAATACTCTTTCCATTTCTAAAAGCTGACTTAGCTGTAGCTTAGAAGTTATGAAAATAAGACCCTAACTGTACCAACTTTACAATAGCCTGGATCCTTAATTTAATATAATTTGAGATTGTTTCAAGAGTAAATCACATTGTTCTTCTCCCCAAATTATGTGAAATAGGCCCCACTGAATGCATGCACATCTCATAAAATCCAACCAAGTCCTAGGCAAATAGTTCCTTCCTGTGTCTATGCATTTGTAAACTGGCTACTAAACCATTGTGCTGCTTCTGTTCCCTGTGCTGCAATTCGTTCTTCCCCTATGCATTTGCTCAGAAAAATGAAAGAATGCTAAAACAACAAGTGGCAGAATTTCCTATTCCCAAGTTTAACTTCTGATAGCCTATTATTTTTTTGAAGAAAATTAAAAGGAAAGTGAAAACTTTGCTATTCAAGTTGCCGAACCACACCTAAGCTAGAGGGAAATGAACCGTCGTGTGATGCAACCAAGATGCTCCACCAGTCTTCCAACGGCCCCTGCTCTCTTTAAGCAGTGCTCCAAATTTGAAGAAAAAAAAAATGCTATTACTTTGCAACAGTACAGTGATTTCCCTTCGACGATTAAAAGTGGACAGAAGGACAGAAAACACTTCAGGGAAAGTTTATCATCTCCTAAAATTAAATTGCTCCCTAGCATTCCTTCATATGGCACAGTACCTTTAGGAAGATTACTGGAAATTTAGAACAATGGAGCTTCAAACATATAAAGTTATTTTCTGTATGGTCTATCCGTATACTCTCCGTGCCGACACTGCACAGCTCGAGTGACTACTGGCATGGAGGCTGGTTTCATAGGAGCGGAATGAAAAGTGGCTTTCTGTACTGAAGCAATTTGTCCGTAGTGCCAATTTCTGGAGTGGGTGGGATACAGCCCTGAAACTTCTAGGAAGAGGGTCCTGAGAGGCAAAGGCCTGGTGTTCAGCCTCTCGGTAACACTTTCTAAAGGCAGATGATTTGGGGGAGCCAGCCATCATACCAGAAGAGCAAGGCATGCACCTAAACTCCGGAGATACCTGTTGGGCAGAAATGGTAATCTTCTAACTTGAAAGCTAACCTGTCCCTTCTTTCAACTAATTAAGATAATACTGCTTTCCCTCCCCGGTGCATTAACTGCTTTGAGATTATATTATAGAAGCCACCCAAGCTACCAAAAGAGGGAAAGAGACAGGGTTTAGCTGTCCATATTCCCGATGCGCTCAGTCACACACTAGCCTACTAAAGCACTAACCTTTGCTCTTAATGGAAAGGACCTGAGGCTCTGAATGTGATTAGAAGCAGCGTGAAGTAACATTCAAACACACACTGGGCCTATTTCTTTCTTTCCTTTTTAAAAAGACACCTGCCATTTTTTTTTGTCTCTTGCTGTACTTTTTTTTTGCAGGGATCTCTCCAGTAAGTTCAATACTTTAAAGGCTGCAGCAGCATGCAAGAGAAATTCTATATCATTTTTTTCTTATTTTTTAAAGAAAGGTTTAAGAAAGGTCTCTCCCAGGAGATGTTGACTTGTAGGCTTTTATTTTTCTGTCTTGTCTGAATAAAGGTTTGGTTTTGCTCTCCAAAAGTTCCTGGATGGCAACCGGTTAGGAGACAACATAGAGGGGGATGGAGAATTTAGTCAGCGTATTCTTCTCCTTCAGCTTCGTCATCACCATCCACTGACAAAGCAGCATACTTGCTAGCACAGCTAAATTTCTGCAAGAAAAGGTGGGGGGGGGAGAAGATGATCTGAACACCGATGACTGTCAGCATTAAGTTTTTGGTGATTTGTACATTGTATTTCAGACCTTCTATAAAGAATAGAGTGGTATAAATGGTATTCGGTATTCTAGGCAGATAAAATGCTACATGTAGCAAGCAAAA
The DNA here is from genome assembly GCA_009733165.1 of Naja naja. Lineage (NCBI taxonomy): Eukaryota > Metazoa > Chordata > Lepidosauria > Squamata > Elapidae > Naja > Naja naja. The sequence goes on from CM019149.1 coordinate 172,522,794, forward strand.
TGGTGATCATGCCAAAATTCTTTAAACTGGAGGCACTAAGAAATAAATCAAGGGCTTTCTGTCTCCCAGGCAAATTTTGCACCCCAGAAAAGTGAATTCGTTCTTTGTTTTTCATTTTAAGTCAACTTCCATAGCATTAAGAAAGCTGATACTTGGCTCCTCAAAGACAGTGGGATAACTACATATATATCTATATATCCCTTTTAAAAGCCATTTTTAACCTCTATTATATTTATCAAAATTACTGTATCAAACTAATTCCTTCTATCATCTCAGGAAGCTTGCCTTCTACTTCAAAGGATTTGGGCCATAAAAGGCAGCTATTCTCAACTTTATTAAGACACAAATGTCTCAGTGGAAGATAGGACAACCCTAGCATGAAACCACAATGCATACAATACAACTTCTCATTATTGTCATTTCTATTTAGATACTGATAACTGCTGAAAGACAAGTGAATCCCAGTATGTACCAACCCATTTAGTCACTAAAATTGCCTAATCCTCATTGTATTTAACAGTAATTCCCTAAAAGAAATAGTAGGCTCAGTATTTACGGGGACAGGGTTCTCTTCAAATTTCTTTGGCTCAGGTGCAGATCTTGAGTCATGCTCCTCGTTGCTTTCTTTCCTAAAAAACGAACAATGCTACCATGTTAATTTAGCAAGCAAATTCAGAGAAAAAAATGTCATCATTGAGCATTAACTCTACCTCCAAGCCCCAATGCCAGAGAATATAAAGGGTAAGATAGAGTATTGTATAATTCACACAAAAAAAATTAATTCTCAGTGTGGTAGTGGTACAAATTAGATAGGCAGGGTTTGGGCTGCTCAGTGATAATTTCCCTGCTAATGGTTCTCCAGCAGGCCCATTTTCCAGGTATAAAACAACGGAGTGTAATCCACAAATGCGTGCAAGATAAACAGCACCATTTGTTATGATCACTGCCCCTCTTCCGTTAAGAAATATGAACTGGGGTTTCTCAACTGTGGCAGCTTGAAGATGTGTAGACTTCAAATCCCAGAATTCCCCAGCCAGCAAGGTTAGCTGGGGAATTCTGGGAGTTGAAGTCCACGCATCTTAAAAGCTTTCAAGGTTGAGAAACACTGGTATATTCCATTCCGTTGAACAGTGGCGCGTGACAAAAAATATATATTACCGTTCCAGGTCTTGCCAGTGGTCTCTGCTGCCTCCATCTCCAGGACCACGGCCAGAGCTCCCTCTTCGGCCCTTTGGAACACTCTCATTTCCCCCATCAGGTCTGTTTTCATCTCCTGAAACAAAGCAGGAAAAAGCTTCCATCATCCTATTCCAGATATGTCAAATGGCAAGACCTGTTTGGCTTCCCATTGGTTTCTAAGGAAACACTATAGGGAGATAGGACTTTTCCTCGAAATACTTCAGCTCCTGCAGGTTTCCCATGAGGTTGCACACATTCCAGCCTTACCTTTTCGTGGGGCACTTTTGGAGGACACTCCATCTTCTGATGGCACAGCTTGACTGCCACTGCAACACAGAGGTTAATACTTGAAATAATTTGCACACATGATATATCTGGTCAGTTTTCTCTCCTCGGTACAATTAATATAATCCTTTCAACTTACATCTTAGAGGCAAAACTACTGAAAAGTATACCACACAATTTTCTGACTGAATAATGAAAACTTAGGACAAGTAATTTGGATGCTCAGGTGAAAATAGATACAGGTATCTGGAAATGCTTTCTCCAAATAATGGATCATTATACTTCTTTCATGCCTCATATACTGCTGCAAAATAATAACAGATTCTTGTACTTGTTACATAGTAGCTTGGCCTTATAATTATTTTGAATTAACATAAAGCAATGTTATCCCAATTTTTAACCAGAAAAGCAAGTATAGGTAGCCTCTGACTTACAACCAGTTGCTTAACAAACATTCAAAATTACGATGGATTGAAAAGTTACTTCTGACCCATCCTTAAAGTTACGATTGTTTTGCCATCCACAGATAAGATTGTAACAACCAGCTTATATTTACAGCTATTGCCAGCATCCTGTTGTCACATGATTGTGTCTTGCAATTTTTGCCATCTTCCCTAAAAAAACCAACAAAAATTCCACTGGATAAAATGTATTTACACTTATGACCCTGTATTATATTTCAGTGATCGAGTTGAATCATTTAATCATCATCATAAAAACGGTCATAAAATCAAATCTGGTCATGCGGCGCCCAAACTTGCAATCACAGCAACTTATTACCAAAATTCCAACCCCAACTATGGTTTAAGTTGAGGACTACTTGTAGAGTGTCTTCAAATATTTTTAGAAGATGGTTTAAATTAGAAACATCTCGGCAGATTGTTTCAGTCGACGTGACTGTGTATATCTATCTCAGACTTAATGAGAAGTGGTGGAAATTTTGGCTTGGAAGCACTGAGGATCTGAATGGTGAGCATCAGAGAGTCTCAAATCAGTTCATGACAGGCTAATGTTTTAGAAATTAACTAATTCTAAGGTAAAATTAATCTCAGATACTGATGGGCTTTTTCTCTCTCAGAAAGAGCTGTTAGTTAAGCTATTGCTGAAGCAGCTGGTGAAAGCTATGCCAAGGAATGTCTTTGCCCATTTGTGCCTGATACACCAATTGTGGCCATTTCTGGCAATGGGCACTCATTCTCTCATCGCTTTATGACTACTGTAATATGATCTATATAGGTTGTTGCTGAAGACCACCCAGAAACTGCAACTTGTACAAAATGTAGCAGTTTCCATATTAATTGTGACATGATACTTCCACGTAACAACGTCCAGCAGGAGTTACATTAGAGCCAGTTTGTTTTCAGGTGCCACTTAAGTTGCTGGTGATCACCTCATCTCCAGGTTCTGGCTAGACAAAATGCAATCAATACTTGGTTCAGTTCAGCAGACAGAAGTAAGTCAATATGATTTCTAGTAGTCCAAGTGCAGAACATTCCTCCCAACGTTTGTTTTTTCTTATTCCTCATGACTAACACAAGGCAGGTATGTAAATTAAGTCAAGAGCTTACAGACAGACTAAATGAATTACAGGAAATGGGAGAGTTTTATAAAAACAAACTGAAGAACTGATGACAGTTTAATTTTCAAAACAAGTGAGCATTTGGCAGGGGAACAGGGAACATCTTAAATCAGATAAAATACTTATGGTAATGAAACTCCTGTCAGAACAGAGACCAGAATAACAAATAAAATCTAGGGAATTTTGATAGAGTTTAACATTTAGAGTTAATACTATCAGTTGAATTTCTTGCTATTTCAGTAGCATGTGCATTTACTTCTTTCTATGAACATATTCAGTGAAAGTTGAAAATAAAGCATTTTTCATAGATGGGGAAGACCTAGTGGAAGTTTTTGTGCCACTTTTATTTCTTTGAAAATTCTAACATGCAGAAAATGTATGTCAAAAAGGCTTTTTACTTTGATAAGGACTTGCATAAAAGTTTGCATTTTTAAAAAAGCCCAAGTATAATAAGTAAATGTGAATTTCTGATTACCCTAGTTAGAATTTTACACTTTGTTTATTTAAGCTGTAGTTTTATTTATTAAAAACCAGCACTAGTGATTATCATATACCATCTTACAGAGAGCTGTCATTTTAGTCACGAAGCAGTTATTTTCTGATACAGGTAATCCATCCATCCATCCACTCAGTTTTTGCTAGCCTTATATCTAATCTTTTATTCAGCACAAGCAATGAATTTATTATAATTATACTGAGCCACAATACTTTATCCTCCCATTCTTTCCCAAATCACCCCCTCCTTTTGAGAAATGTTAGGCAGAGAATGAATGATTGGTGACTGGCCCACAATGACCCTGTGAGTTTTTATAGCAATGAGGTTTCTTGCTTCAATATGTTAACCATCCCACCACAGCAGTCCCCAAACATTTAACACTTCAACTTAATGATTTTTTTCCCTATTTGTGAGAAGGTGACAAATGCAGCTGAATAATTAAAACTGTTTAAGGTGGCAAAATATTGCTTTCATACATTGTACTCATTCATGCTAGCAGCTCTTTTTTTCTTTTAAGTTACAGAAGGTCAGGCTGTTCTGCTAAAGAGGACAGGCAGGTAACTTGTCTAAATTAGAGAACTATTTCCTGAATGACGAACGTTAAGGCAGCAAATCCAGTTTATTTATTTACACAGAACATGAGTGTAGCTGCTTCACAGCAGAGAATGGAAACCTTACCATTTCTGCCTACTAGACATGCTGGCTGGATCTGATAAGGACTGGGAGTCCAACAAACTGGACCCTATCCCTAACTGCTCTGCTATTTTCCCCCTTCTGAAATGGTGCTAGAAATTTTTTATTTCAGAAGAGTCTTGATGAAGCCACAACACTGGCGAATCACACGGCCTTTTGCCACAGTTTCAAAATCCATGTTGCTGTAACGTCAGTTCTTGCTTTAAAAGAGGAAACGGAAAAAAAACCCCCCAGCAACATAGCATCCTCCGTTCTCTCAACTCACCTTGTTGGGGAATGCTGATCAGAGTCGGAACTCTGCGAGCGTGCTGGGTGCGAGTTGCTTCGTTTCACCCAGGCATTTTCTTTTGGAGGAGGAGCTGGCATTACTTTCAAAGGAAGCTTCTCTTCTCTAGGGGTCTTGGAGGTTGGAGAAAGACTTTCATCCTCTTTGCTGATGTTTTCATTTTCCAATGACTTCTCACTCTCCCTCCTTCGTGAAGCTACAACGGTAGAATAGGAGGCAGAAAACTGAGTTTCCTTCCACAGCTGTGCTATTCAACGTATTATTGGTGTTGTTGAATGTTTCAGGATTAGTCAGCACCTTTCACCAAAAGGTACCATCAAGTTGCCAAAAAAGTTTGCAAGTGCAGTGCATAATTGCAGAAAAAAGTTCCACTTGGATTTTACCGTATTTCCCCGAAAATAAGACACTGTCTTATATTTTTTTGGCTCCCAAAAACACACTAGGTCTTATTTTCAGGGTAGGTCTTATATATTTATGGTGCCAAATAGTGGGTGTGAGTGTGTAGGGGGTGTTTGGGTGCAGTTTGCTCCCTGAAAAGTCTTCCTGGAACTGGAGATTTACACTAGGTCTTATTTTCGGGGTAGGTCTTATATTAGGGCAGGTTTAGAAAATAGTGCTAGGTCTTACTTTCGGGGTAGGTCTTATTTTCGGGGAAACATGGTATATTCAACCCACAAGGCATAATAATGGATTTATTTATAAAACAAAAAACCCATGGTCCCAAACTGTGTGTTGTAGCACCTTGGGGAACAACAGCATGGTGCGTTACGGCTTATGTCAAATTTTCAAGGTAAACTTGACATCTGTCAGTCACAGTGAACTGTGAAAAAAAATTACTGAAGTATTAATGGCATTGTGAATCGAGAAGGTTTGGAACTAGACTGTAAGTTCCTGTGTTATTTTAAAAAAATCTTTTCAGGGTCTAGTGTGACTTACAACTGATCCTCATATTTATGACCACTGCAGCCTCCTTACAGGCATGTGATTAAATTTTAGGTGTTTGGCAATCGGCATGTATTTAAAGACGGGTGTAGCATCCCAGGGTCATGTGATCTCTAATTGCAATCTCCCCAGTTAGTCATCAACAGGCAAAGTCAATGGGGGAAGCCAGGTTCACTTGATATGATTCACTTAACAACTACCTTATCAATGGAAATTCCGATCCCAATTGTCTCTGTTAAGTGAAGGACTACATGTATAAATGTAGTGCAAGACTTAGTCTAGTTAAAAAAAGTTCCACCAGGTCTTCCCCCAGCAAAAAAGCCAGCACTCAATTGGAAGCAGAAGCCGTACATGGCTCAGATCCAGGTTATTTGAGGCACCATCTCTCTCCCATTTGTTTCTGCCCATGCTGTAAGTTCAGAATGAATCAACATGCTCTGAATTAAAACAATTCAATTTGATGAGGCGTAGGAAGCATGACTTCTCTGTTGCAACGCCTGCCTTCTGGGACAGCATCCCCCAGAACGAAAACGTGAACAGCCTTTACCCCACTGAACTTTAAATAAGCCTTAAAGAACTGGAAAGAAAGGCTCTTTCCCCAAGCTGGAGGAGCATGAGTAATTCATACATTTGTTCCACTGGGATGAACTTTCTTTTCTGATGACTACTATTCCCTTAGTTTTCAATCTACATGCTACCCAGCGTCATCAAAAAATGGGGCAGCTTTATAAATGTGATTATAAATAAACAAAACAAAAACTTTAAATCAAACTAAGCTGCATATAAGAGTTATCTGTCACAATCTAAATCAGGCGTGTCCAACCTGTAGCCCACAATCCACATGTGGCCCTGGACAGCAAGTAATGCGGGCTCCCTCCCCACCAAGATTGTAATATATTTAAAAGTAAGATTATTTATATATATTAATTATATTATGTATTTCATATGCAGCCCAAGACTATTCCTCTTCACTCAACATGGTCCAGGCAAGCCAAAAGGTTGGACACTCCTGGCCTAAACAGAATATAATAATCAGGCTAGGGAAGTCTCACCCCTGTTAATTACGCATATCACATTAAAATAGTCTGATGTGATAAAACTATCTAATGGTAAGAGGTGCCATAACAAATCTCATTGTGAATGGGGAAAGAGAATACAATAAAAACTTTATGAGAAAGGAGGAAATGTGCTGCCTTGTTCTCTTCCCAAAAGTTCTGGCTTTCCAAATTTTCCAAACATTTTCAGGCTGCTGATGTATCTGGTCTATGAACCTTAACAAAATTGCCTTCATTTATTATTGTGATGGCCCTACTGATCTCTACAATAGGGTTGTATTGTATATTAAGATGCATTTAAGAATATACACCCTTGGAAAATGATTTGGAAGAAATGTTTTGGATCCTGTTAAGTACAGCACCAACACCTCTCCATTCTTCAGTGAGGTACCGTTACGTGGTAGCTCGGAATAAAAGATACTACAGCTTTCAGGAATCAGCTAATTAAAGTTAATGTAATTCCTACACCTGTGTGGTGTCATATATTTAGGAATATAAATCCAAACTGCTTTTTTTTTAATTTTGAATATGACTCCATCCAGCCTCCACTCACTAGATCAAAGCTGTTTCTCCATTGATTGAAATGATTGTGATCATGCTCAAATAACCTGATAACATTGTTTGGGACTCCTAATAAAGGGCATTATGAATTAGGGAAGAAAGGACTGTAGGTCACTCTGACTGTTCAATGCTCTTATTAGCTTTTGCTAAGGCTCATAGCTGTGTTTGACCTTGATTTCTTGTCCTGGCAACTTGCTCTCTACCCCACCCACCCCGCGTCCAAAGATATATTTTTGGATGGAGTGTGTATGAGGTGGCCTTTTGGATTAAGAAATTCAGTTACCATATAAAAGAAGGGAAGATGTCTGGATGAAGGGCTTTTCTTGATTATGTTGAGAATTTCCAATTAAAATCAGAGATCACAAATGAATTAACTTATCTCAGCCCCCTCTCAACAGGGAAGGGGAGATACGACACCATTTATATCCAGTTTACAACACAGTCCTTTTAAAAGAAGGCTCCGCACCCATTTGCATCACTCAGGTGACCCTGATGACAGACTGTCTAGATTGTCTGATAGATGGACTCTCTAGAAGAATGTATGCAAATGATCAGCTGTCTGTTAAGGAGTATAAATCCTTCCATTCTCCACCGTCCAGTCAGAGCTGAAGAAACTTCCTGGATGAGAAGTGAAATGTCTTCAAAGAAAAACAAGGAAGTCTACTTGCCTCTTGAAAAAGCACCTTTGAGGCACTTTTATCCCCAGAACCTTGAAGAAATGTATACTACGGTAGATATAGCTTAATTTTCAATTCTGAGCTTTGGGGGAAGAGTGTAAGCAAAAACAAGAAGCTTACAACAAATCGTTCAGGAGATACATCTACGGCAGAAGCACCCAATACACATAGCGGTATCTTGAAGAAAAAGTTGAGAGAGCTAAGAGTAAAGATTTACATCATGCAAACATCAGGCAAATGGGGGACTTACCCCATTCAAATAATCCATGGTTTCCAAATCGGATGCACTTACTTGTAATATCATTCAACTGAATCTCAACCTCAGATATACCCATGGCAGGGCTGGCTAAAGTTGGAACAACAGGGCTTTCCAGCAAGAAAAAGGTTTACTTCAGGACCTGCTAATATCTTGATGACTTACTTCTTCCTGTTGGGCCAGTCCCCACAGAAGGGGTTGTACTGCCAGTCTGTGAAGATTCGCTTCCTGTCCTTGACCGCTCTTGGTTTTCTTCACTACGCCAGCTGGGGTGCCTAAGAGTATATACAGATAAATAAAATCACCAACTAAATGAGGGTGCACTTTTAGGACATTGTTACAAAACTGTCTCTCCCCCACCCCCACCCCAGGTGGTTAAGATAGTGATGCCTATCACACAGCAAATAATTTTCCAAGGCAAGTTAAAGACATGTGGCTGTTCAGCAAACAGGTGTATTTGGCAGTGTTTGACCAAGTGCAGATGAATACAGGTAGTCCTTGACTTACAACAATTTGTTTAGTGACTGTTCGAAGTTGAAAAAAGTTACTTATGACCATTTTTCACATTTATGACTGTTACAGAATGCCCATGGTCACACGATCAAACTTCGGACTCTTGACAACAGGTTCATATTTATGACAGTTGCAGTGTCCGGAGATCACATGATCCCTTTTTGTGACCTTCTGTGATGACCCAGTGTGGGACCCAAAAGCAACAAAGTCACAAAAACAGGTGAAGTCCCTTTAATTCCTTCAACTTGGCTTTAAAGGTAGTTGTTGAAGTCAATTATCATTGACTAGAGAAAAAACTCCCCCAAACAGTTGCGAAAAGGAAGAACTTCTGTTCAAACTCAAAATACATATAAACTATAAATAGAAAAAAACCTAACACAAACCACACTGAAGAATGAGACAAGGCAGGATAAGGGCTTGAAGACGTCCACAGATATGAAATACACACACTGGGAAGGACACCAGAATTCAGATAAGAACTGACAGACTAGAAACATTTTCACGCTTTGCTTCCAGCATTGGTCCATATGCAAGTTTGTCCTTTTAAACCGTCCTCACAGCTGCAGCCCATGAAGGGGATCAAGGCCCTTTCCTCCCCCGTAGACCACGCCATTCATGTTTCTCCCTTATCCGCTCCTCCCTGCGTGCTCTAGGATGAAGAGGGGATGGGCCTGGGTCTTCCTCTAAATGCCCAGCCGGCCTGTGCCCTTCCCCAGCCTCCTCCACAACCCCCGGAGCACGCTCCCACCACTCCCTGTCGGCTGTTCCTTCTCTCCCTCCGAGTCAGACTCCAACAGGGGCATGACACCTTCTGACAAGCAAAGACAATGGGGAAGCCAGATTCACTTAACAACTGTGTTACCAACTTAACAATTGCAGTGACTTACTTAACGAAAGTGGCAAGAAAGGTCTTAAAATGGGGCAAAACTCACTTAACAATTGTCTCGCTTAGCAACAGAAGTTTGGGGCTCAATTATGGTTGTAAGTTGAGGACTACCTATATGTAGTCTATTTGCAAGACTGTCACCCTAAGTTTGAATTGCAGACGCTTCCTTTCTGAAAACTACCATTTTCTCTGCAGAGAAGATAGCCTTCTGCTGCTCACCGTTCCCGAGGCCGTCTGTCTAGCCTGGGTTTATCATCTTCCAGTTGGCGCTGCAACTTCTCTTGCTCCTTCTGTAGCCTTTCTTCTACTTCACGCTCTCTTGCAGCAGTGTCCACAGGCTTGGCTCCTCCAAAGATAGAAGCTGCACGGCTAGACTGACTCGCAGGGGCTACAGTTGTATCTTCTTCCTTGGGAGTACTCCGGGGCTTCAAATTCAGCTTTGGCCTCTGAGTAGAACCTAAGAAGGGGAGAAGTAAAATAAAGTTGGAGAAATTAATGGTGTGCACACTTGTGCATGAACACAAACAAAAAAGGACACAATAAATCCTGAAGAGTTGAGGAAAAACCAACAGCACAAGACTCACGAAACTTCATATGGCTTGCTTACCTAAACTATTAGTTGAAACTGGAGGCTTCAGAGAACTTGAGAACTACCAAGAATCAAAAGACAATCTTTCTGCAAGAGTTCCCCCACACACACACACATAACAGCAATCTACTTGAGACACTTCTCCCACTAACTTTTTGTGTTTTGAGGTCAACATACTAGAACATGGGGGGATATGGATAGGAGAGAGAAAAAGGACTGCTTGGGTGGAAACTTAATTCCAGGTGTCCCGAAGGTGCTTTTTCAAGAGGCAACTGGACTTTCTGTTTTTTCTTTGAAGATATTTCACTTCTCATCCAAGAAGCTTCTTCAGCTCTTGGATGAGAAGTGAATCTTCAAAAAAACCAGTCCAGGCTCCTCCCTGGATGACTAGAGAATCTCCATAGACATTAATTCCAGATGGGTTCCTCCATGGCTAAGTGAGATCAAAGGTATAGGACAACAGAACCAATTACAGCAGAGCTGTCAAACTCGCAGCCCACAGGCTGGATATGTCATGTGCTGGCCACAGCCACACCCGCTTTAGTGAAAGGGGAAAAGTCACGGTACATTACATGACGCCGTGAGTTTGACACCCCTGGATTACAACAACAACAAAGGCTCAGCTCTCCTTTCTTGATACTATGAAAAAGTGTCAGGCCTACCTCTCTCATCCCGCCGGCTGTCATCCCTGTAATAGTCATCCCGCGAGCTGCTGCTCCACCTATCCATTCGATCATCCCGCCTCTCGTAACGGTCCTCATAGCGGTCACCGCCACCCCTGAAATCATCGTCCCGGCGGTACCCACTGCCAAAGGCTCTTCTGCCACTGCCTGACCTCGAGTCGAAACCTGCACAGGAGCAAAGTTATCCCAGCAGTTCTTTCTTGCACAATATGAAATGTGTTATAGCGGACGACAAAAAGCTTAAGAAATAACATTCATTTAAAGTTTTCACAAGATATTTCATGGAATTTGCTGCACCAACATTAGCATAGTGATTTTTTTATAAAATGCCCTGAGAAAAAAGCATAACATGGTCATCTAAGGAAACCTAGATCAAGAAAACGACTCCCATTAAAGCACGTCCTTCTAAAGTCCTGATGAAGCTGCACATAGACAGGCCTGGATAGTAATGCTAGATTAAGGTTTGAAGAGGTTTTATATACAATTTGCAAGACATTCAAAGATGCATCTCAGGAAAGCAGTGCAAAGCTAAGAGAAAAGCAATGGGAAAAGGCTAGTTTAGCTAACAACTGCTGAAGGGTTATTAGCTAGTTAGAACTTGCATATCAGTTTTCCCACATTTACCAGATTTTTACAATCATGCTAAACCATAATGGGGGTTATCTGATTTTGTGTAAATCCAGTCAGCTGTGCTTCTTCGATCAACAATTAAACAGACCCATAGAGCTGTATTTAACTTCACATATTGAATCGCTCAACCTTGAGAAAAAAATAGTCCTTTCATCACCAGAAGCTAGGAAAGAATCAGGACCCAGAAGCAATCATCTCTTATTTACTTTTAAATCTTATATATCCCTAACCAACAGAACAACAAATGAGAGAATGTGACAAGATACTATTGTGCAGGAACGAGCAAAACTAATCATGTACAGTAGGTAGTATTTTTCAAACTAAGTATGGCTCTTTTCAATTCCAGAGCAACAAATGATTGCTTCTGAGATAATATTTTCTCCTTAACGCTTCTCTGCATCTCACATCCAAACTCCAATTATGCTCACTTTCAATGGAGAAATGCCTTTGAAGTCCCCTATGATAAATTAGGATAAATCTGAATTATTTTGTGCCAGAATAATGAAGGAGGATACAGGAATGCAAAAGCAACACGGATACAGCTATATGAAAATCAAGTGCTATCTAAGTGCCAACCCTGAGAATGAAATCAGCCAGCTACACTACCTCCCCTGTCATAGTCTCTACGATCATCATAACGGTCTCGGCCTCCAAAGCGATCCGTATCTCTTCGGGCACCACCATCACGGTACCGGTCTGAATCATAGCGATCACGGTCCCGATACCCTAAGAGAGAAAATAAAATTTTATTTAATTTTACACAAAAGAAATGCTGAGTAATTACTTTCATAAAAGCATCTAACATAATGAGTGGTAAGGCGACAAGTTTTAGGCTCCATCAAGGATTGCTTCTTTATGCGTAAATATTTTATATCCCAGCATTATGTTTATACAATACACTCAAGGTAACTTGTAGCAATTAAAATAAAACTCCCTCTTTACGACCCTGTACTCCCTTAATTTGGGGTAGAGTTTGGGTGACTGGATGGAGCTGAGCAAAATACAAGATATAGGGCATAATAAAAGTACAATTAAAATGCATAGTTAAAATTAGCACAATTAAAATTAATGCAAAAGTTTGAGGAAATGGATTTTGCCATTTTCACAAACTTTGGGAGACTGGAAGGTCAACAGCTGATTTTTTTTGTAATCTGAGTGTACGGCACTTTCATGAGAAACAATACTGTTTTCATTTTGTCCAGTGAGAAAAACATTTGCATTCGAAAGCACTGCATATACCAAAGGTATATGGTAAAAACAGGATTTGGCTTGTTTCCATCAAACGATTACATTTTATGATATACCCTGGAAAAAAGAATTCAAATTAGAGGTAGTCTTTCACCATGCTTTTAATTGCTGTATATAGTATACAAAGCAGTCTTGATCAGGCCCATTAAATTGTATTATTTAGCTTTTCTACATTGCTTTCACATGGGTATTTACTTTATCCGCATGTACTATTTTTTGCAAATAACACAAGGCAGTGAACGTATTCAACATACCTTCCTCCTTTTATTTTCCCACAACAACCTATGAGGTGGGTTGGGCTGAGTGTCTGACTAGTCCAAAGTCACCCAGCTGGCTGGCTGGCTTTAATGGCTAAGGTAGGACTTGAACTCAGTCTCCAATTTTCTAACCTAGTGCCTTAACCACTGGACTAAGCTAGACTGATCAAAATCCAGACACTTGGCAGTCTCCCTGCATTTACAACTACAGGAGCACTTCAATTCCCCCATCTCCCCCCCCCAACATCTCTACCTTTTTGGCCCCCTGAATTCAGCAGCCCCATGTCCTACTGCCCCCAGCTGACCTTCCCTGTTTCCTTGCTGAGCATGCTCTGATCAAGTATGCCCAGCCTGGCCATTCAGGAGATAGCTGCTGGTTGCATGAGGCCTCCCTCCTGAGATGCCATGCAGTAGTTCCCTCAAGAGACCTTGGGAAGGAAGCATCATATGGCTAGCAGCTGTCTTGCTAAACTGCAGCTTTGTACTGCACTGCTGGGCTGGGCTGGGGCAGCTAGGTCTTCCTGGGATGGCTGTGGCTTTTTGCACTGCTGGGCTGGGCAGCTGATGGTTTGCACTGTTGGGCTGATTGAATGATATAGCTCAGGGGCTTCTTATAGCTCAAGTTGTGGCATGCCAAGAAGCCCCCAAGCTACACGGTTCTGGGGTTGTTTACTGCCTCACAAGGCAGGGTGAAGGGGGAGGGAGAGAGATGAAAGACAGGCAATCTGGGTGGGCCGTTGGTTAGCAACTGGTGGGACATGATTAATGATGGCAACAAAGGGTGTAAGGATTGCCATTGCTAAGTGATGCAATCACATCTTTTATGGCCACATTTATGATGGAAATTTCAGTCCCAATTGTAGTAGTAACTCAAGGACGACCTGTATTATGTTTCATATCAAATTTCCTCAAACTTGTTGTGCAACTGGATATATTGTGAAATCTAAGTATATGTTATGGGTACTCTTGCAAAATGTCTACTTTGGAGGCATGATAAAACAGTCACCAGAAAGTAAACTGCTGCCCATCATATCCGTGGTGGCGCAGTGGTTAGAATGCAGTATTCTATGTTAACTCTGCTCACACTGCCAGGAATTCAATTCCTTCGATCCTGATTGGCTCAAGATCGACTCAGCCTTCCATCCTTCCAAGGTTGGTAAAATGAGGACTCAAGATTGTTGGGGGAAATATGCACACTCTGTAAACCGTTTAGAGAGCTGCACTTGTTGCTAGTTCTTTTTCAGGTATAACTTATGATGCTCAGTGTCACCTCAAAGGCCTTTATAGCTTAGGACCTGAATATCTACAGAACTGCCTCCTCTTAATAGATTCTGCCTATCCAATAAGATCTAACATCTGAGAGTCAGTTTGGTCTACTGGCTGAAGCACCAGACTGGAAAGCAGGAGACAGTGAGTTCTAGTCCCACTGTATCCATAAAAGCCAGCTCTGTGACCTTGGGCCAGTCACTCTCTCTCAGCCCAACTCATCTCACAGGATAGTTGTAGTAGGGAAACACTACAGGTGGGGTCTCCTCAGGGTCCCATCTGCGACCCAATGTCGCTTGGCGGGAACCCGGGGGAGGGCCTATTCTCGCGGCCCCTGCTTTATGGAATCTTCTTCCGCTGGAGCTCCGGTTGGCTCCCGATCTCTGCACCTTCTGCCACGAGTTACAAACCTGGCTGTTTTTACAATCTGGGCTATGTTGACTCTTGGGGTTCTGTTTTAATATGGGGGTTTTAAATTGCTTATTCAGCTTATAACCTGTTTAATATAGTTTTAAGTAATTTATTGTTGTATTGTATTTTAGTGTGAGCCACCCCGAGTCCCTTGGGAGAGGGGGCGGCATATAAGTCGAATAAATAAATAAATAAATAAATAAAATAGGAGGAAGGTGTGTTGGATATGTTTGCTGCCTTGAGTTATTTGTAAAAATAATCAAGGCGAGATACAAATCAAACAAAGGTGTATTCTCCAGGGCTCTTTCTCTTAACGGTTGTCAAAAGCTTTGGAAATAATTTTTCTTAGTAGCACCCTCTTTGGAATAGCATACCTCCTAAAATTAGCCTGACCCATACCTGGGAAGCTTTAGAAAGACTATTAACACATGGCTTTTCCAGACAATCTTGAATAGGAAATGGTTATGAGTCCTGAGCCCTTGAGGCTTGTGTTATTGTAATCATAATTGCAATTAATTGGGCTTTTGGTATTGTTTTTAACCTTATTATAAAACGATATGTTAGCCTCTCCTAGACAAACTCTTAATTCTGAGAAGCGAAGCAGGTGTAAGGTATGGAGATGCTGCCTCTTGTGAGATGGGCCTCTGTCCTCTGGAATGGCCTCTCCTGTGAAATGAGACTGCATCCAAATTAATAGCCTCCCAGAAGTTAGTTAAAATCAAGTTATTCTGGCTCTGAATTGTGACATAATCAGAGGTGTATGATGCAATTTTAATTTAACTCGATTTTAATTTTTACCTAAATACTGTTAAAACTTAAACATGGCTAAAGGTGTGATTGCCACTGAAGGCCACCTGATAGGGATTAGTTGGCTTCCTTGTGCAGTTGGTTGGCCACTGCAAAAACAGACTGAACTAGATGGGCCAGGGGACCAATCCAGCAGGGCACTCTTACATGTTATAGTCTGTACATGTTATAGTCTGTAACGTAGTTAATATATCTGCCAACAGCTCAGGGTAACAATATTCCAGATTCTTGCAGGAAATTAGGAGGAAATCAAGAACTCACTGTCTCCAAAGCTATCCTCGCCTCTGCGAGGAGGATAATCATCAAAGTTATCTGTAGCAGGACGTGCCCTCCAGTCAGTCTCGAATCTTTCTGAATCCCGATTGCGATCACGGTCTCTGCCAAAAGAGCGATCATCCCTATCTGTAGGAAGAAGGCAACATGACCCACAATGTTTAAAGAGGCATATCTAATTCATCCAGTTTCATATTTCATAGAGGAAATTGTAAGTCCTCTTAACCAGAGCAGATGCATAAATGCCATTCAAGCTGAAGCATGCTGTATACAATACTGTTGCAACAAAAATTTATTTCGGACAAATGTTTATAGGTCTTCTTCCAGCCACTGTGAAAGGAGGAACAATAGAAGCAGAATCTAATAATCCCAGTGCTAAAGCAATAAACAGTCCACCATGGCATGACCAAACCACTTAATATGAACAGCAATAGGCAAAAAAACAACTGCTGAGTTGGTTTATTGGCATCTCTAAAAAAATAGAGCTCCTCTTGTCCCTGACACAGGACTTGACAGGCATTTTTAATAGATATTCACTGCATTCTCGGACATGGATATTTCCAAGCAAAACCTGTAACTTGTCGATTTTATTCTATAGTGCCCAGAGTCAAGTTTGTGTGAGATGGGAAGCCTTATAAATTAGACGGACAGACAGAGACAAAGGAGGGGCGGAGCTTTGGAATCAAGAGGACGAACAGAAAAACTGGCCTCCTGTAGGAAGAGATAAACTAAAACTGTCCAATTTCTATAATGCATTTCCATACCAGCTGAATATATCTGAATGTATATAAGTCTTTCATGTAGTATAAGGCCTCAATTTACTGAATGCCAATGCTTACCTTTATCCTGAGCTTGATCAGCAACATCCACTCGTATTCTCCTGTTCCCTAGACACTAGACATGCAACAAAATAGTCACTGTTACATTCAAAGATGAAATCTTATTTAGCTCGCAGAGGTGGAATTACTTAGTGGCTGCGCTCATATATTACGCTAAGCCACACTTGGTTTTACCGTGTTTCCCCGAAAATAAGACACTGTCTTATATTTTTTTTGGCTCCCAAAAACACACTAGGTCTTATTTTCGGGGTAGGTCTTATATATTTATGGTGCCAAATAGTGGGTGTGAGTGTGTAGGTGGGGGTGTTTGCGGTGCAGTTGCTCCCTGAAAAGTCTTCCTGGAACTGGAGATTTACACTAGGTCTTATTTTCGGGGTAGGTCTTATATTAGGGCAGGTTTAGAAAATAGTGCTAGGTCTTACTTTCGGGGTAGGTCTTATTTTCGGGGAAACAGGTAGCTGTGGTTTAGTTAACTGTTTGGTTCATACATCATGCTTAACTTATATGACATGGATTGCAACTATAATGCCTTGGATCACGTATCATGCTATGTTGTAATTTTATGCATCGTGAGTTCCAATAGCTCTAAATGCTGATGAAATTATGCTAGCAAAAACTGTAAATACCATCCATTAATGCCATTAATGCTCACTTGATTCAAATCAAATGCTCATTTGATTAAAACACAATTATGTAGCACTTTAAGAGCAAATACATTTATTTTATTATTTTTAATCCACAATATTCAAGGTGTCACATGACATTTCATTATTTTTCTGCAATAAATAGCACGCCTATCCTTCTGAATACTGAAATTGTCCCATGTTCTCCACTGTAATTATAAACTTTCATTGATGCGGCTAATTCAGAATCACCACAGAAATAGGAAATGCATTGAATTAAAACTAGCATATGTTCTCTCTTGGAATCTGGGGCTCCCAAAATGTTCAATGATCAAGTTACTTTAAACTAAAAGTGGATCTGATAGTCTCCTTTTCAAAAAGGTAGATTAGATTATATAGAATGTAAGTGGTCAGATAGAAAGGACACGTTATGTCAAAGTTCTATGTCATATCCTGGACAGAGGAAACCTAGTCATCTTATGGACTTGAGATAGTCCCATAAAATGTATCTAAGTTTATTCTGATTCTTTCTTCTGTTCCATACAAATACAACTTATATGTATTCGGAGGCTAAACAGCTCACTATCAAACAACAAGGTTTATAAGTATTGTGTCTAATAGGCAGTCTTAGGCAAATGCTGAGTAAGCCACTGTTTCATTATACTGTACCCCACTCACTAACTAGTAGTATCCTCTATGTTGCTGGAAAAAGAGAAGGACAATGGAAGAAACTGCATATAACAGAGTAGACATGAGTATTGAGGTAGCTGACCGTTCTTGGATTCAGTAAAAGATGCTTCGCACTACTAAATAATACAAGCAGATATTTATCTGCCACAAACTATTAAAAAATAAAGAGCAACCCCAAACTATAAAACACTAATATAAACACATCAGATGAGGCCATATAACATTAGTTATAACCAGCCCAGAAGAAAAATAAACATGCACGGCTAATTATACTATTATACATGGAGCCTAGAAATGAAGAGTGAAAGGAATTTAAGTGCCTTCTTATGATTAACCAATTCATTTGGGCCCATCAAAATGTTTTCAATTCCTAGTCGACAGACAGATGCCTTCGTATATTCATTTTAGTTTCAAATACTTGAGAGGCGCACCTAGACCTTGTATTATTAGGTAACTTTTTGACTGAGTTCTTCCCCTGTGAATCTAGCCTGAATTATGTCTTCAAAATGAAATATTTTCTTTAAAACTCTACCCACTACTTAAATGAAGTGGTTTAACTCTTGACTGTTCTTGACAGTAATGGACTTTGCATTTGACAAGTTTCAACTCACCTCTTCACTGAAGCTCAAGGCACGGAGCAAGGAGTCTAAGTCTTCAAACTCAGCATATCCAAATCCTTTCAACCTCTCTGGGTTATTAGGCTCTCGGGGCAAACGAACAGCACTTATTTGCAGCTAAATGTAAAATGTGAAAGGAAAATATTTTCAGTAGTTACTTTGTATAAAATTAACATAACAATAGAATTACAGTTCAGGTGTAGAAAAAAGTGCAGTTAAAAATAATTTATTGTCCCCACTTTGCTGTTGTTTAGAAGAGCCATTAAGAATGAGAGAGGACAAGGGAGAATGGGACCTCCTCACTTCAATGCTCGTCATCTTTTATCTTTATTTTTTATGGATCTTACTGTAAT
Source organism: Naja naja (assembly GCA_009733165.1). NCBI lineage: Eukaryota > Metazoa > Chordata > Lepidosauria > Squamata > Elapidae > Naja > Naja naja. The sequence continues at coordinate 172,541,488 of CM019149.1, forward strand.
TTCTTTGATTATTGTGAGCTGCATATAGTTGCTGAGAGTGAGCAGCACGCAAGTTTGAAAGTTTGATAAATTATTACCAAATTGCAACCAATTAAAGAAGTAAAAATCATTATTAGTAACTGAATCACTTCAAAGAAAGACAGTAATGGATGCAAATATTATTAAGTGTTGTACCTTATGATTCTTGACTCTTGACAAATGTATCTTTTCTTTTATGTATACTGAGAGCATTTGCACCAAGACAAATTCCTTGGTGTCCAATCACACTTGGCCAATAAAGAATTCCATTCTATTCAAATGCTACATTTCGTTCTTTAAATCAAGTCACTTATTAAGACAGAACTGAATATTATCCCAGAATCAATATATTGCCCCTCTTTTTGCAATTATCAGAATTTGGACAATATTTAAATTTATAGAGATTTGGAAAACTGCCTAGTATTTGCAATGTTACAGCAAGAAAGAGATTTCATCAGCTTTTTAAATCACACAATTCTTCCTATAAAATTATTTTAAGATCGTTACAGAAGATCCTTGAGAATGGAAAAGAAATTTAACACTTTAAAGGCAGCTTTATCAGCCTGTCATGGCCAGCATTTCCAAACAAGAGGTATTACTGTTGTGATCGCTGCAGAGTGATTACAGCAGCAATTCCCAAATGATATGCCACAAGAGAACTTCCAGTTCTATGAAAATAAGTGCCACTGTAAGCCCAGTGCAGCTGCTCACAGAAAAAAATGCTGGTTGCCTCTTTTCAGCTCAATGCTCTTCAATCCAAATCTAGATGGGTGGATAATGCTACCCACAGTTTGACTAGATCACTCATCTCATTCTTAATAAACTCTTAACAAATTTCCTAATCTCAGACTACAGCAGTCAAGATAGTGACTTGAGTACAACCTCAAAGCAGCTGAAATTGTTTAGGACATCTAAGTTTTAGTCTTAAAAAGAACAAACCCATATTAAAAAAGTTCAGGTCTTTTTTCTTTCCAGGTTCTTGGAAGTTTCACCTATATGCTGAGACATGATTGTGAAAAATTGAAGAGATACTCTGAATTGACTAGTTCTGTGATAGCACAAATAATCACGGTAGTCTTTTTAGTGTTTCTACTAAAAGCAAACTCCCCAGAGTAGAGATACTTTGACAACCCTTGAGTACACAGGGCTGTTATGCAAGGTGTAATCTCCACTCAGAGACTGCCTAGTATCTTAATTTCACTGAACATTTTTTCATCTTATTCCACATAGCACTAAGAAGAAATAAGCATGCTGCCTGTAGGGAAACTCAAGTTACCTCATATACTCACATTAAGTCCTCTGAAGAAATCCTTAATAGATTCTTCTGTTACATCATAGGGCAAATTTCCCAGAAAGGCAGTGTAGGGGGGTGATTTTGGGAGACGGCTTCTGTCAATATTGGGCTCCCGAGCTGCCCGAGGTGCAGTAGGCAGGATGGAACGGTCAATCGGAGGGGCTCGGTACACATCATCGTCATTGCTATGCCAGGTGGTGGAAACTAGAACATTTTTGCACATTAACAAACCCAATGATTTTACAGTACTAATAAACCCAATCATTTTACAAGACTACACTAGTTTGCAGTAGCGCAGCCACTTTGTTTCTAGAGATGGAGAGGAATACCTGGTAAAGAGTGATTATTTCTGTTTACTTTCAACAGTGTTATGTGCAAAACACAGCACATTACAAATAAATTTCCTCCAGATTTCTCTTATCAAAAACACTATAAAACAATATATGAAACCAGCAGAAGTCTAACACAATTGCAATTACAGGGATAATAAGGATAAAGTAGGGGGGGAAAACTATTCTTGAAACCAACAGAAGAGAACATATGTCGCTCAGAGTTGAACTTTGGAGTCCTTGGTGCTTTCTGAGCTTGGCTGTTTCCTTGCAGATACAGTAACTTGTTCTGCCAGGTTGGTGAGGGTGTGGTTTTATTCCTGGTTTTCTATGTGTCTATAGAGATAAACCATGTTTACATACCATTCAAGAGACAATGAAAAACTAACAAGGCAACAAACAGGCCAAAATACATCCATTCCAGCAACCAACACTCAAATAAGAAGGGGTTAACAACAGACAAACAATCAAGAAGAAAACAATACCCTAATCAAGGAACTATCAAGAGGAAAAAGCTGCATCCTTACAGAGAATGGCAGGGCAAGCTACTGTATATAAACAGGGAATAACCCCCACATTTACTAGTACTAAAGATATTACTTAGTTGGGTCTGCAAGCAAACAGCCAAGCTCACAGAGCACCAAGGACTCCACTATTTTTGAAATTGAAGTGTGTGATTAATTTTTTTTTAAATCAATTTTTACTATCCAGCAATAATGTATTAAAATGTCCCTACACGCAGGCAAATTGCTTCTCTTTCTACTCAGCAAATTACAGTGAGAGTTATTTCTCAGGGAGGATCCTAACTTCTTAGGAAATGTTCCTATATGTTTACACAGTAAATCAAAACTAGCAAAAAGGGCACAGAGGAATGCCAAGTTTATCATGCTAGTCTGAAATATTAGGAAGGTGCAAACTTGCCTCCACAGTAGTGCTGGTTTCAGAAATGCTCCAAGCAACTTTAAAGCTCAAACCTACTGTAGTATCTGACAGCTTTTCTTGAATGTATGTTTGGGCTACTAAGATTAACAATTTCTGTAAAGGTAGAAACTCTTGGTATGTATTCCACTTTATTTAGTTACTAAAGGGGTACAAGTTGTTTCCAATCTGAAACGCTGAATTTCACATTCAAAGCAGTTGTTTCACTTTCAAACATGCTATTTTGAGTCGAAAACAAAATGTGTCAAGAGTATTTCAAGCTCAAAATACTACCAGAAGAGTCAAAACAATTCAAAACAACTGTTTTGAACTCAACACAATTCCGCCCCCAATATGAAATGCTTTCCCTTCCATTAATAGCTGCTTATTCACACAGCTAATAAAAATCCCGCAAGAAAGTTAAGAGAAATAAACCAACCACCTTGCTAAAAATATTAACTGGATGTTTCTTAGTGAACCTTACCTATCAAAGTAAAACATTACTATACGAGGTTGGGAGAGTTAATTTCCTCCTTACCATCTCCTTCCAGGTCATCTGTTTCATCTGCCCAGCTGACTGGTTTTGGAATATAGGTGGTACCACCACCACCACCGCCACCACCACCACCACCACCACCCTCTGCCAGAAAATCCGTCAGAGTCACGGTCTTCCCCTTCTTGTTCTTCTTCTTAGCTGTAAAAAAAAAGAAACGCAAGTTCACAGTCTAAATATGCTTTCCTGAAGACCTGAAACCGAACTGCTTTTCCCTAAGATGTACTGAGGAGGATACCTCAAAGCTGGTCACTTCTGTTGCAATAAAAAAATATTCGGTTAAGTATTTTAAGAAGCTGTTTTGAAACTGAAATAAAAGGGTAGTTAATGTATCACTACAGAGTTAGGTAAAGAGCTTCATTTTTGAAACAACAAGGATAAATCCTAAATGCAGTTTTGGAAAATGGGTAAAAAAAAAGTTTTGAATAGTTTATACCTACTATGCTTTATCTATGCTTCCATTAAGCTTTGCCTACAGTATCAGCCTTCAAGCACAACTAAAAAGAATTACAGCTAAAGAACATACTTTCCATTTCTTTATCTGCCTTTTCAACTCTATGTAAGTGGTAGCTGTGGGGAGCCTGTCCAAAGTTATGTTCTTATCTGCCCAACAATGGAAGTTTGGTGGGGGTGGGTGGGTTGTTATTGTTTTTAAGCAAGTTAAGAAATTTGTCTGACTTCCAGGGGAGATACTGTGAAATGAAAATGTAGAGCCAACAATCATGGCAAAGACCAAGGAACTGGTCAGCAGAGCAGTTTCTTGGAATCTTTCCAGAAAAGGAGAGGGTGAGAGATCTCTCATGTGTGCTTGGGGCAGCTACTCCTTCCAAGGAGAGCTCAGGGCAGAGGTTTTGCCCACGTTTGAATGCTGGAAGATGACAGAATCAGCCATCTTGTTTGCAACCACAGGGGAGCTTTTAAAGGACACTTAAGTTCAAAAAAGTCACCTCTAATCACTTTCAGAAATTGCTTATTAACCTTCTTGAAGTTATTAGAGACCTTCAAAACTCATTAGTTTCAATTCTGAACCAAAAAAACCTTAACAAATTTAAAAACGTCAAAGAATTTGAAACAAACAACTAAAAACTAAGTAAGATTTTGACCTAAAAAAGTTATAAATGGAATAAGGATCCTGATAAATTTGGAATATTGGCTTTTACTTTAAGATTTTTGAAATTAACTATAAAAAAAACAGCTTCTTGTCAAGTTTCTAATTTGATTATGTTTGGCTATATTGGTTATTGTAAGTCAGAACAAAGATAAGTAATTGTTTTAGAAACTGGACATTAGAGGGAAGTAAAGATCATAAGAGAAGAAACAATGACGCCAGTGCTGAGATTTACAACACAATACAAAATATTAAAATATAGGAAATATTAGATAGTTGAAGAATGGAGCAGAAATTAGTAAATATATTATTATTACCTTTATTGTCAGAGTACATACAACATGTGTACAATGAGATTGGCTATAATATCAACACAGTCAGTAATCATGTCTGCTTCTATGGATAGACTAAGTCTAAAAGATGGTACTGAAGGAATGGAATAAATTTTATCTGACAAGACAGAGAATGTAGCAAAAATTGAACTACAAGAGAATGATTTGGAAAAGGATGCTTTACTGACTTTACACAAAAGAATTTGCTTGTGATTTAAAATTTAAAAGGAAATAGAAATTATAAACCAAGAGAAGACATGAAAAATGCATTTTTATTGGATCTATAAAAGAGGCTCGTTCAAGACTTGAAGCAATCTGTGCAATCGGATAAAAAAGAATGAAAGAGAAATCAAATCCAACAACCATATTTGATTGGATTAAAGATTAAGACTGTTAGAAGTAAAAGGAAGGAATAAAAAATTAATTTCTCTAATCAAGGTTAAAACCATCATTTTTGTGCACTTTTTTCTTTTTTCCTATTATCTCCTTTCTCGTTTAATTAACATTCTTAATAAAAAATATTTTAAAAAAGAAACTTGCTTGTTGATAAATTATTCGCAAGAGATCCTACTTATAATTTACAAGCTAGTTTTTAAACAACAAAACTTTCTACAGTTATCACTGAACAAGAATAGCTACATGTATTCTTCGAGATGTGCAATTTCTGTACATATTGCACTTTGTTCAGCTCACTGTTCATAAACTCAAGACATTTCAACTGACCTTTGATTTCCAAGAAATAAGATAAAAAAAATCTGAATCTGGCCTGTACTTCTTAAAGACAGTAAAAACAAACAAATCCACAGCACTCCTGAAACAGTTGAGAATGTATGGTTTCTATATTCATAATTTCTCATTTTTGCAAAGTTGATCAGTACTCATGTATCCTCACAACACAAAAGACAGGCAACTGATTAATGAAATGCCAAATAAACATAGCTGTATCACTGTTCGTATTAACCCCAAACAACCTTAGAGTTAGTCAAATCTGCAAGTCACGGTAAGGCAAACCCCACCATAGTATAGCTTACCATAATATGTGCAGAAAACCAGGAAATTCTAACCAAATTTGTTCTCAAGATTGAAAATTCTCTATTTGTAAAATTCACATATTAATATACTTTTAAAAACATGACAGAGGTCTCAAAATTCAGATAAGGATCTGGGTCTATAGTAACTATCTGTAGGTTGACTAATAGAATTCAGCTGTCAACCATAAAGTCCTGTTAATTTAAGAACTAATTTGATTTAAAAGTTAAAGTGTCACTATTTGTGCAAACTAATCATACTCCAAAATATTTAATTCATTAAAAGTATGTATATATTGCTTATTTAAAAACCCTGAAGCAGTGATTATAATAGCATAAATGAAAACAATTAAAAACAGTAAAAAGTTACACAGATCAGGGTGGCCTAAAAAATTCCCTAATGAAAAGAGAGATATATGATGAGAAAAATTAAGGAGATATAATGATGAAAAAAGCAAATGTAAAAAGAGAGTGGTATAAAATAGGGGTGTCAAACACGAGGCACATGGGCTGGATACAGTCCACCCAGGCTACACCACCCGGCTCTGCAAGGGCAAAAACTATCCCAATACATCACTATACAGCCTGCGATGCGATCACGTTTGACACTCTTGGTATAAAGGGGGGGGAAATCTCTATTCCCATTTCAATTTATGCTAAATAATGCTATATTATAAAGCACTCTTGCTTTTCAATTCCTAGGAGTAACTAGTTGTTGCTTCAAACTTGTTCTGGAGCAAACGAATATGAGCTCAGGACATGGATGAATGCCTTACTCCAAAAGCTCATATCACAAAGACATTCTACAGTGTGCTAAGATTTCCTTTATATTTGCATTATTCTTAAAGGGCAATGTGAACACTGCTGTTGCAGATAAACAATGCAGATATTGTCTCTGCAATTACCAAGAAAAACTAATAAGAAAGCAACATTAAAAGAATCCAGTACTAGTAAGAGTACATTATACAACACCTTTACTACTATTTCAGGATGCCGACATTTTCTGCTAGGGTTTTATCTTCTCCTCTACAACAGTTGCACCCTAAAAATTTCTGCATGAAGGGTAAGGCATTAAGCCAATATATAAAATGGATTGGCAATGCTCTACAATATTTAATGTTTCAGCTGCTGCTCTTGGTTCACATTACTTACTTTCTTCTGCAACCTGCATAGTAATTGGTCAGTCCCTGACCAAAGATAAACGGCATGGTTTTAAACTATTTGCTCCCTCCCCTCTCTTATTAAGAGTGTAAACCCTACAGACATCTTACAGAGACATCTTTATTTGCCTCCATCATGCCTCCACATTGTGATAATTTCAATTACGTCATCACATTATGACTTCATGGTAAGACTGGCAAAAGATGTGCCTTGAAGCACATGAAAGTTGCCTTATTTGTATCATTATCTATACTTCCTAGATATAAAAAGCTCCACAAACAAGCATTGCATATCCAGAGGAGACTGGAATCCTTGAGGCCAATTAGATTCTATATTTTAAACAGAATCACAGGACTACAGGCTAGACTCAATGATAAACCATTTCTATCTGAGAAAAAAGCAATGATAAATCGCTTCCATAATGCTACCAGGAAAATTACATGGATGTATCTATGAAGTCATGATGAACAAAGATTGCCTTAAAGATTTGACTATCATAGAGGAGAGACACTGGTGCATAATAGATGCCGTGAATACAAGGCTCCAGGTTTAATCATTGGCATCAACAACCAGATTAGGGAAGATCTAGCGGAGACTCTGGAAATACTAAAACAAATCATAGTAAATACACTCTCTCTCAGATTCCAATTAAAAATGTAAAATTTTCATATAGATGTGTTTGTGAGATCATAACAGAAATGGGTTCTTGAATAACACTGAATACTATTGTTTTTTTAATTTCACCCGTGTATATATGAATGCTGTAATTTATAAACCAGGATTTTAGGTTTAATAAAGTATATGAAAGGCTGATTTAACCTTATGAAATTCTTCCGCTAATGAAACTGGAAGGGAAGCCAACTGTATCTCCTATTTTCAGCCTCTCACATAACCTCAAAATCTGCTCTGGCAAGTTTGGGAACTGTAGCAAGCTGTAGGAAGAAGCACAGAGGTAAAAAAATTACTGTGAAAATCATTTTCAAGCTACTGGAAAGCAGACTGCCTTTATTCTGCATTACTCTGGGAGGAGAAGGATGCACACTATAGTTTAAGGGCCCTTAATTACCCCATTAAAAAAAATCTGGCTCTGTTTCACAGGCCTATCTTAGCTACAGTTAACCATCACAAATGTGTGGCCAAAATGTATGTTTGTAGTATCAAATGAAAACATGGTTCTGAAATTCCACTGTTGTTCATTTCATATCACTTTTGGGATAAAAATATAAAAACTATGTTTAATTCCATAATCACACTATCATTGGATTGTGTGCATTCAGCAGTTTGCTTTCAATGCTTTTAAAAATATAAACGAAAACAAAGATATAAAGGTAATTTCTACCTACGATGTCAACATGATATACCTAATTGCACAAATCTCCATTCTTTCAAAACCAGGAGTTAATTTCATTCTAATTTCATTCTCCTTCTATACATTTTGTTTTGCCATCTAAACTATTCTCAAATCCCTATAAGCACTCCCTGTTGTGAATACAGCAGGTAAACATAAGATAAAATTCTGTAATAATTCATGTTTAGGTGTACTAAGGACCTTTCCATACCATTTCCTTATCTGATACCTCAGACTAGGGTAGGAAAAGTTGCCATGCCTTTTTAGCATCATAGCACACTTGTCAATTTTTTTCTTGACTTTCACTTTTAAATCCCACAATGCTCAAAATCCATGGTTCCTGAAAAGCTTCTACTTCATTCATGTTTTCTCCTTAAATAATATGAAGTATTTCCCATAAGCCAATTTTAGTCCATAATGAACTGAAGCACTTATATTAAACCTCAACACGGAAAACATAATTAAGATATTCTCCCATCCCATTACAAATTAACCTTTTACAAGTTACCCTCATCCTAATTTTTTCCTCACTTTTCCTATTCTTAAAAACTAATCCTAAAAGCTTAGAGTGACATCATGATATACTATACTTACAATTTACTGTAAGTTAGCTACTTCAACACATTAACTGCCACTGAAACACTACACACTTGTTTTATAAAGGAACAGCTCTGTGCAACTATTACCTGAAGTCAAAAATACATCCTTATTTTTGGATCCAAACCATAATTTCAGACAGAAAAAAAGGTTCATCACAAAACTCCAGGTTTTAAAGAGCTATAAAACTCATCAGAATGCTTTGAACTATTTCTTGATTAGTAACTTTGGCTAAGAGAACTCTAAAGTTATAAAACACTTTTACTCAGAGACCTTTATGCAATATGAAAAAATTATCAAATCTTGGAAAGGAGCAAAAGGCTTTTTCCATTTTAGAATGCAAATAAAATGCTTGCTGAAAATCATTAGACTGAAATATATTTTTATGTGATATGGTCTGATTTTACAACACAAAAGGACAACTTTTAAGCTGTTTTCCCCCTTCCTTTCAGCAAAGGTAGAGGGCCCCACTCTGTACCATAAAGAAGAGGTTCACTGTTGTGCAAACCAGTGGTTCAAAACCTTGAAAACAAAGAAAAAGAAACTCTAAAGATCTTGGATAAATTTATCCAACCTTTTTTCTTATACTGATAGCAGATGTATTATAAAAACTATGGCAGTCAAACTCTTCAGATCTTGCTTAGTATATCAGCAAAATTTGGAAAATAACAGAGTGCCATTTCATTTTTCCTGGCAAAGATAAGAAGCATTTGGGCAGAAATGTTTCAGTAATGGAATAAAATAGAACCATATTTTGTTAACCGCAATGTTGGGGGTTAAGAAGAGAATGCACTCTTATGGTTCTAGCACAATGAGAAAAAGTCATGCCACAAAAGATTATCTCTTTGCTTGGGAATATTTCACATTTTGTTTGAAATATGAATATTTCAGATATATAATGTCCCTCCCTATATCTAAAGATAGTTGTGTATTTTTGTACATCTTCCTACAAATATATTCTCTAGGCTGCCCTGGTAAAGATCAAATGAAAAATATAAAATAACCTATCTCACCTCAGGCAATCAATCCCCCAAGCTCTCAGCAGTGAAGATGTGCCAGAGAGCCAATGAAATAAGAAAATGCCAATGAAATAAGAAAATTTCAGCAAATTGTTTCAAAATCCTCTTGCTGCTTTTCAGAAAGAAAAGTGTGGTGCAAGTGCTAGCAAACAGCACGTCAAAAACATTACTGTTAATTGCATAAATTTATCTTTGCTTAGTAATTCTTTGGCTACATAAGCCATCTTTAACAAAAACAGAATCAAGAACAAAATTCCAAATATTTTAAGTTGAGTAAATTGCCAAGACGCATCCTGATATAAATCAAACTTAACTTTATATCACACATATTCAGATCATTAGTTTTTACTAGATCAAATTTACATTTATATTACATTTATATATATTATGCTATTATTAATTTTCATCTGTCTGAAAAAGCAAAAATGTAGCCCAAAACAATACTGGAATATTGGGAAATGCGGGGAAAACATCTGGGCTTTCTTGTCCTTGTCACCTATATTCCCACTCTACCCAGAAAAGATCTAGACTGGAAATGATGCAGTGGGGGAAAATAAACTGAACATGCCATCCATTTTTATACCTTATTAATTCACAGACATTATTGTCCCAAACTACATATATACAATAAAAGTAAAGGAAGGAAAGAGAACAGGCGATTCTAGGTGCTCCTTTGGGGAAAGAAGAATCTCACCTGGAGGGAACACCCGCCCCCCCACTGTTAGCACCATCTTGAAAAACAAAATAGGTTTGATATAAAGAAAGCAGGTTTATAAAGTGATAAATAAACCTTAAAAGATTTTCAGAATTCCAGCATGTAGCAAATTGTTCCCATATTTATGCAACTGACAATGAATTCTGCAGACAGCATTGGGGCAAATTGAACCACATTGGTATAGTGTTTAAAACATTAAGCTACAAAGTGGAAAAGTGGAAATTTCTAGTCCAGCTTTAGGCATGAAAAGTGGGGTGACTATGGGCCAGTCATTCTCAGCCTTAGGAAGCAGGCAAGGGCAACCACTTGAAATTTTGCCAAGAACATTGCAACAATTTTTCCAAGCAATCGCCAAAAGTTAAAACTGATCAACACTAATTCAAAGGCACATACTTCAAATCAACACCGATTTGTACAGGCATTGGGCCTGGGGCATATATGCCAGAGTTGTGGGAAAGCCCAAAGTTTCAACTGTGTTGATCAGCTTCATGTGCTAACAAACTGGGTGTTGGTCATAGTGTGGGCAACTTTGCAACAGGACTTCTGTTTAAGACAAAGGATCAGTTACATTCAGGGAATTGCAAATCAGAGTTTAAATGAATTTAAGCCTTTTACATGGTGCTATTCCTAAAAAAGTTTAGATTACTGTATAGTAATACTGTATTATACTGTAATACTGTATTATACTGTACAGTAATACTGTAATACTGTATTACTGATTTCGTTTCAGTGGTTAAGGTATCAGCTAGAAACTGAAAGACTGGTCCCGCCTTAAGCACAAAAACAGCTGGGTGACCCAACTTGGGCTAGTCATTTTCTCTTCACTCCTAGGAAGGAGGAAGTAGCAAACCATTTGCCAAGAATACTGCAGGGACTTGTCCAGGCAGCCTCCAAGAACTGGACATCATTGAATGGAAAGGAGAAGGAAAAACCCCACAGTATTACACAGTACTTTTTATCTGCTGGATTTCTAGCATAAATTAGTGAATGGTGCAGTCAAGTTACAGTATACTTTAGAATACTTCTACAAAAATATCTACAGTATACTGGCTAGCAATCAATTTCTACTGCAATTGTATTTGTTTTGCAATTATATGTACATTTTTTAAAAACTGTGCACTCTATGCACCCAGTTGGGAAGAGGGATTAAGATCCCTAAGTGAATGTTTTTAATTATCATGCTTCAATTTGTCATTCTTCTTCTGGGGAATCACATCTAAATCTTTTTTGCCACATTCCTTATGAACTGAGAACCCACCCTAAAACATACAACTTCCTAGATAAAATGTAGGTGAAGGTAAAATTATTGGAACTCAAAAAGCTGCTTTTTAAAGAAACTTTCTGCCAATACTAATCTGAGAATAATGTGATAAAATTCTTGACGCCTAAATATTCTTCTAATATCAATAAAGCTACAGTAGGTACAATCCTGCTATCTGGAAATCCTAATAAATCTATCCCAGATCTATCATTCTTTTTCGAAAAATATCTTTTGGGCAAATAGTGTAGGCAGTAATGTTGAGGTAGTAATGGCAGATAAGGGAAAATAACTAGAAATAGGAAGTATATATCCAATTAGAAATAAACTAAGGCTTTAACAGTAAAGAGAGGTCACTCTATGATCTATAGCAGTTTCTGTGCAGATGATAACATTCTACTACATGAGGAAACCCTGCACATATTAAAAGCCTCAAAATTAAATCACAAAATTATATTCAAGGATCCTGATAATACATTACAAGCCCAGGTATTCCTTCCAAGGACAAAGCTACATAAGCAGCATTATCTGAAGTACGCATATAACAGCATAGTCAAAACTACTGGGAGAAAAAATGTTTGCAGGGTACGCTTTATCTATTCATATAAGATAACACAAGGATAAAGTCATCCAAATCACTTCATATTTTAATGAGGGACGTCATTCATGAATGTTTCCCAATAGTAAACACCCACCCACAAAGACTTATGAAGGCAGAGGAACATACAATGCAAAAGCTCTACCCCAATCTGCTTCATGATTCACTGGCTTTCTAGCTTATAAAAAGAAAACTACTGTTTTAAATTAGGACAGTAGCAGGGAGACGGGAGGGCAGGGGAGCCTGGCATGCTCTGGTCCATGGGGTCACAAAGAGTTGGACTTGGCGACTGAACAACAAAAATTGTTTTAAAAGCCTATTCTATAGATTGGACTGATAAAAGAGTTCATTCTACCACATATATCAATATGCCACATTCCCCCCCCCCCAAATTGTACTGGTGGTGTGTGAATAAGGCTCTCTACAATGGACACGCATGCATTATGGCAAATGTTACAAAGTAAGTCAGCACATAGAACTATTCTAGGAAGAGCATGAATATAAAAACCATTTTTAGAAATACAGGTAGTTGACTTACAACTGTTTGCTTAGTGACCGTTCAGTTGCGGCACTGAAAACTGACTTATGACCATTTTTCACACTTATGACTGCTGCAGCATCCTCATGGTCATGTGATTTACATTTGGCTGCTTGGCAACTGGTTCCTATTTATGACAGTTGCAGTGTCATGTCATCAAAATTCAGATGCTTGGGCCAACGATTCATCTTTATGACCCCGATTCATCTTTATGACCCCATTACTGTGTCCCAAGGTTATGTGATCACTTTTTTGTGACCTCCTTGCAAGCAAAGACAATGGGGAAACCAGGTTCACTTAAACAATCGTGTTACTCATTTTAACAACTGCAGTGATTCACTTAAACACACGTCGAGAGAAAAGTCATAAAATGGGGCAAAAACTCCCTGAACCAACTTCTCACTTAAGCAACATAAATGCTGGGCTCCATTGCGGTCATTGAGGCCTTACCCATTATACAGTGCGTTTAGTTGACAAGGTGCAGAATGGCAGGTAAGGGGAAAGTAACCTTGTGCAGAATTACTGCCTGGTACAGAAGCCGTCCATGGACTAGGAAGTGTCCTCTCCCCCCACCCCAATTTCCGAGAAAAAAGGGAAGGCCGTGCCTCCTCCCATTCCTTAAGAGAGAATGACAAGGACAACCACACCACGATCTCCATTAAACCCCTTTCGGACCCTTTGCAGTGTTGTTTTCCACTCCCCCCCCAAAAAAACCCCTTCGTTCAGCAAAACCCTTTAAGGGCAGCCTCCAAGGTAGGCCGGATCTCCTTACGTCATTGCGAGATTCACGGCAAATGGCCGAGGGCCCCATGCCACCTCATGTGCTCATGTGACCCTCCCCCCCTTACAGACAACACATTCCCGACAGGAGGGTTTCCTAACCGGCCCTTTCGGAGCCCAGAAGGAAGATAAAAGATATGGGGGGGGGAGAGAGGAGCGCTGGCAGAAAGAAAGCGGGGTTTAAAAAATTTAAGAGCGGGGGGGGGAAACGACAGGCTGCTCGTGTCTCTCTCTCTCTGCAGGCGGGGGAGAGAAAGGACGCCCAAGTCCCACTCGCGACGTGTCCCGCTGTGGGGGAGCCATCAGGAGCTGCACCCACGTGGGTGCCGCCCAGGTTCTTCCCCTCCCCACTCAACCCGGGCCCGCCGCGACTGCGCACTAGAAGGCGGCCGAAGGTTCCATCTGCTCTTTCCTTCCTTCCTTCCCACCCCACCTCCTCCCTTCCCCCCACCCCCCCACCCCACGTGTAGATTGCTGGTCACTTAATTCGGGCGCGCGGTGCCGCTTCCGCCGCCCGCGCGCCCGAAGCCAGAACGACCCAAGGCCGCTTTGCCGCGTTCGAAAAACCACGGCGCGCGCCGATTCGGGTTTAGCCTTCCACTACACCCCACCCCCACTACCCCACCCCCGTCGGCGCCCAGCAGGCCTAAAGGAGACGCCGAGGGCCCACGGAGGCTTCACGGCAGTTCTCTCCCCTGCAACTCGGCGTTGGAATGAGATCGAGCCGGACGCTGCCGGCCTGCCTTATAAGTGAAGGCCCGCGTCCCGCGGAGCACCGCTCACCTGAGGCCGCCATGTTGGGATGAGCGAGAGAAGGCAAAAGGCCCGGATGCGCCCGTCACGTGATTATAGCGAAGGCGGCACCACCTCCTCTTTTCTCAGAAGGGCGGAGGCAAGAAAAAAAAATTGGAGAGGGAATAGGCGAGAAACCAAAAGGGAGAATTGGCTCTGCGGTTCACAACCCCAGAGCGGTGATGGAGACCTAGCGCGCGGGAACAAACGTCAGTGGGCCTGGAATAGGAAAATTTACTTTAAAATATTTTTTTTGCTCTCTAGCGGTGACGTTGTTACTGAATTTACTGCAGCCTGGAGCCTCGGATAAATGAATACTGCAGCTTCCATAATCTGAAAACCAGAGACTTTGGAAACTTATAGAATTAGGAAATGAAAATGTGCACAGGCATTGCTGACTTTGAACCTATATATGCTTTTACATGCACCTGCAATTAAAATAAATTATCTTTCGGTTTCCATTCCAGGTATTTTGCTCCTAAACCCATACCTTCCTACCAGCAATATTGGATTGGACAGTTTTACCCTTAAAGAATATTTATTTGCATTCGTTTCTCATTTTTGTCCAGCATACTGGCTACCTGGGGACAACAACCAAGATAGCATGCATCAGAATACAGTAGTCCTCGACTTATGATAACAATTGAGCCCAACATTTATGTTTCTAAGTGAGACACTTGCTAAGTGAATTTTGCCCCATTTTACGACCTTTCTTACCTCAGTTGCTAAGTGAATCACTGCAGTTGATAAGTTAGTAACCTGGTCATTACGTGAACCTGGCTTCCCCGTTGATTTTGCTTGTCAAAAGGTCCCAAAAGATGATCACGTGACCTTGGGACATCGCAACTGTTATGTTTGCATGAAGAGTCAGACGCGAGGAGTTCCAGCAAAGACTTTATTAGTGACTACAGCTCGAATGGACCCGTCCTGGCTTGGCTACGGCTGCTTCTTATAGCCTGCAGCCGTAGCTGCCAGCCAATGGGAGTGCAGGGATTCTTCCCGCACTATTTAAACCAATACCATTTGACATTTTACAAGAACAGTTCAAATAAACCAATAACATTCAAACCTACATACATAACACCCCTCCCCACTAGGTTCAGTCCATACCAAACCCCAACCTATCTAATGTATTCCTTTAAATAGGTGGGGCTCTTACGTGTACGTTGAGACCTTCGTGGTTCAGAAGCTTTAACGTTCTCACCCAGTGAGAGAGGAAATGTGTCTGCTGACATTTCCCTGTTGGGACTTCCTGTGAAAGGAGACCCTGTTAGATTGTTAGAATCTGGTCTCTCCTCCCAACCCATCTCCATTCCAATGTCAGCACCCAAGTCAGGTAGTGATGTGCAATCTTCCACTTCTAAGGATGGATCTTGGCTTTGTGACAGGGTTGGGATGGTTCCTGTCGCAATGGCTCGTTACACATGGGGTTGATTCCTGTTGCTGATTTTCCTCCTGTTCCCCCTTCCCCTAGAAGAAACATCAGGTGAGGGACCTAGAGGGAGACAGGGGATGTTCTTGAGGGACCCTGGATCTAAGTTGGTCAATGTGCCTGCTCCAGAGGAGGCCATCCTCTGTTTGTACCCTGTAAGAACGAGGGCCTGTGATGTGAGTTATTTCAGCAGGAATCCACAAAGGGTCACCTAGAAGGTTCCTAGCATAGACAGAATCTCCCACACTAAAAGAACGAACTTTGGAAGTGGAATCCAGTGGTGCGTTGGGTGCGTAAGTGGGATGAAGGCGGTCAAGGGAAGACCTAAGTTTCCTGCCCATCAACAACTCTGCTGGGGACAAGTTAGTTGATGGGCTAGGAGTGATGTGTTGAACACTAAGAAGCTTTTCAAGCTTCTCAGTGATGTCCCCAGGACCCAGCTGCTGAAGCTTCTCTTTGGTAAAGCGTACCATGCGTTCAGCCGGCCGTTGGCCGAAGGGTGCCCAGGGGCAGTGAGGGCATGTCTGATGCCCTGTTGGGCTAGAAAGGATTCAAAAATGTTAGATGTGAATTGAGGGCCATTGTCAGAGACAAGGACATCTGGTAACCCATGGGTTACAAACAATTTTCTAGCTGCTTGATAACAGCCTCAGTAGTAGTGGATGTCATTGGAATTACCTCTAGCCATTTGGAGTATGCATCTACTATCACTAGAAAAGTGTGCCCTCTTGTAGGGCCTGCAAAATCAATGTGGATTCTAGACCATGGGCCCCTAGGACATTCCCATTCCTGTGTGGGGCGTGAGGTGGGGCAGGTCTGACTACCTGGCAATTGGGACAAGAGGCTACCCAGTTTTCAACCATTTTGTCAATACCTGGCCACCATACATAACTCCTGGCCAAACCTTTCATCCTTACAATCCCAGGATGACCCTCATGTAACATTTCCAAAACCTCCCTTTGCAGTTTTGCAGGAATAACCACCCTGTTACCCCACAAAATACATCCTCTTAATACAGATAATTCAGTTTGCCTGGACTTAAAAGGTTGGGCAAGGTGAGGTAGATCTTGAAGAGGCCAACTTTCTTAATCCAGCCCATAACAGGTGCCAACACAGCATCTTTGGCAGTTTCTTTGGCAATCTCAGCAGCATGGACTGGAAGCTTAGCAACGGTCTCCAGGAAAAAGGTGTGAGTTTCAAGTTCAAAGTCCTCCTTGTGGCAAGGTAGTGGGCAACGACTCAGTGCATCAGCATGTCCAATGTCCTTGCCAGGCCTGTGAATCAGTTTGTAGGAATAGGCTGCAAGAAATTCAGTCCACCTCAGCATTCTTGGTGACAGGATATTAGGTGTAGGTTTGTCTCCTGCCACAATGCCTAGTAAAGGTTTGTGATCTGTAACAATGGTGAATGACCTGCCATACAGATATTCATGAAATTTCTTAACAGCTGCAACAACTGCTAAAGCCTCCTTGTCCAATTGGCTATAATTCCTCTCTGCTTTGGACAGCGTGTGAGAGTAAAATGCAATTGGGGCTTCCCGTCCATTGGGAAGCCTGTGACTCAAACCCCCACTCCAAAAGGGGATGCATCACAAGTCAGAACAACAGGTAAATTCTCAGAGAATTGTATCAACACAGCATCAGACGTGATTAGTCTCTTAATACTGTTAAATGCTGACTGTTCCTTCCGCCCCAGATCCAAACAGCATTCTTATCAAGTAGGCGATGTAAGGGCTCAGCAATAGATGCTTTGTGAGGTAGAAACATGTGGTAAAAGTTAATAAGGCCAAGGAAGGCCTGCAAATCTGCCTTGCATCGAGGTTTAGGGGCTTCATTGATTGCTTTAACCTTGGCATCAGTAGGATGGATGCCATGCTTGTCAATCATATACCCCAGGAACTCAACTCTGTCTGTTTTGAGTGTACATTTGTCTTCCTTGACTTTTAAACCCGCTTTTCTGAATCTGGTAAGGACTTCTCTGAGTCTTTCTTGAAGCTGAGTGTCATTTTCAGCAGAGATTAATACATCATCAAAATAAGGTACTACCCTGGCAGTCCTTGCAACATTCTTTCCATAAGGCTCTGAAAAATGCCAGGTGCCACGCTTACTCCAAATTGTAGTCTTTTACATTTGAAGGCACCTCTATGGGTCACAACTGTTTGTGCCTCTGCAGTGGCATCATCAACTGTTAATTGTTGATATGCCTGAGCCAAATCCAGTTTAGCAAATACTGTACCCCTGCCAAGGGAATGGAGCAGATGATGCACAACTGGTACAGGATATGCGCTCTGTTGCAGCGCATGGTTAAGTGTCCCCTTGTAGTCACCACAGATTCTCACTGACCCATCAGACTTGACTGGTGTGACTATGGGTGTTTCCCATCTGGAGTGGTCAGTAGGCTCTAAAACCCCTTGAGCAATGAGTTTATCTAATTGTGCATCAATTTTTTCCTTTAAAGCAAATGGGACCCTCCTGGGCTTTAAACGAATTGGGGGCACCTTGGGGTCTAGGCTGAAAGCAATAGGGGTCCCCATATACTTGCCCAGTCCTTCGCTGAAGACCTCTGGAAACTCAGACTTCAAGGACTCTTCCCAGTCAGAACTGCTCACGTGATGGATGCCAGTCACCTCGATGCCAAGTGGCTTGAACCACTCAAGTCCCAGCAAACTTGGGCGATCCTTGTCCACGATGGTCAGGGGCAAACGTTTGGTGTGGCCTTTAAACTGCACGTTGAAATCTCTCGCTCCAACTACTGGAATCTTGTTCCCTTGGTAGTCTTTGAGAGTCAGTGCTTGCTTCTGGAAATGCTTTTTCTGAATTTTGGGAAAAAGTCTGTGGATAGTGTCCCATGACACCATAGATAAATAAGAGCCTGAGTCCACTTCCATTTGGCAAGGTCTTCCTTCAATAAACACCTTCACATGTACTTTTCTGCTTTTTAAGGGTGAAGAATGACCAATAGTGATTGTTTGGTGAGTTTTATTCTTGCCATTTGCTTCTAAATTTCGCCCCATTTTTTCAAGGAAATTGTTGGGCTTAAAGTCTCTATCAGGGAATTTCTTCCTAGCTGGTGGAGTTCTGGGTGATTTGCAGACTCTGGCTATGTGACCCCTTTCTCACAACGTAGGCAAATGGAGTCAAAGAACTTGCAATCAGTGCGGGGTGGCCCCCACAGCCTCTGCAATAGAACCCTTGCCTGTTCTTCCCAGAGTCTTTTCTTTTCTTCTCCATTCTGAGTTTAAAATCCCTCCTCTGCCTCACTGCCATCAGAATCAGAGTCTATTTGTTCGCAATGAGTAGATGTGGATTTATCCCCATCAGAATGGCTTGAGGCCTGGCTTGAGGCCTTGTTAATCTTTTTCATGGCCGCTGCTGAGGACTTGGTGGCTTCCGCTGAAACAGCTTCTTCAATGGCCTCTTTAAACGTGATCTTAGGTTTCATTAATAGTTTGCTTTGTAAAACCTTATCTGGTTCAGCGCAACCATCTCGCTCAGTTGCTTGTTCGTCGCGTCGTCTTCTCTTCAGGGAAATCCCATCCTCGTCGCCAGTGTTATGTTTGCATGAAGAGTCAGACGCGAGGAGTTCCAGCAAAGACTTTATTAGTGACTACAGCTCGAATACCCCCTGGCTTGGCTACGGCTGCTTCTTATAGCCTGCAGCCGTAGCTGCCAGCCAATGGGAGTGCAGGGATTCTTCCCGCACTATTTAAACCAATACCATTTGACATTTTACAAGAACAGTTCAAATAAACCAATAACATTCAAACATACATACATAACAGCAACCAACGGTCATAAGTATTAATCCATTGCTGAGCATCTGAATTTTGATCACATGATCATGAGGACCCTGAAAACCGGTCATAACTTACTTTTTTTCAGTGCCGTTGTAACTTTGAACGGTCACTAAGCTAACTGTTGTAAGTTGAGGACTCCCTTTACAATGTTTTACCTTACAGGTAGCCTTCAACGTAGAGTTATAATGGCGTAAAAAAAAGCGACTTGTGACTATTTTTTACACAACCGTTGCCATGACTATACCAAGGTCATGTGATTTAAAAAAACTGGCAACTGGCATGTATTTGTGACAGTTGTACTGTCCCTGGGTCATGTGATCGCCATTTGTAACTGTTATGTATGTAGGTTTAAATGTTATTGGTTTATTTTGAACTGTTCTTGTAAAATGTCAAATGGGATTGGTTTAAATAGTGTGGGAAAAACCCTGCACTCCCATTGGCTGGCAACTACGGCTGCTGGCTATAAGAAGCATCCGTAGCCCAGCCAAGTTGGGTCCATTTGAGCTGTAGTCACTTAACTGAAGCTCTTCGCGTCTGACTCTTCATGCAAAAATAACAGTAACCTTCCCAGATAGTTTCCAACAAGCAAAGTCAGTGTGGGGGAGCTGGATTCACTTCACAACCACGTGACTGTCATAAAGAACACAACTGTCATAAATACATAATAGTTGCCAAACCTTCAAATTTTGATCATGATGCTTCAATGGTCATAGTATTAAAAATGGTTACATCACTTTTTTCTGTGCCACTGTCACATCGAACTAAAAAGTCAAAAAATTACCTCTATTTATTGAGTGCACCCACCTCATTAAGATTCTAAATGGTTATATTAATATAGTTACCTGATACTGTTTGTAAAAATAATTTTAAAAAGATTCTAAGTGGTTTTCAACAAGGAGCAAATCCTCTCTCCAACAACAGTAATGAGTAACATACAAAAATCAATAACTATGGAAGCATGAGGTAATTACAGAAAGGTGTATGATCTCACCTATGACCCCTGAG
This sequence comes from Naja naja, assembly GCA_009733165.1. NCBI lineage: Eukaryota > Metazoa > Chordata > Lepidosauria > Squamata > Elapidae > Naja > Naja naja. The sequence continues at coordinate 172,562,107 of CM019149.1, forward strand.
CCTTATGAGATGGCAGACTTATTAATGCTTCCTAAATCCTTGGTGGCTCAGGCTGTTAAATGCCTGCTCTTAAGATCCAGCTGTCTACAATTACTGTAGGCTCGAATCCCACCAGGCTCAAGGTTGACTCAGCCTTCCATCCTCTCAGGGTAGGTAAATTGAGGACCCAAGATTGTTGGGGGCAATAAGCTGACTTTGTAAAAATGCCGCTTAGTAATAAGCAGGCATATACAATTGAATGAAGGCTATTGCTGAGTGCATTGGGTTGTGCTCCAAAAATTGTGCCGCCTGAGTCTTCGGAGAAGGGCGGCATATAAATGTAATTAAAAAAAATGTCTATAGTGGATAGAATCAATTTTGTGAAGATGGTAACTGATGGTAACTCACCAAATCTGCATATAAATTAGTTTTCATTATTTAATATTTTTACATAATAGTTTTCATTATTTAACAATGTTTTACAATGCCCTAGCATTAAGTTGCTTCAGAGAGTATTTGCTGTAATACATGGATATTGTAAGAGTCACTGTTACAAGATGGCCCATATCAATCGACTAAAATAAATAAGTAAACAGACAAATATATCTTGATTAAAAAGCTAGGCTCCAATCATCTGCTTGAAAGATAAAAAGATATACCTAGTTGCTGAGTTTTATGATGACCTAAACTTCAGATTTTTTTATTTGTATTTTTAACAAAACTTGATTTAATTTCATCTTGGCAAAAGACTCTTTAAAACTAGAAGAAAATTGTATTTTGAAAGAATGATCCTGCATATAAAGTATATCGTTTGCAATTCAGAGTCTGTCTCATTGGAACAGCAGATAACCACTAATAAAATGTTCTGTATCTTAACAAATACTAGAAATATATGATTATTTTAAAAAGTGTTTCTTAAAGTGTGGCCATAGGACTGCTGGGGATCCCCCAAACCCTTCCCAGAGGTCTGCAAAATCAAAATTAGTTATCAGCCTAGGTTGAAAAATACTATTAAAATTCCATCAAACAATTGTGAGAAGTAGTAATAGCAGTGAATGCTGATTTTATCTATTATTTCAACTGCCAGCCATTGTATATGCATCCTCCCACTCCTCATATCTTATTTTTGAGCAATATATTTATTGCCTGGATTTATTGCCAGCGGTCACCAATTGGTGGGCCATGGCCCACTGGTGGGCCGTGAGAAAATTTTGATGGGCCGCAATCTCACCCCCAGAGCACCCCCCCCAAAGCAATTAATCCAGGCTGCGCAGAAACACAAGGCTGTGCCACCCACATGGCCTGCGGGAATCCTTCCCACCCACTCACTCCTTATCCGGCAAACTTGCCTGCTAAATTGCTATTTTTCCTTTTTCTGACCATCATCTGTTCTGCTGTGCCAGGAGATTTAGATTAGCTAGGAAGCAGGAAATGGTTGGATTTTTTGCTTTCTAGCTAGCTTTAGATCTTTGGCTCTGCTTTTAAGCACAGCCGAACCTCCCTTAGGACTGAAGGTTCTATTATTCAGTGCAGACTCACGGCAAGCAAATTTGAGAGACTGAGCTAGCCAATGGCAGATAGATAGATCACTGAATGATTCTGTGAGCAACTCAATCTGCCTGTCTGCTTTGCCTGATTTTGGGTAAAAGTTGGCTCTTTTTTTTAAATAAAAAATTCAATATTTACATACATGGTGTGTTTTGAGTTAATTTTGTGAGTTTGCTTGCTAGCAAATTTTATGTGACAGACTGAGCTAGCCAATGGCAGATAGATAGATCTCTGAATGAATCTGTGATTCTGCGAGCAACTCAATCTGCCTGCCTGCTTTGCCTGATTTTATTTATTTATTTATTTATTATTTATTTATTTATTTATTTATTTATTTATTTATTTATGATGGGATTTATATGCTGCCCTATCTCCCGAAGGACTCAGGGCGGCTCACAATTATAAGAAGACATAGAATACAAAAATTAAAATTATTAAAAATATTAAATCCCAACAATAATTTAAAACCCACAACAAACAATAAAACCAGTAAAAGCCAATAACTCCACCCCCCAGTCCAGGTCAGCCTGCTGGAAGAGCCATGTCTTCAGGTCGCGACGGAAGGATTGAAGGTCAGGGGCCAACCGCAACTCCAAGGGCAGCTGGTTCCACAGGGTGGGTGCTCCCACAGAGAAGGCTTTCTCCCTGGGGGCCACCAGCTGACACTGTCTGGCCAACAGCACCCTAAGGAGGCCCTGTCTGTGGGAGTGCACCGGGCACTGGGAAATCGCTGCCGGCAGTAGATGGTCCCACAAATACCCCAGCCCTAAGCCATGTAGAGCTTTATAGGCAGTTACCAGTACCTTGAATCTCACCTGGAGGGCAACCGGTAACCAATGCAGCTCATGCAGGAGGGATGTAATATGGGTGTATCGGGATACTCCCATCACAACCCGCGCGGCCGCATTCTGCACCAGCTGAAGCCTCCGAGTGGTCCTCAATGGCAGCCCCATGTAGAGAGCATTGCAGTAGTCCACATGGAAGGTAATGAGTGCATGAGTAACCATACGTAAGGCATCTCAGTCCAGATAGGGCACAGCTGGGGCACCAGGCAAACCTGAGCAAACGCCCCCCTGGCCATGGCTCCCACCTGCTCCTCTAAGCTGAGCCGTGCATCCAGGAGGACACCCAAGCTGCACACCCTCTCTGCGGCGGGTAATACCTCTCCCCCCACAACCACAGGTGGAACATCCTGGGCAATCCGAGATGCCGGTACGTACAGCCACTCGGTCTTGGCCGGGTTGAGTTGAAGCCTCTTCCTCCCCATCCAGACCCGTACCTCTTCCAGGCACCGGGACATCACATCGAGGGCATCACTGGGTTGGTCTGGGGTGGAGATAAAAAAGCTGGGTATCATCAGCATACTGATGATACCTCACCCCCAAACCACGGATGATCTCACCCAGCAGTTTCATATAGATGTTGAACAAAAGGGGAGAAAGGACTGACCCCTGGAGCACCCCACAAGAGAGGGGCCTCGGGGTCGATCTCTGTCCCCCTGCCAACACTGACTGTGAACGACCCGAGAAGTAGGAGGAGAACCACCACAAAACAGTGCCTCCCACTTCCAACCCCTCGAGGCATTGCAGTAAGATACCATGGTCGATGGTATCGAAAGCTGCTGAGAGGTCTAAAAGACCAGGATCGAGGAATAACCCTTATCCCGAGCCCACCAGAGATCATCCACCAGCACGACCAATGCCATCTCTGTGCTGTACCCGGGCCTGAAACCTGATTGATACGGATCCAGATAATCAGTTTCCTCCAGGAACACCGGGAGCTGTTGGGCCACCACGCTCTCAACAACCTTCGCCACAAAGCGAAGGTTGGAGACAGGACGAAAGTTGTTCATAACAGCTGGGTCCAAGGCAGGCTTTTTGAGGAGAGGCCTCACCACCGCCTCCTTCAAGGCAGGGGGAAAGATCCCTCACTCAAGGAAGCGTTAATCAAAGCTTGGAGCCAGCCTCGTGTAACCTCCCGGGCAGCATAAACCAGCAAGGAGGGACATGGGTCCAATATACACGTGGTGACACTCAGTCTCCCCATGATCCTGTCCACTTCCTCTGGAGTCACAGGATCGAACTCTTCCCAGATGGTATCCACAAGACCCATCTCGTCCCCACCGTCGGACTCTATCCAGTCAGAGTCTGGGCCAGCCAGAATCTGAGCGATCTTGTCTGATAGATGATGGCTAAACTCCTCAGCCCGCCTCCGCAAAGGGTCCTCCCTTGTCCCCTGATTAAGGAGGGAACGGGTCACCCTAAACAGGGCAGCCAGTTGATTACCTGTGGACACAATGAGAGCAAAGAAGTAGGCATGCTTCGCCGCTTCCATTGCTGCAAGATAAGACCTTGTAAAGGTTCTTAGTTGCAATCGGTCAGATTTGGATCAACTGGACCACCAACTGCTCTCTAGGCCCCTCCTTCGGCACTTCATCTCCTGGAGCTCCATGGAAAACCAGGGAGTCAACCGGGATCTGCACCGGGTCAGAGGCCACAAAGGGACAACGCGGTTGAGAGCCTCTGAGGCAGCCCTTTGCCAGGCGTCCACCAGGGCTTCGACTGGGCTGTGGGTAAGGGAGACAGGAATTGACCCAAGTGCCGTCTGGAACCCTTCTGGGTCCATCAGGCGCCTAGGGTGGAACCACCTAGTCGGTTCCGCATCCCAGCAATGTGGGGTGGCATACTGGAAGGCCAGCCAGAGGAGGTAATGATTGGTCCATGACAGGGGTTGAATAGCTGGTGATCCCCCACCCAAAGCATCATAGCACTGTCCGGAGATAAAAACAAGGTTGAGTATGTGTCCCCCACCATGAGTTGGACCCTGAATTAATTGGGTCAGGTCCATGGCCATCATGGAAACCATGAACGCCCGATCCATCCCCGATGCTCCACCCAGAGAAGGCAGATTGAAATCCCCCAAAACAATAAGTATGGGGAACTCCACAGCCACCCCTGATAGAACGCTGAGTAGCTCGGGCAGGGTTGTTGTCATGCAGCTGGGAAAAAGGTACATGAGCAACAGGCCCAGCTGACCACCAGGGCCCAACTTCAGGAGGAGAGACTCACACCTGCCTATCTGAGGGACAGTGGCCTCCTGTGGGCAAAGGGACTCCCTAATAACAACTGCCAACCCCCCCGCCCCTACCCTGGGCCCGAGGTTGGTGCAGCACACAGAAACCTGGTGGACATAACTCCAACAGAGGGACTCCTCCCTCTGGGCTCAACCAGGTCTCCGTGATGCAAGCCAGGTCCACGTCTTCCTCCTCGATCAATTCGCAAATGACGGGAGCTTTGTTCACCATGGACCTAGCATTTAAATAGACCAACCTGAGCTCAGGGGCCTGGTCTCCCATAACCCCAGGGCAATGGGCAGGAACCAGAGGGTCAGAGTATGCCACCGCTCAAAGATAGCATGGGCGCGCTCCCGAACTCTGATATGACCCTCCGTTCCTCCATCTCCTGCCATTCCCAGTCACCATGGAGATCAAAATCCCCACCCCTTCCCCTAGAGTCCCAGAGTGCCCCAACCCCGTCCCTCCCCGTCGCAACCCGTACCAGACCTGGACTGGAAATAAAATTGAAATTGGTCTGGTGGAAGCCCCACAAGTTCCCCCAGGGCCCCACTTCCCACCCCCTCCCCTAACCCCTTAAATGAATTAATTAAAAAGTTCATCAATGAACCCTTAAATATTTTGGGTAAAAGTTGCTCTTTTTTAATAAAAAATTCAATATTTATATAAATATTTATAATACTTACATACAAGCCATGCCCAGCCAGTCACATGGCCACCAAGCCACACCCACAAATTAGGGCACACCCACAGAACCAGTTAGTGGTCCCTGGTATTTAAAATTATGAGTTGGGTGGTCCCTGAGGTCCAAAATGTTGGCGACCCCTGCTATAGACTCCTCCCTAACCCAAATATTATTCTGAAAATGGAAAGAATCTTGTGGAACTTAATGTGTACATTTTGGGCAGTGCTGCTTCCCAACCTTTGGGGCACCAGGGACTGGTTCCATGGGGAGAGGTGTTTCCATTGACTGGAGGGGGCATAGTTTCATGTGCGGCTGCATCCTGTGGATGGGCCTTCGCTTGTTTGTGTGGGCGGGTTTCTGGCATGCTGTGGTCTGGTGCCAGTCCACAGACCGGGGGGTGGGGACCCCTGCATAAGGGCATATACTTTTGTCACTTTATAGCCAGATATATGGAGTTCATCACAATTATGTGTCTCTGTGTGGTGGATACTGTTAAGTTTGCATGAAGAGACAGACGCGGAGTGCTTCAAGCTCTTTGTTTATTAGTGACTACAGCTCAGAACGAACCCACTTTGGCTGTGCTGCGGCTGCTACTTATAGCCAGCAGCCGCAGTTGCCAGCCAATCAGAGTGCAGGGTTTTCCCGCACTTTTTAAACCAATCATTTCTTACATTTTACAAGAACAGTTCAAACTAAACCAATGACTTTAAACCTGCATACATAACAGATACTTACATGTATTTAATGACTAGGGTAAAAAAAAAAGTGAGGAGTGAATTACAAGCATTAATAATCACTTTGTAATTTTCATTGCCTGTAAATTCTTTCATTTCCTTCATGACTTTTTCAGTGCTAAGAAGAACAGAAAAGTTGTTCTTTAAAATGGCAGCAAGCTCTCTCTGTGTACAGCTAGTTTGCCTTCAAACGGGCTATAAAATGAGAGTCAATTTGCATTAAAGGACTAAATCGTTCCTAATGTTACATACTGTATGTGCCTATGGAGATCTGAACCTTCATAAACTAACCAGGAAAGAGACATTAGAACATATTGTATCCATTGCGATAGACATCTTGTATCAATCATATTTATTTATTTATTAAATTTAAACACTGCCATCTCGCCATCCTAAGTGACTCTGGGTGGCTTACGGTGCAATAAAATAGAAACATAAAATACAGTTGAAATGACAAGAATTAAACAGAGGAAAAGAGTAAAAAAATCCAAGATTCGCATGGAGCAAGGCCTCCAGTCATTGGACAAACCACTTCCAGCCTGAAAAGTCCCATGCCAACTGGTAGACACAGGTCTTAAGGTCCCTTCTGAAGGACTGAAGGAACAGGACAGACTCAGCTTGGACTGCAGGATATTTCAAAGGGTGGGGATATAGATATCTTAGAGCTGATTGTTATGTATCATGATAGAGAACTTGGAACATTTTGTATCCATCTTGATTAGATATGCAGCAGCTATGAACGTAGGCATTAACATCTAGCCATGATGATGCCAAACTGACAAAACATGGGTTGTGACCCCAGGACACACCTTTTCTTTCATATTTGTATTGTGACTTTGCACAGCAGTGTCTTAAGGAGTGGAGCTGCATTTCAAAGATGGGACACACATTTTGTTGCTTCAACCTGCCATTCACAAAACTGACACTCGTCCTGATTTCATTACGCAAATTGTAATATTATTACAATGCTTTCTGTCACATGGATCACCAAATGGAATTTCAGAAAGGATACCTTTTCAGAAAAGGTAGCTAGAATAAAGAAAGAAAACTGGTTTTTTTAAATTTAGAACACGGCAAACAAAAACCAGCTAAGCGTAAAGCCTTAATGTGCCCGAGTTTGGTTTCTGGTGACTTTAAAGTATATTTACAGTTTTCTTGGTAACCAGATGGAAATGCTTTGTCTTTTTTTTTTAATAGAACTTTTCAGTGCAGCGTAATGATTTCCTGGTGGTCTCTTAGTTTAGTGGTAACCAGGTGGAACCCTCCTTCATTTAGCTGAGCAATGGAGGTTCAAGAGAGGTATTATTCTTTTTTATCTTGCATCTTTATGCAGTGCAGAATTGAATTGTGGAAATTATGACAAGATGTGATGTTCACCAGTATAGATTATACTGAAGGGTGACTATTCAGACTGATGCATGATAAGGCTATTAAAGCTACTAATTCAGATGATCACATAACTAGCTTGAAATTCAGGAGCATTGGACAGGCATTGGGCATATCCAGGAGTCCAAGTTGTAGGGGAGCAGCAGAAGAAAACTTTCCTCATCCACTCTGGTCTAGAACAGTACAGATAGTCCTCAACTTATAACAGTTCATTTAGTGACCATTCAAAGTTACAGTGGCACTGAAAAAAGTGACTTTTTTCACTTTTTTATATAATATAAAAGAGGGGTACTAAATTGTTAGGAAAGTGCTTTTCCACAACTGTGCTTCAACTACTGTAATGTGGTTGAGACCTAGACTACTGAGATACTAATATTTCCATAGACACTAGAGGGCAGCACCAAGCTGCATATCATGCCTTGGGTTGCTTTGGCAGGCAGCCACATGGAATTAAGTTAGCCTTTCACCTTCACTGGCTTCCTTCAACTTCCACAGTCCTTGCTAGATGTTCATTAAATAATGATAACATAATAAAAGCACTTCATATCAGAACTGCATAGTGACCTGGAATTGAAGGGCAAGAGGTAATCAGAGCCCATATACCTACTGCAAGCCCTCTCTTTAAACCAAACATTTATTGGGATCCCATGATGAGACCGACTATGCAAATCAACTAAATTCAGAATAGAGCTGGAAGGGATCTTGGAAGGTCTTCTAGTCCAACTCCCTGCAAATGTAGGAAAAGATTCAGTTTCCTTAAGGACTTGTAACAAGGATTGTGTGGCTGTTCACACATGCTCTGAATCATCCTTCTTTGATTCTAGGCAGCTCTCTAACCCTTCTTCATAAGCATATAGTTGCCCTTATTCATTCACAGTTTACATTTGAACACTGAAACTGAAGGCTGGCACCATCACTTTAACTCAAGCTGTTTGGTCTGGCTAAAAGACCCCCAAACCTCCAAAATAAGAGGCTACTTGATTTAGAAGGTCATGAATTAAGATTTGGATGGTATGGTTACTTATGGTGCGATACAGTTGCCATTTTGATTTCCCACTGTGTCTTTGATGTGATGAACCTCATAGCAGGAACTTAAAAAGAGAAGTAGGTTTAATCTCCAGGTGCTGCTGTTGCCTGGCAGTGCCATGTGACCCAGATGGAGCCACCACTAAGAGGGCACAGTTCAGCTTCAGTCTCCGTAGCTCTCTCATTCCTGGTTCTGGCACAACTATCATCCTTATAATCATTCCATTGCTTTTGTTATTCATTCTCTATAAAATGCCATTTCTGAGTGAGATTTACCTGTGTTGCTCTCCGCATAACCTCATAAGAGCTTTCCGTTATATAAATGAAATCCCTCAGAGGTGATAGCTCCCTTATACTTAAGAAAAGTGCTGGAGTCCTGAATAGGATTACCAGAGGTTGACAAAATAAGAGCATGTCTCCTTTTTGCCTTAGAATCAAATATTATCCAGAGTTTTGAGGCTGTTTTCACAACAGTAGTCATTCAAACTTTCGTGTTTTGTCACCTTGTAAATTGCTTGTTTCTTTCTTTCCCTTGACAGCCCAAATTTGTGTTATTTAATTTATTTCCTGATTCTAGAAATCCGCTTCCATCCAGCCCTTTCAAATCTATGATGTCTATAATGCGCAGATCACACAGGACTCCTTATACATTTCTATGGTGAAATTTAGAAAGCACATTGTCACTGATTCTATATTATTGCTGGCATATGTCCTTGAAATCCTCTTGGGATAGGTAAATTGAGGACCCAAGATTGTTGGGGGCAATAAGCTGACTTTGTAAAACTGCCGCTTAGTAATAAGCAGGCATATACAATGGAATGAAGGCTATTGCTGAGCACACTGGGTTGTATCCCAAAAATTGTAAGCTGCCCTGAGTCTTCGGAGAAGGGCGGCATATAAATGTAATAAAAAATAAATAAAGGTTGTTCGGAAAAATATTGTGATTGAAAAATTAGTTTTTCTGATGACTCATACCATATCACAAGACCCTCACTTGACACACCCACACCTGAAGCCCTTATAAACAGAACACTGACACTGACACTCCCCCTATACTCTGTTGAAGATGTTACTTAGCCTGGTAATGAGATGTTAGGAAACCAGCCCACAAGCTCAGAGAACGAACTTTCACCCTCAGTCTTTCTGATCCTGGAAAAAATAATGTCATATGCATGTAGGCTTAAGTACATTTTTTTCAATTTTTGCCTTTTTTTTTTGTAGATGCCAAGAAAATTTATTTAATGTGTGTCCTCCTTTACTATTGTCTTCCTGTCTTCCTTTGCCTATTCCGACCAGCTCATGGAACCAGACTGCAACCTGGTAATAGTAAAGTATCATAATAATAAAAGGTCTCAGTTGAGCTTCTGCTTCTTTTCTGCAGCATTCCTGTTCCACAAGGGCCTATTCCCCAAACGCAGAAAAATCATTTGCAGAGGGTTGAAGGGACAAGCACCTTCAGCAAGCACAATAACAAGCAAAATCTGGATAAGTGTTTCTTAAAATGGGGGCCTGCTTTTCAAAATTATTATAGTCAAAATTATTTCCCATGTATTCAATACATTTTCACAAATTTAAAACCATGTCACTCTTCCCATTATTTATATTTGTCAAAAATGTTTTTTTTCACTGAAAAGTATTTATGTAAATAGGCAATAGGTTTGTTATTTTTACATGGTTCAATAAATAAATATTCTATGAAATGCATCAATTATCATTTTTAGTATGGTAATTGTCAATAAATACAGCCCATACAAAATTACGGTCCTCCGTAATTTTTAAAAGAAAGAAGGGGTCTTGAGAGTAAAAGGTTTAAGGAGCATGGACGCACATTTTGCTGTCCAGACCAGGAGGGTCCTGCTACTCTTTCCATGTGCAAAAATCAACAGGATAGGCCACTGAAGCCTTCTGTATTGTTTCTAAGGCAGCAGGATAGTCTCTCTGCTGCTTCTTAGCAACTGCCCCTTGAGGCAACCACTTTGCTCCGCTGCTAGACCTGATCTTACCAGAGATGGTGTTGGAAGGCCAGGAAGTTTAAGAGGAAACAGGTGTACAAATGATCCTCTGTTCATTGCTTTGTTTGGTTTTGTGAAAACAATTGGGGAAGAGATTCAAAGTGTGCTGCACTGTATGTGTGGCAAAACAAGGTACAGGAGCCAGCTAGAAATGGCTTGGTTTTATTTATGGGATTTGCTTCTCCTTCAGAGAAAGGTTCTTCTTAAGATATTGCCTCTTGCATAGTGCCAAGCCATGATCCATTTTGACTGTAGTAAGTTGGTTAACAGGAAATGAATCGTAATAGGTGGGATTAAGAGAGCATGATGACCCCAAACCTAGCAAACCACCATTCTTAGCCTAAAATACGAACCTTCAGGCAGTGGTGGGATTCCAAATTTTTTACTACCTATTCTGTGGGCGTAGCTTGGTGGGCATGGCAGGGGAAGGATACTGTAAAATCCCCATTCCCTCCCCACTCCTGGGGGAAGGATACTGCACAATCCCATTTCCTCCCACTAACCCCACTAACCTGCTTTCCAGATCCGTTCTCCTGTGCAGGGCAACAAAAGAAGACCCAGCCAATCAGCTGGGACTCGGGAGGCAGGGAATAGATGGGGTGGGGCCAGTCAGAGGTGGTATTTGCCGGTTCTCTGAACTACTAAAAATTTCCACTACCGGTTCTCCAGAACTGGTCAGAACTTGCTGAATACCACCTCTGGAACCTTGCCATACATGCATTTATCCGAAGTTTAGGCTGGCTGCTTTTCAAATTAAGAAATATATGTCATATAAAGGCTTAGTGTACCAATTTAACTCAGTGCAAAAGTTGTTAAAAATTTTTTTTAAAGAATTCAGAGACTCAGATGTGGAAATGGCAGCCTGGAGGGGTTCTGAAGGGCACTTTCAGATCACTAAAATTAGTTACCTTACAAGTAAAATTTCTCTAGCTATTAAGATCAACAAGCTCCTTTCCAGTTGTATAGAACAATCTAGATCTTATGAAAAGGATGGACGAGCAGCAGTCGCTCGATAACTGAATTGCAAATTCCTCTAGGTTAAAGCTATTCCCTGATTTTCCAGATCTTCATATAAATAAGAGTTCTCCCCCTCCCCTCAAGTGGACATTAACAACTGGATTTCCATTTGGCACTTCCTCAGTCATTTTGGTGCAGTGATGAAAGCATCAGGCTAGATACTGGGAGAATGTGATTAAGTACAAAGCCAGCTGAGTGACCTTGCTTGGACTAGTCATTTTCTCAGCCCTGGGAAGTAGGCAAAGGCAAGTCACTACAGAAAAACCCTGCCAAGTAAATTTCAGGGACTTGTCCAGGTAGTCTCTGAGAATTGCACATGATTGAATGAATGGAAGTGGGGGGAAAGTCATTGTACAAACTGTATGGTAAGGATGATCAAAATGATGTCATTCAATTTTTGATTCCAGTAGATCTTCAATAATTAGCCCAATAGGGGTATTTTAAAAGTTCTTTTGTCACTTCAAGAAGTGCTGAACTTGATTTATTTGTTGCAAAATGGAAAAGATCTCTAGGATATGATTTCTCTGTGGGATGGTTTAAATCCCACACAGATTTTTATAATATATTTATTTATTTATTTTATATTGGGATTTATATGCCGCCCTCTCTCCCGAAGGACTCAGGGTGGCTCACAACAATAAAAACACACAATACAAAATTTAAAATTTAAAAATATCAAATAGAAATCCCAATAATTCAGTTAAAACCGACACCAGCTTAATATAAGCTGATACAGTCCATTCATTATAGTATAATGAAACTTTCAATGCTTTTATGTGGCTATTATAAAGTTGATTTCAAAATTAGGTAAAATTCTTAAGTTTTATACTAGTTATATGTGTTTTTTATTATTTAATGTTGATACCAAGATATTAACTACATACTGTCTAGACAACTGCTGTAGGTTTTTTTCCCTGCAGAAAACACCATTTTCCTGCCCTGTTGCCTTGATCCAGCTTCCGTATGTTTCACCAGTGAGCTGGTAGCAAGACTGAGGCTCCACTATGAGGACAAATCCTCAGCAATATAAATGGGCTGTCTGCTTGCCGGGATAAGGAAGCTGTGCTAATGAGGTCTGTGATTAAGCACCATGTATACATCAAAAATATCTGAACAAAAGCCTAGTTTATTGCAATTTACAAACCAGTGTAATAAATGCTTTTGAAGCTAATGGGACTCCCCTGAAGAGCCTGTCCTGTTTTTTTTTCCCACCCCTAGATTTGTTAATCTGTTTAATTTGAATTGAAGAAATTTTGGCTGTGCTGGACACAGTCTGGTGTGTCAGACTTGTGGAGCTTATCTAATCATGTATCATTTGGTTGCTGAAGAGCTGCATCTTCGACATTAACTTCAGGAGTCATTCCAATCTCCATAAGGCATACAAAGTACTATATGCGCAGTGCAGCCTGGTGGATAGTTCCCTAAAGTCAAGGAGGAAATCTGGGAGGAAAAAAATCCTCATGATGATTAACTTCATTTGTATCTCCATATAAAATTTGTTTTTTGTCCTAATCTTTGGTCCTCTGCATGTCTGGAAGCCATTTTTCCTATATAAATTAGTCTCTTCGCATGTGCACATTCTCTAAAAATAGTTTAATGCAAACATTAGGATAGCTCTTTCTAACCTCATACCAGTTTACTCTGCTGGACTTCAGTCGGGGCCATCCATATGAAGAAATACGTTCTACAATGGTGATTTCCTATGCTAGTTTCAGATCCACCATTCAAGGAAAAGGTTTCTCTAAGTGGATACTGAAGCAGATGTGAGACCTGCATTCATTGGAGTAAACTGAATGGAAACTGGACCTGGAGGATATGGGGTTATGCCTCAATTAGGTACCAAAAAACTCTTAGAAACAGGAGGAATACATTAGGAACCCCCTTGTCCTTGTCAATGATGAGAGTTGAACTGTTGCATTTCTGAGAGGTGATTGAGCAGAGAAATGTGCAAAATGGGTTCATTTGCCAGAGGCATAAGTATGGGAGGTGGCTGTTTATGATTGGCTCTGTTCTGGTGTGCTGTTAAATTCCCCATGCCTGCAATTTGGAGAACTAAACAGAAACTACAGATAAAAGAAACCCCTGTCTGGTGTCACTCCATTTCTCAATCTACACATACCTTCTCTCTTCGGGTTCAATGACTCTTTGATGAATAACTCAGGCTTCTATTTGATGATAAGGCAAAATGAGGGGCTGTTGTTTATGTATTTTCCATGGTAACTGTGTTACTGATTTATCTGAACTCAAGGTTATCATCCTGATGAGTCTTCTCTTTGTTGTCTGCCAGGATCCATAGTAATTAATCTTTGGTCCAGCTGGCTTCAGACTTTTGTCTCTACCTTGGACTTTGGAGGTATCTGAAATCTATTTAGCAAGATTCTGCCTGAGCTTTGCAGATTTTGTTATATCAAGGATCTCTGCCAATATGCAGAGTTCCCTGAAACAATCATCCTCCATTGCAAAGACATTTGTGGTCTTTTAGACCAAGGTTTCCCCCCACCCCAAACTTTTGCAACTTTTACGATTTAGGTGCATTGACTAAGTAGGGTTACATTATCTCAATTGCAAAAATTCCAGACACCCACAAGAGACAGCAAAGAGAGTTTATCTTTGCTTCCATGCATTGGATTTTTAGCACACTTAAATTAGGGCAGGTGGGAATTGGAGTCCAGTGGAATCTAGAGGGCTGCATTTCCCTGTCCGTCTCCTTGTAGATGTTGGCAGTCAGCATCCTAGGCCATGGGTAAACCAATTCTATTGTGAAATGAAAACTTTTCCTTCTTTGAGCTTTAATAGCCATATATGTCCTTGGCTTTCTTTCTTTTTTCTTTTTTTTTTGACAAAAAAAAATATTTTAGTCAAGCAAACGTAGGTGGTGTGGCCAGAGTCAGAGTCAGCCCTAAAGGGAATTCATGATAGAGTTATTAGGCAGCTGACATCTCTTGCCCTCTTTCCTGAGAACAGCAAACTCACTCCAAAGTCTCCCCAGAAACAGATACTTTTATTGGAATAGTTTATTTCCCAGCAACTGAATGGCATGTTTTGTGGGAGGAGGAGTTCATTCCCAGCAACTGAATGGCATGCAGTTTTTCCGGGGGAGGTGAGCCTTTCTAGAGACCAGAGGTTATCAGCTGCTGGTAAGTTAATTTGGAGATACCCATTTTGAGTCAAAAAATGTCTGGGAAAGACTACAGTGGGGTTTTTTGTTGGTTTGTTTGAGCTTCAATTCTTTATTGCCGTGGCCTGATGCATGATCTAGGGAAAAAGAATTGGTGTGAACTCCTTCTGGCTGCAGGGCTGCCTTCTGTTGATAATTTTTATGGACTGGCTGTATTTCGGTAGCTCTGGCCGTGAGGAATAATATGCCCATAGCAAGAGTCTTACTCATGCCTCAGCTCTGCCACCTCCACTCTCTGAAATTATTTGGTTCCTTTGGTGATTCGAATTTTCTCGCTTTCAGACTAATATGCCACTCAAAAGTATGTATTATTCCATCTTTTGCTTCCCCCCCTAAACTAACTAACCAACTCCCTAAAATCTGTACAAAAATTGGTTTTTTGGGGCACTGAATTTCAGAAGCATAATCTTGGGTGTGCAAAGGTTGTCAGAAAGTTCCCGGGAGGCCACCAGCAGCCCTGTGAATTACGGATCACTCATCCATGCTGTATTAAGCCAAATCATATTCAGGGCAAACAACTGCAATTTGCTGCCACTTAATTTACCCTTCTTTCTCTTGCTATTGTCCTTCCCAAGCCAGATTTTATATAGTAAGCTTCAACAGGTGGCATTCAAGTGTATTTTACAGGGCTACCATAAGTCAGTTGTAAAAAACCAAGAGGATGGATTTGATAGGAGGAAACATACCGCCATCTGCTGTCTGTTCAGAGTTTTGCAGCCCAGTCTTTAGCCTTAGAGTTCTATTAAGTGTACTGATAGCAATAAAATAAACAACAAGCTATACTTCTAGGTAGAAAGTGTAACTATAAGACCAGAGCTAGTTATTCATCATTAAATAAAGATCTCTCATGGAATGTATTCCTATTTATTTATTACATTTGTATCTCACTGCCATTAGTTCACTCTGGTTTTGGAGCTCCTTCCGTGAGTTTGAGCTTTCTAACTCCATGATGTTGCCACTTTGTCCCAAAAAGAGACGAAAGGTTGGAAAAGGAAAAAATTCAAGAAGAGCAAGTGTGTCAATATTTCTGATTTTTTAAAAAAAATTAAACAAAATAATGGTGTTAATTAGGCCTGACTCTTGAGTCATAGCTCTGGAAGACATCACATTAGCTTTGGGAAGGCTGTAGTCATTTTAGTTTGCATCCAAATGGATAGAACAGATGGCTTTGTAAACAGTAATTATCCCGTTTTTTTAAATTTAGATTGGATCTGTATGTAAAACTAATTGGGCCCTAGCAATCTTTTTTACTTAGAGCAGTTTCATCTATGTACATTTTTTATGCATAGACAGAAACATTCCTAAAAACTTCCATGAAGTGTGAAAAAATATGAATAATCAAAATACAGATGTTCATGAAGGTGTGGTGTCAAAATCTGAAAATAGTGGGGATATTGTCATGATCTGAAGACTGAAGCCCACCCATATGAATGGGTGCCTGTTATCAACATACTTGCAGGAGTGGATGGAGCTAGGTTTGTGCCTCTACCTGTTATCTTGCAGATTTGGAGACACAACCATCCACAGACATATACAATGCTTCAGATTTCTGAAATATTACAAGAGGAGTTTCAATTATCTAAAACTATGTACATTAAACTATTTATTGGAGTCATTATTTGATGCATGGGCTTGAGCAGTTTCTGCAATTTTGGTACCAGTAGTTTTTAAAACAGATGGGAATTTTTTTGTTTAAGTTAAACCAACAATAAAAAATGAACAAGACATTTGACAAAAATAAATTTCTTTTTGTATGCTTTAAGAAATTAAAAGTTTGCATAATTGTAGACACTTCCCTGGAGGTGAATGGGTAAGCATGGAATAGGAAGTAAGACAAGGACATGTACTATCCTCTGGTTGTTTAATGTATTAATGGTTAAACAAATACACCAACACAATAGAATGTAGGTTGGGGACATGAATATTTACCTTTAGATGCAAGAATGCCATGTGAAAAACCAGATAGCTAGGAGTGTGTGCAGAAAAAAATGGAGTGAATAATTCCAAATTATACATCACTGGTGAATAACTAGATGAATCTCTGTAACTTCATGGAATTCCTACCAGTCATGGAAAAATGGAGAAATGGCACCCAACACTAGTAGAAAGATAATGGGCAGTAATGACATCTTTTGTGTGAGGAACCTAATTTCTTGTGTATCACTATGGACTTCCTCAGGATTTCTCCAATATGCATCTATAGAATTAGAATTCTTTATTGGCCAAGTGTGACTGGACACACAAGGAATATGCATCCATAGGGGAGTGTTGGATGATTTTAGGCACATCTCCCTTCTCATGTGACTGCAGAAATGAGATTAAATTGTTTTGCATTGTACAAGTTTACATGTGTATTAAATAAGGCAGGTGGTTCCATAGAAGAGAGTTGAAATGTTCAGGTTCATAGGACACACTATTATTTATTTATTTATTTATTATTTGGACTTGTATGCCGCCCCATCTCTGAAGACTCGGGGCGGCTCACAACTAAAAACAACGACAATAAATAATTAAAAAGAATTAAACCATTCACAAGCCCAAAAGTTTACAAAACTAAAATTTACAATAATTTAAAATAATTTTAAAAAACCCATCCCCCTCAGGGAGGGGTCACAGCCCGGATTGGTCGAACAACCAGGTCTTCAGATCATGGCGGAAGGTGCGGAGGTCAGGGGCCAGGCGGAGCCCCAGGGGCAATTGGTTCCAGAGGCCAGGGGCCACGACAGAATAGGCTCATCGCCGGGGGACCGCCAGCCGACATTGACTTGCCGACGGGACCCCAAGGAGTCCTTGCCTATGTGCTCGCACAGGGTGGTTGGTGCTCGATATCGGCAGGAGTCGCTCCTTGAGGTATTGAGGACCCATGTCGTGAAGTACTTTGTATGTTAAAACCAAAACCTTGAATCTCACCCGGAGTGCAACTGGCAACCAATGCAGGCCGCGCAGGAGGGGGGTAATATGGGAGAATCGGGAAACTCCCATCACCACCCGTGCCGCCGCATTCTGCACCAGCTTCAATCTCCGGATGGTATGCAAGGGCAGTCCTAAATAGAGAGCGTTGCAGTAGTCGAGTCTAGAGGTGACAAGGGCATGAGTGACTGTGCGCAGGGCATCTCGGTCCAGAAATGGGCGAAGCTGACGAACAAGGTGGAGCTGGGCAAAGGCCCCCCTGGCAACAGCCCCCACCTGCTCCTCCAACCGGAGCCGTACATCCAGGAGGACCCCCAAATTCCGCGCCCTATCCACAGGGGGCAACACCTCTCCCCCTATGGTCAAAAATGGATGTTCCTGACTGGGCCGAGATACACAACCACTCAGTCTTGGCTGGGTTGAGTCGAAGAATGTTCCCGCTCATCCAAATCCATACGGCATCCAAACACCGGGTCATCAGGGAGAGGGCATCACTGATCTGGTTTGGGGTGGAGATGTACAGCTGAGTGTCATCCGCGTACTGATGGAAGCTCACCCCAAAACCACGGATGATCTCACCCAGCAGCTTCATGTAGATGTTAAATAAAAGAGGGGAGAGGACCGACCCCTGAGGGACCCCACAAGAGAGCACCCTCGGGGTCAACCTCTGCCCCCCTGCCAACACCGATTGCAACCACCCTGAGAGGTAGGAGGTGAACCACCGAAGGACAGTGCCCCCCACTCCAAACCCTCCGAGGCGTCGCAAAAGGATACCATGGTCGATGGTATCAAAAGCCGCTGAGAGATCTAATAGGACCAGGACAGAGGAAAAAAACCCTGTCCCGCGCTTTCCAGAGATCATCCATCAGCGCGACCAATGCCGTCTCCATGCTGAAGCCAGGTCAGAAGCCCGATTGATATGGATCCAGGTAGTCTGCTTCATCCAGGAAGAGTGGAAATTGCCGAGCCACCACACTCTCAACAACCTTCGCCAAAAAGTGAAGGTTGGAGACTGGATGAAAGTTGTCTAACACGGTTGGGTCCAGGGCAGGCTTCTTCAGGAGGGGTCTCACCACCGCCTCCTTCAAGGCAGAGGGAAAAACACCCTCTCTCAATGAAGCGTTGACAACTTCCCGGAGCCAACCGCAGGTGGCCTCCCTGGAGGCATAAGCCAACCAGGAAGGACACGGGTCCAACAAACATGTGGTGGAACTCAGGCGCTGCATAGTCCTGTCCACTTCATCCTTGGAAACAGGATTGAACTCATCCCAGATCACACTGGTCAGACTACTTGTACCCTGTTCCTCAGACCACTGCAAATCAGAGGACAATCCATTCCGAATCCGGGCGATCTTGTCCGACAGATGTTGACCAAATTCCTCAGCCCTTCCCTGCAATGGGTCCGCCCCCTCCCCCATACGAAGGAGAGAGTGGGTAGCCCGAAACAGGACGGCTGGGCGGTTATCTGCGGATGCTATGAGGGCGGAGAGATAAGACCTTCTTGTCGCTCTCATAGCTACCAGGTAAGTCCTAATATGGGCTCTTAGCTGGGCTCAATCAGATTGGGAGTGGGTGGACCTCCACCTGCTCTCTAAACCCCTCCAATGACGCTTTATCTCCTGGAGCTCCTCGGTATACCAGGGAGCCAACCGGGATCCACGGCGTGTGAGGGGATGCATGGGGACAACTCTGTCGAGGGCATCTAAGGTGGCCTGTTGCCAAGCAGCCGCCAGCTCCTCGGCAGAGCTGTGGGCCAGGGAAGAGGGAAAGAACCCCAGTTCCACCTGGAACCTCTCAGGGTCCATCAGACGTCTGGGGCGGAACCATCTCGGTGGCTCCTCATCCCAGCAGTGGGGGGCAGCTTGTTGGAAGACCAGCCACAGGAGATAGTGATCAGAACATGGAACAGGCAGTGCCGTAAAAGTGGCCTGCCCTCTGTCACTACGCCACTGTTCCGAGACAAAAACCAGGTCAAGAGTGTTTCCCCCCTCATGAGTTGGGCCTTGAATCAATTGGGTCAGGCCCATGGCATCCATAGAAGCCATGAATTCCTGGGCCAAACCCGATGGCCCCCCGAGGGAAGGCAGATTGAAGTCCCCCAGGACCATAAGCCCCTGGAACTCCACCGACACCCCTGAGAGGACATCATGAAACCCAGGAAGGGCCGCTGCCACACAGCTGGGGGAAAGGTATGTCAGCAGCAAGCCCACCCGACCATTAGGCCCCCACCTCAGGAGGAGGGTCTCACTCTCGCCTATCTCTGGAACAGCGACCTCCCTTGGAAACAGGGTCTCCCGAATAACCACAGCCACCCCACCACCCCTCCCCTGGGCCCGTGGCTGGTGCAAAACCTGAAAACCCGGGGGGCATAGATCAACCAGAGGGACTCCTCACTCTGGCCCCAACCAGGTCTCGGTGATACAAGCCAGGTCCGCAGCCTCCTCCTCAATGACCTCACGGAGGAGGGAAGACTTATTAGCCATGGACCTGGCATTAAAATACACCAGTTTGAGCCCAGGGGTCCCAATTCCCGTGCCCCCTAGGGAGGAGGCCATAGGGTCGGAGCTCCACCGCCGAAGGTGGCGGGTATGCTCCCGCACATGATATGGCCCTATGCCTCGACGTCCCCTGCCAATCCCAACCACCCTGGGGATCGCGGTCCCCACCTCACACCCCGGGGCCCCGCCAGCCCCCAACCCCTGCCCCTCACCAGGCTGCAACTCACATCCCCGGAGTCCTTACCCACCCTCCTCCCTAACCTTCTTAAAAATTTAATTAACAATTTGGCTAAAGGGGCCCTAGTGACCCTCTTTTCCTTTTTATTAGAGCCGCAACCCGCCCCATCCCACTGCCATGCCATCTCTCCGGGTTCCATAACCCATCCTCGAGGTAGGCCGAAGATAATACAACAGGGCAAACCCGAGAGGGAGGGAGTCCCCTCAGGGCCTGCAGTTCTGCTACCATATAAGATTGAATGGTAGAAGAGCATATCTAAAGAACGGACATAAGGGTTCACAAAGGAGATGACAATACCAATAACGGCAGCAAAGACTGGTGTGCAAAACTTGGGCAAATCCCGGTTGCTGTCCATTGGGAAGTCCAGATTCTGGAAGCCAGGCTGCCCTCTCACGGCAGACCTGTGGCAGATGATCAAAGCCTCAGTCTGGACTAAGCCACGCTCTCTCATTGAGGGCATCTCCAACGCACTCCAGTTAAACTGATGACAAAAAGATGTTACATGGCTGCCAAGGGAGAAAATGTGTCCCTCCTGCTGGTCTCTCACCCCAGCAAGGGGCACAATAGGATCCCGCAGCCAAGGGCCAAGTTGAAGGGTGTGGAGCCAACACTACACCATAAAGTACTTCTTGGGTTTGGCTTAAGGCACAGGTGTCAAACTCGATTGTGTCATGGGCCGGATCGTGACATATCACAATGTTTTTTTGCTTTTATGCAGCCGGGGTGGGCATGGCTTGCGTGTGACGTATCTGGGCCGCCAGTTTGACAGGCCTGGCTTAACCTGTGAACCCAATTAGAGTAGCCTATCCAAACCATAGGTTAGCATTATTTCATAAATCAATATGAAAGTGCTTCCCAAACCCAGAAACCCTTGGGATATTAAACATCACCGAAGAACAACTCTCAATGCTTCGACTCTGGGGAATTTCTCACAATAATGGCACAGGCACAGCATAGCACTGCTTTCAGGCAACACTACTTTATTGAATTGTACAATGAATCAGCCCAATCCCTCTCTTGGAAACCTCCCACTTCGAAATAAAACGATGCCACTGAAGCTGCACCAGGAGGTCTGCCACACCAGGAGATCATCAACGCTTCAATGTTTTGGTTTCGCTGGTCTCCGACACTACTTTGCCGTCCACAATTTTGGTGGAGTGAATCTTCTGAGACACTTGCATGGTGCTTTCCAGTAAAGCATCTTTCAGGCTGAAGGAAGAAAGATTTGGGTAATGAACAAAAGTCCCTTTCTACATTTGATATCGGAACGTAATTATCTCACATATGTTACTGGTCTAGCTTGGTAAGTTCCAAGCTGCATATTATGGGCAAGAAATGATTGGATTCTCTTGGATAAATCACTGTATATATTCTAGAATGTTTAAAGCACATTATCCTAAGATAGGGGTCTCCAAACTTGGCAACTTTAAGACTTGTGGATTTCAACTCCTAGAATTCTCCAGCCAGCTATGCTGGCTGGAGAATTCTAGAAGTTGAAGTCCACAAGTCTTAAAGTTGCCAAGTTTGGAGACCTCTGTCCTAAGATAACATTCCCTGCCAGGCATGTAAGAATAAGTGGTAATTATAACCTCAAGGTACTTGGAAAGCATCAAGTCTGAGCAGGCTGCAAAAAAAGCAACATTACAAAATTACGCACCCAGTTAGGTGTCAGGTTACTACGGCTGCTCTACTTTTCTCTACTTTCCATGTAATACAGAAAACACTATAAATATTAATTTGTTCTTTTCAGGCCCAGATATGACTGGTTTTGGCATGTAAAGGATCTGTATTCCAAAGCCAAATCTGCTGTTACAGGCCGTAATTTCTCAATCATGACAACTTTAAGATCTGTCTGGCCTGGGACTTCTGGAAGTTGAATACATCTCTTAAAAGTTGTTGAGCTTGAGAAACACTGGACTATAGTATTTAAAAAAAATGACCTGGACATCAGAGACAGCTTCTCCATAGCTACTTTCAAATATTCCTAACATTTCTGCTGAATTAGTTTCTCAAGGATATTAATTAGAATTTAATAGAACTAGGGCTACTGTACTTAAACATTTCAATTCAATTCAGCTATATGTGTCACATTTCCTTTCACAAGTTTAGTAAAAATTGTTTCAGTGCTTATTAAAGAGATGGATACGCACACGTGTAAGGGTAATCTAGGCCAGTAATTTTACACATTACTTAAACTCAAAATTAATCTAAGTAGGCATAGAATATGCCAATGAATATTTTAGTCTTAAAAACTGAATACCTGTAAGCATAACCATCCTTCATAGAAACAAAATGGCTTTATTTCTATTCCAGCATATCTGAGGTTGTTTGGTGAAAGTGATTGGTGGGTCTTAGAATAAGAAAGCTGAAGGATTACTCTGGATGATTTGTGTTTGGCTCCCTAAGTCTATATGACCCATGATTAGGAACGGCACAATCAAAGCCTCCAGGGGAACTTATACAGATCAAAGCACACAGCTCAATCTCTTTGTCTATTCTAGTCCTGAAGAGGCTACAAAAGGAGACAGGCTTACTTCAATTCCTCTCCGCCCTCCAGCAAATGCCTATAGGTAGCAATCTCTGCTTCCAGCTTGTCTTTGATGTTCAACAGAGCCTGATACTCATCTGCCTGGCGCTGGACGTCATTCCTTAGCTGTGCCAGCTCAGCTTCTGTCCGCAGCAGGATTCCGTTCAGATGTTCTATTTGCATTGCATAGCGAGACTCCACTTCGTGCAGGTTGGCCTCCAGACTGGCTCTCTGTAGGCGGGAGGGGATGACAGAATAAGAAGGAATCACGATCAGGGGTTTGAGGTAGCATTTCCATACTGCAATATTCCTCATTACCTCCCTATGTGAATCATTTTGCTTCATTCATGAATCCAGGAACCCTGATCTCTTGTGGAATAATTCTACATTTGCTTGCATTCTTCTTTCCCAACCAAATCTAACTCACTTGGTATTGCATATTGGTTCTGCAGCAGTTCTTTGGTCATTGAACAAAACAAACTTTCTGACCGAGACTCAGTATCATTTTAAAATTGGTTTCAGTGTTGGAAACACCAGAAGCGAAAATTAAGATTTTGTAATTTCATTTGCACAAGCCCCTGGTTTGTTTGATTTAACTGATTATGTCCATCTAACTGCAACTAATTTGATTAACTATGTTTGAAACAAATCACAGTTTGGCATAATGTGTGAACCCTAACAAGGCCATTAATCATGCCTTTTCTTCATTCCCATAAAATAACCACCTCCATCTTAGTATTGTCAAGGGCTGCTGGAAGATAACCATTATTAAGGCAACACACCTTACGTCCATACCAGCTGATGATAATGGAAGTTGTATACCCCAAACCCCTGCAAAAGACAACACCAAAAGACTGATTTCCATGGAAGCTCCTGCCAACATACCACATTGCGCATAGATTCTAGTTCAATTTCCAATGTTTGGACTGTGCGTCGCAAATCCGTAATGGTGGTACGAGCTGTTTCAATTTCTTGGGTATTTTGGTTGATGATGACGGTACTCTCTGTGATCTAGAGGAGAAAATGTCAAAGCAGATTACATTACCATCTGAAGCTCTCTCTTGGCAATTCATTTTGTGGGGCACCTAAGGAGTTAAAGAGGTCAGCATGGACCTGTCTGTTTTAGGAGAAAGCCAGGAAGTAGCTCTTCTACCTACCTGCTGGCTCCAGTACTTGTCCAAATCCTCAAGATTCTTCTGAGCCAAGGTATCATACTGCGCACGGATCTCAGCCATTATCTTGGCCAGATCCTGTGTTTTGGGAGCATCAACCTCCACAGTCAGACCAGAGTTGGCAATCTGGGCCTGCAAGCTGGTGACTTCCTGGAAGATACAAAAATAGGAGCATTTGGGGTTAACTTAAGAGTTGAAAAGATATCCCGGAATGATGGCTATCCATGATTGATTGTCAAGCTCTCTTCCACCATAGGCAATAACTAACTCCCTTCCCTTTACACTACTGGCACTGTATTTTCTAGAGTTCACTGCCCAGTGCCAATAAAGACTTACATCTTGATGGTTCTTCTTCATAAAGATCAGCTCTTCCTTGAGGGCCTCGATCTCACCCTCCAACTGCAGGCGGCTCATGTTGGTGTCATCAATGACTTTGCGGAGGCCAATGATGTCAGCCTCCACTGACTGGCGAATAGCCAGTTCAGCCTCAAACCTGGGCAGTGGGAAAAGGCAGGATTAGATTCCCATAGTAATTGGGTTTGTGAAGCAAAAGTACTGTTGGGTATTATGCTGATGACAATGGGTTACTGAGAAAGAACCAGAGCTTTATAGAAACTATATCCCAGCTAGGGAATACTTGAGTAAGATTTAGTCTTTTGTGCTCTTGCCCATCCACCATATTAGTAATGTCAAAATAAATTAGCAACATCAAAATAAATACAAGCTAAGGATAGGAGGAAAAATATGTAGAATTCAAGAGAGGTTGACTTTTATCGTTTATAATCCTTTCATGACATAAAAATATAGTTTTTAATTTGTATTATCCCTTCTTTTTCTAAAAGCTTTTCTTATTGCTTTAAACTTGAGTTGTAATCCAAACTAGCTGGAAGAACATTAGATTGCCTAACCCTGTTTTGCCTATTAAGGCTTGGGTTGTGTTCCATGGGCTGCTGGACAGGATTCCAGAGCCAGTTAGTGAACTGGGATGAAAATACTCACTTGACACGGAAGTCATCAGCAGCCAAACGAGCGTTATCAATCTGCAGGACAATGCGAGCATTTTCCACAGACTGATCTTGGATCTGAGGAGAGGAGACACACATGGAGGATTCATAAATATTTGAGTTGCCAATCAGGAAAAAAATGGGCACTCTGGCATGGCACCTGTAACAGCATGAATTAATTGGCAGAAAGCCACAGAAGAAGCATCTCCCACCACAGACTCAATGGACTCAGATCTGTGCCCATCCAGATGCTACAAAAAGCAAAACTTTCTACAGTAGTTGTTAAACCCGAAATACTGCATTCCATTATGTAGTTTTCAAACTCACTAATTTTGCTGGGCTCTACAGCTGCTTTTTGAGGAGTAGGGGGACAATATTATTCAGCTATTAGGGGATCATTCCTTTAGAAATGCATTTTCACCCCCTTGTTCTTCTCATGGATGTTAAGCATTAATAATTTTGGGGATTAGAAGCTGACATTGTGAGACACTTTAGCCTAGCCTTCTTCTTTTTTCTTTTTTTTTGCTGTTGGCAGACGTGTCCAATTTAGCAGTCATTCCTTAGCAGCAATAATATAAGGCAAACCCTTAAGGTCCCAAAGAGATGCAGATGGGCTCTGTGCCCTAAGTAATTTGTTCCTTTGGGATTGATTCTATGATGACGGCCATTTTGTGAATAGGCAAGCCTTCCACGGATGGAACCTAGAATATCCAAATCACAAATTCCAGATGCGTCCCTCCTTCTGCCAAGAATTTGGAAGACCTTAATTCAAAGTTTGTTTACAGTATTTGCCAGTGTCCCTTAAGGGAACTTCTATGTACACTTACATTTTATAGCCACAGACCTCCTTGAATAAAGTAACGACATTCAAAAGTGAACAGGGCTCCTGTGCCTTAAACAGCTGAATGGAAAGACTAAATTTCAGCAGCTATTAAAGATGAAGGAATTCTGATATTTACAGCTACCGGCCTCTAAATATGTAGAAGTGCAGCCATGAGCCCCCAGAGTTCCACAGGGCTCTCAGGAAAACTACCTACAAGATTATAATCTCAGTAAAGTACCCTAACAGTCGGGTTTCCGAACCTGAATTTCCAATGAGCCAGGTAACCAAGCTGTTTTCTTATTTGTACCTCCCAGTAAAAACTAATTTTCTATTGCCAATTGATTAGGGGGAGAGAAGGGATGTGGAAAAAAAGATAAACAGGCCTAGCCTGTTTTTATTTATAGCCTACTTGCCCTCAAGTATACAGGAAGAGTCAGATTGCTCAAAACAACCTAGTGGAAACAGTGCTATTGTCTTCATGTTCCGTTAAGAGATTCCTACTGATATCTGGTTGGCTGGCTAGAATGGAGAGAGAAAACTGGTTACAAAGGTCATGGCCAAGCCTTGATCTGATTCAGCAGGCCTAACACAGTCATGATCCTTCCTTAACTTCTAATTAATTGATGGGCCATATATCATGTAATCTTTGAAACTACCAAAGAGGTGGAATCAAAGGATTTTTTTTTAAAGTGGGGAACTAGTACTCTTTCCCATATATTCATGGGAAAAGCCTTTTAAAAGCCACCAGCCATGGTTTTTAAGAAACCTATTGTTTCTAGCAGACAAAATAAGGGTTCTCTGGAGAATTGGGTATATTCTAGGCAACCATACCTTGAGGTATAACTTAGCAAGAGCTTAACTCTGCTCTTTCCTGGCAACAGATCTGCCAGGTGTTATAGAATGGACTTCACTCAAAAAAAGGCCCCCATGCATAAAGTGGCCATGCCTGGCTTTGATATGGTGTCAGGTGTTGCTTTAAAAAAAAAAGAACAGGGCAGGGCAGGCAGGAATTAGAAGCTGTTCTGAAAATGCTTCTCAGAAGGAAAAAGAAAAAAAAAAAACCGGATCTCTTTCCCCCAGGACATTTTTTTATTCTTTCTATTTTCTGCAGTTGCACCACACCCTCTAATCAGCTCTTTTGCTTTGTGCCATATATTTGACCTGAACAGGTGCTGAAGCTTTTACCGTTATCTTTATTCCCTTTGTTTGCTAAATGATTTTACACATACATAAAAATGATTCATATAAGAAAAAAAATCCTTTAATCTACTCAAGCCTTTGACAAAGCTCTTTTGAATTCTGTTAGGAAACCAACATTTGGAGCATTGCTGTAAGCTGAAGTTCCTCTTTTTCAAAGCCACTGTAGCCCAGCCCTTCCCAACCTGCTGCTCTTCAGAGGTACTACACTGCAAGTCTCACAATCACCACATTGGAGTTAGCTGTTTTCTCCCATTGTTACATCTGCATGAGAAATGTGTCTGTTTCTTCCCCAGGTTAGCTTATTCTTTCCTGCTTGGCATTAAGCTGCAGGAATTTTAACTCTTTACCTGAAGGCAAGGAACTCTCTTTACCTGTTCAAGGTCTATCCCAGGGTTTAAGTTGGCCTGGTCCTTTTTTTTTGACCTTCTGAAAATAGAGTCAAACTTTTTCATTCCTCTACAATGCTAGTCTAGAGAAGTTCTATATTAGAGGCATTGTGGGACTGTAAATGGGTGGGTACATCAAAGCAACTGGTTCTATTCCTTAGACCTTCAGCCCAAAAGGACGGTATCACGAAAGTTACCCTGTAGTAAGATGGATGGCCAATCAATTTAATAAATATAAAATTAAAAAAGGAGGCATGGCAGAAGAAAATAAAATGCTAGATAAGAGATGAAAAGGTGAAAGCTTTTTTCACAAGGGTAGCAAAATAGATACCTCTGAAACAGTCAAGAGATGTTAATTGTATAGTAGGTTCCTTGTTGCAAAGTGTTGCTGGATGCTGTATTTAATATTTCCCAATATAAAGTACATTGAATATTTCTTTGCAACAGCAAAACATAATAAATGAGCCAATTTATTGGAACTTCATCTTTCTTTTATGGAAGAAAACAACCAATCTCTGCTATAGTCCTCCCCCCCTCCCAATATACAGGCTGCATTTCTTCAAGAAAAACTCCATTACTCCTCAGGTATGCAGGTAAATTCTACACAGGTCTGAACTTTTGGCTCCATTCAAACTTCAAAAGGCAAACATGGGAGGTGCCTCCTACATTGGTGCCCACAGCTAGTAAAGCTGCATTAGTTTCTAGTAAACCATTAACCTGCGAAGACAATCTGCTGAACTATAAGTAACTGCTTTATCAGGTAAGGCAATTAGGGAGGAAAAAATTTTTATTGGCAGAATCATTTTTCAGGGAGACTGTGCCACTTTCATGTTGGATTCTTATCCATACTCCTTTTATCTTTGCTCTCCTTATTGTATTACTCTCTTGATAAAAATATATTAATAAATACGTGCAAAATTTGCACACTTAAAGGGGCCAGAAGGAGAAAAAGTGTCCCAAAGTCAGAACTACGGCTTGAAAGTGGGCAAAAAGACAGTACTCCCAATTTCAGAAACAGTTTCACTTTCTATTAGGAGGGCCTCTGAAATCACCATACTATTAAGAGTTACGGTGCCTATTACCTCGGTGTCCCCCCGCCCCCCAAGAGGTTTTTCTCACCTGGTTCTTCAAATCGTCGATGATATCGAAATAACGGCCCCAGTCTCGGGTGCTGGGCCCTTTCTTTTCGGTGTATTCTCTGATCTGGATCTCCAGCTTCCGATTATCGGCTTCCAGGCTGCGCACCTTGTCCAGGTAGCTGGCCAGACGGTCGTTCAGGTCTTGCATGGTTTCCTTCTCGTTCTGGACCACCCCAGAACCGGAGAGGTGGAGGCTGCTGCTCATCCCTCCGTAGCCCCCTCCGTAGCTTAAGCCTGTTCCGTAGCCCCCTCCGTAGCTTAAGCCTGTTCCGTAGCCCCCTCCGTAGCTTAAGCCTGCTCCGTAGGCCGCTCCGTAGCTTGTGCCTGCTCCAAAGCCCCCTCCGTAGCCCGAGCTGAGGCTGGAGACTTTGGAGACAGAAATTCTCGAGCCGGAGCCCCCGGCTCCAGCGTAAACGCTGGCCGCGCTGCTCCCGGTGCCAAACTTGAGTGGCTTAAGGGAGGTGGAGTAAACGGTGGACCTGGAGAAACTCATGGTACCTGCGAAGACAAGGAGCAGCAAAGACAAAGGAGGGGAGGTGTGAGAAGTTGAAACACACAGCTTACCTCTGGCTTTTATAGCCAGGAGCAGGAACAGGGGCGGGCCCAGCCGGACCCACCTCTCCCACTTGCGGCCAATCCCAAACGCTGAGCTCTGCAAACTTTTCCTTGGGTTTGCGGCTCGACGCTTCGCCCTCTTTCAGAAAAGCCGCCGAAGGAACTGCAGGAGACTGGGCGGTCAAGGGGCCTGGGTCCTAATTCCTGCCTTCTGTGGCTGTGAGGTAAATCGGCTTCACGGAAGGTGAAGACGACGCCCTGTCCGCGCCCAACTGCACCATTATTTAACAGTCCTGCAGACATTTCATAGGTGATCGGAATGGGTTACTAGAGCCTGAGAGCGCATGGTATAAAACGGAGGGAGTGGGGAGGGGTGTCCAACCTTGGCAACATTAAGACTTGGAGACAAGTCCACATGGCTGGCTGGGAAATTTTGGGAGTTGAAGTGCCCAAGTTTTTAAAGTTGCCAAGTTTGGAGTGCTCTGTGCTGTATACTTGTGTGTCCAATCTCACTTGGCCAATAAAGAATTCTATTCCATTCGGGGCACATTGAGATCTGAGTAGAATGGAACCTCTTCTGTGTCTCACCAATCTTCCCCAGTAAACCAAGATTGTAGGGGGGAGTAAACCCAAGCAAGTCACTGCCTGTACTTTTGGAAGCACAGTTGATCCGCTGTGGCAACCGTAAGAGTGCCATTTCACTGCCAGTATGTTTGATCCGGGGTTGCTGTAAACATCTTTGATGTGTATTGGGGAAAGGAAGGCATTGACCTGACCCGGGTTTGTCAGCACAGCTCTGATTTTTTTTTAATTTCATAACTGCACAGGATGCTGGATTTTGTGAGTTGCTGTTCTAAACATGAAGGTGTAGGATCTTGATATTAAATGAATTTCTATCCAATTTCCCTTCAAAAACTATCACCTTTCATCTAAAGAAGTACCTGCATACAAGGGTTCATTTTTCTTTTGGGTTCGGTTCTCACATCTTCCATGGGTTCCATTTCAAGCTAGTTTATTCCATGACATATCTTCCCACACTGAGTTACACAGTCTGTATACAAGAATTGTAAGGTGGTTACTGTATAAGCGACGCTGGTTGGAGAATTCTGGAAGTTGAAGTCCACAAGTCTTAAAGTTGCCACAAGTCTTAAAGTTTGGGGACCCCTGCCCTAGGAATACCATCTCATCCAGACCTTGTGATAAGAAAAGATTAGAAGTAAGAAAACTCTGTTTAGAATTGTTGGGAAATAATCTGAGATGTAAAATTTACTTCGGATGATCAGTTAAAGGATAACGATACAATAAATCCAGGGTTGTGCCTGAGGCACGAAGCAATTCCTTTTAATATTCTTATACACAGAAGTATACAAGTAGCTGGATAGCAAGGATTGAACGTAAGGTTACTACCTTTACTAAGAAAAAATATATGAGGTGCTATTGTGTGTGTTATTGCAGGTATTATTTACAGTAAATTATAAGTAAAAATAAACATCACTGGTAAATGACAACACATTCTTAAGTTATAGCTCCAGCAACCTGTTGCAAAATTGACTTAAGCTGGTTAGTATGGAGAATCCATTTATGAGATCCATGGATTAATAACAGTCTTTCATGGAAGTGAGCATTTAAAAGGCTGAAAACCCTGAGCTTTAAGCTTCTCTCATCTTTACAATGTAAGCCTTATGAAGTGCAGTGTTATAAATAGAATGGGAGTTTAATGCAGGTGTTCACTTGCTCAGGGATATTATATTTTGAGTTGGGGGATGCGTGATTGGATGTTTAATCCCTTCCTCCCATGTTCTTACATGTTGGTGTGCCTTTCAAGTGTCAATACAAATAATCTTTTTGGTTAAGACAAAGAGAGTTTCACAGTAGATAAGATCCTGGTTATTCCACCCCTTTCTGATCTTACGTTGCAAAGGTCCTCCTTTTCAATTTAGGCAGCCACGGAAAACCAGGGACAAAACTTACATGTATCTTCCCCATACAGGAAACCTGGTTTGCTGTTTCTGTATACAGGGAAGCAACTATGTATAGCTTGGACCATTCAAAGGGTTAGTTTATCAGGATACAACCAGGCCGGCTCTGTTATTAAATATTCTGAGATAACTGTCCTAAGATAAGGGATGATCATTGTTCTGAAAAGGCTGGGATGTGTTGGTTGTTTGCGTCATTGTTACTTCCTGCATTTTTCTTCCTGGGTGGAAAAGTTCTTGTGGAATTTTCTGCTTTTTTGCCCATATAATGTGGCTGGCTTTTTATACGTGGAGATTAATGGAAGTGATCCTGAACTACACATAGCAAAGTATTTTGGACTAACCCTGGTTGTTGTCTGAAGTTCTTGGCTGGTTCCTTAATAATAACTACTACAGTATTGCTATCATTATTAGTACTTCTTTTCCTCCTGCATTATTATTATTATTATTATTATTATTATTATTATTATCATCATCATTGTTATGTATGCAGGTTTGAAGACATTGGTTTAGTTTGAACTGTTCTTGTAAAATGTTAGAAATGATTGGTTTAAAAAGTGCAGGAAAACCCTGCACTCTGATTGGCTGTCAACTGCGGCTGCTGGCTATAGGTAGCAGCTGCAGCCCAGCCAAAGCGGGTCCATTCTGAGCTGAAAGTCACAATAAACTTAAGAGCTGAAGCACTCCGTGTCTGCCTCTTCATGCAAACTTAACACTGGCGACGAGGATGGGATATTCCCTGAAGAGAAGGCAGCGGAACAAAAGCGCGAGATGGCTGCGCTGAACACCCCCAGCCCCATTCGATCCGGTGGCAGAAGACTGGGAGTCATATGCAGATCGTTTCCAAATGTATCTGGAAGGAAACAATCTAGCCGACATTTCGAGCGGAAGAGGGCGGTCTTTCTTATGTACTGTGGTCCGGCAGTTTTCAAGATGGCGAAGGCATTGGCGGGAGCTGGGCGTGAAGGTAATGGACTGGCCTGACTTAGAAAAAATGGCGCCCCTGGTAGAAATTGTTAAGCCGTCGCGCGTATCGTGCCTCATTAAGAGACACGAGTTTTACGTCGTGATCAAGGGGAAAACGCGTAAACGACTTCATGGCAAGTTTAAGAGACATTGGGGTGCATGTGAATTTAACAGTTTAGAAGAGGCCATGCGTGATCGATTTGTTCTGGGCCTTAAAGACAAGGTATTACAGAGCAAGTTATTAATGAAACCTAAGATCACGCTAAAAGAAGCCATAGAAGAAGCCTCTTCAGCAGAAGCTACCAAGTCCTCAGCAGCAGCCATGAGGAAGATGAACAGGGCCACAAACCATTCTGATGGGGAAAAGTCTACCACAAACCATTGTGATGACCTAGATTCTGAATCAGATTGCAGTGAGGTGGAAGAGGGAATTTACAGACTCAGAATGGAGCGGAAAAAGAAAGACCTGGATAGGAAGAGGCAAGATTTCTACTGCAGAGGTTGTGGGGAAGCCACCCCGCATGAATGCAAGTTTTGCACCATTTGCCGTTGTGAAAAAGAGGACACCTAGCAAGAGTCTGCAAATCATCCAGAACTCCACCCAACAGAAGGAAATTTCCTGCAAACAAAGACAAAGAATTCAAGCCCAACAATCTCAGTGAGAAAATGGGGTGCAGCACAGAAGCAAGGGGAAGAATGAAACTCATCAGACAGTAACTATTGGTCATTCATCTTCTATCAATAACAGAAAAGTGCATGTCAAGGTACTTATTGAAGGAAGGCCTTGCCAAATGGAAGTGGACTCAGGCTCATATCTGTCTGTGGTGTCATGGGACACTATTCACAGACTACTCCCAAACATTCAGAAGAATCATTTCAAGAAGCAAGCACTGACTCTTAAAGACTACCAAGGGAACAAGATTCCAGTAGTTGGAACAAGAGAATTCAGCGTGAAGTTCAAAGGCCACACCAAACGCCTGCCCCTGACCATCGTGGACAAGGATCGCCCAAGTTTGCTGGGACTTGAGTGGTTCAACCCGCTGGGCATCGAGGTGACTGGCATCAATCACGTGAGCAACACTGAATGGGAGGAGTCCTTGAAGTCTGAGTTTCCAGAGGTCTTCAGTGACGGATTAGGCAAGTACTTGGGGACCCCTATCACTTTCAATCTAGATCCCAAGGTGCCACCAATCCGTTTAAAGCCCAGAAGGGTCCCATTTGCCTTAAAGGAAAAAATTGATGCACAATTAGATAAATTAATAGCTCAAGGGGTTTTAGAGCCCACTGACCACTCCAGGTGGGAGACACCCATAGTCACACCAGTCAAGGCTGATGGGTCTGTGAGAATCTGCGGAGACTACAAGGGGACATTGAACCATGCGCTACAACAGAGCGCATATCCAGTTCCAGTGGTGCATCATTTATTACATTCTCTTGGCAGGGGCACAGTCTTTGCCAAATTGGATCTGGCCCAGGCATATCAACAGTTAACAGTTGATGATGCCACTGCAGAGGCCCAAACCATTGTGACTCATAGAGGTGCTTTCAAATGCAAAAGGTTGCAATTTGGAGTAAGTGTGGCACCAGGCATCTTCCAAAGCCTTATGGAAAGATGCTCCAAGGACTGCCAGGGGTAGTGCCTTATTTTGATGATGTGTTAATCTCTGCTGAAAATGACACTCAGTTACACGAGACTCAGAGAAGTCCTAACCAGATTCAAGAAAGCGGGTTAAAAGTCAAAGAAGAAAAATGCACACTTAGAACTGACAAGGTAGAGTTCTTGGGCTATATGATTGACAAACATGGTATCCACCCCACAGAAGCCAAGGTTCAGGCAATCAATGAAGCCCCCAGGCCTAAATGCAAAACAGACTTGCAAGCTTTCCTGGGACTCATTAACATCTATCACATGTTTCTACCTCAGAAGGCAACCATTGCAGAACCACTACACAGATTACTAGACAAAAAGTCTGCATGGGTCTGGGGCAGGAAAGAACAAGCTGCCTTTAACACTATTAAGAGACAACTCACTTCTGATTCTGTACTGATACAGTTCTCTGAGAACTTGCCAGTTGTACTGACTTGTGATGCACCCCCTTTTGGAGTGGAGGGGTGTTGAGCCACATACTTCCCAGCGGGAGGGAAGCCCCTATTGCATTTTACTCTCGCACCTTGACTAAAGCAGAGAAAAATTACAGCCAACTGGACAAGGAAGCAATTGTTGCAGCTGTCAAGAAATTCCATTACAAGCTTCCAGTACATGCTGCTGAAATTGCCAGAGAGACTGCCAAAGACACTTTATTGGCTCCTGTTATAGGCTGGATTAAGAAAGGTTGGCCACTTCAAGATCTACCTCACCTTGCCCAACCTTTTAAATCCAGGCAAACTGAATTATCTGTATTAAGAGGATGTATTTTGTGGGGTAATAGGGTGGTTATTCCTGCAAAACTACAAAAAAGGGTTTTGGAAATGTTACATGAGGGTCATCCGGGAATTGTCAGAATGAAGGGATTGGCCAGGAGTTATGTATGGTGGCCAGGTATTGACAAAATGGTTGAACACTGGGTTGCATCCTGTCCCAACTGTCAGGAAGTCAGGCCTGCCCCACCTCTCGCCCCCAAACAGGAATGGGAATGTCCTAGGGGCCCATGGTCCAGGATTCACATTGACTTTGCTGGCCCTACCAGAGGGCACACTTTCTTTATTATAGTAGATGCATATTCCAAATGGCTAGAGGTTATCCCTATGGCATCCACCACAGCTGAAGCTGTCATCAAGCAGCTTAAGAGCTTTTTGTAACTCATGGGTTACCTGATGTCCTCGTTTCTGACAATGGTCCTCAATTTACGTCCAACCGTTTTGAATCATATCTAGCACAGCAGGGTATCAGACATGCCCTGACAGCCCCTGGGCACCCTTCGCTAACGGCCGGGCTGAACGCATGGTACGCTTTACCAAGGAAAAACTTCAGCAATTGGGTCCTGGGGACATCACTGAGAAAGTTGAAAAACTACTCAGTGTCCAGCATATCACTCCAACCCATCAACTAACTTATCCCCAGCAGAGTTGTTGATGGGTAGGAAACTCAGGTCTCCCTTGACCGCCTTCATCCCACTTACGCACCAACGCACCACTAGATTCCACTAGCAAAATTCGCACATTCACTGTGGGTGATTCTGTTTATGCTAAGAACCTTATGGGTGAACCATTATGGATTCCTGCTGAGATAACCCAAATCACAGGCCCTAGGTCTTACAGGGTACAAACAGAGGATGGTGTCCTCTGGAGCAGGCACATTGATCAGCTTAGATCCAGATTACCTCAGGAACATCGCATTGCTCCTCTCTGGTTCCCATACCTTGTACCTCATCTAGGGGGGAAGGGGAGGATCATGAGGATAATCAGCAAGCAAGAATCAACCCCATGTGTAATGAGCCAACACGACAGGAACCATCCCAAAACCTGTCACAATGCCAAAATCCATTCTTACAAGTGGAAGACTGTACATCACTACCTGACTTAGGTGCTGACATTGGGTTGGAGATGGATTGGGAGTAGAGACCAGGTTGTAGCAACCAAACAGGTTCTTCTATTACTAGAAGTCCAAGTATGGAAATGTCAGCAGACACATTTCCTCTCTCACTGGGTGAGAACCTTAAAGCATCTGAACCACGTAGGTCTCAACGTACACGTAAGAGCCCCACCTATTTAAAAGAATACATTAGATAGATGGGGTTTGAGTATGGACTGAACCTAGTGGGGAGGGGTGTTATGTATGCAGGTTTGAAGTCATTGGTTTAGTTTGAACTGTTCTTGTAAAATGTTAGAAATGATTGGTTTAAAAAGTGCGGGAAAACCCTGCACTCTGATTGGCTGTCAACTGCGGCTGCTGGCTATAAGTAGCAGCCGCAGCCCAGCCAAAGCGGGTCCGTTCTGAGCTGAAAGTCACAATAAACTTAAGAGCTGAAGCACTCCGTGTCTGCCTCTTCATGCAAACTTAACAATCATCATCATTATTATCATTCCTATCTCCATTTACATCTTTCACTCAGATTCCAGAATAGAAGATTTATTCCTTGAATTTATGTAGGGTTATTCCCACTTAAAAAACATGCTTTGAGTTCCTTAACCAGGGTTGGCAAGCAAGTGAATTTTCAAGAGATGTAGCCAAAATTTCTTTAACATTACAGCACAAGTAGTCTTTGATAGTATGACCACAATTGGGACCAGAAATTTGAGTGTGGTTGTGTGGTATTTAACCAAGTCACCACATGACTGCACCTGATCTTATAATCATTTTACTGCGGTCATTAACAAATACTGTAGTTATTAAATGAATGAAATGGTCTTTAAATGAATCACATGGTTGTTAAGTGAGCCCTGCTTCCTGAGTTGGCTTTGCTTGCCAGAAGCTGCCTGGGAAGGTGGCAAATCACAATCACATGACCACAAGACCCGGCAGCTCTCATAAATGTGAGCCAGTTTCTAAGCGCCCAAATAGCAGTTGTGACTGTGGGGACTAGTGCAATAGTCATAACTTTGAGGATGGGTCATAACAAGTCACTTTTTCTGAGGCCATTGTAACTTTGAACCATCATTAAACAAACATTAAACAAAGTCAAGGACTATCTGTAAATCATATTATTAATACAAGTCTATGCATTTATGTTACTACGGTATGATTTTCAGTTACTTAGATAGATGTGAGGCCCAAAGGCCCATTTTTAGTGGGCCTTTGATGTAGATACTTCTGAATTGCATTTCAGTGTTTTATTTCTGTACAGCTGCTGTATTTCTCTGCTCTTGTTTACTTTTTTTAATCTGCTTTTGCCCCCTAAATACATAATCAAATGAGTGACGTTTAGCAAAATACTTTAAATAAATATTAGGTTGATTTGGACACCAGTAGTTGATAGACTGCCTTATCCTATGGTCATTTATATTTTTGCTAACTCAGTAACAATGCATTGAAAACATACTTAAGTATATTGCTGGTTAAATAGTCTTTAATAACTGTTTTCAACACAGTCTGTGGGAAATATATAATTAAAATACAATTAAGTGTTGATTATGACTCTTTCATCTTCTCTTCAGTGGACCCTGTTGTATGGGAAGAATGGAAGGAAAAGAATTACAAATGGAATTCTGTTTCTGAGGCAAAAAAATGGCATAATTAAAACTTAATCTGGAGCGATATTTCAAAGATTGCATTCCCTTTCCTGTGCTTTTCTGTTCCCCCTCTAGTAAAGGAAGCAACCAAACCTAACTTTTCCTTTCAGTAATTACCATTATGGATAATCAAGCAAACCATACATTGCTGTCTTTTGCTGTTACCATTTACTGAAAATAATCTCCCTTCTTTCTGGAATAAGCACCTTAGCTCTTTCATAATGACACGTCAGCTACCAACCGGAATGGGTGGTTTTTGTGACAGCCAATATTTTAGTTACGGATTCCAGTAGAGATTAAGTCAGTGACTAGAGAGACCTCTCTAATTGCCTCCGAAATTCTTGACCAGTTTGTGAGTCACAGAGTGTGCCCTGATCTGAGCAGTTTATCTGCCTCTCTTTGTAAACCCAGCAAAATAATTTTCCCCTGCCTGGTGAAACCAAAATATCCCTATTTTTAATATCTATGGAGATTCTCAATCATCCAGATTGTCCCAAAAGTGCCTTTTCGAAGAGCAACTAGAGTTCCTTGTTTTTCTTTGAAGACTTTCGCTTCTCATCTAAGAAGTTTCTTTGGTTCTGTTTTTCTTTGAAAACGTTTCGCTTCTCATCTTCAGAGAAAAACAAGAAAGCCCAGTTGCCTCTTGAAAAAGCATTTTGGGAACTATTTTTAATGTTTTCAGTAGGCCACTGTTACCAAAACGCGATTGGGTCTGCTTGATGTTTATTCATTCTTTTTTTTAATTACATTTATATGCCGCCCTTCTCCGAAGACTCAGGGCGGCTTACAATTTTTGGGATACAACCCAGTGTGCTCAGCAATAGCCTTCATTCCATTGTATATGCCTCCTTATTACTAAGCGGCATTTTTACAAGGTCAGCTAATTGCCCCCAACAATCTTGGGTCCTCAATTTACCTACCCCGAGAGGATGGAAGGCTGAGTCAACCTTGAGCCTGGTGGGATTCGAGCCTACAGCAGTTGTAGGCAGCTGGAACTTAAGTGCAGGCAATTAACAGCCTGAGCCACCAAGGCCCTTCATTCTGCAACAGAGGTGGTATTCAGCAGGTTCTGACCAGTTCTGGAGAACCAGTAGCGGAAATTTTAGTAGTTTGGGGAACTGGCAAATGCTGCCTCTGACTGGTCCTGCCCCCGTCTATTCTCTGCTTCCCAAGTCCCAGATGATTGGCTGGGTCTTCTTTTTTGCCCTGCACAGGAGAACGGAGCTGGAAAGCAGGTTAGTGGGGTGGGAGGGAATAGGATTTTGCAGTATCCTTCCCCTGCCACGCCCACCAAGCCACTCCATACCTACCAAGCCACACCCACAGAACCGGTAGTAACAAAATTTGAATCCCACCACTGCTCTGCAAAAAATCTACTTCATCCTGTTCTCCATCTGTTTTTAATATCACTATTTGGATAATGGAAATTAAAGGGAGAGGGCACTAACTAGCTCCTCATTTGGCATATTTAAGAGATGGTTTGCTAACTATAGCAAATAATACTTTTTACTTCTGTGCTGTGGAAAGTTTTATCTGATGACTTGTAAAAGCAAGAGAAGGCCAGGATATTTTTTTTTTCTGAAAAGGAAAGGAAATTTGATGGCCAGTGTCCAGAGGAGAATTTTTACACGCAGAAGATTCCAGCTTCAGCCTCTACTATTACAAACAAAGAAGGAGAAAAATTAGTTTCAGCTGCAGACCTGTCCTTTTGCCCCTTGTCCAGGGAAAGCAAGGTATGGACCTGAGGGCCCATTGCTGAAATCCTGTTAATGGACAATGAATAATCAAAGAATAAACCGATAAGCGGAAATGGCTCTGGATGTGCAAAGGAGTATTTCAGTAATTATTGTACTAATTAGTGCCTTATGAAGTACATTAAAAAATGCTGTCTCTTTACCCATGTGGTGTCAATAAAGTTTGTTCTTTGAATGCCTAGAGAACAATTATTGTTCCTAAAATAAAGCAAAAAAGAAGAAGAAAAATTCTCCTACAAAGGCATTCTGATATTACGATCGTCATTTGTAAGTCTGCGATGTCTAAGATGGCGGTTTGAAGTTGAGAAGGCTCTCTCGGCATTTCGGTGGCTTTGTTGGTTTTAGTGAGAAAGACTCGCTGCTGCCTTGGTCTTCTTCCTGAAATCATCTTTGGAGTGTTGGGGGATGCCACCAGAGCCGCTCGCGAGTGGGCCGGTGGTTTGGCGTGGCTGGGCTTGCTTCCCCCGCGGCCTTTGCATTTGCTGTGGCTTGCCGGCTGGAGTTGCCGGGCGGCTTGTCGGTGGAGTTGCAGGCAGCCAGTTGCTTGCTCTGCCCCTGCCCCCGGCGTGTTTGTGGACCCGATGCTGTGGACCCGGTGCTGTGGACCCAATGCTGTCGCTGGTGGTCGTCGGCTGCAGGTTGCTGGTGACAGGCGTGGCGAGGCTGGGCCCCGGCGGTGGTGACTACAGCGGGTCGGACTGTTTATGCTTTGCTGCGGCGCCGGGGCTTCGGCCCCGAGGGAGCTGACGGCAGCAGTGGCAGTCTGTGGCCTTTGCTGCCGTGGCTGCCTGAAGGTAACCATGCGGAGTCCCTGACGGAAAGGCCGCTGGTCCAATGGCCCCCTTTTTCTCCGGTTCTTGGGTTGGGGTGGCATTTCTGCGGGGGTTTGGACCTTTTGAACCACCCGCAAGGAGCCCCCCTCCCCTTTTCCCCAGAAGCGTGAGCTCTGGGAGGAATAGATCTACGGGGTGGGACGGAGGCCCGCAGGCCCGGAAAACTCAGGGAGGGGACGTTCGCAGCCATGGCCCAGATTGGAGGAGCTGGCCTTCCCGGATGGGGTTGTGGGTGGAGCCTTTGGCAGTGACGCCCCCCCAAGAAGGGACGATGTTATGGCTCCAGACCCGTGGCTGTAATTAGTTTGCGGACGTTATACTTCTTTTGGACTTCTACGGACCTGACTGCCCTATGTTGGTTGGGCATTTCATCTATGACCACCGTCTGCTTGCTGTCTTTGTCTGGACTTATTTGGCACTACTGATGGTGCCTGGGTCATCTATACCACTGACTTGTATTTTGTTCTTTCTCCCGAGACTTGGCTGCCTCCCATTGCGTGAGAGGGCAATGAGGATGCAACCCCTGCAGTGAGAGGGCAGGGGACTGTTCAGGATTCTTTGCCGCAAGTCACTGTGGTGGCAGTACAGCGACTGGTTTATTTGACTCTAACCGCCGGCAGCTGTGAGAGAGCTGCTGATGCGGACTGTCTCCTGACTATTGCTATTGTCTGTCTCTTAGTATTGTACTTCCATCTTTACAATACTTCCATCGAACCAACCACCTCCTGATCTGCCTGAGATGTATGTTATACCTGCCTACTCCCTATCAGATTTATGGGCCTCCAGACGGTTCCCCAGTCTGTGAAATGGCCCTGCACGCTATCAAGAGCTTACCTTAATGAAGGATTTTGGGATCCCGAGAGGTGGCATGTCGCAACTAGTGGGCTAAATTCTAAATTTAGGAAGAAGGGGAAACTGTTAAAATTTTAATTAGCTGTCTTAAGGGGTTAGGAGGGGGTTGATGGGTCTTCTTGCAGCCCGTTCATGGCATGGGGTGGGTTGGGGCCGGGGGCTCCGGGGTTGAGGTGGGGCCGCGATTCCCAGGGTGGTTGGGGTTGGCAGGAGACTGCGAGGCATAGCATATCATATGCTGGGAGTGCGCACCGCCATCTTTGGGTGTTGCTCGCCCGACCCTATAGCCTCCTCCCTAGGGAGCTCGGGAACTGGGCTTAGGCTGGTGTATTTTAATGCCAGGTCCATGGCTAATAAATCTACCCTCCTCCGTGAGATTATTGAGGAGGAGGCTGGACCTGGCTTGTATCACCGAGACCTGGTTGGGCCCAGAGGGTGGTGTCCCTCTGGTTGAACTATGCCCTCCAGGTTTCCGGGTTGTGCACTGGTCGCGGGCCCAGGGAAGGGGTGGTGGGGTGGCTGTGGTTATCAGGGAGACCTTGTTTCCAAGGGAGGTCACTATCCCAGAGATAGGCGGAAGTGAGACCCTTCTCCTGAAGTGGGGGCCTAATGGTCAGGTGGGCTTGCTGCTCGCGTACCTTTCTCCCAGCTGTGTGACAGTGGCCCTGCCTGGGCTTCTTGATGTCCTCTCGGGGGGTGGCGGTGGAGTTCCCGGGCCTTATAGTCCTGGGGACTTTAACTTGCCTTCCCTGGGGCTGGGATTGGCCCAGGAATTCATGACTTCTATGGAAGCCATGGGCCTGACCCAATTAATTTATGGCCCCACTCATGAGGGGGGAACACTCTTGAACTAGTTTTTGTCTCTGAGTGGTGGAGTGACAGAGGGCAAGCCATTTTACGGCTTTGCCTGCCCATGGTCTGATCACTATCTCCTGCTGGTCTTCCAACAAGCCCCCACTGCTGGGATAAGGAGCCGCTTAGATGGTTCCCCCAGGCTTTATGGACCCTGAATGGTTCCAGGCGAACTGGGGCCTCTTCCCTCTTCCCTGCCCACAGCTCTGTCGAGGATCTGGCTGGCAGCTTGCAGCAGGGCCATGGGAGGCCCTCGACAGGGTTGTCCCCATGCACCCCTCACACGCCGGATCCCGGATGGCTCCTTGGTACTGGAGGAGCTCCGGGAGATGAAACGCCGGAGGGGCTTAGAGAGCAGGTGGAGGGCCACCCGCTCCCAGGCCGACGAACCCAGCTAAGAGCCCACATTAGACTTACCTGGGAGCTATGAGAGCTGCGAAGGTCTTATCTCTCCGCCTCATAGCATCCGCAGATAACCGCCCAGCCGCCCTGTTCTGGGTTACACGCTCTCCTTCGTCCGAGGAGGGGGCCGACCCGCTGTGGGAAGGGCTGAGGAGTTTGGTCAATATCTGTCGGATAAGATCGCTGAACCGAGGTTGTCCTCTGATTTGCAGTGGTCTGAGGAACGGGATACAGGTAGTCTGGCCAGTGTGTTCTGGGATGAGTTCTCCTGAGGATGAAGTGGACGGGATTATGCAGCCTGAGTTCCACCACATGTTTGTTGGACCCGTGCCCTTCCTGGTTGGCTTATGCCGCCAGGGAGGTCACCTGCGTTGATCCGGGCAGTTGTCAACGCCGCTAAGGGAGGGTGTTTTCCTCCGCCTTGAAGGAGGCGGTGAGACCCTCCTGAAGAAGCCTGCCCTGGACCCACCGCAGTTAGACAACTGCCCAGTCTCCAACCTTGCTTTTGGCGAAGGTTGTTGAGAGTGTGGTGGCTCGGCAGTTTCCACTCTTCCTGGATGAAGCGGACTACCTGGATCCGTGCCAATCGGGCTTCCGCCTGGTTTCAGCACGAGACGGCATTGGTCGCACTGATGGATGATCTCTGGAGGGCCCGGGACAGGGTTTTTCCTCTGTCCTGGTCCTATTAGACCTCTCAGCGGCTTTCGATACCATCGACCATGGTATCCTTTTGACACCTCCGGGGTTGGGGTGGGGGCACTGTTTTTCGGTGGCTCTCCTCCTACTGGGCGGCCAATCGGTGTTGGCAGGAGGGCAGAGATCGGCCCCAGGGCCTCACTTGTGGGTCCCTCAGGGTCGGTCCTCTCCCCTTTTATTTAATATCTACATGAAACCGCTGGGTGAGATCATTCGGGTTTTAGTGAGGTATCATCAATATGCTGATGATACCCAGTTATATATCTCCACCCCAAACCAGATCAGTGATGCCCTCTCTGTGATGACTCGCTGTCTGGATGCAGTGATCTGGATGGACGGAAACATGCTTCGCTCAACCCGCCAAGACTGAGTGGTTGTGCATACCGCATCTCGTCCAGTTTGGAATGTCCATCGCTGACCATAGGGGAGTGGTGCTGCCCCTGTGGATAGGGCAAGGAACCTGGGGTCCTCCTGGATGCACGGCTCTGATTGGAGGAGCAGGTGGGGCTGTCGCCAGGGGCCTTTGCCCAGGTCCGCTGGTTTGCCAGCTCCT
This sequence comes from Naja naja, assembly GCA_009733165.1. Lineage (NCBI taxonomy): Eukaryota > Metazoa > Chordata > Lepidosauria > Squamata > Elapidae > Naja > Naja naja. Next base: position 172,605,250 of record CM019149.1, read on the forward strand.
CCCGCTTTCTGGACCGAGATGCCCTGTGTACAGTCACTCATGCCCTTGTTACTTCACGACTGACTACTGCAACGCTCTATTTAGGACTGCCCTTGCATACCATCCGAGATTGCAGCTGGTGCAGAATGCGTGGCGCTGGTGGTGATGGGAGTCTCCCGTTCTCCCATGTTGCCCCCCTCCTGCGCTGCCTGCATTGGCTGCCGTTGCATTCCGGTGGGATTCAAGGTTCTAACTCTAACATACAAAGTCCTACATGACATGGGTCCTTATTATTTAAGGGAGCGACTTCTGCCGACATCGAATACCAACCGCCTGCGAGCACATAGACAAGGACTGGGGTCCCGCGGCCGGCAATGCCGGCTGGCGGTCCCCGACGACGTGTTTATTCTGTCGCGTCCCTGACCTCTGGAATCAACTTCCTTGAGCTCCGCCTGGCCCCTGACCTCCGCACCTTCCGCCATGACCTGAAGACCTGGTTGTTTAACCAATCCGGGCTGTGACCCTCGGGTGGGGTGGTTCTTATCTTTGTATTTTGTAATTATGTCCTGGGGCTTGTTTAGTTCAATTTTTTAAGTATTTATTGTTGTTGTTGTTTTAATTGTGAGCCTGAAGTCTTCGGAGATGGGGCAGCATACAAGTCCCACTAATAAATAAATAAATAAATATTGATCAGAATAGATTTTTAAATCAGATGGGTAACATTTACTACAATGTACAATTTCACTCAATTTCCTATTGTCATCACCATGATTTTTATTATTCATTTTAATTTCATAATTTTAGCCTCTGAACATTCTCTGTGTGATAATAATATATGTTATAGTGTGTAATTATAATTATACTTCATAAAGCTATAACCTCCCCAACAATTTTAAATTTAACAGAGCCAGTTTAGTGGAGTGTTTAAGGTGTTGGCCTGGAAATCAGGAAACAGTTGAGTTCTAGTCCTGCCTTAGGCATGAAAACCAGCTGAGTGACTTTGGCCCAGTCACTCAGTCTGAGACCAACCAAACTCACAAAGGTTATTATGGGGAAAATAGGAGGCAGGGCAGTGGTGGGATTCAAAATTTTTACTACTGTTATGTGGGCGGCTTGGTGGGCATGGCAGGGAAGGATACTACAAAATCTCATTCCCTCCCCACCCCACTAACCTTCTTTCCAGCTCCGTTCTCCTGTGCAGGGCAACCAAAGATGACCCAGCCAATCAGCTGGGACTCGGGAGGCAGAGAATAGATGGGGCGGGCCAGTCAGAGGTGGTATTTGCTGTTCTCCGAACTCCTCAAAATTTCTGCTACCGGTTCTCCAGAACTGGTCAGAACTGCTGAGTACCACCTCTGAGGCAGGCGTATAGATATGTTTGCTACCTTGAGCTGATTTTATTTTATTTATTTATTCAATTTTATCCTACCTTTAATAGTGTATAAGTAGCTCAAGGCGGGAAACATACCTAATATTCCTTCTTTCTCCTATTTTCCCTACAACACCAACCACGGAGGTGAGCTGAACTGAGAGTAACTCACTCAAAGTCACCCAGCTAGTTTTTATGCATAAGGCAGGACTAGAACTCACAGTCCTCTGGTTTTTAGACTGGCACCTTAACCATTAGATCTAGCAGATAGATAGATAGGTAGGTAGGTAGGTAGGTAGGTAGATAGATAGATGTTTTAGTTATCGTTTTAGGGTTTCATGATGAAAAGTAAGACTTAACCAAAAGAAAGGGAGGGGTGAGATTTAATTGGAAAGAAGGTGAGGCAGAATGGATAAGTAGAGTAATCTTTTCTATGGCTGTTAACACATTTTGGCAGAATTACAGATAAGTGTCATTTCCGATTTGCCCTTGGCTCAAATTCAGACAATCAATAATGAGAGTCATTGACTGCTAGGGTGTGCTTGAGAGTGTTACTGTGTTCAAAAAAATGTAATCTGAGATTAAATGAGTTTAATTGAAAAAGAAAAGCCATCTTGGTTAATCAAGGGTTTAAAAGCTTCTCGAGTGATAACATTGTTGCAAACAAATCACTCCATGTAGGATTAGGGGGCAGAGTTAGATGATTCCCTAAAGAATCAATAAGTTGTCCTTATTTTGTTTTAACCTAGAAACACGTTCTTTTAAACATGTCAACATAAACCCTTCATTGTGAATACACAAGGTTGTTTTCCTGATTAAGTCAGCCTATTAACAATAACATTGGTCAACAGCAGTAAAGTGATGTAAGGTCTGAGGATCTATCTGATACTTCAAGGCTTTTCTTTCAGAAAGACTGCATATGTATATGCCCCCTTATCAAATGAGCTCCTAAGGCTGATGAGAAAACCTTGAACTATATCAATATCTAGTGAATAGTTCTCGGGAAATATGAGAGTTCTTAATATAATTGGCCTCAACTCACAATCCTATCGTGCACTAATTCTTGTTCATCTTCTGAAGATATCATGGAAGATCTACGGGAGAACTTATGCATACCAGAAGCATAAAAAGCAATAATAATTATGCTGGTCAAAACATCAGAATCATTTGTTAATAATAATATCTCTTTGTGTGTTTTCAACTTGTATACAATTCTCAGAGACTACCTGGACAATTCGTTGCATTTTTCAGACATGGTTTGCCATTGCTTCTTCCCTAGGGCTGAGAAAGAATGACTGGCCTAAAGTCACTCAGCTGGCTTTCAGGGCTATAAGCAGGATTAGAACTTGCAAACTCCAGGCTTCTAGCCTGATGCTTTAACCACTACACCAAATGGACTCTTGATATCTTCGTTAGGCACAAAGAACATAAAATAGAATGTAGGCCTCTGAGTTCTCCAGAAGAACCGTACACATCAGTGGTGGGATTCAAATTGGTTTACAACCAGTTCGGTGGGCATGGCTTGGAGGGGTGCTTTGCACATGAGACAAATGCGTGCTTTGCACGCACGCAGAAGCTTTCCTACTGACCTCCTGCACTCTCTCTGTCTCTTCAACAGCTGATGCACGGCAATGCAGTGCACAGCTGTGCCGTGCGATGCAGCTGAGCCTGAAAAGCAAGAACTAAAGGTCAGCAGGCAGGTGGGTGGGCCCAGCAGCTGATTGTCAGAGCAAACCAGATGATCTTCGGAGCTACCGGTTCGGCCAAACCAGGCCGAATCCCACCCCTGGTAGACATATATAGAGATCTTTTTAAAAAATGTTTTAATTCATATTTATATGCTGCCCTTCTCTGGAGACTCAGGGCAGCTTACAATTTTTGAGCAACCCAATGCGTTCAGCAATAGCCTTCGTTGTATATGCCTGCTTATTACTAAGTGGTATTTTTACAAAGTCAGCTTATTGCCCCCAACAATCTTGGGTCCTCACTTTACCTACCCCGGAGGATGGAAGGCTGAGTCAACCTTGAGCCTGGTGGGATTCGAGCCTGCAGTAATTGCAGGCAGCTGGAACTAAGTGCTAGGCGTTTAACAGTCTGCACCACCAAGGCTCTGAGATGCAACATGTATACCCACAAATACATAAAACCAAGATAATCCAAGATACATTTTTCTCATTCTGTATTAACCAATCTCTGAAATGACCAGTCCTTCATTATTTGAATTGGAGATGAAAAAGCATGAATTTGCACAACTATATGGATGTTCTTAAACTTTATATATTTAAATGCAGCGTTCCTGCTTTCCCTTGTGTCCAATACAGTATCCAGAAAATAATGGGGAAGGGGCGGAATCAGTTTCAGTTACATCCTTCCCACCCTTCCTCCCCTTAAGATATTGGGAGCTAGTAAATGTCCCGTTAGCTAATTTTCCAGTTATGGTATGGCTTGCCTTCTTTTGTGCGGTTGTTTTTTTCCTTGCAAGGTTGTCACCCCCTGTTTATTTATTTCACATAAATTTAACTTTAGAGATGGCCTAGTAAGATGCTGGAGGAGGGTAGACAAATATAGGCACACTCCAAAATCAGACGTACCAACGGTGCTTTTTTTCAAGAGGCAATTGGACTTTCTGGTTTTTCTTTGAAGACATTTCACTTCTCATCCAAGAAACTTCTTCAGCTCTGACTGAACGGTGGGGAATGAAAATCCAAAATCAGACCCATCCCATTCAAGCTGCAGTGCTCCGATTCATGGATAATTACTCCCACTTACCTCCCACCCCTGGTTGGTAACGTACTAAAAATTCCTGGTAGCCAAGCCAGAAGAAAAAATAAATCATCTGGTCTATTGGCATATCCACAAAACACCAAAAGCCTATTCAGCCGCACACTACAGAGGTGGAATAGCGGTTAGCAGTGGGGACAGCAAATGTTACAGCAATATTGTTTGTGCTGTCAAGAATGGGTAGGAGTGTTTTAGCTCAGTACTAAAGAAAGACCTACAAAATGGTTTGTAATATGCAAATACAAATATTATTATTATTATTACTTTATTTGACTTGTATGCCACCACTCTCCGAAAGGACTCAAGGCTCACAGATAAAACATAGCACAATAAATAATTTAAAAAGAAATTAAACCTAACAAGCCATATAATAATAAAAACCCAATTAAAATCCCCCCCCCAGGAGGTCAGTCCAGCCCAGCCTGTAAAATAACCAGGTTTTTAGATCGCGCGGAAAGAGGACAGATCGGAGCCAACTGGAGCTCAACGGGTAGTTGGTTCCATAAGGCAGGAGCGCTACAGAATAGGCCCTTCCCCGGGCACCGCCAGCTGACATTGTCGCATGGATGGCATCCCGAGGAGTCCCAGCCTGTGTGCACGCACAGGGCGTCGGTATTTGATATCGGCAGGAGACGCTCCCGCAAGTACCCTGGACCCATGCCATGAAGGACTTTGAATGTTAGCCAGAACCTTGAATCGCACCGAGGGCAACTGGCAACCAATGCAGCTCGCACAGAGGGGCGAACATGGGAGTATCGGAAACTCCCATCACAACCCATGCCACATTCTGCACCAGCTGGAGCCTCGGATGATATGCAAGGGCAGTCCTAAATATGCAAGGGGATATCACCCAGCAACAGATGAATTGCTGAATTTCCACTCCTCAATTCAAGCACGATTCCAAATATCTTTATATATTGTAGAACTCTTATTTTTCTGAGCAGATCTATCCACTGCTTCCTATTTAAAAAAATTAAATGGTTTATTTTTGTTGTTACTAAGCAAGGCCTGTGGAATGTAGCTGCTCAAACAATAAAGGAGTGCAGAGAGGTAGGGCTGACCTCTGTTCCGTACCCTTGGAACACTTTGCAAAGCGTGCAGAAAACCATGCTGTGCGCAAGTACAGCCCTGCTAACTAGCCTGTTAGACAAGAAACTTCTAGTAAAGTCCACACATTTTATCTTCTTGTGAGCAATCCTGCATTCCTGCTTTATCTCTAAAGGAAAAGGAGCGGCATAGTCTGGAACTAACCAATATAGCTTCTCTCCTTTTTTCAACACTTGCTAATTCTATTACTTTCTGAGATATAATTCGTTTTCTACCACAATATCAATTAATGCCTGCCAGAGAAAAGAGATTCGGAGCCACCCTTTTGCTTTAGTCAACAATACACAGCAGCTCCGAACCATGAAATGTGGCCCACAGCTATAAAAAAGCTTGAGTTGAAGTTTTGATTAGCCTGAAGGTATCATGAGAGTTTGCATTGCCTTAGCTGCAAGAGAGGGATTTGCACTTTTTGCTGCTATCTGGAAGTCAGGCCACTAGATCACTCTGACTCCTATGTCCTCCAGTACAGGTAGTCCTTGATTTATCATCACAATTGAGCCCAACATTTCTGTTGCTAACCGAGACAGTTGTTAATTTAATTTTGCACCATTTTGCGATCTTTCTTGCCATGGTTGTTAAGTGAACCACAGCAGTTGTTAAGTTAGTAACACGGTTCTTAAGTGAATATTTATTTATTTATTATTTATTTATTATTTGTCTTAAATTAGTTCAAACATTTATAAAATAATTAAAACATGGCTTTCCCATTGACTTTGCTTGTCAGAAAGTCATAAAAGGCGATCATGTGACCCCGGGACAATGCAACCGTCATAAATATGAACCAGTTGCCATGCATCTGAATTTTGATCACGTGATGCTGCAAAAGGTTGTAACTCTGGGGACAGATGCTGCAAAGGTTGTAACTCTGAAACATCGTCCTAAGTCACTTTTTTCAGTGCTGTTGTAACTTTGAATGGTCACTAAACGAACTGTTGTAAGCCGAGGACTACCTGTACTTCTACCTGAAAGCTCTAATAGAAAGGAAAGACCAGCGTCCCAGAATGAATTCCATCACTGAGGTGCCAATAGCAAAAATACCAGCTCCCAAATTATAATGAGGGATTGACGCCAATGAGGAAAGAAGCTACTACTTAACCAAGACTTAAGATATGTAGGTTTTATAGGTTAATAGAATAGAATAGAATACTTTATTGGCCAAGTGTGATTGGACACACAAGAAATTTGTCTTGATGTAAATACTCTCAGTGTACATAAAAGAAAAGATACATTCATCAGGAATCGAGAATCATAAGGTATGACACTTAATGATAGTCATAGGGTACAATAAGCAATCAAATCATACTAGGAACAGTCAGTATAAATCGTAAGGATACAAGCGACAAAGTTACAGTCATACAGTCACAAGTGAGAGGGGATGAGTGATAAGGAGTGATGAGATAAAAACCCTGAATTGTGCTCCAGTCCTTCTAAAATATATATACAGGTAGTCCTCAACTTACAACAGTTCATTTAGTGACTGTTCAAAGTTACAGAGGCACTGAAAGTGACTTATGACCATTTTCAGTGGTGGGATTCAAAAGTTCCCACCACCGGTTCTGTGGGGTGGCTTCGTGGGTGTGGCTGCAGGGATGGGGTTGCACACGTTAAAATAGTAAAAACTAAGCTACTGTGTCTCTCAGCTGTTTAGCAAAGCAATCTGCTCTGCTGCGCCAAACAGCTGAGAGGTTAAAAAGGACCTAGGAGCAGGGGTGCGGGTGGGCCCAACTGCAGAGTGTTGGAGAGACTCGGTTCTCTGCCAGCTGATCTTTGGCGCTACCGGTACTCCAGAACTGGGCCAAACCAGTAGAATACCACTGCTGACCATTTTTTATGCTTACAATGGTCGCAACATCTCCACATGGTCACATCATCAAAATTCAGACTCTTGGCAACTGACTTGTATTTATGACAGTTGTGGTGTCCCAGGGGGGTCATGTGATCCCTTTTTGCGACCTTCTGACCAGCAAAGTCAATGGGGAAGCCAGATTCACTTAACGACCATGTGACCAACTTAGCAACTGAAATAACTCACTTAACAACTGTGGCAAGAAAAGTCTGAAAATGGAGCCAAACTCACTTAACAAATGTCTCACTTAGCAACTTAAATTTTGGGCTCCATTGTGGTCATAAGCCGAGGACTACTTGTATATTAGATCTACTTTCATGGATCAGTGTCCTTTTTTTTAATGCACATGTGGACATTATTTAAATGAATAGCCAAGTCATCTTTAAATTGAAGAAAAATATCAGATGGGGCTGCAGTTAATTGACTCTAGTTCTTGACTTAATGACCACATTTGGGACCGGAACTTCCATTGCTAAGTGTGGCAGTTGTTAAGTGAGTTCTACCATTTGTGACCTTCTATGCCACCGTTCTTAAGTGAATCATTGCAGTTGTAAAATGAATATGACTTCTCCCTTTTGATTTTGCTAGAAAAGTCTCAAATGATGATCATGTGACACTGGGACAGATAACAGATAATCAGAGTTGGAAGGGACCTTGTAGGTCTTCAAGTCCCTCACCCAAGGAGGAGACCCTGCACCATTTCTAACAGATGGCAGTCCAATCTTTTCTTGAAAGTCTCAAGTGATGGCGCTCCCACAACTTCTGAGAGCTAGGTGTTCCATTGGTTGATTGTTCTCACTGTCAGAAAGTTTCTCCTTATTTCCAGTTTGAATCTCTCCTTGCTCAGTTTCCATTCATTGTTCCTTGTCTGGCCTACACCACAACTCTCTAAATATAGGGGATTTTGATCATGTGACCATAACAATACTGTGACAATTGTAAGTGTGAGGGCTGGTTGTAAGTCACTTTTTTCCACTGATATCTTAACTTTGAACTAAACAAAAGGTTCTAAGTTGTGGACTTCTGCATTTAAATTGGTGTTCCATCTCACCACACTCTACTCACTGATGACATTATGAAACAGGAACAGTAAGTGTGCTGATTTGAATTCTCTGCCATTTTTATTTCCCGTAAGGCCCACAGGATCCTGCTTTCCCAAGGTATTGTGGGAATTTCAAACCATTTGAAATTCCCACAATGCCCATGCACGTTGGTACCTGTATAGAGCGTGCGTGTATTATTGTGAGTATGAAAAAGGCCAAGCAGCATAAAAGATAATTGAGTGATGTATTTTAGACAGCTGTGTAGGAAATCAAAACCACCCGAATTTAGACAAATGGAAATAAGGTTTAAGGGAAGCACCCCCCCTTTTTTTTTTTAAATTACATGTATATGCTGCCCTTCTCTGAAGACTCAGGGCGGCTTACAATTTTTGGGATACAACCCAGTGTGCTCAGCAATAGCCTTCATTCCATTGTATATGCCTGCTTATTACTAAGCGGCATTTTTACAAGGTCAGCTAATTGCCCCCAACAATATTGGGTCCTCAATTTACCTACCCTGAGAGGATGGAAGGCTGAGTCAACCTTGAGCCTGGTGCAGGGATTCGAGTCTACAGCAGTTGTAGGCAGCTGGAACTTAAGTGCAGGCAATTAGCAGCCTGAGCCACCCAAGGCCCTTTTAATAGTCCCAAAGGTGCTTTTTCAGGAAGCAACTGGACTTCCCTGGTTTTTTTTGCTTCTCATCCAAGAAGCTTCTTCAGCTCTGACAGGATAGTGGGGCTGTCAGAGCTGAAGAAACTTCTTGGATGAGAAGTGAAAAGTCTTCAAAGAAGAAAACAAGAAAGTCCAGTTGCCTCCTGAAAAAGCACCTTTGGGACAACCATGACCTGGATGACTGAGAATCTCTACAGATTCCTTTTAGTAGCAAGATCACTAATGTAAATATTTACTAAAAAGGGATAATTACTTTATGCACAGATCTAATCACTCTCAAAGCCTACAATAGACACGTGTCTGTTGTGGGGTTTATGTGTATATATCTACAGTTTGGAAGGACTTTAAAGAACAATGGTTTTAATATCTAGTTGTCATACCCCTGTCGAAGTCTGAATCCCAGGAGGAAGACGAACAGCTGACAGGGAGTGGGAGTGTGGCTCAGTTGGCTTTGGAGGAAACTGGGGAAGGGCAAAGTCTGGCTGGGCAGAGCAGGGGAGAGGTAGAACAAGGGAGAGGGAATTCAGAGGAAGACCCAGACCCACACCCTCTTCATCCTAGGGCACGCAGGGAGGAAGGGAGAAGAGAGCAATGTGGGTTGTGTGGCTTACGGGGGAGGAAAGGACCCTGATTCCCTTCATTAGGCACACCTGAGTTTAAAAGAGATGCAAGCTGAGTGTGGCGTCTGCTGGGAACAAACGTGAATTTATCTTGTGTTGACTTTGGTTATCTGTGTTCCTGTCATCCTCCCAACCAGGTTGATTTACTGCCGTTCCTTCATGTCTGCAATTCCTTATCTTGCCCTGCTGGATTAATTACTTCATCTTGCCTTGATTGGACTTATAGTTAAAGTTTCTGTTGATCATGTTTTGCTAATTTTTCCCCATCTCAAGTGGACTTATTCTATCCCATTACATCACATCACTTACCTTAATGTTTATACTGCAAATATTTGCAGAGTCCTACTCTCTTTCCCTCCACTTCCCCACAAACCATTCTTTTTGGCCAGGCCAGATAGTTATGTCTCCTGATCTCAGCCTTTGAGGGTTGAAATATATATCTTAAGTTACAGGGAGGCTTTTTAAAAAATTCCCCACAGATTTTGCAATAATAAATTGCTTGAATTACAACAGATACTATGCCAAGCTGTGTTAGTCCATAACAGTATAAAAAATGATTCTGGCCTGTTATGATCAAACAAAACACACAATGGAAAAAAGCTCAGATTTTTATTGCTTCCTTATATTTGATGTGTTTGTACAAATCTCATCCAAAATCCATGCGATCTGAACCAGCACTGAGTTTAGGAATGGTACGAATGCCAAGGTCTAAAAGAGGGGTAAAAGAGGGGTTTTCCGATAAGCAAAAGGGTCCATAGGGCAGCAGGGCAATCATTTGCCCAGTTTGGGGGTACAAGGCAGTGGTGGGATTTGAAAATTTTTACTACCGGTTCTGTGGGTGTAGCTTGGTGCGCGTGATGTGGCTTGGTGGGCATGACATGGCTTGGTGGGTGTGGCCTGGTGGGCATAGCAGGGGGAAGGATCCTGCAAAATCGCCATTCCCTCCCCACCCCACTAACCTGCTTTCCAGCTCCGTTCTCCTGTGCAGGGCAACCAAAGAATAGCCAGCCAATCAGCTGGGACTCAGAGAATAGATGGGGGCGGGGCCAGTCACAGGCGGTCTTTGCCGGTTCTCCGAACTCCTCAAAATTTCCACTACCGGTTCTCCAGAACTGGTTAGAACCTGCTGAATACCACCTCTGGTACAAGGTATCTTGACTTGGGTGGAGGAGGCTACCTTTGCTGCTCTACCTCAGAGATCTTAAATCTGATGTATCCTCCAGTCTGCAGGTTGCTTTAAAGCAGGAGGAAAATAGAACCCTCAAAATAGACCTGCAGCATCTTGAACCTGCGGACACAAATCAGCAGTGTGTGCCACGTCTTTCCTCCACCATTCTCTTCCCTAGAGAAAAGTCACATCCCAGGCTAATGCCTGGGGTTCCAGAAGCTGACTTATACTGATCCTCTTGATGTATGGGTGGGTTGGAAACTGGGATTTCTCACTCTCGCCTTCCAGGTTGAAGTCCTGACGCATTCCAGAGATGGAGATCTTTATATCTCCACCATCCTTTAAATCCCAGCAGGGACTTGGAGAAGCTCAGCTTGATGAACAGTTCAGATAGCATCTCCAGCATTCCAAGGACTCTTAATTTATCTCCGCTCTGTTTACAAAAAGTCTTAAAACTCTACTTTTCAATTGTGATTCCATAAGCAAGGCGTAAGGTGTTTTTTTAAAAAAAAGACATTAGAGTAAAACACCAGCTCAAGTACAGGAGGAAATATTCTAAAAAGGAACTGCTGGTGTGATTAGTGCATTTGATTCCAATAAATTTATCTAGTGGGTAATATACTTTTAATGGGCCATGAACAAGAACATGAAGACATAGAATATAGCAGGGGAAAAAAAAAAGACTTCCAGGCCATGTCTGTGCTGCAGTTAAATGCAAGTGAGGAAAGACTCACAGCATGGCCTTTTCCACACATGATTGCCCTATGGAATTGCCCAAGAAAACTCTGTATGTTGGCAAAGGCCATTAGTAAAGCAAAAGGTGGACAGCTCAGACAGAGCCTTGCCAAACAGGGAACTGGGCATTCCCACAATCCAAAGCAGGAGCAACTCTAGGCCTTGTTGCAGGGTGATGGTTGACTTCCCAGTCTTCAAGCCTTTGGATTGCCTCCCATTCAGATCCAACGTCTGATTCTCCTCAACTTTTAAGCTCAGAGAAGAGCAAGCAGGAGCTGTCACTGTTCAGTTCCAGTTTTTATACCATTAGATAAGAGAGCCCCTTTCATTCTTCTGTGTGCTGTTTTTGAATTGCTGTCCCTCAACCAAACTCACCGCTGGTGGAACCCTGTTCCATGTTTATAAATTATAAACATGTTTTGTATTTTTTAAAAAAGATGTTGAGGCTCTGGAAAGAGTGCAGAAAAGAGCAACAAAAGGTGATTAGGGGGCTGGAGGTAAAACAATATGAAGAATGGTTGCGGTGAACTAGTCTGGCAAAAAGAAGGACCAAGGGTGATATGATTGCAGTGTTCCAATATCTAAGGGTGCGCCAGAAGGAAGAGAGAGCCAACCTATTTTCCAAAGCACTAGAAGGCAACACAAGAAACCATGGATGGAAACCAAGCAAGGAGAGAAGCAACTTAGAAATAAGGAGATTTTTCTGACAGAACAATTAACCAGTGGAGTGGTTTGCCTTCAGAAGTACCGTGTTTCCCCGAAAATAAGACCTACCCCGAAAATAAGACCTAGTGTAAATCTCCAGTTCCAGGAAGACTTTTCAGGGAGCAACCGTGCACCCGAAACACCCCCTACACACTCACACCCACTATTTGGCACCATAAATATATAAGACCTACCCCGAAAATAAGACCTAGTGTGTTTTTGGGAGCCAAAAAAAATATAAGACAGTGTCTTATTTTCGGGGAAACATGGTAGTAAGTGCTCCAATACTAGAGGCTTTAAGGAAGAGTCTAGAGAGCCACTTGTCTGGAACAGCATAGGTCTCTCTTGACTAGATGACTTCCAGACTCTCTTCCAACTCTGCTGTGTTATTTCCCAAACACACACCCTCCTCTCTGTGCTAAATGTGAGTTTTTCAGCCTGCATTTTGCCTCCTTTTCTTTTGGCAAATTGGTAACTGCATCACCCTTATTCTATGTCTGAAGGAAAACTCAGCTGGCTGACCTTGATACTTTATTTTAATTGACGGTGGATTTGCAGTTGAGGGGAAGAATTGTAATCTCTTGCCAGTTCTTTTTGTTCTGGCTTTCCTTTGCTTGTGTTTAGACGCTTGGTTGGTCAGGGCTTGTTGCAAACACAACAGCTGTGCTGACACACAACATGTTTTACCTGGGCTGTTGCAAACCTAGCTGCTGTGTGAAGCTGACAGTATTGTGGTTGAATTGACATCCTGACATACTGCCAAATTCTATGAGGAAGCAGAACTTTGATGTCCTTAATGCTTTGCAAAGCAAGGGGAACTTCAAGCCAGTAGCCGCATATTTTTTCTTTTCCATCAGTGAAGCTAGCAACCCACTCTTGGCCAAAGAATTTGGGAGTTCATTGTGGTGCTGATTATTCCCCAGGTGAAACCCACCTTTGATGGTATGGTAGCCTGAAGGGATAATCAGCTTATCTCCTTTCAAGCTTTCATTTTCTTCAAGCTTTTCTACCTCTCTCCTCCCATACACCTTTGTTCCAGGCTGCCAAAATAAATGAGTAAATCATCCAGGAAATAAATCAGCCAAATACTTCTCCAAAAAAGGCAATTATCCACTCAAACTCCCTTCTGAATAACTTCAGGGAAAGAATGAACTCTCTGTGTGCTACAACAAAACCACATTAACTGGAAGGTTGCCAGAAGCAGATGCTGATTTTGAAATAATCTCTGAACCCTACAGCAGGATCTGAATCTTTCCCTTCCTTGTGCTCAGATTGCAGCCGTTCATCAATCACACAAGTTTGGCACGGTTGTCAAATTCACTGAAGTTTCTTAACCTTAACCCAGCCGCAGGGACACTGTTGTGCGTATTGAGAGCATCAAGGATCCCCTCACATGAAAATGTGGCATATCTTTGTGGCGAGACATTTTTGATATGAAATTCATGGACCTGATTGTGAATTGAAATAATTTGGGAAATGGAAAATCGGAATAGATAAAAGATTATTCATTTCTATATCTGTACCCATGGGGAGATAGTATTTGTGTGATATGCTCATCTACCCTTTTGACTTTGTTTATCTTCCTTTTTGTTTTTGCCTTAATGTAAGGATCAAAGCCCCAAAGAGAGCAAAACAGTGTGGTGACCTTGCACCAGTCACTTCTGAAAAAGTTGCCAAGAAAACTGCAGAGCCTAGTTTAGGCAGCTCATCAGGAAAAAGGAGGACTGCCTTGTAATTGTCCATACGTACATGGGTTATTAAGCTAATACATAGGGTGGGTTTGCACATATAAATAGGTTAACACGTAGGTGGTAAATTTCTGGTTCAGAGTGTTGTAGGTATGAGTTTTCTGACTTTCCCTCCCTTTGAAATGTCACTTGCTTCTTGCTTCTTTAGTAACTGACCCGAAAGGGAATAAAAACACCCTTGATGGCCAAATAGCTGCTCCCTATTGTTTCTGGTTGGCTGGCAGGCCTAAAGCAAAACACAGATTTGCAGAGAAACTGAGGACACAAAGATTGCTAGATTTATTTTATATTAGTGCTCTTTGTTTTTCAGATTTAGATTCCTTCATCTTTTTAAGTTCCATAGTTTTAATTCACACACAGACAGATATCCCTTCACCTCTTTTATATTGCTTGGAGTATTGATTGATAGTGAGACCATGCAAAAAGACCATTAAATAAACAAGTAAAAGCAAGCCCAATGCCAGTGATGATCTGGGGTAGGAATTTAGGGAGCTTAGTCCAAATCCCTTGGAGGACAGCAGTTGGGGGTGAGGGAGAATCCTGTAGATTTTCCATTCTTGCTGCTTCACAGCTGCTTTCAGTTTTTTTTTTAATTACATTTATATGCTGCCCTTCTCTGAAGACTCAGGGTGGCTTACAATTTTTTGGGATACAACCCAATGTGCTCAGCAATAGCCTTCATTCCATTGTATATGCCTGCTTATTACTAAGCGGCATTTTTACAAAGTCAGCTTATTGCCCCCAACAATCTTGGGTCCTCAGTTTACCTACCCCGAGAGGATGGAAGGCTGAGTCAACCTTGAGCCTGGTGGGATTTGAGCCTACAGCAGTTGTAGGCAGCTGGAACTTAAGTGCAGGCAATTAACAGCCTGCACCACCAAGGCTCTTGTCACTCAGTATTCCTGTTACTTGTCTTTCTCTCCTCCTAACAATTGCTAAACCTCCCAGCATTCACCATAGATTAACTTCCCCATATGGAAAGTGGGGTCTCATAATGTAAGAATGCTGCTGTGGGCATTTGTGAGCCGTGGTGGTGCAGTGGTTAGAATGCAGTATTGCAGGCTAATTCTGCTGACTGCCGATTGCCAGCAGTTTGACAGTTCGAGTCTCACTGGCTCAAGGTTGACTCAACCTTCCATCCTTCCAAGGTGGGTAAAATGAGGACCCAGATTGTTGGGGCCAATATGCTGAATCTGTAAACCACTCAGAGAGGGCTGTAAAGCGGTATATATACTGTGAAGTGGTTTATAAGTCTAAGGGCTATTGCTATTGCTATTTTCACTTAGTATATCAATTAAGGAAGACCAGAGCTATAATTCGCTGGTGTAGCCAAGTATTTCTCTCTGGAATCTCTCTGAAGTTTCAAAAGTGGTTTGAAGTCGAGAAAGATTTGGGATAAATCTGCGAAGTGGTTAGTATAAAATGAGCTGTATGGCCTTTGGTAGCAGTTGAAGGAGGAGCAAGGTCTGGCTTTACTTGAAGCCTCTTGTGGCTTCTATTTTTCATGTACTAGTTTTGATTATGGTTTTTAGTAGTTTAGAGAACCATTATGCCCTTATCCTCTGTAGAAGGATCCACCTTGTTATGTCTTTATTTTCCTCTAAGGAGATTAGAGCAGTGGACGTGATTTGCCCTCCCCCTGTTTATTTTTTTAATGTCTATGTGTGATAGATTTAGCTGAGACCTAATGTCTGGCCACCCTCAAAGCTTTACTGCTGAATGATTTGTGGATGCTGAGTTACCCCAGTCCTAGTCCAACACTTGATGGGATCTTAATCCACACCAGACCTTTTTCCTATCACCGTGTTTACTAGACTTGCTAATAAATCAAAGGTCTACCCAACACTGCCTGTTTCTCATCATCTGACAATTAATGAAGATCAGAACTTATCCAGAAGTTACTTGAAACACCACTGATGCAGTTATGGGAATGTTACCCGATGTAATGTATGGATTATCCTGCTGAAGGACAAGTAGATAGGCTGATGGATATAGGGGCCTATAAATTGCAAGAGATCCTCCCAGTATTCATGGTTTGCCAGTATTCATGTCATTTATAAAGCTTATCTCCACACCATCCATCTCCCTGGCTTTTATTTGGAGGAAAGGATGCTAACCTTTAGCCTCAGCATCTGCGTGCCTGAACTCTGAATTGCTTCCCAAGGTGTGGCTGGAATGTATAAAGGGATAGTCAGCAAGTATTTTGAGAAAGCAAAGAGGTTCTTGCCGAACTCCAGCGCTGAAGTCAAAGTCTGGCTTCTGCTAGTCAAAAATGTTCAGGAACAGAAGAAACAAATTCTGTTTCTCATGTTTAGATGCACTCTGGGATGTCAAAACAGGGACCGAGCAAAGCTGCTCAAAGAGCATTGGGGATTCGCAAGAGTCCATTTGAGTTGGGCAGCCAATACATTTGCATAAAATAAATGTTATGATTTAATATATAAGATAAATATTTTTGATTGATTGATTGATTAAAAGGTAAAGGTCCCACTCGCACATACATGCTAGTTGTTCCCGGCTCTGGAGGGCAGTGCTCATCTCCGTTACAAAGCTGAAGAGCCAGCGCTGTCCAAAGACGTCTCCGTGGTCATGTGGCCAGCATGACTAAATGCCGAATTGCAGAATGCTGTTACCTTCCCACCAAAGGGGTCCCTATTTTTCTACTTGCATTTTTACATGCTTTCAAACTGCTAGGTTGGCAGAAGCTGGGACAAGTAACAGGAGCTCACTCCGTTATGTGGTGCTAGGGATTCGAACTACCAAACTGCTGACCTTTCTGATCGACAAGCTCAGCGTCTTAGCCACTGAGCCACCTGCCATCAAATCAGTATGGACTCTTAGCAACCACATACATAGATTTTTCTTCATGATGATCTGGCCCCATCTGGTCCTTTAAATCTTCCGACAGGATACTTATAGCCGCGGTAGCTGAGTCCATCCATCCACTTTGCTGCAAGTTGTTCTTTTCTTCTCTTTCCTTCCAACTTTGCCAGCTTTAGAGCCTTCTCCACAAACCTAAGCCTTTGCATAATGATAAATATAGCCTCCAGCAGCCAACAGTGCAGTCTTAGGCAAAGATAGTGATGTATCTAAGATGCCTCCCCATTTTCGCTTCTCCTTTGACTGTAGAAAAATTGCTTGATAGAAAAAAGCTAAAATAGAAATTGAGGAAATTAGCCTCTGCTTACTAGTATTGTAAGAGGGCACAGGATTTTTGGCTCAGAGGATCTTTCTATTAAGAATTCTCTTCCCTCGATTGGCAGCATTAGGGAGAAATTAGCTACGGTACTTTGGCTGTAGGATGAGAGTAATGCAGTTAGTCCTTGACTTAAAACAGTTCATTTAGTTGTCATTCAAAGTCACAACCGCACTGAAAAAAGTGACCTGTGACCGTTTTTCACACTTAACAACTGTTAACAGCATCCCCATGGTCACGTTTCAGATGACTGGTAACTAACACATATTTATGATAGTTGCAGTATCCCCAAAGTTTATATGATCACCTTTTGTGACCTTCTGACAATCAGTGGGGACGTCAGATTCACTTAACAACCGTGTTACTAAGTTAACAACTACAGGGATTCACTTAGCAACTGTGGCAAGGAAGGTCGAAAAGTGGGGCAAAGCTCACTGTCTTGCTTAGCCCTAGAAACTTTGGGCTCAAATATGGTTGTAAGTCAAGGACAACCTGTATATATTTTTCCTCCCTGAAATATACAATCTTGTAACCACTTTTACCTAAACTTAGTTTCCAAAGTGAGGATTGATGTCTGGTTTTGAATTTGGTTGTCAGTGGCTGAAGAGGTATAGAGCAGTGGTTGCTAACTGGTGGGCCACCATGAAAAAAAATTGGTGGTCCACAGAGAAATGTCACCCCCAAAGCAACCCCCAAAGCAACCCCCAAAGCAATTAATCCAGGCTGCGCAGGAACACAAGGCTGCACCATTCACATGGTTTGCAGGAACACAAAGCTTGCGTCGCATTGCGAACAACACGAGGTAGTGAGGGGAGTGGGGAAAGGACGGAGGGGGGGAATTCGCCCCATGCGCCTAGCCTGGCCACCGGGCTGCTTCTTTCCGCTTCTTTCTTCTTCTGCATTTGGCTGCACGCAAGGAAAGCAGCAAAAGTCTTTCTTTCTCTCCCCCAAACTCCACCAGAAATGAGTCTTTGGGATCCTGCAAGGCATCCTGCTCCAAGAGGCCGTACCAGCAAAGACTCATTTCTGACGGAGTTTGGGGGAGAGAAAGAAAGACTTCTGCTGCTTCTGCTGCTTTCCTTGCATGAAGCCAAAAGTCTCTCTCTTTTCTCTCCCCCTGAGAATGGAACTGGAGACGGTATCCTGCAATCCCAAATAAAGAATGATCGATCGGTAGGAAAATGGGGTGGGGAATTTTCCTGCAGACTTTTTTGGGGATTTTCCCAGGGTCTCTAGTCCACGGGATTTAGAATTATGAGTTTGGTGGTCCCTGAGGTCCAAAAGGTTGGCGACCCCTGGTATAGAGGAATATTTGCAGGGGGAAGGGAGAGGTTAAAAAAAAAGTCTAGAATCTCAATGGTAATAACTGTGCAATTCAATCAATCACAATACAGCTGGAAGGGATCTTGAAGGTCTTCTAGTCCTGCTTGTGCTCAAACAGGAGACCCCATACCATTTCAGACAAGTGACTGCCCAGTCTCTTCTTAACAACCTCCAGTGACAAAGTACCCACAACTTCTGGTGGCAAGCTGTTCCACTGGTTAATTGTACTCACTGGTAGGAAGTTTCTCCTTAATTCCAGGCTGCTTCTCTTCTTGATTATCGATGCCCTATTTACTTTCTGTGAATGTTGGTATCACACGTGCATCACTATTACTGCCATGGTACTTTTGAGAGTTGATAGGGAAACTGCTGGAACCCCTTAGTATGGCTAAGAATCAAAGAATTCAGTGATGGCTTGATGAGGTAGATTTTTTAAATTTTAAAACAGTTTTTATTAGTTTATAATGTAGCATACAAACAGAGAAAACACAAAAGTAAGTAGTAGGGAAAATGGGGAAAGGAAAAGTGAGGGAAAGAAAAGGGGAAAAACACACACAAAAAAGAGGCATTGACTTCCGACTCCCTTTGGTGCAGTAGAATAAGGCATTATTAACAACAAACCTCAACTTTTTACATAATAGCATTGTTGGAAGAAATATCCATGTGGGTTCAGTTCCAAGTAGGGAGAAAGACACTGGAAATATGGAGGCTGATTGGAAAGATGGTTTATTGATGGACACACAATCCACATGGATTTGTAGTCCTGGTGCAGCTTAACGCATGGAGTGGAGAGTGAGAGGTATTTATACCCACTCTGGGCTTTGAACTTGAGCTTCCTGTTCCTGTGATAAGGGCATGTATTCTATTGGTTGCTGTCAGACTCTCGTGGGGATGTGCAGAGGTCATTTATTTTTATTTATTATGAGATTTATATGGTCATGTTTGTCTTGAAGTCAAGTTTGGTTGAAACTTGGGCTGATGTTATGAAGGGGCTTGGTTGTGCCATGTGGTGAGCTCTGCTGATAGATAATCCTATTATGTCCTGGAGGGTGAAGGTTTTTTGTTTTGTAGATAGTCTGATCCAGTGTTTTGTCTTGTAGGTAAGCTAGCACCAAAATATCTGCTGGGGGCAAGGAGCTGGGGCTGAGTTTCTGTTTCCTTTAAAATATTTATTTCTCTTTTAGGGGGAATATTCTGCCTTTTTAATATTTCCTAGAATATTTCATTCTTCTAGGAGAGGGGTGGGTGCTAACTTTCTACAGTATAAACTAGCCATTTCTACAACAACTAATCTATCTAATTGGTAAAACCAAAATGAAAGTTTCATTTTTTTTTACCCCTCAAGCACAAAGTCCAGAAGCGGTTTCCAAGTAGAACTAAAAATATTTGTATTTTTTTTCTTTAATTAAAACAGTCAATTTAGTTATGTCAATGAGGTAGATAAGTAAACTCTGTTTCCTCCATTTGCAAGCAAGCTTGTCAACATTGTGTGTTTCCTTCTGGGTTTGCATTTGGTTTTTGTTTAAACAAATTCAATGAGCTGCGTATGGAAAACTAATCAGCAGGTGTTGATAGGATTAGGTGCAATTTGTCAGACAATGGGATCATCCTTTGAGTGCCATATTTCTTTTTTGTTTGCATATGTGACTAAGAGTTTAGAGTTGATTATTATTACTCAAGAGGGAGTAATAGAGCTGTATAAATTATTGTTAAATTAACTCCACTATGTGGCATTGTGTGAAAGAGGAATATATTCATTAATTTAGAAATGAATGAAATTAAATAAAGATAATTTAGTGTCCCATTTGTACTAATTATCATATATTATTGGCAAGGGTTGGCTTTAGCTTTTCTCAGTGATAATAGCAACAACAACAACAATACAACTGAATGTCATAACTTTATTTTATTTATCAAATCGGTAAGGCTGCCTAACTCCACGATGTCTGTTGCATTACATAATATTAAAAATTATATGAGAAAGACAAGGCAAGCATCCAGAAGCAGGAAAACAAAATACTATCCCTCACAAACAAACCAATATTTTTGTAGTAAAGTTAAATGTAAAGGTTAATGATCCATTTGTCATCTAATTATCCATCTTCTCAGTAAGTGATTTCTTGCATCTAAACTATTTAAAGTTTCTTTATTAGTGTTAATGAAAACCCCAACCTGTCCCACCACTTTTGTGCACAGGGTATAGGGTAGTAAAATGGCCATTTGCTTCACAAATGAAATATGAAACATATTGCATTTTGCAAAGCAATTTATTCACAATAAACTATGAATGAGATGTTTAAAAGCTGCTTCCAATGCTAGTGGACAACTCTGTGTTTCTGACTAGAATGGAATCTTATAAGATTACTCTCCATGTATTATAGGATTGCCTTTTTCCACTACAATCCCATCTTTCTCTCTCTCTCTCTCTTATTCTTTCTTTCTTTCTAGATTCTACCATACCTTCATCTTTCTTTTTTGTCCTTCTTTGACCATATTAAAGAGCCAGTGTGGCATAACGGTTAAAGCACCAGGGTGGAAACCGAGGGACCGTGAGTTCTAGTCCTGCCTTATACAATAAGTCAACTAGTTGTCCATGGGCCAGTCACTCACTCTCAGCCCTAGGAAGCAAGCAAGGGCAAATGACCCATTCTGAAATCTTGCCAAGAAAACTTCAGAAACTACTGTCTCCAGCAGTCAACAATGACTCAAGGGCACAAAAACAACAACAAATAAAACCACACCCCATATTATTTTAAAATTAATTCGAGGCAATTACAAAATGCAGTTATTATCTGTATTGCTCTAGAAGGTTTCCTCAAACGTAATGTTGTCTAAACAAATGGTTTTTCTTCATGTTAAATCTTTGCTCCCCATGGCTAACAACCAGTGGTGGGATTCAAATTTTTTTAACTACAGGTTCTGTGGGCATGGGTTGGTGGGCGTGGCAGGGGAAGGATACTGTAAAATCTCCAGTCAGAGGTGGGATTTGCTGGTTCTCTGAACTACTCAAAATGTCCGCTAGCGGTTCTCCAGAACTGGTCAGAACCTGCTGAATACCACCTCTGCTAACAATCCATTAACACTTAACAATTCCCAGGATTCTTGAAAGCAAGTATGACCTGGAAGCATTTCAACATTAGTCAAAAAATGTAATCTTTTTTGTGGCAATTTTTTCTAAAGAGGGGAAGACCTTGGCCAGACAGATGGCCACAACCAGCAGAGATTGTTTTACCAAAGTTAGCATTTATGCATGTTGTTTCAAGGCGGTAGATTACAGATACAATTGTAAATATAATTGCAAGCTGATTTAAACTTTTTTTAGATCAGTTAGAGAGCAGTTTTGGTTAAAGACTCTGGCTAGAAACCAGGAGACTGTGAATTCTAGTCTGCCTTATTCTTAATCAGTGGGGTGAGTTTTAGCCAGTCACTTTCTCTCAGCCCTGGGAAGAAGACACCAACAGTCAAGAAAACACATGGATTTGTCCACATAGCCACCAGGAGTCAAAACTTACTGGTAAGCACAACAACAAAAGTAATTGATACTCAGCAATGGCCAAGTTTGGGTGACTAAGTATGCGTCAAAGTAGGAAGGGAAGAGATGGGTCATAGATTTGCATTAAAAAATGCATAGCCTGATTTATATCAAAAGATGCAAGTATAAAAAAACAAAGGCTAGAATTTAACTTGTCCTGCAATTTGTCATCCTTTGGGAGAAAACTGGGCCTAAGTGATCAATACATTGTTTTAGGTGCTAACTTAACTTGCATATAAATAAATAAATGTATATAATAAATTTATTTAAAAAAATAAATTTAATAAATAAACTCTTCGAAAGTGTCCTGGTCTTCTTTTTATAGTTCCTTCTCTTTAAACCCAATGAGGACCTCTTTGCATACAGACCAATTGGCCAAGAGGTGCTAGGCTGATTGCACTCTCAAGGAGTAATTTGACTTCAATATAGATTTGAAGGTGAAGTGAAATCTGTCTGGTTGCACTCATAGCAAAACTGCAGTGGCTTTTTGCCTGCTTGAAGGAGAAAAGGCTATTTTTGGACCAGAACAATTAAGGATGATTTTAGGGCCACATTGTGAGGATATGCCAGAAAAAAAACAGTTTTTAAAGAAGAGATTGGACAACCATTTGTCTGAAATGGTATAGGGTTTCCTGCCTGAGTAGGGGTTGGACTAGAAGACCTCCAAAGGTCCCTTCCAACTCTGTTATTCCATATTCTTTAGATATTGCTAGAGCATGTTTGTGCCATGGTTAGATGCAACTGGGGAAAAAGCTGTTGAATCTGACGATGCCTCAATTAATTAGTTGTAAATTAAATATTAGGTAGAAGTAGTCACCCTTACTTTCATTTTACCAATAATTAAAGCTTTTTTTCTCTCTCTAAAACTATCTCAGCTTCTATATCTCTTCCAGAAACATAATGCACAGGAATTTAGCTGTCCAAGCATTTTCTGGCCTGCAGATAAGGGGGTGAGGAAAAAAAAAAGCTGCTCTGATTGAATTCCATGTAACTGTAACGTGTCAGGCTGCTCTTAAAGGGATGAAAACTAATGGTGTGATGTTGACCTTTTTGCTCCAAATTATTTCTCATCTTTTTCTGCTGACTTCTTCTCTGGGTGCGCTTGGTACACTGTAGAGATCAGCAATTCCTTCGTTATTTTGCTCATCATGCATGGTGCATTGGTTTTAGTCCATAGGTTGTTGTTAGTGGTACTCCTGCCATGCTGAACTATAATAACTCTTTGGCAAGATGTTAACCTGGAACGGCAGCTCTTCTGCTTTTACAAACACAGTTGCCAATTGTTATCATCTCAAGTGAAAGATTCTTGATCGGTGAGATTAAAAAACAAAAACAAAAAACCAAGTTCATAAAACACTGCGCTTTTGTGGCATTCCATGTTTTTCAGAAAGCGATTTTGAAAATTGCTGGATTGCCAAAGGCTAATCCCTGGTAGAACAGATGGCATTTTGAAACTATCCAAATCATTCAACCCGGATCCAACAATTGTTTCTTCATTAAGGTGAGGCTGGTCTGGAGATGGTGATATCCACATTCAGATGCTAGAAAAAAAATTAGAATGAATTGGTTTGGGAAGGGAAAGAGATTCAATATATGTAACACCTATTCTGTTCACTTTCTTCAGGAAGTGCCTAGATCTCATACGGATGTCAACCTCCAGGTATGTGGGCCGAATTCGGCCCGCGGGGTGCTTAGATCTGGCCTGCAGGGCAGGCCTGGAAACAGCAAAGGACCGGCCCACGGTGCCTCTGCCAGTGAAAACAGAGCTTGTGGGGGGACATGAGACTTGAGTTTGACAGGGGAAGGAAGCAGAAAGCAGAGGGAAAGGAAACAGAAAGAAGAATGAGGAGGGAAGGAAAAAGAGAATGAAGAGGGAAGGAATAGAGAAGGAAGGAAGGAAGGAAGGAAGGAAGGAAGGAAGGAAGGAAGGAAGGAAGGAAGGAAGGAAGGAAGGAATATAATGAAAGTGAGGGAGAGTCTCAGGGAAGTCCTCCACAGGTGCCCCCAACACAAGTCCTGTGTCACGCCCACTGTGGCCATGCCCACCCCAGCCACACCCACCATGGCCCCTCCCTCTGGCTGCACCCCTCCCCCCGGCCCTCAGAGGTCAAACACAACACTGATGTGCCCCTCTATGAAATCAAGTTTGACACCCCTGTCATACACACCAGGAGAGAACTGGCAGGATTGTAACTCCTTCTTTAGTGACCAGGCTAGTACTAGTAGGTGTGATTTAAGCACCAGAGTCAGTCAATGTTTGGGAGATATATTCCAGGTTGCCTACCTTTGGCAGTAAGGAAGAGCTTTGATTCCTTGCAGTGGGAAGCCACCACCCTGTTCTTTCCAGCTGTTAATCTTTGAAGATCAGATGTGGAAACTTAATCAAATGACTGGATGGAGTCATTTTCCACAATGCAACACAACAGACTGGGTGCAGCTAGTTCAATGCTGCTCAAGATTTATTCTGTTTGGGATTAATTTAACCCCATTGGGTTAGTTGACTGAATCAGTTGACCCCTTTTTAGTGTTCTCAAAACACAGTTCAGTGTGTTGTGAGTGGAGTGTTGTACCATTTGGTTTATTTTGGGTTAAGCAAAATGTGTTTGGTTTTGGTTGATAATTATGGTTCATGAACCATGATTTGGGTTTTAATATATTATTTGAACGAAATCAACAATGTTTAAATTCAAATCATGAATAAATATAGCTTTCGAATCATTCAAATCATGAATAAACAAAGCTTTTCCCAGCTGCAGCAAGCCAAACTCTAAAAGTGCACATGTACAAGCAGTCCTCGACTTATGACCACAATTGAAACCGGAAAATTCATTGTTAAGCAGGTTGGTCATTAAGTGAGGAATTACTTGGCCACACCTGATTTTACAACCATTTATTTATTTATTTATTTATTATTTATTTAATTATTTATTTATTCATGAAAACTATTAAACCAAGGGTCTCATAAATATGCCAATTAAAACTATGCTAAAAACCCTCCCCCCATCAGTCCGGGTAGGCCAGTTGGAACAGCCAAGTTTTTAGGTCACGGCGGAAGGAGTGGAGGTCAGGGGCCCGGCTCCAGGGGAGCTGGTTCCATAAGGTGGGTGCTCCCACCAAGAAGGCCCTACCTCTGGGAATTGCCAGCCGACATTGCCGAGTCGACGGCACCCGGAGAAGGCCCTGTCGATGGGCACGCACGGGACGCTGGGAAGCTGTTATCGGCAACAGGGTCTCCCGCATATATCCTGGTCCAATGCCATGAAGGGCTTTATAGGTCAACACCAGCACCTTGAATCTCACCCGGCGGGCAACCGGTAACCAGTGCAGCTCACGCAGGAGGGGTGTAACGTGGGAGTATCGGGATCCTCCCATCACAACCCATGGTCATTAAGTGCCGTGGTCATTAAGTGAGACATCACATGACTGTGACTTGTGACCTCCTGCCAGTTTTCCATTGAGTTTGCTTGTCAGAAGGCAGCTGGGAAGATGGCAGCTGGTATAATCACATGAACCTGGGATGCTCTAACCATCATAAACACCTCCCAGTTGCCAAATGCCTGAATCACAGGGATGCTGTGATGATTGTAAGAATTAAGACTGGCCCCAAGTCATTTTTTTCAATACCATTATAACTTTGAACAGTCACTAAACAAATGGTTAAGGAATAACTGTATCTGTTTCTCAATTTTATAATTATAGAAAGAAAGGTAAGGGCTTTATTCTAATTTATTTCCAATAAATAAAATTTACAGGATAAAGCAAATGAACAGATAAAGATTCAATCTTTATTCTCCTTATATTAATGGAGATTCCCTGTTGTCTTTTTGCAAGCTGTTTCAAACTTTGCTGGATTTAGAGCTCATGCAAGAATCAAGGGCAAGAAAATCTTCCTAATGTTTTGTTAAAGACTGCTGCCAGGACAAAACCCAAATATTAGATAAACATCGGCTTTCTTGCTCTTTTGTCTTTGCTTTTGCAGCTTCTTCCCAAGTCAGGTTTGCTTTAGGGAGGTATTTTCAAGGTCAGGAGAAATCATAAAAGAAGGACAATGTGGGATGCGGGAGAAAAGGCTGAAGAGTTTATTGTTGCCCTTTGCTTTTCTTGCTGGAATGTTTGGGGTGTTCTGAACGGTATCCAAGAAGTACATTTCACAACTCTTCAGGGGAAGAACCCTCATTTGATGCCAAAGGACACATTTTTCATGCAGAAGCTGGTGTCCAAAATAGCAAAAGTTACATCAATAATATCACAATGCAAGCTCTGCTCTTTCACACTCTTTCAGGCACCGCCAATGAGCATGTGAAGAGTGGAGTCCGCACTGACAGATAACAGATAATCAGAGTTGGAAGGGACCTTTTAGGTCATCTAGTCCAACCCCTGCCTAAGTGGGAGACCCTACACCATTTCTGACAGATGGGAGTCCAATCTCTTCTTGAAAGTCTCAAGTGATGAAGCTCCCACAACTTCCAAAGGCAACTTCTGTTCCATGGGTTGGTTGCTCTCACTCTCAGAAAATTTCTCCTTATTTCTACGTTGAATTTCTATGTTGAATCCTTGATCGGTTTCCTTCCATTATTCCTTGTCTGACCTTCAGGTGCCTTGGAAAATAGCATGAGCCCTTCCTCTCTGTGGCATGGTCATGTTTGTATTGAGATGTGAAACCTGAAACCACACTGCTTGCCAAATGAGAATTTTTTATTTAAAAAAATAAAAATAAAAGCAGGGAGTAAATTGAATAATGGAATTGCTAGGTAAGTTTAATTGATATGGTGGTAGGCATTGAAAGATTGAAAATAAGCAATGAAGGATTATGAATTAATGTCAATATATGCAGATAACAAATAACAGATAATCAGAGTTGGAAGGGACCTTGTAGGTCATCTAGTCCAACCCACTGCGAGACCCTACACCATTTCTGACAGAAATGGCAGTCCAATCTCTTCTTGAAAGTCTCAAGTGATGGCGCTCCCACAACTTCCGAGGGCAAGCTGTTCCATTGGTTGATTGTTCTCACTGTCAGAAAGTTTCTCCTTATTTCCAGGTTAAATCTCTCCTTGTTCAGTTTCCATCCATTATTCCTTGTCTGGCCTACAGGCACTGTAGAAAATAGCTTGACCCCTTCCTCACTGTTAGATCATAATGTACAATTCAACACTTGCATTTCATGACCCATTTCTGTGGATGCCTACAATTCTAGATTCGATCCCTGGTATCTCCAGGAAGGCTAGAGAAGATTTCTCTTTGGAATCCTTGAGCAGCGCCAGATGAGATGGCTTTGCTCCTCAAGCCATCAATCATCAAACAAGCCATTATTATATTGCCTGTTCCAGAGGTGGGATTCAGCAGGTTCTGACCAGTTCTGGAGAACCGGTAGCAGAAATTTTGAGTAGTTCAGAGAACCGGCAAATACCACCTCTGACTGGCCCCGCCCCCATCTATTCTCTGCCTCCTGAGTCCCAGCTGATTGGCTGGGTCTTCTTTTGTTGCCCTGCACAGGAGAATGGATCTGGAAAGCAGGTTAGTGGGGTGGGGAGGGAATGAGGATTTTGCAGTATCCTTCCTTCCCCTGGAGTGGGGAGGGAATGGGGATTTTACAGTATCCTTCCCCTGCCACACCCACAAAACCATGCCCACTAAGCCACACTATGCCCATCAAGCCACTCCCACAGAACCAGTAGTAAAATTTTTGAATCCTACCACTGCCCTGTTTAATTTTGACTTAGTGTCTCCCCTGAATGCAAGTCTAGTGGAAATACGTGGAAGAACACAACTGTCATTTTTCCAGAATGGAACAACGTGGAAAGGATGGTGCCACTGCTAGGTACACTTCTGAATAGTTGAACAATCATATCAAACATATATATGTCTTTAATGGATTTACATTTAGTTAAAGCACTATACAGAACTGTATACAGTATACAGGAATTCTGTCCTGGAGGAACTGGTCTTCAACATTGTTATAAATGACTTATGAGGAGATAGAAGGGATGCTCAGCAAATTTGCAGGTAACACATAGTTGGGGGGATTGCTACCATTAGATCCTATCCAACAAAATAGTGTTCAGTAATGATAAATATAAGGTTCTGCACTTAGTTAGGAATAACCAGATCCACAGGTACAAGATAAGTGGTAGTAGCTCAGTGATAGTACTTCTACAGAAGGGTCTGGTGCCCTGGTAGACCACAGATCAGTGCTGGGATTCAAAAATTTTTGCTACTGGTTCTGTGGGCGTGGCTTGGTGGGTGTGGCTTGGTGGGCATGACAGGGGAAGGATACTGCAAAATCCCATTCACTCCCCACCCCACTAACCTGCTTTCCAGCTCCATTCTCCTGTGCAGGGCAACCAAAGAAGACCCAGCCGATCAGCTGGGGCTCGGGAGGCAGAGAATAGATGGGGGGCAGGGCCAGTCAGAGGTGGTATTTGCCAGTTCTCCGAACTACTCAAAATTTCTGCTACCGGTTTTCCATAACTGGTCAGAACCTGCTGAACACCACCTCTGCCACAGATTAAGCATAAACCAACAGCTCCCACAGGGCCAATGGAATCTGAAGCTGCACATCAACAGGGCAACAATGTTAAGATTTGGAAAGTGTTAGTTCTGCTCTGTGCTGCTCTGGACAGGCTGAACCTGGACTTCTTTGTCCAGTTTTAGTTGCCATAATACAAGAAGAAAACTAGGGGACTGAAAAGAGTGTGGAGAAGAGCAACAAAGACGGTGAGGGACTTGAAAGCTAAGTTGTATGAGGAACATATAAAAATATGTGGTATGTTTAGTCTAAAGAAAGGGCTACGGGGAGACATGATAGCTGCCTTCCGATCCTTCAAGGGCTACCGCAGGAAAGAGGTCATGAATTTGTTCTCTGCAGATTTGTTTAGTGCAATGAATGAGTGGAAACTTTACAGAAGGACATCCAAACTTGAAATAAGTAGTTTCCAGTCAAGGCAACTATTAAGCCTCCTTCCTGAAAATGAGGGTGCTCCATCATTGGACATTTTCAAGCAAAAAATGGACAGCCATTTGTCCGAGATGATCAGAAGATTCCTGGATAGAAATTGAAGCCTCAGATACCAAGAACCCTTTGATAAACTCTAGTGTACAGAAAGCATGGGAGTTACACTGATATTTAGAGCTATTTCTTAGTAACCTATCGAGTTATACTATTTTTCTCATTTTTCAGAGCTCTTTTCTCTGGTAATTGATAAGGATTGTCTGTGGGCCAGAGTTGGTAAGAACTCTACATGGGGCTACCATTGCGGATTACCCGGAGGTTGCAGCTGGTGCAGAATCGCCGCGGGCTGTGATGGGGTGTCCCGATACTCCCATGTTACACCCCTCCTGCGTGACTTGCATTGGTTGCCGGTTGCCTTCTGGGTTTCCTTCAAGGTGTTAGTAACAACTTACAAAGCCCTAAATGGCTTGGGTCCATGGTACTTGCGGGAATGCCTCCTGCCAGCATCACATTCCGATCGCCCGTCGCTCCCACAGGAGGGGCCTCCTGGGAATACCGTCGGTCAGGCATTGTCGGCTGGCAGCTCCCAGGGCTAGGGCCTTTTCTGTGGAATCAGCTCCCTGCAGATCTTCGTTTGGCCCCTGATCTCAGCTCCTTTCGTCGAGACCTGAAGACTTGGCTGTTTCAGCAGGCCAGCCTGGATTGACCCAGGGGTGGGTTGTTTTAATTGCATTGTTTTAATTACTGTAATTTTAAATTGTTTAAACTTAACTTTTAGTTATTTATAGACTTAATTTTTTTTTAATTGTAATTGTATTCTCTTTTTATATGTTCGCCGCCCTGAGTCCTTAGGGAGAAGGGCAGCATACAAGTCTAAATAAATAATAATAATAATAACTTGAAGGTCTCAGAACATGCACCATTTATTAACTTTGGCCATCAGTAGTTTAAACTGAGAACTGCTAATTCAGTCTATCAGTTAAATTTCCAACCAGCTTTCATCAAGTCTTGACTAGCATCCAGATCTATCTTGTCGATTGGAAGTGAGCTCCCTGGGTTTAATAGAATTTAATTCCAAGGAACTGTGAAAATTCAGTAATGGTTACACTAATGGCATGGTTATAGGTGACGTTGTGCCTAACTTAACTCTTTGCACTAAAACATGGTTTTGTGAACCATAGCTTGTTGAATGTAATACAAATGTGAGTATTCAAATATCATGCTAAGCCATAAGCAATGGCTTACAATTTACAGTGACTAGTCCAAACACTAAAAAAACGAAAAATACAGGATTGCCAGCTCAGGCTTTGTGGTTGTAAGGTCAGTCTTTTTTTCATTTGTTTTTTTGCTTCCAGATTTTGAGGTGGGAGTTTAGGATCCCATACTTAGTCTCCTATAATATATAGCCTTATAAGAACTACAGGTAATATAATAGCAGTATTCCAGTATTTGAGGGACTGCCACAAAGAGGAGGGTGGGGTCAACTTATTTTCCAAAGCACCAGAAGGCAAGACATGAAATAATGGATGGAAACTAATCAAGGAGAGAAGCAACCTGGAATTAAGGAGAAACTTCCTCACAATGAGAACAATTAACCAGTGGAATGACTTGCATTCAGAAGTTGTGTGTCAACCCGACTTCAGTGTCAACTCATAAAACATTTTGTATACGTGTTTTATAGTTGACATTGTGGGTGCTTCATCATTGGAGGTTTTTAAGAAAAAACTGGACAGCCACCTATCTGAAATGGTATAGGGTCTCCTGCTTGTGCAGCAGGTTGGACTAGAAGACCTCAAAGGTCCCTCAGAGGTCTATTTTGATTATTTATTTAATAAATAATAGTTTATTATAACCCATTGAATTTCCATTAGAGGCCATTTCCCCACTCATGATTTATGGTGTCTTTAACCATCCAACCTTTGTGCTGAAAATCAGCAATGCTTTGCAGTTGCCACAGAATGAATGAGTGATGCTGGAAAACCATAAATCATTAGTGAGAAAATAGCCCCAGGCTCTTTCTTCATGTCTGGCTTTGTTAGCAGCGACATAAATGTTATCAAGACCCATTCCATTCTGACAAAGAAATGGTGATTAACTTGTGTACAGAAAAACGTGAAGCAAAGCAGGGAACGGTAAAAATCAGATAGGAATCAGGGCAGCTCAGCAGAGATTTCAAATAAGTTACCTGTTCTGCCTCTCCCACTTCCCCCATTCCATCATTCCACCCCGACAGGCATTTCAAAGAAGTTTGTGATCTATTATCAACAAGCAATCATGCTGTTCCATTATTTCCACTCTTTGAACAATGTTAAGTCTAGAAGTAAACATTATAAAGATCTCCATGAGCCATTGTTTTAACAAAGGAAAAAAGGTGATTTGGCTACAAGGGAACAAGCATAAACTTAAATACTTAGAAGGGAATGGCACAAATCACTTGTCAGGGAATGGGGCTAACGAAAGCAAATTATAAAGAGTGTGCCAAATGAAGAAATAGTTACACAACGGAGGAATGATGCACATTGTAAAAGTTTTGTTGGTGGATAATTAAGGACAGTAGTAAGGGTTTAGTTTGGCAAGATTCTGTCTATTGTGTCTATTGTGTGTAGAGCTAAAGTATTGTTTATAGGGTTAAACTCTAGCTCAGTGGTCACCAACCGATGGGCCAGGGACCACTGGTGGTCCTCAAGAAAATTTTGGTGGTCTGCAGAGAAATGTCACCCCCAAAACACCCCCTAAAGCAATTAATCCAGGCTGCATGGGAACACAAGGTTGTGCCATCCACATGGCCCATGAGAACACAAGGCATGCGTTGCTTGCATTACGAACAACATGAGGTAGTAAGGAAAGGGCAGGTGGGGGGGAACTTGCCCCACACGCCCCACGTGCCTGGCCTGGCCACCGGACTGCTTCTTTCCACTTCTTTCTCTTTCTGCTTTTGGCTGCAAGCAAGGAAAGCTGCAAAAGTCTTTCTTTCTCTCCCCCAAACTCCGCCAGAAATGAGTCTTTAGGACCCTGCAAGGCATCCTGCTCCAAGAGGCTGTGCCAGTGCAACAAGTCTCAGAAAGACTCATTTCTGGCAGTGTTTGGGGGAGAGAAAGAAAGACTTCTGCTGCTTCTGCTGCTTTCCTTGCATGAAGCCAAAAGTCTCTCTCTCTCCTCCCCTGAGAATGGAGCTGGAGACAGTATCCTGCAATCCCAAATAAAGAATGATCAATCGGTAGGAAAATGAGGTGGGGAATTTTCCTGCAGACTTTTTTTGGGATTTTCCCAGGGTCTCTGGTCCACGGGATTTAAAATTATGAGTTTGATGGTCCCTGAAGTCCAAAAGGTTGGCAACCCCTGCTCTAGCTGGTATCATTCTTGGACTGAAAATGACAGTAGTAGAATGAAATTAGAGGCTACTGGTCCAGTTCCCAAGGCAATTTCAGACATAAGTAATTCTGTATATATCTATGTCATTCCAAAAATTCAACACCTAAATTCACAGAAAGTATAGTCTGGTATTTATTTATCATCATTCCAATCTGCTGTGTTTGTTCTCTTGACAATAGGACATGACATGGCGGGGTCCCTGTTCTCTTCTGCCAGTTCTCCAACATTTATTTGCAAAACAGAGTAAGCCAGCCTCCTGAAGCACATTTTTCAGATTCTCATGGACAACCCAGCAAAGGAAGCTCCTGCTTAAATCATCTAGCCAAATCATTTATCCAGACAAAGTGGGTGTTAGCCAGATGCTTTTGTCTGAAATTGCTCATGGCACAAGAAACCAAGTTTCCCCACTCATTCTAAGTTGCTCAATTTTACAAGAAAATTGGCAGATATATATGATGTGGGGTATTGCCTTTAGCTAAAAGTCCTTTTCTCCTAGCCTGGAAATCTCAGAGGAATATCCATGTTGCAATGGTATCCATGAAATGTCCTGTGATATCTTCAAAGCTTCACACTTGCAGTGGCACAAAGCCAGAATTGATTCAGATACAGAAGTGCATTTCCATCCCTGCTATCACTTTACACAGCCAGAGAACCACTAGGTCAGGATTTGGGCCCCGCTCAGCTGAATACAGATCACCAATATCAGAATGGAGTTTTGCCTCCAGTAGTGGGATTCCATGGGACTGGATATTGATGAAGCACTGGAGAAGATGGGGCTGGCCAGTGGTCTTTTCTTTGCAGTTGGTTCTTCTCATTCAAAATTTTGGGTAATAAATACTTGCACGATTGACTTTACCCACAAAGATGCCTGATTTCCATACAACTAAGTGTTGAGTTGCATTATGCTTTGCAGAAGTAGCTCCCATATCTGAGCAACTGTGT
Organism: Naja naja; assembly: GCA_009733165.1. Classification (NCBI taxonomy): domain Eukaryota; kingdom Metazoa; phylum Chordata; class Lepidosauria; order Squamata; family Elapidae; genus Naja; species Naja naja. The sequence continues at coordinate 172,638,340 of CM019149.1, forward strand.
CATCAGCTGTTAAGTTGATTTTAGGCATAATTTTACACATTCAAATATGATAATCATGCTTTTTTTAAAAAAAGATGTAGGAGCCCTGGTGGCACAGTGGTTAAAGTGCAGTATTGTAGGCAAACTGTGCCCACAGCCAGGAGTTCAATCCTGACTGGGCCCCAGGTTAATTCATCCTTCCGAGGTCAGTAAAATGAGGACTCAGATTGTTGGGGCAATGTAATGCAAAGTAATGCTTTCATTGTAAACAGCCCAGAGAGTGCTATAAAGTGCTATGGGACGACATATAGGCCTAAATGCTATTGCTATTCTATTACACCATCAAGGTTGCCATTTTGATTTTTTTTAACCCTATGCTGTGGACCCCACTAAAACCAATGCTTATATTCATTGGTTACAATTGGGTTCTTCATTTGGCAGCATTGGTTGGTTTTGTGCATAGTTTTGCACACATCATCACACACTTTACGGCTTTTTAGTGTTCAGAAATGGAAATATCTCTCAATCAGATTGCTTGCCCAAGCCTGCACATTAATTTAGCATTTTTATTTTGTGTGATTTGATTGTGCATTGGCAAAGTAAGAGTACCGTTTTACTCAAAAGGGTGAGAATTGTGAATTTGAAAATAGGAAAGACTTAACTGCTGTAGCAACTTTATAGATCTGCATTTTTTTTGCAGCACTGATAAACTCTTTAACCATGACAGGACTTCGTTTTGGATTGTTACTTTCCAGGTAAAAGATGGGATTTGAGAGCTTTCCTGCTAATCCATGCTGTTTGTTTAAGGAGCTAAATAGAGTGATTAGTTTTGAAAGAGGAATGACAAATCACATGTGGTAGGTTGTAAGCAGGAGAGCTGGCGCACGTTGGATCTGAACTTTTACTGTTCTGAAGAAATGTGGGGTGTGAAAGAATCGGCTAGAAGAATCCTGTTGCTTCACAGCCTAGGAATGTAGAGGTTAAAGGGGAGATTTTTCACTCAGCCCTTAGAAGCAAGTCATGCCTGCATAGACCTAAACTTTGAAAAAGATGTCAATATTATTTGCCTTTCAAAGCTCTTCATGATTTCTTTTGCTACTCCATCCACTTGAGAACCATTAGGGTTAAGGCCCAAAGAAATCTGCAGTGCAGAACAAACAGGTTATGCAAACTCAAAAGGCATAGCCCAAGAGCCACAGTGGCACAGTGGTTAGAATGAGGTACTGCGACTACTTCTGCTGACTGCTGGCTGCCCTGCAATTTGGCAGATCAAATCTCACCATCCTTCCGAGGTGGGTAAAATGAGGACCCAGATTGTTGGTGGCGATATGCTGACTCTGTAAACCGCTTAGAGAGGGCTGTAAAAGTACTACAAAGCGGTATATAAGTCTAAATGCTATTACTATTGCTATCACCATCCAAGATGCTTCTGTCTTTCTAGCAGAAGCTCTCTGGACTATATCCAGTCTTCTCTAGCTTGATCTAGACAAAGTTTATCACCTTTCTCAGGACGTGACCTATGCTTTAAGAAGGGATGCATCAGTTTTTCTAGCTCAAGTTTCCCATTGCAGGACTAATGCAGAGGAAAGAAAGGTTCTTGTCTGTGAAAAAGGCAGGAGGTGTTTAAGCTTCCCTACAAATTCCACACAGGGTTTCTCTCTCTCCTTTTAATATTTTTTTATTGAGTTATACAATATTATAAGATATAAAATGCAAAAGTAAATAGAAAAGCAGTGGAGAGGAAGAGGGGGAAGAGAAGTGGGGGAGAATAAGGGAAAAAGAAAAGAACTCTCTCTCTTGCAGTAAAATAAGGCATTGGCATCAAATCACATTTTGCTTTTTCACAATAATACAAAAAAGCCATTTCTGTAAAGATCTATCAGTCTACTTGGTAAAACCCAAAATCAAAGTTTTTCCACTTCAAGCACAAAGTTCAGAAGCAGTCTCCATGTGGAAACAAAAGTACTAATGTTCTTTTCTTTAATCAAAATAGTTAATTTTGCCATTTCAGCCACAGAGCGCTTCTCTTGCCAATGCATTTTCTCTTGGACTATGAACTGGGAATATATTACCGCCCGGTATGTGCCTGGAGTGGGGAAGATTTCCAGGGGGAGCATTTGCTGGTGTGGAAACAATTCAAGGCTGTTTTCCTTTACTTAATAAGACATCCCTAGAAAATGCCTACCTCCTTCTTTCAAAACAAACCACCAACATGCAACAGGAAGAATCTATCTGTATCCCAGTGTTAATTAACCTTTGTAGCATTAAAGCTTTTTCAAAAAAAGGGTCTAGTGGTTCTTCAAATGAGTGTTAAACCTACGTATATAAGGAGGCAATGTAACAATTGACAAATGCTAGAAAATGCAGGCCAGGCATTATTTTATTTATTTATTTATTTATTTGTATCTCCCTTAGTATGCAACTGCTTTTGTAGAAACCAAGGGTCTGGCCCAGAGGTGATATTCAGCAGGTTCTGACCAGTTCTGGAGAACCAGTAGCGGAAATTTTGAGTAGTTCGGAGAACCGGCAAATACCACCTCTGACTGGCCACACCCCCATCTATTCTCTGCCTCCCGTGCCCCAGCTGATCAGCTGGGTCTTCTTTGTTGCCCTGCACAGGAGAATGGAGCTGGAAAGCAGGCTAGTGGGGTGGGGAGGGAATGGGGATTTTGTAGTAATCTTCCCCTGCCATGCCCACCAAGCCATGCCCACCAAGCCACGCCCATAGAACCAGTAGTAAAAAAAATTGAATATCACCACTGCCCTGACTGCCTCATTATCTACATCACAAAGGCTGCACCCCGCTCACCTCAGAATTTGTATCAGGAGAAGCGGGAAAATGGAACAGGCAAAAAGGTGACATCGCACTGCCTCATCTTTGGGCTGGGAAGGGCAACATTATGAGGACGTTGTGGAAGAACATTTGCTGAGATGACTAGTTAAGATTGAGGAGGCTGAGATTCAGGACTTTATTCATCTTGAAGCTCACAGAGCTCACTGGTGGGAATGTCTCTCTGCTTAATCACAGACTGGAGCCACTTTACCTAAAAAGGGCATTCTGGGAAAGTGCTGTACACCTAGGAGAAAAGCAGGATACTAAAATTTGGCCTTTTCGTGTGGTCTTGAATCCTCGCGTTAAAAATTGTCAACCGCTGAAGGAAAAAGCTAAGATTGGATGCCTGAATTCTGGTAGAGAGTCGGGGATGGATGGGCCCTGTTTCCTTACTTTCCAAGTGAAAAATGATCTGCCTCTGAATCCCTATTAATTTACTACCAATAGTCCTCGACTTACAACAGTTCGTTCAGTGACCATTCAAAGTTACAACGGCCCTGAAAAAGTAAAATTTCAAGCATCCCCATGGTCACGTGATCAAAATTCAGATTTTCTATTTTTTTTCTATTTTAATGGGATTTATATGCCGCCCTATCTCCCGAAGGACTCAAGGCGGCTCACAACAGTAAAAAACATACAATACAAAAATTTAAAATTTAAAAAATATTAAATAGAAATCCCAAAAAACATTAATTAAAACCAGCAACAGCAAATATACACTAATAAAACCAATAACCACCACCCCCTCAGTCCAGGTCGGCCTGTTGAAATAGCCATGTCTTCAGGTTGCGACAGAAGGATTGAAGGTCAGGGGCCATCCGCAGCTCCAAGGGCAGCTGATTCCACAGGGTGGGCGCTCCCACAGAGAAGGCTCTCCCCCTGGGGGTCGCCAGCTGACACTGTCTGGTCGACGGCACCCTGAGGAGGCCCTGTCTGTGGAAGCTCACGGGACGCTGGGCAGTCGCTACTGGCAGTAGATGTTCTCGCAAATATCCCGGCCCTAAGCCATGTAGGGCTTTATAGGTGATTACCAGCTTGGCCACTGACTCATATTTATGACGGTTGCCGTATCCTGGAGTCGTGTGATCCTCTTTTGTGGCCTCCTTTTAAGCAAAGTCAGTGGGGAAGTCAGATTCACTTAACAATGGTGTTACTAACTTAATAACTGCAGTGATTCACTTAACAACTGTGGCAAGGAAGGTTGTAAAAAGGGGGCAAAATGTTATCGCTAAATGTATTCTTTTAAATAGGTGTGGCTCTTATGTGTACGTTGAGACCTTCGTGGTTCAGAAGTTTTAACATTCTCACCCAGTGAGAGAGGAAATGTGTCTGCTGACCTTTCCCTACTGGGACTTCCTGTGAAAGAAGACCCTGTTTGATTGTTAGAATCTGGTCTCTCCTCCCAACCCATCTCCAGCCCAATGTCAGCACCCAAGTCAGGTAGTGATGTACAATCTTCCACTTCTAAGGATGGATTTTGGCATTGTGACAGGTTTTGGGATGGTTCCTGTCGTAATGGCTCGTTACACATGGGATGGATTATTGCTTGCTGATTATCCTTCTGTTCCTCCCTTCCCCTAGAATTGACATCAGGTGAGGGAACTAGAGAGGAACAAGTGCGATGTTCCTGAGAAAACCTGGATCTAAGTTGATCAATGTGCCTGCTCCAGAGGACTCCATCCTCTGTTTGCACCCTGTAAGAACGAGGGCCTGTGATTTGAGTTATCTCAGCAGGAATCCACAAAGGTTCACCCATAAGGTTCTTAGCATAAACAGAATCACCCACACTGAATGGGCTAACTTTGGAAGTGGAATCTAGTGGTGTTGGGTGCGTAAGTGGGATGAAGGCGGTCAAGGGAAGACCTAAGTTTCCTACCCATCAACAACTCTGCTGGGGATAAATTATTAGATGGGTTAGGAGTGATGTGCTGAACACTAAGAAGTTTTTCAACTTTCTCAGTGATGTCCCCAGGACCCAGTTGCTGAAGCTTTCTCCTTGGTAAAACGTACCATGCGTTCAGCCCGCCGTTAGCAAGGGTGCCCAGGGGCAGTGAGGGCATGTCTGATACCCTGTTGTGCTAAATAGGATTCAAAAGGTTGGATGTAAATTGAGGGCCATTGTCAGAGACAAGAACATCAGGTAACCCATGGGTTACAAAAAGTTTTTGATGCTAGCTCTGATGGACAGCATCAGTTGTGGGTGGATTACCTGATTTTGTCAATAACCTGGGCCACCATACATAACTCCTGGCCAATCCCTTCATCCTTACAATACCAGGATGACCCTCATGTAACATTTCCAAAACCTCTCTTTGTAGTTTTGCAGGAATAACCACCCTGTTACCCCACAAAATACATCCTCTTAATACAGATAATTCAGTTTGCCTGGACTTAAAAGGTTGGGCCAGGTGAGGTAGATCTTGAAGAGGCCAACCTTTCTTAATCCAGCCTATAACAGGAGCCAATAAAGTGTCTTTGGCAGTCTCTCTGGCAATTTCAGCAGCATGCACTGGAAGCTTGGCAACAGTTTCTAGGAAAAAGGTGTGTGTTTCAGGTTCAAAGTCCTCCTTGTGGCAAGGAAGTGGGCAACGACTCAGTGCTTCAGCATGTCTAATGTCCTTGCCAGGCTTGTGGATAAGTTTGTAAGAATAAGCAGCAAGAAATTCAGTCCACCTCAGCATTCTTTGTGACAGGATAGTAGGTGTAGGTTTATCTCCTGCCACAATGCCTAACAAAGGTTTGTGATCTGTAACAATGGTAAATGTTCTCCCATACAAATATTCATGAAATTTCTTGACAGCTGCAACAATTGCCAATGCTTCCTTGTCCAATTGGCTGTAATTCCTCTCTGCTTTGGTCAAAGTGAGAGTAAAATGCAATAGGGCTTCTCTCCCACTGGGAAGCCTATGGCTCAAACCCCCCCCACTCCAAAGGGGGATGCATCACAAGTCAGTACAACAGGCAAATTCTCAGAGAACTGTATCAGTACAGCATCAGACGTGATTAGTCTTTTAATACTGTTAAATGCTGATTGTTCCTTCCTCCCCCAGACCCAAACAGACTTTTTGTCAAGTAATCTGTGCAATGGTTCTGCAATGGTTGCCTTCTGAGGTAGGAACATGTGATAAAAGTTAATGAGTCCAAGGAAGGCTTGCAAATCTGTTTTGCATTTAGGTTTGATTGCTTGAACCTTGGCATCGGTAGGGTGGATGCCATGCTTGTCAATCATATAGCCCAGGAACTCAACCTTGTCAGTTTTAAGAGTGCATTTTTCTTCCTTGACTTTTAACCCCGCTTTCCTGAATCTGGTAAGGACTTCTCTGAGTCTTTCTTGTAACCGAGTGTCATTTTCAGCAGAGATTAACACATCATCAAAGTAAGGCACTACCCCTGGCAGTCCTTGGAGCATCCTTTCCATAAGGCTTTGAAAGATGCCTGGTGCCACGCTTACTCCAAATTGTAACCTTTTACATTTGAAGGCACCTCTATGAGTCACAATGGTTTGGGCCTCTGCAGTGGCATCATCAACTGTTAGTTGTTGATATGCCTGGGCCAGATCCAATTTGGCAAAGACTGTACCCCTGCCAAGTGAATGTAATAGATGATGCACCACTGGAACTGGGTATGCGCTCTGCTGCAGCATGGTTCAGTGTCCCCTTATAGTCCCCACAGATTCTTACTGACCCATCAGTCTTGACAGGTGTGACTATGGGTGTCTCCCATCTGGAGTGGTCAGTGGGCTCTAAAACTCCTTGAGCTATTAGTTTATCTAATTGTGCATCAATTTTTTCCTTTAAGGCAAATGGGACCCTTCTGGGCTTTAAACGAATTGGGGGCACCTTGGGATCTAGGCTGAAAGTGATAGGGGTCCCCATATACTTGCCCAATCCTTCGCTGAAGACCTCTGGAAACTCAGACTTCAAGGCCTCCTCCCATTCAGAGTTGCTCACGTGATTGATGCCAGTCACCTCGATGCCTAGTGGATTGAACCACTCAAGTCCCAGCAAGCTTGGGCGATCCTTGTCCACGATGGTCAGGGGCAAACATTTGGTGTGGCCTTTGAACTTCACGTTGAATTCTCTTGTTCCAACTACTGGAATCTTGTTCCCTTGGTAGTCTTTAAGAGTCAGTGCTTGCTTCTGGAAATGTTTCTTCTGAATGTTGGGAAGTAGCCTGTGAATAGTGTCCCATGACACCATAGATAAATAGGAGCCTGAGTCCACTTCCATTTGGCAAGGCCTTCCTTCAATGAGTACCTTCACATGTACTTTTCTGCTTCTTAAGGTTGAAGAATGACCAATGGTGACTGTTTGATGAGTTTCATTCTTCCCATTTGCTTCTGAGTTGCCCCATTTTCTCACTGAAGTTGTTGGGCTTGAAATCTTTGTCAGGAAACTTTCTTCTGTGTGGTGGAGTTCTGGATGATTTGCAGACTCTTGCTAAGTGACCTCTTTTTCACAATGAAGGCAGATGGTATCAAGAAACTTGCATTCAGCGGGTGGCCCCCCAACCTCTGCAATAAAAGTCTTGCCTTTTTCTTCCCAGGTCTTTCTTTTTCTTTTCCATTCTGAGTCTATAAATTCCTTCCTCCACCTCACTGCAGTCTGATTCAGAATCTATTTGCTTGCAATGAGTTGTTGTGGACTTTTCCACATCAGAATGGCTTGAGGCCTTGTTAATTTTCTTCATGGCTGCCGCTGAGGACTTAGTGGCTTCTGCTGAGGAGGCCTCTTCTATGGCTTCCTTCAACGTGATCTTAGGTTTTAATAACAATTTGCTCTGAAGCACCTTGTCTTTGAGGCCTAGAACAAATCGATCGTGCATGGCCTCCTCCAAGTTGTTAAACTCGCATGCACCCCAATGTCTCTTAAACTTGCCATGAAGTCGTTAACATTTTTGCTTTCCCCTTGATCCCGATGGTAAAACTCGTGTCTCTTAATGAGGCACGATACTTGTGGGTAATGGGCTCTTAAAAGCTTTTCTAAATCAGGCCATTCCATTACCTTCACGTCCTGCAGCTCCCGCCAATGCCTTCGCCATCTTGAAGACTGCGGACCGCAGTGCGTAAGAAAGACCGCCCTCTTCCACTTCTCTGAGATGTCGGTGAGGTCGTTTCCTTCCAAATACATTTGGAAGCGATCCGCATACGATTCCCAGTCTTCTGCCACCGGATCGAACGGGCTGGGGGGTGTTCAGCGAGCCATCTCGCTCTTCTGCTTGCCTTCCGCTCTTCTTCAGGGGAATCCCATCCTCATCGCCAGTGTTAAGTTTGCATGAAGAGTCAGATGCGAAGAGCTTCAGTGAAGAGTTTATAGTGACTACAGCTCAAATGGACCCGTCTTGGCTGGGCTACGGCTGCTACTTATAGCCAGCAGCCGCAGTTGCCAGCCAATCAGAGTGCAGGGTTTTCCCACACTTTTCAAACCAATCATATTTGACATTTTACAAGAACAATTCAAACTAAACCAATGACATTCAAACCTACATACATAACACTTAGCGACAGAAATATTGGGCTCAATTGTGGTCATAAGCCGAGGACTTCCTGCACTTCTCATGCAAAAAACTGAAACTGGCCCTTAGCTGAGTTTGGCATGAAAGTCAAATAGACCATCTTTCTTCACTCTTTTCTGTTTTATCCTTTGCCCTTTGCAGATGCTAGAAACATGTGATAATAGTGACTGTGTAAATTTCAGTGCCTAAAATAGTCTATTTTCTTAGGGTAATAGGAACCTACCAAGTTACAGCATTGCTCCACCGAAGCCAGAATTGCTTCAGAATGGTTTTCCACTGGGAGGCCCAACCTGAAGTTCACCCGTATGCTAGCGCTAAATTAAGTATGTCACAAGACCATGCAGTTAGGCCTGCTCTGCAGCAAAAGAGGACATTTAAATAACACCCATCCCAATGGTTGAACACTTTTGATTTAAGCCACAGTGCTAATAGGCAGCAGGCTGACCCTGCCAAAAGGAGCAAAGAAACATCAAACAACATATTGCAGTTTCACTACAATAAGGTGACCAACTTTTTTACAATGAGGAGGACACAAATAAATTGAAGAAAAAAAACAAAGCCACTTGTGCACGGCGCACTCTTGTGCATGGCGCACTCTTGCACGTGATGCACTCTTGCCCGTGGCGCACTCTTGCCCGTGGCGCACTCTTGCGCGCAATGCACTCTTGTGTGTGGCTCACTCTCTCAAAACAATTCTCCTGTGTGGAGCGCATGTGTCTCATAATCACGTCTCGCCACACTGTGCCGAGCCTTGATGAATCGTCATGTCAAATACAAATACGTCATATCACACACAACGGATTGGCTTGGCATCGATCAAATACAGAGATTTAGAGATCAGTCTTCAAATATCAAAAAGGAGGACATGTAGAAGGACACTTTTTGAGAGAGGACAGAACTTACAAAAGGAGGACTGTCCTCCCTAAAGGAGGACAGTTGGTCATCTTAACTACAGTGTAAGTGAAGGGCCAACAATTTTCAGTCAGCTGCCTCTATGACCTTTTTGTTCCCATCATACATTTAAGCAAGCTGGAAGATAGTGAGTTGTGAGAAGACTCAGAGGTTTTGACCCAATCAACTAACTCAGGAGGAATTAAATTAAGCCCAAAACAGATCCAATCATGCACAGGATTAAGCTCATTTTATCCTCTTTGCACATTGGGAATCTTATCAATTGACCTATTTTGCATAATACTCCCTCAGGAAAAAGAGCTGGAGAGAAAGAGTGGCTGACAGAGAAAGTCTCTCCCTTACGAAACTCTCTGTCAAAAATCCCTGCCGCCAAACCCATGCTGATTGGTCACAGTGTCCAACCTCACCTCCTATTGGCTGACTGTCATAAAGACTTGCTAGTACTCAAGAGTTCTGAGCTACCTGGCAATTTTGGTGAAAGTGGGCAGGACTCCATTATCTCTAAACCAAAATGATTTTTTGTCTTGGCCTGATTTTATCCTACCAGAAATCTCTGGATTGGTGGCTGACTGGGTACATGTTTGTTGAAGGAATATTGTTATTCAATGAGGGATCTATATTTGAAAACAGGGTAAGAGTAGTTTAGATTCACATCCTTGCCAAGTTGGCCCCTGGCTCAGCCAGCAGGGTTACCAGTTCTTTGGCATCCAAAAGCATGTTTCATTGGCTAGGCCTTTCATGGTTGGTATTGCCATATTGTCCATTACAGGTAGCCCTTGATTTATAATTGTTTGTTTAAAATGGTCCAGAATCATGATGGCCATTGAAAAATAATGCAAATTCCACCCACACCCCTGGGATCTGTGGTTGCAGTCTGGATGCTTGGCAACCTGTTTGCACTTACAGACAATTGCCAAGTATCCCATGGTCTTGTGATTGCCATGCACCATCTTCTTTGCCGGCTTCTCCAGAAAGTTAGTGTGGAAACTGGCAGGGGTGTTGCAAGCTGCTGCCACCTGCAAAGCAAATTCCATTTTGTTTCTGAGGGCTGGCTAAAAGAACTGCTTCCTGAGGGGAGCTGAAGTCCTTCAGTTGGGTGCAGAAATGCAGCTGAAATCCTGAAGATTTTATATATTTGTTCCTGCACCGATGGAAGGAATTCCCTTCCATGCATGGAGGGGTGTGTGTGCTCTTTTGGCAGGCAGCTCTTTCAGTAAGCCCCCAAGAAAGAAAAGAGGCAGCCAAAATTCAAGCAGAGAGTGTAGAGTCGGCATCAGTGGCAGTATTCAGAATTTTTGACTACTGGTTCTATGGGTGTGGCTTGGTGGATGTGGTGTGGCTTGTTGGGCATGGCAGGGGAAGGTTACTGCAAAATCCCCATTCTCTCCTCACCCCACTAACCTGCTTTCCAGCTCCATTCTCCTGTGCAGGGCAACAAAAGAAGACCCAGCCAATCAGCTGGGACTTGGGAGGCAGCGAATAGATGGGGGCTGGGCCAACCGAACTACTCAACATTTCTGCTACCGGTTCTCCAGAACTGGTCAGAACTGGCTGAATACCACCTCTGGTAGGCATGATAAGGTAAGGAGCACAGGGTGCTTTGAGTAGGTGGTGGAGGCCCCACACAGGTGATGAAAATCTCCACTCAAGGGCTGAAAATCCTGCCTGGATTTCAGCAGGAAGGATTTTCAGCTTCTGAATGGAGCCTCACAGGGTCTCCCTCATGCCCCATGAGGCATCCCATGCTCCTTATCTGGGATTCCATCCACTTAATGACCCACACAGTCATTTAACAGCCACAGCTGGGATCGCAGTTGTTGAACAAAGTTGTCATGTGGGTGTCTTGCTCAAAAACTGCTTCGCTCAACAAGCAAGATTCCAGTCCCAGTTGTGGTCCTATGAATTATCTCTATAAAAACCTCCATTTGAAAAATAGCCCAGCAGTAAAATGGCAAAATTAGAAGTCCAGAAAATAGTTTAAGAAAAGCATTAGTTTTTCATTTTCTTGGGGTGGGGATGGGGGATATGGGAAAAATGGAAAACAAATAACTTTAGCTCATTTTACTCTGGTCAAAGACAGCAATTTGAGACTGCTGGTAGCCTCAAAGTTTAAACTTGGCCTGAAATTAATTAAGTGCCGTAAAAATGGTGTTGATTCTTACCAAACACACAGATTTTTTTCCCCAGGCTGACCTGTCTCCAACCTGACCCTTCAGATCTTCCATTACGACACCTATCACTGTTCAATACTTCATCTTCCTTACTGTTAGTCATCCACATTTTTCCTTTTCTTCCATCTTTCCCAGCAGTACTATTGAGTAAAGCTGGTCTTTGTATAATGTGTCCAAAATACGGTAATGGGTGTGGTTATAGGTACCTTGACTGATAGTTTGGGATTAATTTGTTCTATGATAGTTTGTTTTCTTGTCCATCTGTGAACTTCTCAGGAGTCTTTTCCAACAGCAAAGTTCAAACGTTGTGCTTCTATCTTGCTTCTGAAAGTTAATTTTTTTTTTACTTCCCATGGTTTCACTGAGAAGACCATTGCCTGCACAGTTCTGAACTTCATTAGTATAGACACATCTGAGGTGGGATTCAGCAGGTTCTGACCAGTTCTGGAGAACCGGGAGCGGAAATTTTGAGTAGTAGAGAGAACCGGCAAATACCGCCTCTGACTGGCCCCGCCCCCATCTATTCTCTGCCTCCCGAGTCCCGGCTGATTGGCTGGGTCTTCTTTTGTTGCCCTGCACAGGAGAACAGAGCTGGAAAGCAGGTTAGTGGGGTGGGGAGGGAATGGGATTTTGCGGTAACCTTCCCCTGGAGTGTGGTGGGAATGGAGATTTTACAGGATCCTTCCCCTGCCACGCCCACCAAGCCACACCCACCAAGCCAAGCCACGCCTACCAAGCCACGCCCACAGAACCAGTAGTAAAAAATTTTTTGAATCCTACCAGTATCCTAACTCCTTTTTCAAGACCTTCATACCTTATCTTCTCAAGTACAGTTAGTCTATGGTGTATTTCTTGATGTTGGTTGTTTATTGTTGATAATTGATATGTGTACCACTTGTGTATTTTCATTTCTAAAGTTGGTTGCTGTATATGTTGTCATTAATTTGTTCTGCTTCATATTTAATCTTAGCTCCATTTTTTTTCACTGCGCTTCCTACTTTCATAACTAAAGCTTGCATATCATTTGGATTTTCACCTACTAGATTAGTGTCATCAGCACAGCGAAGGTTGCTGTTTCTTCCGCCTGTTTTAAAACTACACTTATCTTCTTCCAATCTAGCTTCCTTCAATATATATTATGCATATAATTTGAATAAATAAGGAGAGAGTACACAACCATGTCTCGCTCCTTTGTCAGCCAGGAGCCACGCTGTTTCATCTGTCCTGCAGCTTCCTGTTCTGTAAATACTATAGGTTTCACACAGAGGTGGTATTCAGCAGGTTCTGAGCAGTTCTGGAGAAGTGGTAGCGGAAATTTTGAGTAGTTCAGAGAACTAGTAATGGAAATTTTGAGTAGTTCATAATACCCGCTCTGCTTGGCCCCGCCCCCATCTATTCTCTGCCTCCCGAGTCCCAGCTGATTGGCTGGGTCTTCTTTCATTGCCCTGCACAGGAGAACGGAGCTGGAAAGCAGGTTAGTGGGGTGGGGAGGGAATGGGATTTTACAGTATCCTTCCCCTGCCATGCCCACCAAGCCACGCCCACAGAACCGGTAGTAAAAAAATTTGAATCCCACCACATGGGGGGATTCTTATTATTTTCTTATTATTTTCACATGTAAATAATAAGAAGTTCTGAGATTTTTGTCTCAGGGGTCCTTGGTGGTCTCTAAGCTTGCTTGTTTTCTTGCAGACATTTCATTACCCTAACTAGGTAACATCATTCTCATCTCACTACAGACAACCCATAGCATGCCATGACTAACACATTAAAGGCCTTTATTTAATAAATGAATCCCATACTGACTTTTATGTGTGTTATTTGGCTTTCTCAATTATTCAGCATGCATCAGCAGCGTTGTCTCATTATTCCTTAGCCTTTTCTAAAGCCACCTTGGACACCTGGCATCCCCCTTTCCATGAAGGGCTGTAATCTGCAATGGATGGTCCTAAAATTATTTTGTCGGCAAATATCATTAGGGAAGTTTTGTGATCGTTTGCACATTTTGTTCAGTTTCCTTTCTTTGGTACCAGCATTTAGATCAAACTTTCTCAATCTGACATCTACTGTGACATTCTCCACATTTGCTGGCATAGTTAGATTAGAATTTAATACTGATATTTTCTTTGCCTCCCTTTGCAGATTATTTCATCCAAAGTATCTAGCTTTTCCAAAAGGGCCATTAAAAAAAAGAACAAGGATGGGGGTAATGACTAAGTGCTGACCTAACGTCATCTTTTAGCACTAGAGACTCTTATAAGGAATATCTTCTAAGCTATCTTGGATGTTGACATCTCTATTGCACAGAATTTCAGTGTATTTCTTCTATCTTTGTTCCATCTTTGTTATTATCTCCCTGTGACGTCCTTTAGCTGGCCAGTTTGAGATTGGAGTCTCATTCTGATTTCAGGGATCTTTTATTGGAAACATTTTGTGTGTGTCTGATTCCATTTTGGACATTTTTAAAATCAAAATCAAAATATCAACCAATTACAATGTTATTGTAATTCTCTTTGATCTTTTTTGTGTGTGGGTTACATTCCTTCTTAAAAATCTGTTTTTCTTGCTTTGTCGTCTTTTCTTAGCAATTTCCACTACTCATTTTGATACCCAGCTTGGTTTCTTCTGTTTCTTTTTCTTCAGCAATTCCCCCCTCCCCACTCTCCATACAACCTTTACAACTGTTTTGTTTTATTTCACCTCTCCTCTGGTTCCTTATCGATGATAGATTGGTGTAGTGGTTAGGGAGTTAACCTTGAATTCAGGAGGCAGTGAGTTCTAGTCCCATCTTAGGTATGAAAAACTGGTTGTGTGACTTTGGGTAAGTCATTCTCTGTCAGTCCAACTCACCCCACAGGATTGTTGTGGGTAAAATAGAAGGAAGAAATTTTGGTTATGTTTGCTGCCTTGAGTTGTATATAATAATAAAAGTAGGATAAAAGTCTAAAAAAAAGATTCAGGACTACAATACAATTCCTGATTCTCTTCTTGAAAATGGTGGATATATACTCAATATCATATAATGGAAACTTTGTTTTTCTGTTTTAGAACTCATATGTAAGTAGTTCATAGCCAGTTCTACAATCAGCACCAGGCCATGTTTTTGCTTCTCCGCCTCTTTTGTATCAATGTACACATTTGTATCAATTTGATTTCTGTGGTGATCCATCTGATGATACCCATGTATATAGGCATATTTTGGTTCATCTCCAAAATACAGACTTTCCATGTGAACATTTACAGATGCACATTTTTTAAGCAGGGTGGGATTGACAATCCCTGCATTAAGCAGGGTGGGATTGACAATCCCTAGGGCGATTGGTTATGGCAGGGGTGGACGAGACAGAGGGCATATTATGTTTGGGAGCGCCCCGCTATTTGGCGGTGGTGCCCGACCCTCAGGTCTCTGCCCGCCTCCCCTGGGTCTTTGGGCTGTGGTCCCTGGGCTTAGGCTGGTGTATGTAAACGCCAGGTCAGTAGCTAATAAGGCTCCCCTCCTCCGTGAACTCATTGAGGAGGAGGCTGCGATCTGGCGTGTATCACGGAGACCTGGTTGGGACCTGAGGGAGGTGTCCCTCTATGTGATCTTTGTCCCCAGGTTTTGGTGTTGCACCGCCACGGGCCCAGGGAAGAGGTGGAGGAGTAGCGATTGTTATCAGGGAGACTCTGTTTCCAAGGGAGGCCTCTGTCCCAGATTGGCGGTTGCAGTCCCCTTCTGAGGTTGGGCCCGGGTGGTCGGTTGGGCCTGTTGTTGACGCCTGTCCCCAGCTGCGTTGCAACGGCCCTTCCCGAGCTGCTGGATGCCCTCTCGGGAGTGGTGGTGGAGTTCCCCAGACTTATTGTTCTGGGGACTTCAACTTACCCTCCCTGGGGGTGGCGTCTGGACTGGCTCGGGAGTTCTTGGCATCCATGACAGCCATGGACCTGACCCAGGTGATTCAGGGGCCCACCCATGAGGGGGAACGCACTCGACCTGGTTTTTATCTCGGGCAGTGGTGTAGTGATCTGGGGGTGGATCTCCTGTTATTCTACCCCTATCATGGACAGATCATTATCTCCTGAGGCTGGTCTTCCAGTCTGCTGCTCCTCGCTGCTGGGATGAGGAGCCGACACGATGGTTCCGCCCCAGGCCTGATGGACCCGGAGAGGTTTCAGACGGCCCTGGGGTTCTTACCCACCTCCCTTGCCCACAGCCCGCCGAGACTTTGGTGGCCGCCTGGCAAGAGGCGGCCTCGCAGCGCCGACCGGGTTGTCCCCTTGCCTCTCCCTTGCGGAGACCTCGCTTTAGCTCCTTGGTTCTCGGAGGAGCTTCGGGAATGAAGCGGCAGAGGAGACACCTAGAGAGCAGGTGGAGGACTAGTCGCTCTGAGTCTGACCGCCTCCAGTTAAGAGCCTATATTAGGACTTACCTGGAAGCGATTAGAGCAGCGAGATGTGTTTACTTCTCCGCTCTGATCGCTCTGCAGATGATCGCCCTGCGGCCCTGTTTAGGGTCACTGCTCCCTCCTGCAATTGAGGGAGGGAGGGGACCTCTGCGGGGCAGAGCAGAGGATTTTAGTTTACATCTGGCGGATAAGGTCGCCAGATTCGGGCTGGCTTGGACTCTGACTGGCAGGATGTTGATGATGGCGTGGCGATGAGTCTTGTGGATCCTGTTTGGGTTGAGTTTGACTCTGTCTCCCTGGATGAAGTGGACAGGATCATGCGGAGGCTGTCCTCCACCACGTGTTTATTGGACCCGTGTCCTTCCTGGCTGGTTTATGCCTCCAGGAGGTTACACGTGGTTGGCTCCAGGCAGTTATCAACGCTTCCTTGAGTGAAGGGGTTTTCCCTGCCGCCTGAAAGAGGCGGTGGTGAGACCCCTCCTTAAGAAGCCTGCTCTGGACCCAACCATTTTGAATAACTATCGCCAGTTTCCAACCTTCGCTTTTAGCGAAGGTTGTTGAGAGCGTGGTGGTTCAGCAGCTTCTGCTGTTCCTGGAGGAAACTGATTACCTTGACCTGTACCAATCGGGTTTCAGGCCCGGACACAGCACCGAGACAGCATTGGTCATTGGTGGATGATCTCTTGAGGGCTCGGGACAGGGGTTTTCCTCTGTCCTGGTCCTTTAGATCTCTCAGCGGCTTTGATACCATCGACCATGGTATCCTTCTGCGCTCGGGGTTGGGAGTGGGGGCACCGTGTTACGGTGGTTCTCCTCTTACCTTCGGACCGTCAGCAGTCGGTGTTGACGGAGAGCAGAGATCCTCCCGAGGCCCCTTAGTTGTGGGGTGCCTCAGGGTCGGTTCTCTCACCTCTCCTGTTTAATATCTACATGAAACCGCTGGGTGAGATCATCCGTGGTTTTGGGGTGAGGTATCATCAATATGCAGATGATACCCAGTTGTATATCTCCACCCCAGACCAGATCAGTGATGCTCTCTCGGTGATGTCCCGGTGCCTGGAGGCGTGCAGGCCTGGATGGGGAGTAATAGGCTCAGGCTCAACCCAGCCAAGACTGAGTGGCTGTTCTTACCGCATCTCGGTGTTCAGTGGATGTGCCATCTTTGGTCATGGGGGAGGTGTTACCCCGTGGATAGGGCGAGGAATCTGGGCGCCTCCTGGATGCACAGCTCAGTTTGGAGGAGCAGGTGGGAGCTGTGGCCAGGGGGCTTTGCCCAGGTTCGCTGGTTCGCCAGCTTCGCCCTTACCTGGACGAGATGCCCTTCGAACGGTCACTCATGCGCCACGTCCAGAATCGACTACTGCAATGCTCTCTACATGGGGCTTCCCTTGCGGATTACTCGGAGGTTGCAGCTGGTGCAGAATGCGCCGCTGGCTGTGATGGGGTATCCCGATACTCCCATGTTACACCCTCCTGCGCGACCTGCATTGGTTGCCGGTTGCCTTCCGGGTTTCCTTCAAGGTGTTAGTAACAACTTATAAAGCCCTTAATGGCTTGGGTGCAGGGTACTTGCGGAACGCCTCCTGCCTGCATCACAGTCCAATCGCCTCGCCCCATAGGAGGGGCCTTCTGGGAATACCGGGTCAGGCATTGTCGGCTGGCGGTTCCCAGAGCTAGGGCCTTTTCTGTGGGAGCGCTCTGTGGAACCAGCTTCCTGCGGATCTGCTTTGGCCCCTGATCTCCGCTCCTTTCGCGAGACCTGAAGACTTGGCTGTTTCAGCAGGCCGCCTGGACTGACCATGGGGTGGGTAGTTTTAACAATGTTTGCCTATTGGTAATTTTATTGTTTTCGTTGTTTTGTAATTTGGACTTGTTTTTATTTGTTTTTATTGTATATCTCTTTGTATGTTCCGCCTGAGTCCTTCGGGAGTAGGGCGGCATACAAGTCTAAATAAATAATAATAATAATAATAAAAAACATTTTAAGCAGAACAACAATGAACTCATCTTAGCAGGAAACATTTAATTATTTAATCCCAAGTGCCTATTATTTCATTAGACTATACAAGTGGTTGTTTATGATGAGTGACTTCTAGGCTGTTCCTGCTCTTCCTTCTTAATCCTTAATCTTATCTTGGGTAAACTTTTATTATATTGAGTAAACACTTTACACTGGAAGTTCAGCCCAAGGTAAACTGAAGATAGCTCTTTAAACACAAGGATGGGGTAGATAGAAACTTGGTGAGGCTGAATTTTCTTTGAAAATATACACATTCTGTTTAAGTTCTGGAAAGCAGCATCAATTCATTATTTTTCTACAGATGCTACCTAGGAGACTAAAATAAAACAAACAAAAAACCATTTTAAAGTTCTTAGTCATTTGACATATTCCATATGATACCTACTCTTTGCATCATGTAAATCATCTTTCCATTGTCTGCATTCACCAACTGAAATAGTAACTCCCACAATTCTCAGATGGTAATAACGGTGGCCAAGCTTGTCAAGAATCTAAGGAGATGCTATTTGGCACACCTGGAGGACACCAAATTAAGGAACACTGACAATTCTACCAAGCAAAGTGAGTTTTTGTAGGAAGCAGGCTTTGCCATACAAGAACTCCAAAGTGATGTTTGACAGTACACCTGTGACTGAAATGTGAATTGCACCCATTTTTCTAGACCTATATCCTGGACCTGGACAATTCCTTGGGGTGAATCTAACCGCATTCTTCCTTCAGTCTCTATAAAAGACTGACAGTACTACTCACTGGCGGAAGCAGACAGGAAGTAGTTTGACCCCACTTGTCTTTGGGAGGTTTGGTGGAGACTGGAATGTAGATAAAAGCTACTCCAGTTTTGTGTTTTAACTACCAGAACAGTTCTTGTATGGCCCTGCCTCAGACTCAAGATAACATCCCTCTAGGGACATGCAGGTATATGATTCACTCTTGCATTCCTTAGGCTTTTAAAACCTTTTAAGGTTGCAGTGCTACATCCATTTCTTCAATGAACTCAAGAAACTCATCTTTTAATCTATTTGATTTTTATCAAATAAAGTTTCCTTCATGTTGGACTTAACTCTTGGTGACTTGGTGGCCATAGCTATGCATTTTTCTTGATAGTGATGTAAAAGAACTTTTCTGGACCTTTCTGTTTTGATTACCAATACCAGAGCTATAATTATGACATTCTTTGGAAACCTCCATTGTCATACCAGCTCAGGAATGGTCTTGTTTAGGTTGTGTGACTCCAGATGCTGCCACTTCTTGGCTAAATTATTAGGGCGTGTTCTTCAGCACACTTGCTGCCTTCATCAAGAATCGGCCCAGTGTGTCTTCACTACAGCTTTGCAAATGTTAAACCTGTAAGTCAGTCAACCCAGTCACAGACATCAGTAGCAAACTAAAGGAGCATCAAAATGATGTGTGTGCATAATGATGTCATGGTGTAAATCCCACCCTTACATTTTAGCATTTGACACAAGTAAGTTGCAACTTTTGCATCCTGATGTTATGAAGCCCTTTTCATCACGTGCCACTTTGCCATAAGTATCTGTTGCTAGATGTGACACAAATATGGCAAATGTCTATGTCAATTTGCTCTTTTTGTTCTTGCATCCTAACATTAGATGCAGCAGTGTAAATTATGGAGTTTGCATTCTAAAGTCATAATACATTTGCTTGTTAATGACTTTTGCCAGATAATCACACCAAGTTTGAATACGATCAAAGGAAGATGATTTCTCTCTTTCTCACCTTACCATGTTTAATTTCATGCACCATTGGATCACTTTTGTTTTGGGTTGTTTTGAATATTTGGAAGTTCTGGGTGGAAGAGACATTCCAATCCTTTGATCATTTCAATTATTTTTTTTGCATTCCTTCCAACTCTTAGATAACCGGGTCTCAAAAATACATGAATCCTTTATACACTGGCAGTGAATTCATCTGTCAAGAATGAACCTTGTCAATTTGTAGTTTCAATTAGGCTGCAAAGAATTTATTCATGTTCATTTATTCCAAATCTTTGTTTTCCCCCTACAGCTGTAAACACTAGAAGTGTATCCTCCCCCCATTTTTCCCATTGCATTCTCTAGATAAACCAAAGTATACCTAAAGGCATAGTAGAAGAATAAAGGAAGTTAGTATAGCATTGAGACATTTTTTTTCTGAGCAAGACAATGATATCATCTGCAAAAGGTTCAGCGTGGTTGATGGACTGTTCTGGCTCACATATGAAAATGACATGGTTTTTTATTTTATTTTTATTTTATTTTTTATTATTTTATTACTGTTTGGGACATTTTGGAGGAGGAGAAATCAGAAAAAAGAAAAAAATAATAATCAAGGAGAAGTTACTGTAACAATTTCTTCCATAAACATCTAGCACTTTGGAGGGTAACATTTATTTATTTGCATAGCAGTTTGCTTTGCTATATAAGGGATATACTCCAGCTATTGAAAATGTGATTCTTTTTGTGGTTGGGTGGTATAGTTAATAAAGTTGGTTCATTAAAAGGCTTAAAGGTCTATTTTGCTGCTTAATCTGATTTTGAAAAATCAGATTTCCATAATCCAATGCTTTGATGCTGAATTTCAGAAGGCAGGTCTTGTGGCGACACTGGGTGTGTGAAAAATGTCAGGCCCAGAACACATCTAATGTGTCACAGATTGACAACTATTGTTTAAACAGTCTGCATTCCATCTTTCCTTTATGCCAAGACATTCCTAGTTTTGATCATATCCTTATATTACTGTACAGGTATTCCTCAACTTACAACAATTCGTTTAGTGACCATTCGAAACTACAATGGCACTGAAAAAAGTGACATGGCTGTTTTTCACACTTATGACCTTTGCAGCATCCGCATAATCACGTGATTTAAATTCAGATGCTTGACAACTGATTCATGTTTATGAGAGCCCTGGTGGCTCAGTGGCTAGAATGCAGTATTGCAGGCTGACTCTGCCCACAGTCTGGAATTCGATCCTGATCAGCTCAAGGTTGACTCAGCCTTCCATCTTTCTGAGATCAGTAAAATCAAGACCCAGATTGTTCTGGGGAATAGGCTGACTCTGAAAATCTCTTAGAGAAGGCTGTAAAGCACTGTGAAGCAGTATATAAATCTAAGTGGTGTTGCTATTGCTATGACTATTGCATGATCCTGGGGTCATGTGATCACTTTTTGCAACCTTCTGACAAGCAAAGTAAATGTGGAAGCCAGATTCACTAAACAAACTGTGTTACTAACTCAACAACTGCAGTGATTCACTTAACAAATGTGGCAAGATAAGTCATAAAAAGGGCAAGACCCATTTAGCAAATATCTCACTTAGCAATATACATTTTGGGCTCAATTGTGGCTGTAATTCGAGGACTATCTGTATTTGTAACTAACCGTGATAAACTCTACTTAGAAGATTGAACAGGAAAGAACTGGAAACTCATTTCCTTACTAGGATTAACTTTCAATTTAATCACTAAATACTGGACATGACAGAATAGAAGTTGATGAAATTCAGTAAATCCAATGAAATGTAGTATGTGTGGGAAAAGTGGGGAAAAAAAAAAGCAGAAATACAAAATTGGGCTCTGGTTAGACAGCAAATCACAAAAAATTAACAGGTCTGGTGGGTTTTGGTCTGATTTTGGTCTTCACAAACAAACAAACTGATACACAGTAGATTAAACCCAATGAAGGTTTCCCATTGATATGGATGCAAGAAAGTAAGTATAAACTATGATTACTACTGCAAATTACATACACCTACTTTGACACCACTGAATTTAGAAGAACATGCGTAAAAGTAAGAAGGATTAAACAGCTAATCCAAAGGGTCTTGGGTTCTTATATTATTTGCACCACTATTCAATTTCCTGGTTTTTATATTTATCATTGTTTTAGTATTGTAAACATTGTTTTTATGGTTTCATAAAAAGTAATGCAAACTAAAGTCAAAGAAAGAAAGAAAGAAAAGAAAGAAAGAAAGAAAGAAGAGAATAAAGTCAGAGAAAGAAAAAGTTTAAAAACGGAGAAAATAAAAAGGAAATTGTGAAATAAAAAATATATAAAGATATATAAAGAAGAGACTTGTAATCTACCTCACAACTGGTATAAAATTTGGTAGCTCCCATTTCCTTGTTCTTTATGGGACGTGAATCACAAGAAATAATAAATTGGTTTGGGAAGTTTTTCTCAGTCTAGGGATAATAATTTAGAGAGAAACTTACTCAAATGTACAGCAGTGTTGTTGAAATAAATGGGATAAATTAGTTATGGGATTAAGTTAGATTTCATTTATTCGAATGGGGATATTCTAAGTCTGAATCCAACTCTAAAAGTCAAGCTGCAGTGGTGAACCCCAAAGCACAAAGTTCCACTTTTGTGTCAAACTCGGTGACATCTGCACGATAGGAATAAGATGTGGTAAGTAGATGGTAAGTAGACTGTGCAATACTGAGGAGATAAAGGCAAAAATGCATCTACCATGCAATAATCAAACCATCCCTTCCTTCATATAGCAACATCTGTCCCCTTGTTCCCAGATGCTGCAATCAGAAACTAATGTTTATCAAGTGGGGATCTTGGTGTTTATACCCAGGCAAGGCATTTCTAATCATGCTTTCTTTTTACGTGCTTTCCCACTAAATACAAACAGGGCTTGGACGTTACACATTCCTTCTGTCTGTTTGCAGAGGCTTTTCTTGGTCATGAGAGGGGATTATCACATTCCAGTCTTCTGGGTTGAAACTTTACTGTAGAAAGGAGGGGAGGTGCAGAACATAGGGGAGAAATAAATCTCTCTTCCAAAGGAGATAATTTTTTGTGTATTTACTTCTCTATCTGTAACTTAGGAGGGGATCCCCCAAATGATGGGGTGAAACACTCTGCATTTGCTATGTTTTAACTTTTCGGGCAAGGAAAAGTACATTCTTATACCATATGTTCCCTTTTGAGTGGATAAAGAAAATTTGCTTCTGAAACTGCAATCAAGGAAGAGAATTCTAGTGAAATTCTCCTGAGTCAACTGTATTCAACAATCATATCTCCAGTGGTCTGTGGCAATATCTCTTTTCCCATGCTTTAAGCGAATGTTAGGGAAGATTCACAAGGGAATTCAGCTGGCTTTTCCAGACTGTGGTACGTGTAGCGCAGTGTGCTTTGGAAGGTTGGAAAAATGTTGAACAAAAAGCAATACTACTGGTAATATCGAGTACAAGCCTGCAAGAAATCAGAAACTAATTCTCAAGTGACCTGGGATTAAGGTAGAAAAACAAAGAGAAAAATCACTTTCGGAGAAATTGCAAGGCAGGTTTTGGCACGGCATCTTCAAGAACTTTATTTCTCAGACTGAGTTGATCTTCCACAAGTTAAAGCATGAAAATATATACAGTGCAGTGCAGGGCAATACAATCATAGGATGATAAGGCCACTAATGGCCATAATATCCATATTCAGATGCAGTTTACCAATTTTACTATGCAGCTATGCTTGCCATGCTGTGAAGTATGAGGTATAGATTAGCGTAATCTAGGTATACATATCTCATTCCACATGCATTATAGAGGCATAAACATATATATATAAAACTTGCTAACTACGCAAAGATTTGATCAAAGGCAAATATTTCACAGACTCATAAACAATTCACAAAAAGAAGAGAAGGGAAATTTATTAATGTTTACTTTCGATTATTAAACTGTTCAGAGTTGAAAATGCTTGTTATATCAACAGCTCCAATGACATATTTTGATTCATCATCTCGTAGTACAATTGTCAACTGTTTTAAAATGATCGTTCAGTTAGATAATACAGCATGGCAATTGCCTAAATTTAATTTTCATTAAAAAACCCACCAACCCTCTGATACATGTTACAGTTACAAACCCTTCTTTTCATTTTCATATTCTTGACTGATTTTGGAGACAGCAATTTCTGAAAGACAAAAAAAGGATGGAAAATATGCTTGAAATAAATAATGATGCTAGGCACTGGGCTGCAACCACCTGCCATTTTTATTTGCAGGGGCTTTGTGGGTTCTGAAACATTCTTTGAAATCAAACAAGACCTTAAGCAACAGAACAGGCCAAGATTGCTGGAGGACTGAGCCTTATGTTACCTTGCAGAGGTTAATTCACATACGCGAAGTACAACAGAACAGCTGAAGTGACAGTATGATTGAACTACAACCTAGTCAGAATCTGTGCAGAGTGAGATACCTTAAGGCCACATTTAAATGCTGTGTCTGAATGAGACATTCTTTCTTTTAGTTCCTTATCTCGTTTTTATTGGCTGCATCTGATCATCTGATCCAAGCCAGTAGCTGCACTGACCTCTTGGGATTTTTAGGCCAGAGCAATTTAAAAAAAAACAATTAAGTGGTGGTGTTATCAAGGTTGCTGCTATTGCAGAGAGGAAACATACACAAGTGCACTCTGTACCCTCTCTAGGAGTTGCTAGAAGCCCCCCAGATGTTATCTCTGTCCACAAGGTAACCTTCTCCAGTTCATTGTTCAGACAGCATAGCTAGCTGCGTGAAGTACCTCCAGCTGGGTTTGCATCAGAGGTGGTATTCAGCAGGTTTTGACCAGTTCTGGAGAATCGGTAGTGGAAATTTTGAATAGTTCAGAGAACCAGCAAATACCACCTCTGACTGGCCCCACCCCCATCTATTCTCTGCCTCCCGAGTCCTAGCTGATCGGCTGGGTCTCCTTTTGTTGCCCTGTACAGGAGAACAGAGCTTGAAAGCAGGTTAGTGGGGTGGGGAGGGAATGGGATTTTGCAGTAACCTTCCCCTGCCATGGCCAACAAGCCATGCCATGCCCAACAAGCCATGCCCACAGAACCGATAGTAAACATTTTTGAATCCCACCACTGGTTTGCATATACATGCTGGTTCATAAACTACCCAGGATGGGTGCATATAACATGCTGCTCTAAAATGTCTAGTCAGCAGGTTCTCAATTCTAGTTACCGGGTAGAAAGTTATTCTTGATGCAGTTGTTCAAGAATCTCTCAAAAATGCTCCTATAAATTCCTTTGTGTATCATTTTATTTTCAGAAAATATAAAGGACTGATATTTTCCTGATTGTTATTACTTTGATAATGGAGGAGAACATAAACAGAAGTTATTTCCTCTTCCCTATATTTTATTTCCCTTACCCAGGAAGAATCTCTAAGAAATAACATTCAACCCTGCTTGTCAAGTCTGATGATCTCACATTCATTAGCAAACTAAACACATGCAATTAAAGTGTTATTTGCTGATGGACGTGTTTCTCAGACAGAAAAGGTGGTGCAAAAATAAACCCAAGGATTAGATCCAACATGGACCTGGTATCCTCACTTTTAAACTCCAGGGCATAATTCAGTTTAAGGTTTGGTTGGCTTATGTTGTTTCCTCCTAATAATTGCTCAGATTTTTAAAGTAAACCAATGTTAGCACACATCTGCTATCTACCAGTGATGCTGTCAGAACGCCCGCTTGTCTTAGTTTCCAAAAAGGGGGTCAAATGAATTGCAACTTCAACACACGGAGGATGCCAAGTAGAGAAAAAGATGTTGCATGTATCAAAACCGAAATAAATCTAGGGAGTTGTAGCTTGTGTTTCATTTCGTGCAAATTTTCCATCATTACCAGCTCATTTTGTAATCCCTACCCAAACAATTGATACTTTGTTGCTGCTAAATATTCTTAGACCTGGTTGTTTATTAATTATTGTATCTTCTGCAATCCATAGCAGTGGTCGCCAACCAGTGGCCGGGGACCACTGGTGGTCCGGCAAGAAAATTTTGGTGGCCTGCAGAGAAATGTCCCCTGCAAAGCACCCTCCCAAAAGCAATTAATCCAGGCTGCACGGGAACACAAGGCTGTGCTGCCCACATGGCCTGCCCACCCACTGGCCCCTGCCCTTTGGCCAAGCGCAAATCTTACCTCGAGTAGAGCCACAAGAGCTGGAACCAGAAGGTAGGACCAATGGTGGGGGAGGTGGCTTGCTGACATTGGTGGGAAAGTCGGTCCCATATTCCAGAGCTGCAGTAGTCACAAGACTAGCCCTTTGGTCACCTTGGAGCAGGTCCTCCAGTTCATGGCAGGCTGGTGCACCTGGGTGGAGGAACTGCTTCATGATGACCAAAGGGCCAGCCCTTGTGATTACTGCAGCTCTGGAATATGGGACCGACTTTCCCACCAATGTCAGCAAGCCACCGTCAGTCAAAATTCATATTAGTGGTCAGCAGGATTTAAAATTATGAGTTTGGTGGTCCCTGAGGTCCAAAAGGTTGGTGACCCCGATCCATAGGACTCTTCCAAGCCTGACAAGTCTTATGGTGGATCTCAATGGCTGATTTTGGTTTCAAAATCAAAGGAGCTCTGGATCTCAATTTGCTGTTAGAGGGAATGATTTACATTTCTCTCCATCCATTGAATGCTTCTCTTCCATTTCATCCTAGTCTGCTGTACTTATATACTTAGACATCCAGTGGAAGCCACAATGGTATCATGTGCATCATGACATCATCACAACAGGAATGATGTATGGCCAGTGCTCCCCATCCTTTTGGGCACCAGGGACTAGTTCCATGAAGAAAGTTTTTTTCCGGAGACTGAAAGGGTCATGGTTTTGCATGCTGACTGCATCCCGCAGATGGGGCTTTGCTTGTTTGTGTGGTCCTGTTGCTGGCATGCTGTGGCCCAGTGCTACGGACCACTTGAATGTATGCTGTTTGTATTACCTGAGTGATGTGATAATGTGCCTGATGCCTTTGCCCCCCAGCAGAGACTTGCAAGCATCACAGTCAGTGGTGGAATTCAAAATATTTTACTACCTGTTCTGTGGGCGTGTGCTTTGCACCTGTGTGGGCGGAGCATTCTAAAACGGGCAATTTTAGGCATGAAAACTTACCGTCAGCGCTGGTGAGTAAAACATCTGGGGCGCAGCACTCTGCTCTGCTGTGCCTATCAGCTGAGCTACAAATAAAGGAAATACAGGATAGGAAAGGGCGGGGTGTGGGTGGGTGGGTGGGGCCAACTGCTGACTGGTGCTACCGGTTGCTAGAACCAGTGCAAACCGGCAGTATACCACCACTAATCATAGTCTCTCTTTCTGACTTTGAGTTGACTTTGTCTGTGCCTAGTAACCTGGAATTAGTGCAGCACAAAAGAGACAGATTTGAACATACATACTGCAAGTAGCATGCATTAATATTTTTTATAGTCCAACACTTTGATCACAAGCTTACAGTATTTGATCTTAGTTCAATTTTTGTAGTGAAGCATTTTAAGATAGATTCTATACTAGCAGCACTACTGAGTTGAAGCAGTTTTATACCTCTTGTGTTCTCTTTATCATGCAAACAGGGTAGATTCGTACAACACACAGAATGTAGGTTAACAAAATACACTGTGTTCACATAGTCTACCACCCCTAAATAAATCATATTAGGGCTTGATATGGTGGTTCATGCAACATGCTAAGACAATAGTTTTCCTCCATCATGTTGAAATACAAGTGACCCAACTCTACTTTAACCTAGTCTACCCATTGTGTGATTCAGCCACAGCATTGCTGCATCACCCTTTCAAGGATTCAAGATGTTAAGCTGATAGGCTAAAAATGTAATTATTCCTTCAGTCTCAATTATCCCGCTGAGTCTCATAGACAGCCTTTTGCAACTAAGAGAATGTCCTCAGTTAAGTAATTAAGAGACTGATTTTCCCCAAAGCAATAATGCCAATTGCGCCATACTATAGGGAGGATTATGTTTTGCTGCTTGTTTGGCATGCACAAAAGACCAAAGAAAACCACAAGGGATAACAAGACAGTCACAGGACTTGTGGAAAAAATAGGTAGACCCATAGAAAGAAGTTTAAAAAGGGGAGGATGGCTTGGCTTCTCTTTTAGGGTATTTGACTTTATACTGTAACTAGGGATGGAGATTAAATTATTCTACATTGACTACTCATCTAAACCTATTTAAAACTATTTAAATAGTATCAAGGATCACTCAGTCTACTCAGAACAATTGATTTTGTGCTGTGCATTCATGGCTAGAGATATTCCATAGGGGGATTGCAAGTTCTATCCAATTCCAGGTTCCTTTTGAGCAAGCATTGAGATTTTAGCTTCAGGAATTCTTGAAGACATGAGAGAGAGACACACCCAGCCATCCATTTAGCAATTCAATCCCAAGGCATCCTTAATTGAGAATAAGTCCAGTTGAACTCAACAGGATTTATGTAAGAGAAAGCCTGCATCAATCAAGTTGCATTTCTGTTACAGTATATCTTCATGTCCCTTCTGTGTTTCTGTCAAACTCTTGGAGGGTTTCTGAATGATCAACCAAACTGTACAACAAAACAACGGATTTTCCGGATAATGGTTGAGGCTACCTCAAAAAGTCCAGGTAATGACCACAGTTTGCTAACTTCCTGCCCCTATAAGGCTTTTATTAAAACCTTCTTTGAATACAAAGCAGTCATTATCTTGGACTTACAAAAACTAGGAGTGTGAAAGGAAATCTTGACATAAGGTAGCTTCAATTGCCAGTTTGCATAAACTCCAAATGGTGATGTTCTGTGTTTGAATTACCCAGGAAATCTATGATTTACTTAAAAACCACGATTAGTACAAGTACAGTAATATGGCCAGCAGTAGGCTTAGCAACTTAATGTGAGAATCTATTTAAGAGAATTTATATGGCCTCCCTCTCACTCTCAATGTCTCTGGGTGGTGTACAAAAATAAAAAAAAACATGAATATGAATGCAACTCCATATATTGCCTTGTTATCTTTTTAATAGCAGAAAGTGATCCAAATGGAAAGTCTTCATTGCCATGCTTTGGATCCCTAGTTTGCCCTTTAATTAAACTATTATGTATTTATTGCATCTTCTTAGAATTTCTGACCTGCTTTTGAACATCTGAAATGCCAAGCTACCTTCAAATCAAGACCCACATTTTAAAAATGTCAAAAAAAGAGAGTTACATTTAACTTTATAGTTATGCAAATACTGTCCAAAGGACAGTTAAAAACCAGACATGCCATTTTAAAAGCCCAGCTTAAAAAGTGCCCCAAGGCGAACGGGAAATCATTTATTTTGCTACCCTGTGAAAACGGAGGCTGAACGGGCATTAGGTTTGGAGTCAGTGGGAAAGAGCTCTTTCCAGACCCTGGCAAATGGTCTTTCCTCTACAGACAGACCTAAATCCCAGAGGGAGTTTAAAGATTGAACTTTAAATGGAGTCAGGCAAGCAAAGGGTGGCTGCCAATGCTGAATTATTTAATCACCACAGCTGGTCCCGGTTGAAGCAACTGAATCCAGGCCATTCAATCCACCTGGTGCGTTTTCCTCTACTCCCCTCCCTTCTCCCAACTTCCATTAATTAAGGTTTACCGGTTGGGAGCTGGAGGGGGGGAGCAATCCCACTGACTACCAATAAGTAGCAAAAAACCCTTGACTTATGACCATACCTGATCCCCCCCTCCACAATTTAGGTTGCTAAACTTGATATCTGTGAAGTCAATTTTGCCTGATCTTACAACTAGGGTTGCTTCAGTTGTTAAGTGAATCATGGCTATCGTTAATTAGTAACCTGGTTGTTAAGTGAACCTGGCTCCCCTTGTTGACTTTGCTTGCTGGAAGGTGGCAAAAGGGGATCACATGACAGACACAGACACCTCCCGACGGCTGGAACCGTCATAAATATGAATCCGTGACCATATGGCTGAATTTTGATCATGTGACCATGAGGCTACTGCCACAGTGTGAAAAACCCGTCCTAAATCACTTTTTTTCGTGGCCTTGTAACTTCGGTCACTAAACGAACGGTTGTAAGTTGATGACTATCTCTATTTGGAGCCCTATTGTGGCCCTCCGGATTTTTCTCAATTCAGACCCGCCCAATAGTGCGATTCGTTAAACTCCTGTCCGTGTTTTAAGCGACCCCGCTTGTCTGTTTCTGCCGAGCCGCTTCCTCGCCCCGTCCTTTGCCTTTTACGAGCTCTTCTGAGGGAATTCCTCGCCTCGGGCTCTCATGGTTCAAACAAAGCATAAAGGCGCCCGCCCTCTCGTTTGGTTTACCCCACCAGAGCGAAGCTCCTCGACTCTCCCATGGGGTTGGAAGTTGTGAGGGGGGAAAGCTCAGTCGTCCCGGGAGAGGGTTCCGGGTCAGCGCAAGTTTGGGCAACTGCTGCCCTCTTTGGGTTTGTTCCCTGCCCGAAAAATTAAAAACGTAGCAAGCCGGAGTGAAGAGCGGGAGGCGGAGGAGGGGAGATTTCCCCGAAGGAGACATGCGGGCGTGCCGCTCCCTGGCTGAGGGCACTCTTTCCCGCCAGGAAAGAGTTAAAAGACGCAGCTTCCTTGCCGGGCAAAGCAGGTATCCGAGACTCGGAGCTCCGCCTCCTCGTGGTTGCAAAAGCCACTCAGGTGCTGCCGTCCTCTCCTCCAGCCGCGCCCTTTCCCACGCCCACCAACGCGCTGGCATATAAATCGGCGCCCAGCTTCTTCCGCCGTTGGCGTTCTGCTGCTTTCCAGCTGCTCTGATTCCTCCAGCTTCAGCTTCTTCCCGCGCTTCCTTGCAAAAAAAAAACCAAACCCCACCATGATGAAGAACTACCGCAACACATCTAGCACCGTCCGCAGTTTCAGCAGCCGGTCCTACACGCCTGGCCCCGTCGCTAGCTCTCGGATCAGCACCTCTTACTCCTCCTCCTCGGGCCTCGGGGGCGGCAGGTATGGCGCTGGGGCCAGCTTCCGCGGAGCTTCCGCGGGCAGCCTGGGGGGCAGCATCGCGGCGGTCAGCGTCAACAAGAGCCTGCTGGCCCCGCTCAACTTGGAAATCGACCCCGCCCTCCAGCAAGTGAGAACCAAGGAGAAGGAAGAGATCAAGACCCTCAACAACAAGTTTGCCAACTTGATTGATAAGGTGCGTTTTGGCCTCATTGGGACGGTCTTTACGGAAGGGCGGGGGCGGGGGGGCTAAAAGGGGGTTATTTCTTGAGCAACGTTTTTCTGCCGGTTTTGCCCAAATGAGCCTCTGCTCTTACAAAACTTGTAGGTGTAAGTTTTGGGGAAACGGAGGCAGGGAGGGAAAAGTGAGGCGTCAGGTGCATGCAGGCAGTGGAGAAAGCAGAGGAATTGGAGGGCTTTCCCCCCTGAACAAACGGCGTCGCTGAACAAGGGGTTCTTCTTCGCAGTGGTGGTGAGGGGGCTGGTTAGAGACTGGAGGCCAAAGATAATTCTTGCTCCCATTACTACTTCTCTAGAGGTAATTAAACTTGAGTGGTGGTGTGGACGCTGAGCAAAAAGCTCCTCCTACAGGTGTGAAGGTTAAAGAGAAACTATAATAAGCCTCTAATTTCACGTTTTAAAAGAGAAACAGATGGCATTCAACTTTACTTTTTATATTGGCAAAACCTACTGGATTTCCGGGATGACACAAAGTTTATGATCCGCTGGGCTTGAGACAAAGTTCCCCTGAATGGGGGAAGAGAGGCGGGATATAAATCTAATAAATCTAAATCTAAATAAATCTAAGTTCATGGCGTTGCATTAAACTGCAAGTTTGCTTTGTTCTGGCTTAGTGTGTTGGAGCCAACCTAATCATTATTACCCTATAGTTTGCTAGGTAAATCAAAGTATGACTTGGATAAGATTAGTATATATTTCTCTCTATATATATAAACTATACAAATACTAGGTACTATGTAGTATCTATATAATTACATAGTGTAGATTAGATAGATACTAATCTTATCTGAGACACACAGACACACACACTAAATGTATATTTTTAAAGCCTTTGGAGTCTGATATTGGTTCAGTGCTTGGTATTTCTAAACCTACCAAAGCAATGTGAGAAGGCGTTGCTAGATTATGCTTTTTCTATGGAATCACATCTTGAAAATAGCTGCTTTGTTTGTCTGGCAGATAGAACTGAAAAGGACAGTGGATTGGGTTCAGATTTCCATTTTTGTGTGTGTGAGGATAGCTATTCTCTGGATGTTTGCATTATTTGGGGGATACACTTTTTTAGTGTGCTTAATCCTATAAGGAATAAAGAACAGAACACTGGTTAATATGTTTCTTCCCATCTGTCCTTATCTGTTGTCTTTCTAAACTTGCTGTTTAGTTGTTGAAGACAATACTTATTGTGAAAAAGAACAATGTATACATGCAGAGGTATTGTACCTTCACAGAGGTAGCTAATCCTAAAACTGACTACCTCAAGGCTGTGGTATCTGGCCTGCAAAAATCCAGATGGTTTCTAGCCAGCATTGAAGATTATCTTTCGGTACCTCTTTGCTGCCATCTAATGGTCATTTAGATTTTTGCAGCTTGGGTATGTTAGCTCTAGATAACTGAAGCTGGAATGCTGCTGTATGTATAATAGTATCCTTGTTGAGGAACTTTGAACTAAATAATGTGTGCAAAATCAGCCTTTTTTGTGGCTTGTGGTACTGGCGAGAAGAACCCTTTAAAATCCTGAGATAAATTATTTGAATAGATTTTCTATTTAGTATTCAGCCAGTATCAGGCAGGACTTCAGTTAAACTGCAGTCAAGGCTATTGGGAGGAGATTGAGGGGAGGAGCAATGCCCATGCCTGGGAAGTCTGGCTGCAGGGTCAGAATAATGCTGATGCACTCCTAGTTTCTTAATAGCTGGCAAATGGGAGCTGAATGTGTGCGTTGTACAATGGGGAAACAGAGTACTTCAATTTGAAAGGAACGTGCAGTACAAAAATTATTTTCCAGGTCTAGAACAGGGGCCTCCAACCTTAGCAACTTTACGACATGCGCTGGCTGAGGAATTCTGGGAGTTGAAGTCCACAAATTGTAAAGTTGCCAAGGTTGGAGACCCCTGCTCTCTAGCGTGTGCGCAGCCCCTCTGCCTACCAATTCTGTTCAAGATTCTTTGGCCATGAGCTTCCCCCCCCTGTCCCCCTCCTTGTTCCCTCACCCCTTTCCAGGTCTCCACCATCTCCGCCGCCAGTCTTCTAATTGGGAAAGTTCTCAATTGGGTGGCTGGCTTTCTGCAGAGTTCCCTCCATGCTGCTAACAGCTGCTTTCACAGGTGAAGTTTCTCCAAAGTTTGCACTGCCTACTTGTGAACCCCTATTCCTTGAATTCCCAAGGAATTCCAGATATATACCTACTAGTTGGAAGCCTCCGTGAACTTTTTTTTTAAATATGGAAATAGGATGTGTGACGAGATTGATAGACTGTGTGAAAGCAACAGCAATTCCCCTAATTATTTTGGCTCATCATAAATCAGTCAGGTGCTGCAGCTTCAGGTGTTTCCTGAACACCTCTATCACTTGAGCAGCATATGATGAGGTGAGAGCGACCACACCTTCTGCTCTTGTTATTGCCAGAATGCTGCATCAACAGAGATCTGGAATCTTTGGAGAAAAGTGTTCTCCCGATTTTCCTGAGCGACCCCCTAGCATTCTCGCCATGCACCCTAAAGCAACAGGGCTGAACGGAGCTGGTTGCTTCTAAGAAGTGCACTTTTTAATACACAGTTTTTCCTAATGTTTGTAAATCATCTTGAGTTTGTCAAAGTAGCTTTGTACCCTTCAGTCAGAAATCAGCCTATAACTTTCTGGTAGGGGACTATCTGAAAGAAAGGAGAAACCAAAAATGTTTTTGAGGGGAAGGGAAAATGTAATGACCACCCAGATGAATAGAAAATGAGTTGTTCTAACATGACTCTAGTCCCCACTGTGTCTATTCTCAGCCTGTTCATCTTCTGGTTCTCTTACTGCTTCGCTTCCCACTGTTCCCCTTCCCTAAGGCAAAATGGTTCATCCAAAGCTGTGTATGTTTTTATAATAAATGCCCCGGTCTTTCATTAGTGTGTGAACTCCTCACAAGGCTGTAAAGCTGCAGTTACTCCATCACTAAAGCATCTGCCTCTTCAGTAATCTTCTGAATTGCTAAGTGCATTCTGCCATTAAAAACAGGTTCTGAGTTTTAAGTCTTGGCTAACCATGCTTCACCTTAGATGCTGGCTCTCCATTGCATGCCTTTGTCATGGCTCAGATAAGATATGTTGAATCAAGGCAGGGTGACAAGTGACTTTTTTAAGACCCTTCTGCCTCAAACTGTTTCTGACCTTTAATATGCTGGGACTGTGTTTTCAAAAATTAAATATTGTTCCTGTAATAGTGGTTTTCAGGTATGTAATCACTTAAATATGTGTCCAGACCAGAGGTGCACTCCCAAAGCTTTGGGTGTGGCCCCCAGAGTGCTTTTGAATTGTAATTTGTAATGAGTGGAGGGGGAAAAAAGTTATTGTAGGCCCGAGAGAAGTAATCAAATTCATTGGGTCTAATTCAAATTAAATCAGACCTAACTTTTGCTCTTGCCTCTCCTATACTTTGATGTGCAGCATTTTGCCTCAGGCCAGTGAAAGATCAGTGCATCTTAAACCCGAAAGGAGCCATGCACCTTCTTCACCTTGCATTTCTGGAAAAAAGAAATGTTTGCTGTCCTTTTATTCAGAGCAGAGGCTTAATCCACAGAGAACCTGGGAACTGTCAAGTTTGAAGGGCGGCACAACCAAACACCCTAAACTGAAGTTTGTTCCTGGAACTAGCTATATAAGAGGGAGCATTTTCAAATTCCAGTTTTGCTGATTTTTCCAAACCTGGGACACTTTAGAACTATTGCACTATGAATTTCCATCTTCCTCAGCTAATGAGAATGATGCAATGGAATAATATCACATTGAGACAGACTATTATTGTCAGAATAAGCAGAGAAGTGTGTGATGTAAAATGTTTTTCATGACTCTTCTACTACATTTGATTTTAAAGTGAAATTACGGAGTTATTTTTATTATTTGCTTGTGCTTTTGATTAGCTCAACCTGAATAAGAGGTGCTACAATTTTTAGCTGTCTTTTTCCCCCCTTGGGTCTGGCTTTCCAGTTATTTAAAGCTGTTTAAAATAAATCAGATTGTTTCACTTGGGGCTAAAGGCCACACTTGACTTCTTTGTGGATTCCAGAAAGCAGAAGAGACTGGGATAGAATTAAAATTAAAGTAAAATCAGGTAAATAATATGATTGCTCCTTTGGAATTTAATGTTCTGTTTATATTAAACTTTACAATCTACTGTCAACTTCCCGAAATATCCTGGGGTGAATGGCACTCACACTAAAAGGCTACCTATAAGTATAGGGTTTCAGATTGCATCCTTTTAATCTAAAATAAAACCTGGCATAAACTGAAGTCCAGAAAGTATCCTGTAGCAGATACATTTCCTCAACCACTATAGATTCCATTTGGGGATCCAGGAAGCACCACAAAGAAATAAATTATGTATTGAGCCAAGAGACATGCTCCTTAGTATGTATATCTTTTGTTCTTGGACAAAATTACTATTCTGATAATTGACTAGTACTTAATAGTGTGCTAAGTTTGGGAAGGCCTGCTGAATCCATTTGCTTATAGCAGGAACTAGAGCTTCTGTGAATCTTTTCTGACTGGCCTACCTTATGCCAGTAGTATGTGGCCTACCTTATGCCAGTGAAATACCAGTTTGACCTCTGATGAAAAGGATAAGTGGGGTTGCCCATCTGAAGAGCTGCAGAGCTGCATGGGTGCTGCTGAAGTATCAGGAATTTACTCCTAGTCCGTTCTCCTTCCCTCTCAGGTTCGCTTCCTAGAACAGCAGAACAAGATGCTGGAAACCAAATGGAGCCTCCTGCAGAATCAGAAGACCACACGGAGCAACTTGGACAGTATGTTTGAGGCCTACATCAACAACTTACGCCGGCAGCTGGAAAGCGTGGGTCAGGAGAGGGCAAGGCTGGATGCTGAGTTGGGAAACATGCAAGGCCTGGTGGAAGAGTTCAGACAAAAGTGAGTGGGGTCCTTCTGGTTCCATTGCTCTGGGTAGGCCGGGGCTGGACAAAGTAGCTTTACCACCCATCTTATGCTTAGACCCATGGAAGTGCCACAGCAATCCTTCATTCTGCTGTGATGGCTATTAACTATTTTTTTAAATCCCTGCCACACCTTAAAATTGTTAATGGCTGCTGGTAGGTTGTCTTCTTTTGGGTTTAGCTATCCTTGTGTTTGGTTTTGCACTGTTATCATAGCCCCCAGTCTCTTTATCTTGACCTGTGTCCACCAGGTAACCCTGTGCACATTTTATTTGGTGTAATACAAAAATATAAAACTCCATGGACAGAGTTGGAAGGATAACAAGGTTAAGGGTTTGTTTCTCAAACCATGTTAAACAAAGGAATTGTACCAGAAGGCTGGGCAGGGATTATTTCCAGAAAAAGAAGGAAGTGGTAAACCAAAACCCAAATAAGTTCTCTTTGAAGTGTTTGAGGAAGTTGAGGATGGGAGGACGTTGCCAGGAGAATTGTTCAGTCCTATTCCTCTACGTGGTAGCACACCCTCATCGCACATCAAGCAAGATTGCTGTTACGACAAAGCGCTAATGGGAGAATTACCTAACTTGTTTTGCAAGTGTCTCTTTTTAATAGAGGCAGGGACAATGAGGACAAGCTGCATTGTTAGTATGTCATTCTTCCCCATTGCCTTTTCAATCTTTACAACTTCCCTGGCAGGCTGGTGCTGCAACTCCAGGGATACTCCAGGGCAGGAATGCCAGGTTGGATGAGACTATTTTCCAATGGAAGGAATGGGATATTGTCTTTAAGAATTTCCAGCTTTCCAAATATTTTTGATATTGGAAGCTGGACAAGGAATGTGAGGCCTGGAAACTCAAGGGAGTCTCCTTCTAAATGAAGAGTTGGATGGCAATAATTTGGGATCTTATATCTTTTCCAAAGAGTCATCATGTACAGCTCTTCTTTCTTAGGCATTTACAAAATAAATGTTACACCTGTATTCTCTTGGTTGTATCCCTTGCAGAAATAGAAAGCTAACAAGTTAGGATTGGAGAAAGTGGGTGTTTGAGCATGGGAAAAAAGGCTGGTGAAAATGACCTCTTGCCTGTACATACTTTTGGTTTCACGCCCTGAAATTTCACATCCACTCTTGGGAGAGTTAAGGAAGCAGAACCTGAGGTATCTTGAGTTTGTACCCAAATCAACTGTTCCTGGCTCTGGCACATTCTTGCTCCAACTTTCCCAGTTCTGGAAGTGTTTCACGTGAAACCATGTAAATAGTTAAATTTGCCATCTGCGGGTCTCACTCTCATCTTTATAAAGGTGGAATAAGGGACGCCTAAGCAGACAAAAGATATAGCTGATGCTAAATGCATTTTGACTCTGCCAGATAGTCTTTGGGTTATAACCATTTCTTAGCGATCACTCATGGTTATGGTGCTGAATGAGGGGGGCTCATCATCAGAGGTTCCTGCCTGTTGCAGTAAGTCACAGCCATATGATTTCAATTTCTGATGTTCCCTGCTGGCTTCCCATAACCAAAGTCAATGGGAAAGCCATCAGGAAGTCAATCTGAATGTCCTGACTTACTGCCTGCTTGGTCCTTGTTTAAAATGGGACTGTTGTTAAGCGATGCGATCATCTGATAATATATGGTCACATGACGTTGTGCTTCACAACTACATTGCTTAGCAATGGAG
The DNA here is from genome assembly GCA_009733165.1 of Naja naja. NCBI lineage: Eukaryota > Metazoa > Chordata > Lepidosauria > Squamata > Elapidae > Naja > Naja naja. Next base: position 172,675,711 of record CM019149.1, read on the forward strand.
TTCTCGATCCCAATTGCCATCTTGTAACCTGAAGACTACCTGTAATGTGTGCCCACTTCAAGATTGTAGCCAGAAAGCAAATATGATGAAGGTATCCTTAAACTGCTTCTCTGCATCTACTAATACTCTAACAGCTGGTTTGTTGTGGATTTTTTATGGGGGGGGAGAGGGGGGGAGGGACTTTTAGCCCCAATTCTTAAATGTCTCAGCCATTTTACTTTAAAAAAATATATTCTAGGATTCCTTATGGGCTCCAAAGGCATTTCTGCAAAGGAGCCTTGGTAGTGTTAATAGCCTAGCACTTAAGTTCCAGCTGCTTGCAATTAGTGCAGGCTCGAATCCCACCAGGCTCAAGGTTGACTCAGCCTTCCATCCTCTCAGGGTAGGTAAATTGAGGACCCAAGATTGTTGGGGGCAATAAGCTGACTTTGTAAAAATGCCGCTTAGTAATCAGCAGGCATATACAATGGAAGGAAGGCTATTCCTGAGCGCATTGGGTTGTATCCCAAAAATTGTAAGCTGCCCTGAGTCTTCGGAGAAGGGTGGCATATAAATGTAATTAAAAAAAAATACAGTTACTGTAATGCTAGTGGTTGACAAGTTGCTTTGCAGAATGGCAGCTTTTCACATTTTTAAAAAATTAAAACAATCTAAATAGAATTTAAAAAATATGACAAGGCAAGAGCCTGAAATGCATTTTAAGAGGGATATGGACATTATATCAAAAACCTCAGCAAAAGTTGGTTTGAATAGTAAGGCTACTGTCCCGGGATTTCTCTGGGTTTCTTAATGTATTGGTCCTATACAGTTTGACTTCTGTCCAAATAATGCAATTCACTTTTAAACTGTGAATTTACTGTGCAGCTGTCATGTTTTCATGAAGATTTTTAATAGCATATTATGCATAAATGAAGACTGAGCAGATAATTATTGACCAATGGAAGAGAAATGTTTGTAATGTTAATGGGAACCACAAAAAGTTACTCAAAAAGTAACCTTTGATGGGAAAATACAAATACAGTCCTATGCATTTTTTTAAATAAACTTTATTAGTCTTTTATGTCTTTTAAAAACCAAAAAAATAATCCTATGCATTTCTTAATCTACCTTATCCTGCTTTTCTAACTAAAATATTCAAAAACAAAGTTAATCATAAAATAACCTTTTAAAACCACCATCAATCTTTTAATTTAGGGCCCTCCATTTTAACTCCCAACATCTATATTTTGGCAGTGATTAGTCAGGGGATGCAGCACTTGGTATGTAGTCAGATGCATTGCTAACTTTACATATTTCTAATGATGATCCTAGCACACGGTGCTTAGCCTTGGTCCAAATTCCATGTAATAGTAACCACTTAACTTCCTTTGCCCCTGCAGGTATGAAGATGAAATCAACCACCGTACTGAAAAGGAGAATGAGTTTGTCCTTCTGAAGAAGGTAAGTGGCAGGCTGATAGTGTTTCTTGGTTAATTATCACAATTTTGAGATTTTGTGTATGAGTCTATACCTATAATGGTGCACTCTTCCCTCAGGATGTGGATGAGGCTTACATGAACAAGGTTGAATTGGAATCCCGCCTGGAATGTCTGATGGACGAGATCAACTTCCTGAGGCAGCTTCATGATGAGGTAGATAGTGGATTTAATTGAGTGAACAACGGCTTTTAGAACGGCTTTTTAAAATGTACCCTTTTTGAAGACATGGGCAGGCCAATGAACTGTGGTGTCTGATCAGGTGACGAAAAGGGCATCTGTGTTCCTTTTCTACATACCGAAGCAGCCAAGACTGGCCACTGCAACTAATTTCAATGACTCCTTTGGCTAGTTAATGGGGTTGGCAAGCTAATAAGAGGCTGCCCCAAGACAGCTCTAGTGTTGTGTCAAAGCCTTGTAAAAAGTCCCAAAGATGGTTATATTCTTACGTATTTAGTTATAGTTTGCCTTTCTACACAGTGACGTTCTGATCTAGTTTCCATTTCTGCATGAAATATGAGAACCGTGTAGTAAGTTGTTTGCTATTTTATTACAGGGGAGAACTTCTGGTGGCTGGGGACCCAAGTTAACGTTTGTATGGGGAAAAGGCTGCAGGGAGAGGGGTGGTGATGCAAAGAAAATAGAGCTGATGACGAAGACAGTGTTCTTCCTTTTATACATTGTGTTTAGCCTATTTTATGACCTGTATTAAATGTGGTTTTGTTTTCCATGCAAACGGGACAGAAAAGGTGCTGTCACATTGTGGTAGCTGTGGTTGGAAATGGCTTTGAGGCTGAAAAGATTTGGAGATTACATTCAGCTTTAATGAGGAGGTCCCTCACAAAGTGCTGTTTGGTTTTGTTCGCTTTGCTAGGAAACAAATACATTTTTTACTGAAAGCTTCCTTCCCCAGAGACTCCAGTTTAGCAAGGTGGTTCTTCTTGGTCGGCAGTGCTCGGCCTGTAATAAGGTTTCTCTTTAACTATCACTTAATTCAGAGGCCCACAGCCTTTCGGGCACCAGGGATTGATTCCATAGAGAGAGGTTTTTCCATGGGCCAGAGGGGGCTTGGTTTTTCGTGCTGCTTGCAGCCTGTGGATGGGGCTTCGCTTGTTTGCGTGGCCCGTTTTCTGGCATACTGTGGCCCAGAGTCGGTCTACAGACCGGAGGTTGGGAATCTCTGATTTTAACTGGTCCTGCCATTAGTTTTGAGACTTCACCTGTTGAATCAGAAGTTTCTTGAATCCTCACCTCAGGGTTCCCTGCCTCCTCTTTGATTCGGGATAATTCTAAATGTCACCTTTTGATACAGGAGCTGCGTGTCCTGCAGTCTCAGATCAGCGACACCTCTGTGATCCTGTCCATGGACAACAACCGCAGCCTGGACTTGGATGGCATCATTGCTGAAGTCAGGGCTCAGTATGAAGAAGTTGCTAACAGGAGCCGGGCTGAGGCAGAGAGGATGTACCAGATCAAGGTGAGCTCCATGCTGACTCCTGGCTCTCCTTGACCGTACCTGATGAAAAATTAATTCCCAATGAAGAGGCTGCAGCGCCTTCACTCTTGCTAGGTGTTGGGGATAACTTCATTTTGCAGAAGGAAGGAATCAACGTTTCATGCAGTGATGAGAGAGCACCATCATCATCCACACTGTCTTCCAGAGTCTTTTGCCCATCTCCATCTCCTTTCTTTGCAGAGCAATGGAATCCTTTTCCCACTATTTTTAATCTGTTGAAAATACTGGCCTTTTTACGGGAAAGTCTGGAGAATCCCAACAGTACAATAACTCTTGTATCGACGGGTTGATTTGTGTAATGTCTAAAGCTGCCTGATTCCATGATAACTCTGGCTAGTGTACACGTTAAAAACAACTGAAAACAATAACCAGCAAAAAGAAGGAGAGATACTTAGAGATAGATAACACTATCTAAAAAAAAACTATAAAAAAACACAGTCTCGGTTTGGTGTAGTGGTTAAGGCATCAGGCTAGAAACTGGGAGACTAATAGAGAATAACAGAGTTGGAAGGGACCTTTGAGGTCTTCTAGTCCAACCCCCTGCTTAGGCAGGAAACCCTATACCATTTCAGACAAATGGTTATGCAACCTCTTCTTAAAAACTTCCAGTGTTGGCGCATCCACAACTTTTTGGATGCAAGTTGTTCCACTGATTAATTGTTCTAACTGTCAGGAAATTTCTCCTTAGTTGCTTCTCTCCTTGACTAGTTCCACCCATTGCTTCTTGTCCTGCCTTCAGTGCTTTGGAGAATAGCTTGACTCCCCCCCTCTTCTTTGTGGCAGCTCCTTAGATATCAGAATACTGGTGGTATGTTACCCCTAGTCCAGGTCTAAGTTCCAGTTCTGTCTTCTTGGGGGCACAAAGCCATTTCTGAAAAAAAAAAAACTCTTCAAAAAAACCTGCAGGGACTTATCCAGACAAGTCTGATGGAACAGAAAAAAAAGAGAAGAAAAAAAAAAGTAAAAGCACAAGCATCAACCCTACAATTTTGGAAATTCCATTTTAGCAAATCAGTTTAATTGATTTGAATGGAAAATGCCATTTATCAGATCATTTCACTTACTGACTCAAATTCATTTTTGTGGCCTCCATTTTCCCCTGGTGGCCTAGGCATCCTTTCATGGCATGCTGGTCAGCGCTGAAGCTTAGCATCTGAGTTGAGGTTGGGGAAACAAAAAACCCGTTGTCTGGTATCCAGTATTATAACTCGGGGCAGCATGCTAATAGCACTATTATGCTAATGGTGCCCTAGATTATTATTTTCATTGGAAACAGAGAAGTAGATTGAGACTAGGAGATAATTACTTGCCTGAGGTTGTTCAAGTAATATTTGTGGTTCACGTGAGTTTTATGATGCATTTCTCAGTTTATGATGCATTTTTCAGGTTGTTACTCAAACACTCCTGGCAGCTTCAATAGACCAGCTGTTTGAACGGAAATGGAGGATAGATAACTAGACACTTTCCTCAGAGATTAACTTTTGCATTTACTGTCTTGGCTCAGATGGAATTATTGGAGAATGAATATCAAAATCAAACAAGCCACATGATAGCTTTAGGTAATCTATGTATATAAAAGCAAAATATCACTCACGCATCATCACAAAATCTCCAGAACTGGAAAGCCTACAAACTTGTAATTTGGCATGAATGTTCCTCTTGGCTTCTAGGTGCTGACTAAGAAAGGATTTTTCCAAATGACCATCAAAGCATTACATATATTATTAACATGCTCTGATGCTAAGGAGTTCTACTTCCCCTCTCCACCTGAAAGGAAATCTGTTCCAAATGCAAAACACAAGCAGAGGAGAGGAGTTTCAGTTTTAGTTTCACAGCAGCAACCAGCTTTAGTACAGAACAGTTGAGCTAAGCCACGCCCAGGCTCCTTGCTGTCTCCTTCTTGCTCACACAGCAAATACTGTTTCAGTTTCCATGTTTCAGCTTCCAAATAGCCCTCAACTGTCTCACACACTGACAGGATACTAGCAAGATGAATATTGATGGTTGCTGGTAGGCAGAGGCACAATTTTCCCCCTTATTTTCCTCCCCCCAAAATAAGCCCGATTACATAGTTTCGTAGCGAAGCACAGGTATAGAGCTAATATTACCTAAAGCTATAATGTGGCTTGTTTGAATTCGAAATCTGAACTTAACTGTTGTGACTTATAAAGCATGGATTATGGTTCAGTGAGGTATGCAAAGCAAGGCTCTGGTTTATACAGCAGACTCTGCTTAAAATAAACCAGAGTTTAGAGTACGTGCGACCCCAGTCAGTGAGTTCTCCAATTTCCTCTGCCTGCCCGCAAGTAATCTAGACAGATTAAAATTTAGGCCTTCTAAATTGGAATTAAGGAGTTAATTCTAGGAATTAACACTGTTCTGTGGACTACTTTGTTGAAGTCATGGTTGAGAGCTATGTGTCTGTCTGTGTGTATAAAAATAAATAAAAGAAATGTAGTCTTTGCAACCAGTTCTTTGCTCCTGTGGTCTTCCTGGCATCACATCTCTTGTCCCTTCTATCTCCTCTCTTCAGTATGAAGAGCTCCAGACTGTGGCAGGCAAGCATGGGGATGACCTCCGCAGCACCAAGAATGAAATCAATGAACTGAACCGAATGATAACCCGGATACAGTCAGAAATCGATGGTTTGAAAGGCCAGGTCAGAAATCTATCTTCTGCAATCCCCCTTAAGTTGGTCATGCTATAGTTCTCTGCTTTGACCCCAAGCAATTTAACAGATTATATTGGTCATCTCCAACTTTCTACCAACATCCAGAGTTATTGGACCAGAGCTCCTACGGTCACTAACAACATGGATATGATGATACGGTTCAGTATCAGCTAGGTTGGGAGTGAATGTATTAAACCCAGCCTTTTTAGGGCAGAAGCGAGGATGAGTCAAAACTTGATGGTAGTACCCACCCAAAACTTGATGGTAGTAGTAAAAGATCCTTAGTAAAGTCTCGTCTCTGGTAGAGTTGCCTCCTTTATGCTGTTTCTGGCTTACAACTCTTCTAATCCTGAAGTCTTGGGCTGCAGGAATGCTGCTGCTTCATGACTTCATGACTCAGGAGCAAATGCCTGGGAGAGACTGACTTTTATTAGAACCCTTGAAGGCCATTCAGCTGACCTGAAGATCAGTTGACTTTCCTTTTGTGACCACATGAAGTGGATAGCTATGATGTCTGGGTGTTGGTATTTCATCTTAGCAGAGTAGGGGTGGAGGTTGCTGGTACGATTGAAGGCCCAGGAATGAAGGTAAGTGCTGTTGAAGGCAAAAAGTAGCATGTTAAGCAGAGAAGGATGGATTTTATTAATTAATTAATTAATTAATTAATGGGACTTATATGCCGCCCCATCTCCGAAGACTCGGGGCGGCTTACAATAAAAACAAAACAATAAATATTTAAAAAAGAATTAAATTAATGGTCCCAATTAATACAAAATTTAAAAACCACCAAAATCTAAAACACCCCACCCATGGGTCAACCTTTCTTGCTTTCTGAGTGTAGTGGGTTGGTGGTGGCGGCCTGCGTTCCTCTCTGCATTTTATTCAGGTTAATTCCTGTTATTTCCACCTATGATAGGTGGGATATGGTTATTCTGGGACTCTGCACAGCTTCTCACCTTAATATCTATAGTGTCAAATTTTTTAACAGAATAAAAGGAAGGGATTGGGTAAAGAGCCTTGGGTAAAGAGCCTTTCACCTTCTTGGGAGGAGATATGAAAGTACAGTGGAACCTTGGGTCATGACCGCAATCCAGGACTACGGTCGCAACCTGACTTGGTCATGAGCGAAAGCACGACCGTCTGTGCATGCGCAGATCAAAAAAACAAAACAAAAACACTTTGGGTTTGCTTGGTCACCACCCGAAGATCTGTTCGCAACCAGAAGCAAAAATTCTGGTTGTCACCCAACTTGGTCGTGAACAGAAGCGTTCGCGACCCGAGGTTCCACTGTATAAGAGTCATTCAATCCAATTATAATTAATTGTGCTTTGATCAGGTATAATTATCCTCCTCTGGGAAGAGACAATTCACATTCCTTAACTTGAGGCTATTTTTCCAGGAACAAATCTGTCCACTGAATCTTGAATCCCCATATCATGAACGGGTGAAGGAATATTATTGTAAAGCGCTGTATCTTCTCCAACCCCTCCCCCCCCTTGCCTTTTTCCTGGTTTTGGCCATTTGAACTCTTTCTTCCTTGCTCCTATACAGCGTGCAAGCCTGGAAGCGGCGATCGCTGAAGCAGAGGAGCGTGGGGAACTGGCCGTGAAGGATGCCAACAGCAAGCTGGCCGAATTGGAGGCTGCCATGCAGCGAGCCAAACAAGACATGGCTCGCCAAATGCGAGAGTATCAAGAGCTGATGAACGTCAAACTGGCTCTGGATATAGAGATCGCCACCTACAGGAAGCTGCTGGAAGGAGAGGAGATCAGGTAAGGATCAGCCCAGCATATGTACTGCGCTCTAGAGTAACGCAGCGATTGAGATCATCGGGGCCTCAAGAAACTGTTTCAAAATTGTGTTCAAATTCAACTTGGCTGCAGAAACTTGTTCTGTAGGACTTACATTTTGGCCGACTTAATGTCATTTCTTGACTGATTTTTTTTTTTGGGGGTGTCTCTTCCCCAATCCTCCCTCTTTTTATAGACTGGAGTCTGGAATGCAGAATCTCAGCATTCAGACCAAGACAACTGGTTATTCAGGTAAGCAAGTGTCGCATGTCGAAGAAGAGGGGGGCAGGGTGATCAAGATATCAATGCAAATGACAGAAACTAACCAGAGCAGGGAATCCTGTATTTGTTTAGCAGATTTAGACAGCCGCCCAGTTCGCATAATTGCAATTGGGTGGCATGCAATATATATAAAAATATTCGATTGCCGAGTTAGATCTCAACATGTTTCAACACTGTTAAGTGATGTTTATTTCCCTTGCTTTCATTTGGGAACCTGTTTAACCTGCCGCTTACTCTGATCTTAATAAAGAATGGCTTGTCTTCTTTCCCATAGAGGAAGTGAACTAAAATTATTTCACTTCCTCTATTTTACGAACTGATGCAATAAATCAAAATGGTAATATTTCAACATGCGATTTTGGATTTCTTCCCTGAGTGAGGGTTGGGCTTTATGGCTTAAGTGATCCCACCCAAGTCCTATTTTATTCCAGTCTCTTTTTTTCAGTTTTATTTCCCATGGCAGTTGAAAATCACTGTAGATTAGTTGGCAGAGGAATACGTGCCCTTATGAAGACAAACCATTTCAGAGGTCAAACCATCAAAGTTGAAGCATGTTTGGCTGGGCAGTAGTTTCTTCTTTACTTTTTAAACTATTTTTTTAATTAAATATTTGTTTGCCCCTATTTCGCCACTCTTGGCATCTGTTCCCTGCAGCTTTCCCCCATCTTTGACCCTTGTTCCAGTAGATCTGGAGGGCACAGGGTGCAGAAAACTAGTTATCTGCATTGAAAAAAGGCCCTCTTTTACTTTGCAGAAGTAATAGTGATAAAAAAATAGGCCCTGTGAAATTGTTTGTCCTCCAAAGATACTTGAAAGATCAAAGATGGAGACCGGCTTTAGCATAAAGTACTTGCAAGGTGTATCCATGGTAAGATTATGTTGCAAGCAATTGCTTGGGCATTATTTTTGACACTTTATGGGTAGCAGGTTGTTGTTTTTTTTCCAAAAATTAAAAATTGGGTGTGTTCCTTTTCCTTAAATGGAGGGAAATTTGAGCTAGGCCATAACTGGCAGAAAAAGGCTGGAAGGCAGAGATTGTCTGTTCCTTGTCTAAAGCACGCAGTCTGCAAACATCTTAGTTGGAAGTTGTTCAGAAGAGATTTCATCAACTTGATGTCTTCCAAATGTGTGGAACTCAGTTTTGATTATCTCCAACTGGACGACAAACTGATAGAAATTACAGTCCAATACATTTGGAGAGCAGCAAGCTAGCAAAGACTGAGGTAGCATTTGGTGAGGACTCTTTGTGCCAAATTTTGTCTCTTCCCCCTCCTGAAATTCTGAGGCCTTATTGCACAACTTTTTAAAAAAATCATATTTATATGCCGCCCTTCTCTGGAGACTCAGGGCAGCTTACAATTTTTGGGACACAACCCAATGCGCTCAGCAATAGCCTTCATTCCATTGTATATGCCTGCTTATTACTAAGCGGCATTTTTACAAAGTCAGCTTATTGCCCCAACAATCTTGGGTCCTCAATTTACCTACCCCGAGAGGATGGAAGGCTGAGTCAACCTTGAGCCTGGTGGGATTCGAGCCTGCATAATTACAGGCAGCTGGAGCTAAGTGCTAGGCTATTAACAGCCTGCACCACCAGCCTGCCCCTCCTCTCCTAGAGTTCAGAGAATTGTTGGACTCTTGAAAATCACAGGGCATCCTGATTGAGTTCCAATGCCTTTAAGTAGTTGTGTTTGGTTATTTATTATTGAGGGAAGAGCCTATGTGCTGCTCTTTCTTTTATTGGTTCACATTACTTACAAATGAGCTGGAAGGGACCTTGGAGGTCTTCTAGTCTAACCCCTACTCAACCAGGAGTAAGTAGCTGCTCAGTCTCTTCTATAAAACCTTCAGCAATGAAGCATACATAACTTCTGAAGGCAAGCTCTTTCACTAGTTAATTGTTCTCACAGTTAGAAAGTTTCTCCTTAATTCCAGGTTTGCTTCTCTCCTTGATTAGTTTCCATCCACTGTTTCTTTCTTTTCTTTTTTATTCATTTTATATGCCTGCCTCCCTTCTCCAAGACTCAGGAACACAATTTTGGGATACAACCCAGTGTGCTCAGCAATAGCCTTCATTCCATTGTATATGCCTGCTTATTACTAAGCGCAATTTACAAAGTCAGCTTATTGCCCCCAACAATCTTGGGTCCTCAATTTACCTACCCCGGAGGATGGAAGGCTGAGTCAACCTTGAGCCTGGTGGGATTCGAGCCTGCACTAATTGCAGGCAGCTGGAATTAAGTGCTAGGCATTTAACAGCCTGCACCACCAAGGCTCTTTCAACTTTAAGTGTTGTTGATTTCCAGAAATTCTGTGCAGATGTACAGTACCACATGAGAAACATGTGTACAAAAGGTGTGTTTCTAATAGAGAGAATCAAAATAAAATATGGGGCTGTATCCACTCCCATAAGTGAAGAAATGCCCTGCTACTGCTCTCTTCCCTATGGGACTTCAGTGCATAGACTTACAGTGCACAGTGCCTGACTTAACAACTTAACACACACAATTGATTCCAAATTCTTTTTGCTAAGCAAACAGTTGTTAAGTGAGTTTTACCCCATTTTAGGACCTTTCTTGGCATAGTTATGTGAATCACTGCAGTTGTTAAAATTAGTGATTAGGTTGTTCAGTGAATCTGAAACACCCTCATGAGTTGCTAAGCCTCTGAATGTTGGATCATGTGTCAGCAGAGATATTGCAATGGTTGCAAGTGTGAAAAATGGCCATAGCTCACTTTTTCCACTTCCGTTGTCACTTTGGCGGTCATTAAATGAACTGTTGTAAGTAGGCTAGTCTGTAAGGTGAGAGCAA